>OZ007599.1:151550328-152750328 GCA_963931845.1 Maratus michaelseni | reverse complement strand
TTGACATTATAGGGTGAAACCCCCAGTAAATAACACTTAAGGATTTTTTTCTTGAACAAATCACTGTTACAAAGTTTTAAATCCATTTTATACTTATCTTTGTTTTTGAAAGTATAGTAAAGATACATTAAAAAAAATTATTGTTGACAAAATTTTGAAAAAGTGAACTTTTTTTACTAAAAATTAATTTTTGTCATAAATATTGTCAATTTCTCCAGTAACTGACACCATTCCTTTTTTGAAAACCAATAGCTGAAAAATAAGTTATAACAGTTAAGACAAATAAGTGACCACTAGATGATATTAATTTGCAGAATTTTACAAGAAAATGCTTGTTTGAGTTAGATTTCTGCTGCTGTGTTAGTTACTGGTTACGTGTCAATAACTGGGGGTTTCATCCTATTGATTGTTTTCACTTTTCAGCATCCAACCTCAGACTATATTGTCGGAATCAAGTGTTGCCTAATAATAACACACATGCAGTTTTAACAGCAAGTAATAACAATAATGTGCATAATATTGAAACTGACATCATATTGATTTTTTTTCGCTTTTCAGCATCAATATTATGAACATTATTGTTATTACTTTCTCTTAAAATTGCATGTGCATTTTTATTAGGCAATATTGGACTCTGACAATATAGCCGGATGCCTTCAAGGAATAGCGTTTGACAGGAAAAGAAAGCAGAATCACGTATTAGAGAAAGAATGGAAGGTCTACTTCTTTAGAACAACGCTTCACTTTTCAATGCATTCTCCAGAGTATGCATTCTCCATTCCTGCTTTCCCCCATAATTTGTCAAAAAAATTTGCCAGTTAGTTAAGTATAGGGCCATCTCTTGACTTCTTGGGGAACTAATGAAGATGTTGATATTTAATAAACACTTGCTGTTATAACCATATGCTTTTCAAAAAGAGGGAACGTGTGGTCTCAAATACCGCACTTAATTCAGGATCCAATAAAGATTTATTTTTTTAAATATTTGTAAACAATTTTACAGATGTACACTTTGTACAATTTGAATATTCATCTTACGAGATCAAATGAAAATAATTTAGTTTTCAAAGAAATTTTTGTACAGAAGACATCCTTAAAAACATGGTGTTTAATTCATAAAAAAATCTCATTAGACTTAGCCGACAGAATGGGTCTCAGAGACCACACAGCCTCTGTTACGAGTTAATATTAGATACAGATACTGACTTCCTTAACCAACCAATTCCCAAAGTACCCTCCGTATCTTCTGCCTCATTTTTGCTCCGTAATTCTTGAAAAAATAGCCACAGACAAGTTCAGGCCCATCTGTTGGCTTCTTGGAAATTAATGATGTCTTGCGAGTACAACCAGATGCTTTTTATAACTTTCCAAACTTCCTCGTGTCCATTTGACTCGTGAAGTTTCGCTGTTGCCTAAATTTTGTGCTTACTATAACATGTAAATGGTGAGTAACTTCATTTTTTACACAGTTTATCGTTAATATAATAGTTTTAAAGGTATTGTGTATGAAATTTGTCAAGGAATATTTGTGACAGTGCCCAATGCTCGTTTTTAGATTGTCGAGTTTTGAGTACGTTTAGAGTTTAGAGTTTTGAGTACGTTTAGAGTTTAGAGTTTTGAGTACGTTTTTAGAGTGTACTGAGCATTGCTCAGTACAATCTAAAAACGACATTTTCAAAACTGAGCAAAAAATACTCAAATCTGAGTATGTCGCATAGTCAAAATGGCTCCGAATCAAAATGACTCAAGTTTAAAACATGTATATACTCATTTTTGAAAACATGCACACACTCAAGAATAAAAACATTATGTGCTTATGTTTGAGTATGTCAATATTTCAAACAACAGCTAGGAAGAAAGAGCTAGTGCTGCCATTGCTGGTTCTATTTACGATTATAGGAGGATAAACTAAATTTACGCTTTTACCCAGAGACAGCATCGAACCCGAGTCCTACTAATTACAAATCCATTGCCTTACCCACTTCGCCATCCCGATCACATGAGGGGGTTATTTTAAATGCAAGTCATTGAATGATTCGGTCGTATGTTTTGATAGAATTCATTAATTTCTTGCTAAGAAAATTGGAAATTTTTAACGGGATTTCGGATAGATTTGGTCAATTTGAGATGGTGGTTAAGATTGTACAGCTTTATTATTTATGTGGGGAAGGGGAGATATGAATTATACAAATTTTCAATTCGATTGTTATCAGTATATTTTTTAAATGAAAAGCGCTCCCTGGATATGGAAATTTAACTGGCTAAATTTTCTTTTTGACACATTTTAACCCATTAACGCCACAATTATTTTTCTCTTGAAAAATGGAAATATTGCATTTCATTCAAATGAGTATGAACTGACTTCTATGTGCTCATTTTTGAGTATTTCCATGTTTCAAAAATGAGTATGAACTGATCTCTATGTGAACAGTTTTGAGTAGGTCCAGGTTTCAATATTCTGAGTATTTCTGGTATTTCAGAATTGAAACCATTGGGTCGTCCTGTTTGAAACAAAAAGTTTCAAAACAAAATGAAAACATCGATTTACTCAAGATTTGAAAGTGTCATTTTTCTCAGTGTAAAGTGAGCGGTACCATAACATCTGAATAATTAAAGGAACCATTAAAAATGCAATATTTGTCTTATTTTGAGGCTAAATATCTAAATATCAAGAAAGAAAAAATGAAAATTGTTTCGGTAGATCTTATGAGGGAACTGAAGGTTTCAACAGCCAGCCGACTTAGGACGGTGGACGTTTGTACCGAGATATTTGTAATTATTGTTACATAGGTGTTATTAAAAAAGAAAATAGCTGCGAGTATTCTAAACAGATATTGATGATTTATTTAATAAATAAAAAAAATATAAGAAATAAAATATTAACATTTCTAAATTTCTGTGAATTTATTTAGAGCCACTTTATTAAAAAATGCTAAATAATCTTTTAATTTTAAGACACTTGGCATAATTCTGAAAAAAAAGAACCCGTATAGTCCTTGTTATCATAATTTATAAGATTTTTAATTTGAACACTTTCCCTTTGTATAAAACTTACAAATGTTTTTTCTAAAGATTCGCTGTAATTTGATTTTACAAATTACCCGCTGAAAGAAGATTGTTTATATCGCAAATATTAAACAGTATGTTTTTTCAATAAGCATCCAAAAGAGGCGGAACAACTAAAATGACTCAGAAAATACTTTATTAAGCGAGCATTATTTTTCGTAATAGTTTATTTTGAAACTCCTTAAGAAGGAAATGAAAACAAAAATTTGTCACCGAATACTCATTTTAAGACGTTTCGTTTGTAATTTAGATTGTTAACCTTGGATTTTAAGGACATAAGTATTAGCTTGCTGCTTAGCTAAGAAGAGCGTTATTTTGGCAATTTTTAACCTTTTTCAACTTTGGTGAAATGAAGTTATGAAGCTAGCTTAGCTGTTTGTTAGCTAATTTTATCCGTCTATATGTCTGTACATCGCTCTGTGCATTAATTTTTCTAAAAACGCTTCGATAGAGGTGAAATATAAACGTAATTTTAAAGTGTGAATTGTAACATTTCACTATTATTTTCTTTCTTTTTTTTTTTTTTTTTTTTTTTTATTTCGACACCAAATAAAAATTTTCGATTACCAATTTTTTTCGCTATTTAAGTATTTATTGAATTCTTATTGACAAAAGGCTTTTCAGTCATTAAAAAAATTATTATGGTTATTGAAGTTAAGAAATAATCTAGAGTATATTTAACAAGTAAAGTTAATAAATAGTTACTATCTATGATGTCTGCCAATACTGTAATCTTAGTGAGCGCATTTTTTTAACTTGCAGACCTTAGTGTCCCCAAGTCTTATAGGATTTCATTTATTTTTTAGGGAGGATATAATATTCGTATAACATGTTTTAATATTCTATATTTTTCTCATTTGATTTACTTATGCTCGCTTTAAAATATTTTTTCTTTTCTTTCCCTAACTCTAATTTCAACGGTTTCTATGCCTAGTAGCTTAGCTTTCCCGTATCAAAATTCATTCCATTTTAAAATATTCCATTTAAGCTGTAAGCCTAGTTTTAATTTTCGAAGGGTCGCGTTCTGTGATTTTTGCTCTAAAATCGGAGCCGTATTGCAGCATTTTTTCCCTACATCAGTAAGGTTGATTGATTCAAAGGTCTTCTCGCAGTCCGAATTTTTGGGGTTTTGAGTTCCTACGCCGTGATCGATAAAAGCTGATGCAATGGATTAGATTGTCTATATATGAAAGTGGAAACATACTATGCTCAGACTATGCTTAGATAGACGCTTTTGTCCAAACTATGGCAGCCCAGAACTTGGCAATACTAACTGATGAGTGGGGACTGTCAAATCTATGGCTAACCAATATTTTGTCGTGTAGACAAAAATTGGCAATATTCGACTACAAATATACACCTGTAACAGACCTATACTCATTTTATGAGGAATATGAGAGTTAGTTGATGTCTATTTACGTTTTCATCGTGTTGAACATATGTGGCGTCAAGATTAAACGATGCAAGCCGACACGAAATAATTTAGCGAATAGTGTTAAATTTTCTTGTTTAACACTGCGAAATGTTTGCAATTTCTTGTATGCTTAATGGATGAATATTTCTTGCATATTTGTATTGTGAATGAACAAACTTCTTTTTTTAGGCAAAGAATTTAATTAATCAGTCTATAAAAATTCGAGATGTCTGTGCCGATTTTAAGTTAAAATTTGTTACTAAAGATGAATTTATGTGATTATAATTAAAAATTTGCTTAATAAACCTCTATTTCTCATCTTGTATAATATATTTTAACAATGTTCAAACAAAAATCAATCGCAGACAACCAATAAATATAGATCCTAAATTATATTAAATTAATAAAAACATTTTATAAAAAAGAAAACATAATGTTGACCATAACGGCCCCAAAAGCAATGCTTTTAGTGTCATGTCTTTTAGCATCGTTTATACAAATACAAATAAAAAAAATTCAATACGACAATTTTTATTAACGGGAAGAATGGCTTTAAATACAGTAAATTTTATTTTAATAATCTAAATGAATAAAGACTATAAATGATCACTAATACAGGGAATGGTCGCTAAAGAACACTGCATGCAGTTCTATGAAGAAACATGATGTAAACAAACACTTGGCTTGGCATGGCATGCTTTTTATAATCGCTATTGAAACAGGTGAACAAACACTAAATGGCAGGCTTGCCAAGACGCCTTGGGGATTCAGTTTTGTCTAAAATCATCTCAACCAATCAAATTATATACCCCCGTATGTTGCCACTCTGATATCTAGGCACCCTAACTGGCTCAAAGAGGTGATTTTTTTCTTGTTTTGCTTTGTCATAAAAAATCATGCGACTTCAGAGAGTGCTATGTAATGTTTTTCTGTGTGTGTTACGGAGTTAATATGCAGATGTTAAATTAAATTAGCACATATTTTTTTCTGAGATGATATTGAGCCAGTATGAAGTTTCTATAGATTTGCTTAAGGAACTGTTATGAGTTGTGATGAGCTGATAAGTATAATTCATTACAGAAGTTATCGAATCTAATATGTAAATAAGCCAATCATTATCTGAATGAGAGTTTTCCATCAAAACTTTAAACTTGATATTTGTATAATAAAAAATGTTTTTGGTGAGATCTGCTGCCTTTTTTCGACAATCGAAGAAATTAACCGTAGATTATACTTGATGCCTTTCAACTTAAATCACTCAGATGCATGGAAAATTGCGTTTAGGAGAATCACGTTTATTTATCTGATAGAGATGCTGCTGAAATGGACCACGATTTGTAAATAAAACAGGTACAAACACTTGTTGTTAATGAGGAATGTTGGGGAGTAAGATCGTATGTATATCTTCCAGCTATTGAATAATACCAGAGTTCTTGCCAACCCTGAAAAAATGAATGTTCTAAGACAGATTAGAGTGAGCAAGTAGGATAAGAAGTTTAAGGGTAACATATATTAGATGGTAAGAACCAGGCACGTAGGAAGAAAACTTCGGGGAACTTTATTATCAGGAAAGTCACGATTTATAATGAAGCATCTTAGATCGAGTGAAGCCTTGGCTTGACTGTTGAATGTTTTCTTTAACTTGTTCCTTTCCTTTCTATTTCCTTTCAGTTTTGCACCTGCCAAAGAAGTTATAATAAGTTGAAGTTCTTTACTCTTGCCTTCTAAGTGGTAGCACATCTTCTTTGTGCCTGAAGAAGAAAGGTTGGTTGGTTGATTTATGACAGCCGATTATCTACTCGAGGGATATAGGCCCTAGGGGGAGTGCCCTCCATGGGGGTCTTTCTAAGGGAAAACCACAGAAAATTCCGAACGGTTAGGTCGACGAGCGTGACGGGGATTTCAACCCAGCACCTCCCGTCTACCAGATTTGAGAGCAGAACCTCTCAGCCACTGGTGGGGCCTGAAGAAGAAAGACAAAGATCTTTCGAAAGGCCTAGCGCATTTCTTAAGTTTATGGTATTATTCAAGAAGTATTTTCCCTTTATAGGCGATAATGAGTTAGGTAACTAACTTCCTATTCGTCAACTAAAGTAATCTAGAGGGTGGGGGACAGAGGGGCTCTAAGGAAGATCACACGGCTAATTTTTTTAAATAAAAACTTTAAAACTTTAAATAAAAAATTTTAAATGCCTTAATTTTTCTGAAAAACCTGATTCTCATGAAAATCCATTCCAACGCTTTATCTCGAAAAATTATGGTTATATGTAAATGGCTATATTATGTCCTACAATTTATGTGAAGTGAGTAATGAACTATCGGTTTAAATAGCTAAGAAATGTCTAAAATTTTAAAGATAATTTTATAAATTAAGAAACACAATATATGTGAAAAATTACCAAATTTGTGCTTTGAATTGGTATATCGCTTTATGTCTTTATTGTTTGGCTTAGATTGTAGATCATTGCATTCTTACTACCTCAAAATAAATATTTATGAGGAAAAATTAATAAACTATCATTATTTTTGTCGTAAGGACATTTTTGATAAGTATCAAATGATGCATTATTTTTCCTTAAAATTGTAAAAATTTAAAAAGGTTTGCATAAAAAAAAATATTTAACAAATGAAATTGTCTTTTTGTATATTAATTTATTTGAAATAATCGGTATCATACTCATCTTTGCTTTATATATATAAAAATTGGTGTAGAACGTAGTAAGATACATTAAATCTGAGGTTTAAAATACTAAAAATAAATACAAATTATAGTATAACAGAATTTTTTTTCTTTTACGTCGTAATTTTTCTAACAGACTAAAACGCCTCGAGAGAATTTACACAGAAGCTTGAAATCACAATGTCAAAATGTGTAAATTATTTTCCTCCAGGTGAGGCGAATCCTTCAGTAGCCGTCAAGACATAAAAGGACCTTTATATATTTGTTTTCTTAAAGGCATACAATAAATCTTTTGAAATGAGCCATTTTCGACGTAAACTAAACACTCTTTCCATATGGTTTTCCTCACTAATACATCAGCACAATGTATATCATGGTATGTAAGCACGATTTGTTGTTCAAAATCTACAGCTTGTAGCGCTAGATTTAGAACAAGAAAATAACATAGAAGAAATTTTGCGTCGCACAAATATTTTATCAACTGAATGTATTGTATTCTTTTTTTAATCCTTTCGGATCAGATTTTTTTTTTTAATTTTAAGAGAAAATTATTTTTAGTTAAACTATTAAAAGTGCCTAGTTAAATGGGGAAAAAAATAAACATAAACTGAAATCTAACGATATATCAGTAGCTACTATGCGTACTGTTAATATGCAAATTTAGGCTATAGAAGAATTTTCAAACACGTTTAAAAAATGTTCCATAATAGGATTAAATAGTCATCACAGCTTTCCAGTATTTTTTTCTTTATTTTTAATCATAAATTATTGTTCGCTATATATATCGGACATACAACTCATTGGACGACTGAGGGGGTCGGGGCTAGAGAGTGCCAAGCCACATTTTTGAACTTCTGAGATATTTCAATTTGAAGATTTGACCAAATACTCAAATCAAGATACATAACATAAAGTTTTTTAGCCAATGTCTTAGTAACATTGATATTCTGAGTAGCAATATGGCATTACTTTAATGATATTCCTATTAGGTTTTTTTGTAAATTAGCTATCTTCAATGGGGGCATAAACATTTGGGGTAAAAACGAAACCTGGTACATATGCTGCCACCAAGTGACATTAGAAACAAATTATATGTAGGATATTATAACTTACAATATTAAGCAACAGATTACAGTGTTAGATTTATTTCACCAAAAATGTGGCTTGGCGCTTTCTTGCGTCGACCCCCTTAACTGATTTTTGCCTATTAAATTTATTGTTTTTATGATATTAACGTAGAAATTTATTCTACATCTAGCGTACTGTTTAATGGGAAACTTATAGCGTTTCTATATATCTTTAAAAGGCTCTAAGATATTTTACTTTATTTCATTTTTTTTTAAATTAAAGTCAGTTACTTTTTTATTTATATTACTCATTTTTCGATAAATGTTTTACAGCTTGAGTTATAAGCGATTTCTGTATCATACTCGTTTTCAACGTGCTTCCATTTTGCCTCCTTGACATATTGAGCTAGTTTCTTAATATAGTCTGGAACATTTATATCCGAGCTTCTGTACTTCTTCATAAGGAAACTGCTCTTCTATGCATTATAATTCGTATAGCAAAATTATATATAACTCATCATCAACTGGAAAACTACAAAGCTAATAAAACTGGTGCTTAGCGGAACGGTTGCTTATCGCCCTAAAGTGTCGAATTTACGGCCAAACAATTGGACCAGAAAACGTCAGGCGCGGATCCAAAGGGGGGGAGGGGGCGATGGGGGCGATGGGGGCGATTACCCCTTCCAAAAAATAGTTTTAAGCATGCTTGTTTTCTTTTGTACTTATGCTTTTTTTAGGTAGATTTCGTAAGAAATACTACCTATTATATTCTTCTCTAAGTTGGAATTTTTGAAAAAAATTTGCAGATCTACGCCGATTATGACTCCCAGAACCCAAAACCACCGCCAGTTCAAAACTTTATATATATGTCACTTTTTTATGAACACGATAACTTCAATAATTCTGCACAAATTTCTTCCAAACTGATACATAAAATCTCGGTCAAGTTCGTTAATGGGCAAAATCGAACCAAGAGAGGGGGGGGGGGGGGGGGTTGGTTTTTTTGTGAAAACAGAAAAAAACCCATAACATCTTAATTATGATACGTATCGAATCCGTTTAAAGTTATTATTACTTCTAGCAAAAGGGCCGAAACTTTATGTATGACAGATTTTTGATATCATCAAAAATGGCCCCAAGAGGGGGGGAATGGGGGTTTTAGAAGAAAATAATTCATAACTTCGTCAATTCACAAGATATCAAATCCGCTTAAATTTATTATAAATCCTCTTAATATTTTCTAAAACTTTTATTTTGACAAGTTTTTTATAGGACCAACCCTTATAGAGAAAAAAAATTAAAACAAAAAAATCCCTGCCGGTTCCGCCTGCAAACATGTTAGATTTTGAAGTTCGCGGTCCCAACAGCATTATCATGGCAAAAAGGTAATTTCTTCCGCAATTTCCAACAAACAGGCGCCTCACGGTCTGCGTCTTCGAAATCTACCTGTGCCTGTAGGCCGAGCCGTCAGGGATTTTTTATAGTATTTCATTGTTAAAATGATTTTTTTTCTTGCTTACTTTTTTTCAATAAAGTTTTTACAAAAGTTTAAATAAAATATGGTTTATTACTTCACATTACCTGTTTAGAGATATTAAAACAATTTTATAAAAACTGATTTAAAACTTAATTTCTATTCGCACTATAACTTGTTTCTTCTATAACTAAAAGGTAAATCCAACTATCCATTGTCAATCTATATTGCCTGAAAACTCATTTCATTAAGTTAAAATATGAAATTAGATTTAATTTTTTCATTTTTCAATCGCTTTTCTTTGTAAAAAGCTGCAATGGTATGTTGTATGTTATTGTATCTGCAGGTGAGTATGAAGTTAACTATGATGCACTTACAAAAAATTTATGAGACACAAATGAGAATCCTTACAATATCGTTAACATAAATATTAAAACAAAATTATATATGTAAGTATACATTGTATGTATACATACACACATACACACAGGAGGCCTGCTCTAGTCTGCCTATCCAGATTAAATTAAGTCTTTCGTTTGCTCACTCGAAAACATGCGCTCGCTAATGTTAATCCTGTGGGACTGTTATTTTACAATATGTCATTTGCATTTCAATATTTTTAAATGATTTTTTTGCATTGGATAGATTGGTATAGAATATACCAACGTAGATCGATCTCAACGAAGCTTTTTTTCACTTTTTCGATTTTGTTTGCAGGGTTTTTTTATGAGGATACTTCAACTTTCGGAACCGGTTTCGATAATAAATATATCCTCATAAAAAAAAAAAAAAAAAAAAAAAAAAGACTGCAAACAAAATCGAAAAAGTAAAAAATAAAGACTTCATAGATATCAATTTAAATGCAAAACAAATCGTTTAAAAAAACTGAAATGCAAACGAGATATTGTAAAATAACTGTCTTACAGGATTAACACTAGCGAAGGGGTGTTTTCCAGCGAGTCAACGGGAGCCTTAAGAAAGGCGTCAGCTATTAAATGAATATCGCATCTAGGTATAGTAAAATAGCTATACGCTAGAAGATGAGACCGCTTACTGGACCATTTAACGGCAAAATGTGGTGTTAGCATTCCTATCTCGAAAACGTTACGAGATACGAGAAAAGGTCAATTACAAAGTTGTAGAGCGTTCACGGTTTAGTATGAAAAAGTGTATTATGTGCAAAAAATACTTTATTAGAAGCCTTGAAATGGAGATTATTTATATTCAAACACCAACTAATTGCACGCCGAAGTGTGGCCATTATAAGGCAGATAAAAATTTACTAATAAAACTAATACATAAAGCAAGGTAGAGTTTACTTTAATATATCATAATACCGTATACCTCAAAAGAGTAGTAAAAGAATATAATAGTTAAAGAATGGTGTGCTTTATATATAGCGCATTATAATTAATATGAATTTTTCACATTTAGAGTACCTGCTACTATTTTCGTGCCTATGCTTTGCTTATGTTTGTGATGCGTATATACTATTTTTGTGTATAAAGGGCAAGCTTTTATGAAAGCTCACCTTTTCCGCAGGATAGATTATACATAGGTGTTGCAGGGTACGCATATATACAGGGTGTCGCAAAACATTGATCTCGGCTTTTATTCCTTAAATATTTATCATAGACATATATTATAAATTACAAAGTTACGTAAAAAAATGTACATAATTTTATGAAATCGATTAAAAATTTTCAGGGGTTAAATTTGAAGAAATATAAAATTTAAATATTTATACGGCTCCCGTTCAAAAAATTTCCCCAATGAGTAAAATGTGCCCCATACACCAATAAGGTCATGAGCAAAATTTCAGCATTTTATCATAAAAAGTCGTAGAGATATGAACATACATAAATTCTGACTTAAACCACTTTTCGATGCCTGGGTATGAGTTCGTAAAGGGGCAAAATTATCTTGGATGATCGCGTTTCGGGAGTCGTACGCAAATTACAAAATAAAACAACGATTTCAAGCTGTTTTAATGTTCATTGACTGTGTCATTTCCAAGTTTTACATTGTAATTCATCATGTACAATTTTAAGATATTTTTCAGGAAGCATAGTTTTGAAAATTTGTAAATAAAACTAAAGATAAGAGCTATATATTATTTGCTTATGATGCATTTCTGCGTCGCGTCATCTGCACTCTAGCTGTAAACATTTACATTTCAATTTATGATTAGCCCCTCACCGACTTTGTTCAAACATATCTCTGCGACTTTTTATGATAAAATGCTAAAATTTTGTAAAAAATCCTTATTAATGTATGGGACACACGTTACTCATTGGGAAATTTTTTGTACGGGGACCGTATAGAAATTTAAACTTTGGATTTCTTTAAATTTAATCCCCTGAAAGTTTTAATAGATTTCAAAAGATGTACTTTTTTAACTTAACTTTGTAATTTACAATATATGTCTATGATCAATAAAGGAATAAAAGCCAAGGTGAATGTTTTCAGGACACCCTGTATACGTACATATTATGGAGGTCGTGAATTCTTTTAAACTTTAAGGTGGGTCACATAACAATAAAGTTCGAAAACCGATAATGCAATTTCCATCGTAACAACTTCCAATCCCTTCATCGTAGTCTTTACAAATGTTTTCTCCCTGAACAAATTTCTCGTGTAGAAATTCTCTTTAACAAAAGCTGTAACCTAAATTCAAAGGTTCAGCATTCCGTAGATTAATTAATTATCCTTTCGGATGTTTTTATCTTCCATACTCGTTAGGACTACTTGGAACGACAAATTGTATACAAGGTGCGTACACTCCTTGGAATTTCCAAGGAGTTTGGCACCATTTATTGGGATTAGAAAATTATTATTTAATATTTAAATAGCCGAAGTCGTAATCGTGCGTTGAATCATAGGATTTGTAATAATATTTGTAGCTCATTTTTATTTCACTTACCCATCATAAGTAGTATAGGGTAAGTCTTGTAATCGTTTTGAAAATCGAAAAAAAATCTTTTGACAGATTTACACGTTTCAGACACTGGAGATTCCGAAAAACATATTTTTAGAAAAAAAAATGCCGTCCATCTGTGTGTGTGTGTGTCTGTAAACGCTCTATATCTCGAATAAATTGAGATACAGACTTGAAATTTGGTATGTACTTAGTATGTAATAATGGGAAGAAGCTTATTGAATTTCAGCAACCTCGATTATCCGGAACTATTTTTTTCGGACTCTCGAAATAATCGTTCTGATAAAAGATATATAAAAATTTTCGAAATTGTTTATAAGACAAAAAAAAAAAACTTAAATTTTGCATAAAGAATGAAGTCGATTGGATAATTAGTTGTCGAAATATTTGTAATCCTATTTTTCACACTCTTCGATTTTTCATGACCCTGTATTTCATTCAAATTCCAATTCAAAGATATATTTTAATTGGAAATGAGACGCTTAATCCGGCGCAGTAAACCGTTAGTTAATATGATTACCAATTTTAAGTTATAAGGATGTTTCTTTTACGCAATTCAGTAATAGAGCATTTAAAGTTTATGACGTCATCAAGCCACGATTTTATTCGAATTGCAATGCATTTTATAAGTAGTTTACACATGTTTTATTTTCATATTTTATATTATGCATACCCATGGTGGGTCGGTATTACGGTGGCCCCCAACGACTAGTTACTATTTCAAATGGAGTTCAGGAGGATAATCATCGCTTGATATTTCCAACTTTTAATTTTGTGCACTTGGTGAACTTTCTCCAAAGCTACACCTGCTATAAATATATCTCTCAGAATTATTTTTTTAATGCCGGTTTTAGTTTATTCTCATTTGTTTATCATTTCAGAATCAACTGTTTCTGTTAGTGTCATAGATAAATTGCTCAGATTAAATGTTAAAATCTGCTTACACTCGTATAATCTAGAAGATACTCACAGAGTATTTAGGTTTAAAACAAGGTGTGTGCGTCTTAGTTTCGGTATTTTTGTGATAATATACATTAAAGTATGGGTCTTCAACCTTTATTTCTGATAGTCGCTTGCCAGAATAAATTCCGAAAGGTTAATTTTTGGCTTATTTAATATCAAAGTTTCTTTCATTAATATAAGGCAGATGTTTCTATTCTAAAATAGTGTAACTTGGTGGCCCGCCATTAAAATAAATATAAAAGGCATACTGTTTTTTAAGAGAAATTTTAGCAATGAAAATCAAACTAATGGAAATAAAAATAAACTTATATTTAAAATTGTAATTCGCGTCATGTGAGAAGTTTTAAACCAGACATGGTACAAATCACCAACTTTAAGAAGGACAATATTGAATTTTTCAGATATCTATAAGACACGCGATATAGTTACTTATCAGATATCTCAATTTTCTATGATTATATAGCAGCTATATTCAACTTTTTTCAAAATTCATCACAACAGCATAGAATGCTGAAATGCGAATTATGAAATACTGCATCTTGTGATAACAATCAATTTAAATCTATTAGATGTATTAGAGATTCAAATTTAAACATAAATTTATAATTATAAAGCCAATAAAATTTTTAAATGCTTAAATAATTAACAGTATTTATTGAAATGTTTACAAACATATATTAGAATTTACAAAATATATTTATACCTAAAGTCATTTAACGGAAAATTTTCTTCTTTATTCTGACATTTTAAATAAAGTTTTATTATTTAGATATTAAAAAATTAACATGAACGCCATTAAAATTTTAACTTCATTATTATATAAAATCGACGTAAAATATTTAGCACTTACTTATGTTACACAGTATTATGAATAAGAAATAGAATATTGATCTAACTTATGTAGTTATTATTCACAGTTAAAGTTTTAGTCACTTTGCTAGTCAACTTTTTAAAACGTTTTAATGAATCAGCAATTGTTACATGAATTTCATTTAAGTTTTAAAAAGATCGGGAATCCTTTTCGATGCATAAATGGAAAGTGAACTATGAGTAAATGGTAACTGAATACGCCATGTAATGTTTTTATACTACATTTACGCTGTTACATTTAACTGATGTTGTTGAATTTTAAATTAAAACTGTGGACTTGAACAACATTTTTATCTATCAATTTTGAGTTCAAGCGATATTCAAATAGTATAATATAACGTTCTAATTACACAAATATTTCATAAGTTGTTAAGAATTGTGAATATTTTTAAGTGATAAACAACAACAATTACTTTTTTAATTTTTTTAAAAAGAAACCAGAGAATCCAACTCAGACTTCCCGCGTTACTGAGCATATTGCTCTATGTTCAGGACATAAGTGAAAGCCTTTTTCTTCTGAAAACTGCTATAGATTTTTTATTTTTATTATATTTTGTTTTAGATTGCCCACGTACAACAACAGAAAACATTTTTATGTGAAAAATATCAATTATGTATTAAAATAAAGCTTTGAAATTTATTAAAACGATATTTTTCTATTAGCCGCAATGCCACAGTTTAATAGCCGAAGAAATCGCCAAAGATTTTGCTACTTACAGCAGCCTTTTTGATACTGATTACTTCAGTGTTTAAACACGTATTTGGATTACATATCTGTTCAATTTGTGTTTTATTTGCATTATTTTATTTATGTATTTATATATGTGTGAAGTGTTAATTTCGTTATGGAATATTAGCCAAAACTAAGGCTGAACTATTTATATATTTGTTAAGTGTGAAAGGTTTAATCTTCCGCAATCAAGCTGCACTCGATATAGATATATTTTCGTTTTAAATCATGCTTGCAAATTATTTTAATCACTATAAAAAATCAGCAAATTGAGATATAGTTTTCAAACAAATTATAAACAACATTCAAACATTATTTGAAAGTACATTTTTTTCCCTATTCGATGGTGTAAATATTAAAATGGTGCGATGTTTAGAAGTTAAAAACAATTGCAGTTAATCGAAATTTATTTTTCAGGTGTTGCCACTGTTCTAGGCTAACGAAAAAGACAGACTGCCGCACTACCTTTTGCATTAGACCGCTAGAGTCACGTGATGCTCTTCAGGTGATGCACCTGCATTCGTGCAATCGAGCATACGTGACTAAAGAGGTCTGAAAAAAGAGACATGTGTAACGCACCGCAGTAATCTGTCTCTTTCGATAGCCTCTCCGTCGAGGATATGATGGCGGAATTACTCACGGACATATTTATGCTTTTTCATATAGATTAAACTGGCATTAATTTTAGTGCTCTTAATAGTTCATCTTTTCTTACAAATAATTTAGTAATCAGAATCTGTAACAAGATTTAGAATAACCCAGAATTAATTAATCATATTATTCTGTTATTAGGTTATCTGTATTTTAATGTTCAGTTGAAATATTTGATTAAATTGCTGCTCATTAATTTGACGTCAAAACGAGTAATTCTTAGAAAACATAGTGACGAAGGGGTTGTTAATTACCTTATTATACTTACATTTACTCATGTACAATATATTGTGTAGCCCTTTATTGTTGTCTTCATTTACTTTAACTCCCTTTATTGCCAATATTGCTCACTTTGACGGGCATTAAATGATCATATATGTGGGAAAACTTGTCGTCTTTCCCTCGTATGAATGTGAAAATATAACTATTACATCAAGACGAAGTAAATGGGTCGGTGTCTAGGTTCAACAACGAATAGTCCAAACGGTTTTCAAAGTTAATTACGTTATAGTTTTAATATCTTGATTAGAATATAAAATATTTAGAATAATAATTTAAACTGGTATAACATTTGTAATTTATCCGTCCGTCTGTCGTGTTTAAAAATTAGTTAATTGCGCAATCCACCAACCACCATAAAATTACAAGGAGAGACAATCCCTCGATCCGTCTGATCGGAACGAAGCTCTCGCACATCTACTTTCTTCTCACGATGAAAAATGCACATCATCAATTTTCTATTGTGCGGGAATCATCGAACATAGATCCCAATTCACAAGCTTCAAATAAATATGTGCTTTGCTATGCAGCCCGAAGTTCAGATGAAGAACTATTGTGATCACATATATACAAATATTTTGATACATCCCTGTAAAAAGTACGCACGACTTCAATTTTAAAAACATAAAATAATACGGTACTTATGTTTTATCCATGCCAGGAAGATAGATTGCCAAAAATGACTACCAATCGCTAATCATGTTTAAACGCGGATTTCTAAGCCTACGGCTTATTTATTAATAGAATTTTAAACAAGAAAAATTCTTTAATATGGTTAAACTAAATTGCTACTAAAGAAAAAGCATCTGAACAACTAAAAAACAAACATCTCATTTGTAGACATTGGTTTAATAAGTTAGTTAAAATGACAAAATATATGAAATTTGGACTTGACGCAACCGCTATCTTGAACTTGCCACGGCGAAAATATAAATTTATTGGAAGTCAGTTCTTTGCTCTAGAAATATGTATCTGTGAATGAGATTCTACTTCCCTCATACGAATTGGGCTTTCTTATTTGAATACGCTGTATGCATTTATATCTATTGTATCGTCACATAATATAGTTATTAATGTGCATACAGAACCGTAAAAAGTCGGCAAAGGCAGAGGGGGCTTTAAAATATTTTGGTGAATTAGCAAGTCTGGTGGGGCCAATTCACAGCTTGCCTTTCATCCTGTACTTTAATGATATATTAAATATGGAAAGATGTATAGGCAACCCCCCCCCCCCCCCACCCGTCAAAACTTTTGATTACAAAGTTTTAAAATTTTTAAATGTAATATAGATAATATTAGTATTGGAAGATTATGAAAACTACTGAGGGCTCAGCCCAACCTCTCTCCGTCTGGTAACGGCGCTGATATACAATTTCATTTCGTGGTATTCCGAACACTCATGTATTTTTGGTATAGTAGTACGACATTCCTGGTAATAAAGAATAGCTTTTGTTTCAGTTCTTTAGAAATCGTTCAAACGCAATTATTCAAAATGTGGAATATTAAAAAAAAATGTAGAAAGAAAATAAGTTAAAATAAGTCATATTTAAAAATACAGATTATAAAAAGCAGTGGCAATGTAGAAAGAAAAAAGTAAGAATTACTGTAATTAATATAATTGGCGCCATTGTTGGCACGGGGTATCTGACCCGGCATGGATAATACTTAAGTACCAATAATATTGTAGTACTGTGTACTTTAAGAACATATTAAAATATCGTGACGATTGGCAAATTTTTACTAAAGTTAGAGCTTAAAGAAAAAAAACAGTCAATCAAACATACTTTTTTTATTACGATGAAACTGAATTGGGACCACTTCCAGAATGAGCTCTTTCCATAAAAAATAAAAGAATAAAATAATTATGAAAATCAGAGGATCCGTTCAAAAGTACGTGGACATACATTAAAATAAAATAGATTATATGAACGAAATGTATAACCACCTTATTGGAAGTCGGTTAAAAAGTCAGCTGACATAGAGAAACAAAAATGTTGTACGAGATTTACGAATTGGAGATGGTATTTAAACATGATATTAAAGGGGAAAATCGGAACTAAAAGATCGGAACTGTAGTCTTATAGTAGAAAGTGGAGTTTTCTTTGTTTCAACAAGGATTTCAGCAAGGATATTATGCTAAAAGCCAGCGTTTATTATGCATTTTTTGCATAAGAGTTTCCGCAGTAGAATAAGTGAAGTAAACTATTATCTAACCACTTATCTTTTCAAGATACCAATAAAAAATGATCAATTACATGTACAAAACATGAAATAAAAGCAATTTTCTCTAAAGATTCAATCCAACATGCCTGTTTTAATTTTCAAGTCCTTGTATTATCTATTTTTAAATTGTATATAGCTAGCAAAAGTAACACTCGATTTCAAAATTACAGAATTATTTAGGTGGAAAGAAAGAAGAATGTACTAAGCTATGCTTCTTTTCAACTCAGTCGCAGCTGTTTATGTCATTTTCTCTCTTTTCTTTAAATGAAAGGGATCAGAGACAAATTACAGGAATTATTAATTATTGACCTGTATTGTTAATGTAGGGCTTAGCAATAAGGTTCCTCCTGATTTTTGGAACATAACGCAAAAATTAATATTGTATTAGATGTATAAAACTGAATAAATAGCAAAAGGTAACAAGAAAAGTATATATATATATATATATATATATATAAACAGACTGTTTTTAAGATGTACATGAAATGGGAAAACTTAGTTTTACAACGAATTTGCACGTATATTCTAATTTTCATTCTCGAAATAGATCTTTTATTAAAAGCGACTTTTTGAGCTTACATTTTTGTAGTACAAAAGAATTTCAATACCTATCCATATCATTCAATATATTTAAATATAGACTTGCTAGTTGGTAGAAGCTCGAACATCTATACCTCAATCTGGGATATAGATGATCCTATAGTCTTCTCATTTCTTGATACTTAATTTATTTTCTAAAGGTTTATGGGTAATTTCCTTAATAATATTTTAACAGAGGGCACATATACGGTTGACACGTATACAGAATACTTTGTTCTGTAATGCCGCGCTCATTTATAGTTAGGATATGAAACTTAAAGTATATGCCTCTCGATAAAATCTTTAAATATATGAACTAAAACTTATTTTTATTAAATAAATCATGTTTACGTTTTAAATCAAGAACAGATGATACAAAAAGTTCATGACCATATATAGTTCAATGAGAATATTTTAAAATTAATCACAAATGACATTGTTCACATTCAAGGCTAACAACTAAAATTAAAACGGGATCTCTCCTGCCTCTCAACAATTTTATTAGATGAAGAATGTTACACTATTTTAGAAATTATTGCACAGAATATTATTGTATCGAAGGATACAAGAAAAACTTTTAACAGCAGTTGAAACATAATTTTTTTAAAGAATTATTATTTTTTTAATAATAATATTTAATTTATATATGCAGTATTTAAAAAAATACCTTATTAAATGAATAATATATTTATCACATTCACAAAATAGGTGAAGATACTAATAGAAAACACTAGATGTAACATGTAACGAAGGTATACAAGTTTACCTGCTGTAATTAAAAAAAATAAATTCATAAATCATCAATCTTCATCAAACATTACATTTTTTATGTGTTCTATTCTGTAAAACCTCTAAAACATTTAATATATATATATATATATATATATTGTCAAAATTTAACTACCACGGACCGAAAAAGTACCGTTTTTGTAGAATGACACATGCATGAAATACATACATGTATAATGCGATGAAACACACATATATGTATATAATGCGGTCAATTTTTCGAACTAAAGCGTTCTGTAAATCAAAAGTAATGAAAATATCACTTTTATTAAGTCTAGGGCTGCTTACGTAATACTTGAAAATCGCCTAACCTCAACTGTCTCTTCAATTTATTTACTGATTTTTCTCAATAACAGAATTAGTCCAATGCTTTTATAAATGTGCTTATTCTCCACATGCTTTTATAAACATTTCAAAAATCTAACTTTGGTAAAACTCTTAAACTTTATTATACAGGGTGCCTACAAATTAGTTGGGCGAAAAGAATGCTTTACTGAATGAAATTTACAGAAAAAAAATAAAGTACATCTTGTTGTAAGATAGAAAAATAGTTCAAGTTTAACATTATCACAAATGTTCGATGGGACTTCCTTTCGTGACTCTGCAAATGTCCCTTCGGTAAAACATTTCTTGCCACAGATTTTTCTGTATTATATTTTATATTTTTGATTATTTAAAAAAAGATACGGGTTCAGTCAGTGTAGATTTTATCTCTCTTTATATAAATAGAAGGATTTCATCTTCTACTTAAAAGAATTTAAATATCAACATGAAATTCTTCAATAATTACAGGATTTTGTTAAGTTTGTCTATTGATATTTGTTTAAAGAATAATAAGAACGTCATAGCATCTTCCGCTTCCGGGGCCGACCTTGACGAGAATGCACGCAAATGACGTAACAGAAAGATACGTCACAAAAAACTGCGCAAAGGTCTTTAAACCAATATATCTACTCATTCTATATTTAGAATAGATCCGAAAAAAAATCTTGTGAGGAATTAACTGTTTTCTTTTCATTACGGGGATGCGTAACCTGGAAAGTAGTCAATTTTTATCTATGTTGAAGAGAGGGGTTGAATCAGCCACCTAATTTTTTTTTAAAAGCCGCATACATTATTTGGAGTCATGACGAGTTCGCAGAATGATGTAATTTACGCGTTGCATCATCAATAAATTGCAACTTGTTTTCACTCCAACTGTCTAATAATTTTCACTTAATGCTGGGGGATTTTGCCGGTTTGAAAAGACTCTAAATTTCTTAGATTGGCTGAGAGGGTTAACAACTTTCAAGACAAAATTCTGAGAAAAGATTGAGAATTTTTCTTTGAAACTGATTGTTTAGTTTTATTAAGTGGAGTAAAATAACACAATTCTAATTACCTCAGATAAGTATGCACTAGAAGTAATGATCTACCCTTTTGGTGAATGATTTACTTTATCTAAATTTATTTGTTTTACTGATAGATTTTTAAGAGTTCACCTAAAAAAAAAAAAAAAAAAAAAAAAAAAAAAAAATTTATATATATATATATATATATATATATATATACAGTAATAATGATAATTTAATATTATTTACAAAAGTTATGTTATTTAAACCAATAGAACAATTTATTTGATGTGATATTTGAGATTATGGAGAACATTTAGTTGATTTCTTGCATATATTTTATAAAATGTTGTTTTATATTGAGCATAATATTATTGCGAGAAAATTGTAAATGTCACACAATGATAGAATGCGTCTTCTGCGTATTTGATAATAAGTTATTCCACCAAGTTTATTCGTAATAACTCCCCGTTATTTATGGATTAAAACATTTGCTTTTAAAATAACAAAAAAATACATATCAAGATCACTTTTTAATTATTTGATGTTAATTATCATTCAAATAATACATTATATAATTTTTTTCTGCATATATATAGGGGTTGTGGAGCTCACCGCAGCGGGGATCCGAAACACGGCTCACCGATTAGTTAATCCCAATGTGCTACCCACACCAACTACACAATTGCCACATTTCTTCTGTTTCTTCATTATCTTCTGTATACTGGGAAGGTGGGTGTCAGCTTCTTTTATGGTTTAAGTTTGCATAATTTGAAATAGTAAATGCTGTTTCATAACTTTTTAGACTTTAAATATCGCCTCTCAATTTATACAGTTTCATTTTTTAATATTCTTTTTCTTCTTCTTTTTTTATTTAACAAAAATTATATTTCCCGATATGTGAAACCACTACAAATATTTTTTCCAACTTACTTACACGTTAAATATTTTTGCATAAGTATAAAATTGAAAATATTTAATTAAGTAATTTTTCAATAAATTCCTTTTTAATGTAGCTGTTAATATTACGTCTTGGTTTCTGTTCGCAATGACAAAAATACGATTCATATTTTGTGCAAAAAAAATATTATTACTGTATATTCTGACAGATAATATTGTTTTCATTTCCATGACAGTTAATTCTTTATTAACGAAATATAACCAATTTATCGATATAATTTTTTTTTTAAGCATTGGCGTCATTTGACGACGATGGCTAAATGCGATACAAAAAAAAGACAAAGTAAATAAAATACGATTAAAAGTGGCGCGAATGGATTACAGCCTATTTTCTACAACACTATTTCAACCTGCCCACTCTCCCCCCAAAAATCTAACTCAAATGCTCTACTTATGTAATTACATATTATGCAAAATTTTAAAACTTATAATAAATATAATTCAATAATTTAATTTTCTGATATTTTAAGCAACGTGTGCAGTTTTTTTTTTCAAATCACACGATTTCAAAAAGTGTTTAACGTTACGGAAAATTGGCGGAAGAAAAAAAAATGCCTTTAAAATATTTGATTTCCATAAACAAACACCCAGTAAAATATATAAACTGAAGGAGAACAAATCATAATATATGTAAGAATATATCTATGAAAATCATGCATCAACATTACACCTTTTGCTTTTTAACACTTTCAAACATAGTTGAAAAGTGTTTATGCATTCGGTTTGTCTATACGCTAGCTCCCGTAAGTATACTCAGACTTCCATGTAATTGATACACGTTATTGAGGTTTACCCTGATATGCTCCATATTGAAAATGAAGTGTGTAGCATGAATAGTTCATTTACAGGGGCAGTCAAAAGAAGTCCGTTACATTATGTTCTATGGGGAAAAATAAATTTTCAGTGTGTTTTAATGATGTTACACTATTTCAAACATATTGAAATTGATATACATCATTTAAGTGCAGTACAAGATGTTTGCTATAGAATATGGTTATGAGTAGAACTTATAGTTTGTTTACAGGGGCACTCAAGGAATTACGTCATATTATGGTCTATGGGGGAAAATCGTTTGCAGTGTATATTAATGATGTTATACTATTTCCAACGTAATGAAATTGATATGAATTGCTGATATGCACTAAAATTTGCTTTCTGTAGAATATGGAGTGTAAAGCATTTATTATATATCTACAGGGTCATACAAAAGAATTCGGTTACATAATGGTCTACGAGGAAAAGCTGTTTGCAGCGTATTTTAATTATATTCCACTATTTCAAATAAAATGAAATTCATATATTATATTACTGAGGTTTACTACAATGTACTTGCTGTAGAATATGATGTGCATAGCATTTATCGTTCATTTAGAGAGACACACAAAAGATTTTGGATACAGTATTCTATGCGAAGTATTGTCTATTAGCGATAATTGCTAGAAGTGCGTTTTCAGTTAAGATATGCGTTTTTAAGTTGAAAATTTTTGATACTACGTTGCATGTATAAATTCTATAGATCATATACAAGGCTAAACAAAAGAATTCGTAAGCATGACTGAGTATAAGCGTATGGATTGCTCAAGATTGCTCAAAGTTTGTTTTTAATTGAGTTATGAATTTTCCAGCTGAACTATATTTAGTAAACTAAAAGATGTTTGCAGAATATAAATAAAATCATTTATATGGCTACGTAAAAAGCTGGATAGATGGCCGCCTATGGATGATACTTGTTGGAAATGTGACTTCAGTAGTCTAAAGAGCCTATGCTAGTCACGCGAAGAAACGCTCAAGCTAATGTTAAGTCTATTGGAAGGTTCTTGGCAGATTTCTCGCTCACATTTTAGTATTTTTAAATGATGTTTTTTGCATAGGATAGCTGAGGTCAATCTCTAACGTTGTTAGTTTTTTTCTTTTTTGAGTTTGGTTAGTTTTTTTTATAAGCGGACATTTTCAATTTTGGAACCGGTTCTGAAAGTGAAAGTACCCTTATATAAACAAGAACGAAAAATCATGCGTCAAGCATAGATTATATAGCACTTTCCAACGCTTCCAAAATAATTTTACAAATCATACCGTTTAATAAGCTAAAAGCTAACATCTAAGTAAACAATTTAGAAAACGCATAACATATTTAAAAACATAATTTCAGGAATTTCCAACATATACAATATTCGGAAAAATATCCGAATACTTTTATTCAGCCCTGTATAGGATCTATAGATTCGTATATATACTACATAGGATGATAATTTTAGTTCAGTTAGGAAACGCGTAGCACAGTTTAAAATTCTCCGTCTGGTGTTTGTCAATAAACAGAAATGTGTTCGCGAACTTTTGTGCTGCCCTGTATAGGATCTACAGAATTTATACACACCACGTAATAGACAAAAATCAAGTTAAAATTAAAATCGCGTTCAATAACTTCGCTTCAATATAAAACGCACTTCCAGGAATTATTGTTAACAGACAGTAGAGAATTCTTTTGCGTGTCCCTGTAAATGAACGATGACTGCTATACACACAATATTCCATAGTAAGTCTCTTGTAATGCACCTTAGTGATCTATATAAATTTCAATGCGTTTAAAATAGTGAAACATTATTTAAATAAACCGCAGACGATTTTTCTCCATAGACGTAATGTAACGGAATTATTTTTACTGTCCCTGTAAAGTAACTATAAGTGCTATGCACACCCTGTTCCATATTAAGCTTCTTCTAATGCACCTTAGTAATATATATAAATTACAATGCGTTTAAAATAGTGAAACATTATTTAAATAAACCGCAAATGATTTTTCCCCATACACCGCAATGTAACGGAATTCTTTTGAGTGTCCCTGTAAAAAAACTATAAGTGCTACACACTTCCGTTGAAATAGGGAACATGCTATAGATAACGACAATAACATATAAAAATTGCAGAGCAATCCGAGCATATTTACGGGAGTTAGAGCACGGACAGACGGCAGACGGCAGACGGCCAGACGGCCAGACGGCAGACGGCCAGACGGCAGACGGCCAGACGGCCAGACAAACCGAAGTCATAAGCACTTTTCAACTAGGTTGGAAAGTGCTAAAAACAGGATCCAAAATCGAAAAAGTAAAAACTAACAACGTTAGAGATTGACTTCAGCTATCCTATGCAAAAAACATCATTTAAAAATATTAAAATGCGAGCTAGAAATCTACCAAGAGCCTTCCCAATAGACTTAACGTTAGTTTGTGCGTTTTTTCGCATGACTGATGTAGGCTCTTAAGCGTGTTTTTCCTTGAATTAAATTTTAGCGTATAAATATCTGTAGGTAATATACAGGGCTGCACAAAAGAATTCATGTACGATTCCGTTAGAAATTACTGAAGGTGAATTTTCAACTGTGTTATAATTTTTTTGCTAAACTAATTTTTAGCATACTATGTAGAGCATGTACTAATCCATAGGTCATATACAACGTTGCACAAAAGAAGTGGAGTACTTTCCGGCTATAGACGGTAATCGCTGAAATCAGTTTTTCAAATGTATTATGCGTTTTCAAAATTGTTTACTTAGACATAATCTTATACCTTATTAAACGATGAAGTTTTGTTTTGGTATTCTGAATGTGTTGGAAAGTGTTTTATAATGTATGCTTGACGCATGATTTTTGTCCCTTGTTTATTACCAATAAGGAAATATATTGTTATTCTACATAATAAAATTGTTTAAAAATGAATGAAAATCTTTCATAAATTATTTATTCTTTCTCTCTAACGCAGTTTGATTTATTTTGATATATATTCAGAGATACCAACAAAAAGTTGACATTTATTTCACCTGAGAACAGAAAATATTACTGATAGTTTATAAACTGAAGGAGAATAATCATAACATACATGAATAGCAAAACTACGTATGAAAATGATGCATCTATAATATACCTGGTGCTTTTTTAATACCAATAGAACAAAATATTGTTATTCTACATAATAAAATTATTTAAAAATGAACGCAAATCTTTTATAAACTATTTCTCTTTTCTGACTAACATACTTTGCTTTGTTTTGACACATATTCATAATTACCAACAAAAAGTTGACATTTAATTCACCCGAGAAAGAAAAAAGCACAGATATTTTATAAACTGAAGGAGAATAAATCATAACACAGTTATGAATATCAAAACTACGTACGAAAATGATACATCGATAATATACCTGACATTTAAAAAAAAATACCGATACGGAAATAACTACATATTCTACATAATAACATCGTTTAAAAATGAATAAAAATATTTTATAAATTATTCCTTTTTTTCTGACTAACATAGTTTGATTTATTTTCATATATATTCACAGTTACCAACACATAAATGGCATTTACTTTACCCGAGAAAAGCAAACAGCGCAGATAGTTTATAAACGGAAGAAGAATAAACCATGATACACAAACGAATATCAAAATTACGTATGAAAACGATGCATCTATAATATACTGATACTTTTTTAATACCAATGGAACAATAAATTCTTATTCTACATAATACATCGTTTAAAAATGAATGCAAATCTTTTATAAATTATTTCTCTTTTCTGATTAGCGTAATTTGCTTTATTTTGACACATATTCATAGCTACCAACAAAAAATTTAAATTTAATTCATCTCACAAACGTAAACACTGATGATAATATATAAACGGAAGGAGAATAAATCATAATACAGATATGAATATCAAAACTATGTATGAAAACGATGCATCAACATTATACCTGATGCTAACATTATACGAAGATATTACGCTTTAACAGTGACATGTAAGATGAGACGAATAAAAAAATAAGAAACCATGAAGACGGATTCACCGGAAGCTTCTTGTCGCACCTACTTGGATGAAGATATGCTAGCCATAAAAAAAAAGTGGCACACGTAAGTTTTTAGCGACGACCGTATCGTTACTTTAAGAGCTGAAAACCTTCTATTAGGCCATCATTTGGGAAAAAAAAATGTGCGTTTTTCAGATTTCAGACTTTATTCTTTTAATTAAAAAAATTTCAGAAGCTAGACATATAATCTGTTGGATTAAATAACCCGAGGTCAATCTAATTTGTAATGATTTCATTTTAAAATGAGGATTTAAAAAAGTTCTTTGAGAAATTCTGTTATACAAAATTGTGCTTTTTTTTTTTTACTTATAAATATTTTTTATCGTATACTTTTTTTTTCAAATGGGTGTTGACATATACATTCCTTTACATATGAGGGGATCGGGGCAAAAGAGTGCTAAGCCACATTTTTGTACTTCTAAGATATTTCAATTTGAAAATTTGATCCAATACTCAAATCAAGATATATAACGTAATGTTTTTTCGCCAATGTCTTAGTAACATTTGAGATATTCTAAGTGGTAATATGGCATTACTTTAATGATATTACTATTACGTTCTTTGTAGATTAGCTATCTTCATTGGGGGCATAAACGTGTGGGGCAAAAACGAAACTTTGGACATATGGCAGCCACCAAGGGACATTAGAAACAAATTATATGTAGGATATTACAATTTACAATATTAAGCAACAAATTAAAGTGTTAGATTTATTTCACCAAAAATGTGGCTTGGCACTTTCTTGCCCCGAACCCCTCATATGTAAATTCTTTAACCCCTCAGAACGCGCGTGTGGGAAAATTTTGCGACAAAAGTGATAATTAGTCCACTGGCAACACTGCTGACCAGTGAATCAGCCCTAAGAAAACACATCTTAAAAATGTCCTTAATATACAATCATCTTAAAAATTCATCCTTACAACTTTCTAGTGAGCACATCAGAAAAAAATGAACATTTGTGGCGATTAGTTTTCTTAAAATACATTTGGACTTAACAGAGAACCGAAAGAGACAACCTGGCAATTCATCTTGCTTGACTAACTGTCAGCTTCGATAATAGTTTGAATGACAACTACGGTTCAAGAACTTATCACGTAAACAAGTTTGACTTTTGAAAATAAAACACACATGTAAGT
Organism: Maratus michaelseni; assembly: GCA_963931845.1. NCBI lineage: Eukaryota > Metazoa > Arthropoda > Arachnida > Araneae > Salticidae > Maratus > Maratus michaelseni. Next base: position 152,722,315 of record OZ007599.1, on the reverse strand, counting down.
AATTTAAAAAAAAAAAAAATAAATAAAAGAAAAAGTAAATGCAGATTGTGAACAACAACAAAACAAAAAAGTCTTTGTCATTTTAAAAGAAAAATAACGGCAGAAATCTAAATTCTAACAGAAAAAAATACGGAAAAAAATCAAAGTGCATTCAAACAAATTTATATTTATTATTTTTACAAACCCTAACTTTTCTACTGGAAGAATGCGACATTCAATTCACAAAGTATCTCATGTCGTAAGGCGGCTCTGGAATGAAGCTATGAATATAAAGGAGGAGACATATAGTGTAGTTTCTACCAGTTGCAAGTGAGGTAACTGACGATGTTGTCACAAGATGGCCGCTGTTTTTTGTTTAATCGGATAAGCAGGGCTTGATTACCGTCAGAGTAAACTTCGCCAGTAAGTTTTAATAGAAATTTTTTGCTTTATGTAAACGCCTTATTCATGCAAAATTTCTGTCATAAGTAAGGCAAAAATTTCTATTCGTTTTTACTGGTGGAAGTTTGCCGCGGGGTATTATAATCTCTTTCCCTGACATTGACAGGAGGATTGTTTATGTAGTCACAATATGTCGGAACCGCAGGGCCTGATTACCGCCGGGGCAAACTTCCGCCAGTTAAAACGAATAGATACTTTAATTAATTATTACAGAAATTCTGAATGAATAAGGCGTTTAAATAAGGGAAACATTTCTATTCAAATTTACTGGTGGAAGTTTGGCCCAGTGGTAATCAGTCCCGGCGGAACCGGTTACAGTTGAAGCTTCGCCATTTTCAGGATATGTCAATTCCTCTTTATTCATAGTTCCATGGGCTCCGTCTCCGTCTCCAGCTCCAGCTCCAGTAAGCAGCAGCAAATACTTAACACATTTAATACAGCATCGTACTTCAGCTCTTGTGAAACATTGTATGCCACAGAAATTGCACTTCAACCATGAGCTTTTTCTACAAACAAGAGAGCTGCAAATCTGCAAGGGAGCTTAAACGAATTTACACTCCATTTTTTCCAAAATCTCAAATGAGCTGAAAATCAGTGCGTCTTTGAAGATTCGAGACTGATATTGATTACTTATTATACATGTTTGTTCAAAACACAGTATAAAAGTCAATTACCACAATAAAAAATACAGGCAAGAGCACATTTAAATAAAAAACGAGTAATGTAAATATGAGCTTCTCAGTCGCAATAGTATTTCTGCAGTAGAAACATTTTAAAACCATAATAAAATAAATGTTTGATTAATTTTATTCTTGACAAAATTACCGCGTGTATTTTAACATTGTACATCATATTCATTTTTCAATCTCAAATGAAGATACAGATTTCTTTCTGGTAACCTCGTTCTAATTTTAAATTAGTTTAATGAGACTTATATTAAGATTCAACAGCAACTTTTTACGCTGTACGCTTATTAACCCCTTCAGGGGCAAAGTACTCTTGTATCTAAAATGTTGTAATGATTGATTGACACCAGGATTCACGAACGAATTTATTTTAAAATAAGTAAAAGCTTTTCCTCACGTACCTTAAAAATTCAAAATTTGATTATAAAATTCTGGTGTCATTGTGGCATTTTGGGATTACAATTAAGTGGTATATATAATATACCGGTGCCCTTCAAGGGGTTAATATTGCGTACACTTTCACTTGTACCTTTTCATCTAAATAAGTTTTTATGTGTCTGAAGTCTGACCTTGTTAATCAAATTATTAACCTAATTTAGTAAATATGAATCACGCAAAGTAATTTTTTAAACTTTACGAATCCTGATTCGTATTTCATCAAACAGTGTAGCATTTTTTTAAATTCAATATTCCTACTGTATCTCTAAAAAATAATTATTGAAGGAAAACATCATAAAGATTTTTAAAGTACTCAATGTTGTAAAGAAAATCCCCAAATTACATGCATATATATTTTAGAAAAATACCTCGATTATTGGACTAACATTTATTTGGGTTGTTATTAAAATAATTTAAATTCGACAATGATATTGGCGTTTAAATGCGGTCGTATTAAAAGTTCAGTCAAACTCTGCAATATTAAAAGAGGACATATATTTTACAACAAAATAATAAATAAAATGAACAGAAAATATCTTATGCCTGAAGCTATTTAAAGTTTATAAATTTTGTTCTTCGCTTGATTCAATTATTTTCGAACTGATTATTATAACTCCAAACCTTAATATTTTGACATTTTTTTTACTAAAACAATGAAAGCTTTTATTTTACTTTAGCTTAAACCTTGACATTGAGTGACTAAATGAGCATCGGCAATTTACTTTAAAGATGATGCACAAAGCGAATTAATAAAGTGACAGACTCATGCGTGATTACGCTGTGATGGGCATTAACCGAGACTCCGGGTTGTCGCTCAGTTTTATTATATGTCTTCCAATTGATCAAGCTAAATTCAACACATCATTAAGATAATAAATAATATCTTGGGCTTTCTCTGTGAATCAGAAATTTACAATAGTGTGTGATTACGTTTTCTTTCAATTACAATATTATATCGCTGACCCTTAAAAATAATGACACAACTTCAAAAAATTTATTTTGTGTATTAGGTCTTACTTAGGTGCGTCTTGCTATAGGCTAATTCCATGCGTGAATGTAGTGTAAGTCACATAGCCGCAAACGTTTATTGTTCTAATTTGATATTTCTAACTGTATTTAATTGTAGATATATGGGATTGAATAAGTAAAATTTCCCTTTACTATAATACTGGCAGTCAAAAACCGCAGCCATTTACATCTATCTCTGTGACTGACACTACATCCACGCATGGAATTAGCCTATAGGAAAAGTATCATAAGTATAGTTATCAGAAAGACCACTGTATTACGTTAGGAGTCAGTTTGTCACCACAGAAAAGGAGGCAAAAAGCTTGGTGGATACAATTAGTGAATCCTCCCTATATCTTCTACGTCTTGACTCCTAAGGGTTCTACTCTTTTATGTATGCATTTCCAGCTGCATGCAGAGCTAACAAGGAAGGTCTCCATAAGCACATACTCAGAAAAATTTGAAAAAATTACAGATTGTTCTTCTCATGAGGATATACATGTTTATAAAAAAATGCTGCGGAACCTCGATATAACGTCCGTAAACAAATTATGAAAATTTCATGTTTTTGGCGATTTATCGTTTATTGGCTACACAATGAAATAAAAAAAAGTAAAATATGCTTTTGTGATGAGGAAAACCTTTTTCTACTCTTCATACTGAACTAGTTTAAGTAGGTTTAACTTAAATAAACACACTTTTATAACTACTGTTTTGCCATATACATTTACATGTATATATAAAGAAAATTAACGATTGTATTCTACGGTTTAGAACAAAATGTAAATTCATTAAAAATGCTTCAAACTAAAAATTAAAGTTCGATTCTGAGCACTGACAATTTAACTTCGAAATTGCAGCTGTCGGAGACAACAAGAGAAAAGTATTGTTGCCATGGAAACAACGACTTATTCAATATCAAAATGTATAATGAGAGCTTTATTAATAGGGCAGTTACTGTTAAAACGCAGTTAAATCTTATCTAGCCGGTGAAACCGTGTAAAATTAAATAACTTCAGTAGCACCCAACTTGTATGTATATCATATAAGCTTATAGAAAAAATAAAAAACTATTTAATAATTCAAGTTTAACTTCATAAAGTACTGCGCATTTAAACACTGATTTAACCAATAATTTTCAAATGCATTAAAATCGCTTGCATTTGGCGAGGAAAAGGTGTTGCTCGCCAAATCGCGTCTCTTTACGTCCCATACGCGAAAGTTTTTATTTTTTTACAGATTTTCTACTGGGATTCCGCAGCTAAATTTGACTGATCCTTTATTACGTGCATGAGTATAGTTTCATTAGCATGTTTTCAAAATATTTTGAGAATGCGCTTTAAAGAGACCTTCCTTGTATAAGAGCTACAGTTTTATGTTACAGTAAAATACAGGGCCGGAATTAAACGGGGCAAGGATGAGTTGAGCGCCCCCCTCCTCCCCTAGCGACTTCTTGAACCACGTCTAGACTTCATAATCTTTCAATACCAGTATCATCTATATTACAATTAAAATTTTGAAAACTCTGCATTCGAAAGTTTTATGACAGGGAATATTTCTCCCCTATTTCTATTTATATATCATTAAAATAGAGAGGAAAAGATAAGATGTGAATTAGCTCCACCAAAAAATTTAAAAGCCCTCTCTGACTTTGACTGACTGGTTACGGCCCTGGTAAATAAAATAAAATAAAATGTTATTTTACCTCATCTATGAAATATAGTATTTTTGAGTTGTGTCATTTTTCGCGCGGATGATTGATATGAGGCGTTCAGAACCAAAGTGGATCAAACTCATTTTTGTTTTTGTCAGCTGAGTTTGAAATGATTTTTTTTCTTCAGGCAATAATTTGTTTTGTTACGAAACAAAGTCCCAAGTTAAAATATGAGAAACACATAGTCTCCTGTAAGTTTGGATGAAATTCAGAAGAGCTCATTAACTTTTATTCAAATTGTTTCTGAACGTCTCAAATGTCTTTAGTGCAACGACACATTATTTACTTCTGTAACACCTTTTGCATTCATCTGTATGAAAGTATATTTCTTTTATTTTTAATACGTCACAAATTTGAACAATTAGTAAAATCATTACGTTTACGATACTCGAAAAATTCTCGCTATCTAATCGGTCTATATCGGTCATCGAAAATATTTTAAATCGAATTTTAGAAGATAGCGTTTAAAAAACTTATTGGCCCGGATATCAAAGAAATTTGAATACATTTTTCAAAGAAAATTTGTTTTTTAAATGTTCTGTTCAAAGAACTCATGTTTGCATTTTTAAGCACTGAAAATAAATTCAGATGTAGTTAAAAATCGTCAGAACAAATGAAAATAACACAAAAAAAAATTGCAGTGACTATATGATGCATATTTTTAATTGAGTTAACTTATAAATATATTCAACAACGTGCGCTATTTATTCTTTTATTATTCCCTCAAGGAAGTCATCGTATGGTTTAGATCCAGCAACGCAGATTACATTCCGTTTATTTTTCACGTCAAAAAAACTTATAACCAGAAAATTTATTTAATGAAATGTGTCTTGATTCTATGTGGTACTTAATTGATTTCATTTATTAAGTAAAATTTCTGGTTCAAAATATGTTTATCTGTCTTGGTAAAACGTGAAGTTTGAGAACTATGAGCCAGAACAAAAATTCTCGCTCAGAGTAAAGATTCCTCTCCACTAATTTGACCGTTTTTGGAAGGGAAGAATTTTCCGGCGCCATACCTCTTACACAACTTACAAACACTTAGCGGAAAGACATTCCATACAATGAATTTTATGTGCACGCATGTGGCATGTCTATACATGGTAGTATTTCAACGGCCCAGACTGGAACAGTAGAACTTGAAACTTTAATCACTCTACCACTGCAGACCACGGGGTGATCCAGAAAACTTATTAATTAGCAATTTGTAATTGCATATATAAAAATATTTAAAAAATAAGCTCACAATTTCTTGCATCCAGATAGTTACACTGGACAAAATCTGAGAACAGACCGTCATTTCGATGTTTTACCACTACATGAATTTATGCACACGAATAAATATATTGAATTTATAAAATAAAGGGGAAATAGTCTAGTTCAAAGAAAGAAAATATTTAGAACGTAATCTATAAATAATTATAAGAAAATTAGTCTCCCTAATACATAAGCAAAAAAATTAAAATGTAAATTAGTGAATTAACAGTAAATTCACGTGTAGATTCAGATAATATTCTATGTGAATATATTTTTTATCTTATATTCAGCCAAATTTTATTCAGATGGAAATTTTATATGTCTTATTATACAGTGTGTCCGAGAATTGTTGGACATATTACAAAATTATGTAAAAAAATACAAAAGCTAGATTGTATAGAAAATAAATGTCTTTACTAACTTACCACAGAAGTAAAAATGGTAATGCATCTCGATATGAGATGCCTTGGTTACCCGTAGAATGTCTAATCGATACTCGATTTCATTCCGTGTATTTTCAAGCAAGTTAGGGATTAACCTCTTGAAGGGCGGTGGGATATTATGTATCCCCCTTAATTTTAATCACCAAATGCCACAATGACACCAGAATTTTGGAATAAAATTTTAAATTTATAATGTAAGTGAAGAAAAAACTTTTACTTATTTTCAAATAAGTTCGTAAATCATGGTGGCATTCAATCACTTCAACATTTTAGCTACAGAACTACTTTGCCACTGAAAGGGTTAAATAGCAGTTGTGATGCGCTGGTTCAGTACCTGTAAATTAGTACAGGTTGTCTTATACACACAATTCGTCATATAACCTCGAATAAAAAAATACAACGGCATTAAATCCGGAGATCGAGGAGGTCATGGAATCGGACCACCATATGACCAATCCATCTGTTAGGGGAAAATTCGAGAAATAAAATTAAAGGGAAACAAAAACTTTCGGAAATGTGTTATTAATACGTGGCATAAAAAACGCCACTGTTCTTAGTAATTTCTTTTTTTCATAATTTTGTAATGTGCTCAATACTTCTCGGACACTCTGTATTTTAAGAAACGTGTCTTATAGTTACAATCTAGAACCGAATGAATTTTATATTTTTTTTCTGAGAAAATATATATTCTTATATTTTTCTGCGTCCCTGTAAATGAACTATAATTGCTACTTACTCTATACTCTTGATAAAACATGTTGCCATCCACCTCAGTGATGCATTTCAATTTCATTATGTTTGAAACAGTGTAACATCATTAAAATTCACTGAAAACGATTATTCCCCATTGTCCGTGACGTAACAATAATTTTGAGTGTTCCTGTAAACGAATTATAATTGTTATTTATTATATACTCTATAGAAGGCATGTTTACGTCTACCTCAGTGACGCATATAATTTTCCTTATGATTGATATAGTGTAACATTATTAAAATGCACGGAAAACAAATTTTCCACACTGACCGTAATGTATCGGAATACTTTTGAGTATCCCTGTAATGTAACTATAAATGCTACACACTTCATTTTCAATACCGAATATGCTATGGCAAATCTCAATAACATATATCAATTACATGACAATCCGATTATATTTACGTGAGTTAGAGCGCGGACAGACGGACAAAAAGACAGACAGACGGACAGACAGACAGACGGAGAGACAAACCGAATATAATAACTTTTAAGTTACTTATATAATTATGTTATTAATATAATATGTTACTTATGAATACAACTATTTCCGCAAAATAATTTTTGCTTTATTTGATTGCAAGTTTCTGCGATCAAATGGAAAACATGCTGTAGAGCACTGGTGGCGAAGATAGTGGCGAAGTTAGCTTTCCGGAAATAGTTGTGTTCAAAAGTAAGCAATCATACGAACCCTGTTCATGTATTTTATCCAGAAAGAACGCATTAAGGTATTTGAATTATTACTACCTTTATTACAACCTTTATTACTACACTGTAAAAAATGACCAATGTTTCTTATTTTATGAAAATATACTATAACCACGAACGAAAATATAATATAATCTTCTGAGTTATCCGAAATTCCGAAAAGCGTATTCCATTGTCTTTTGCATCCCCTGAAACCAATAAATTTCCAAAATTTAAAGAATTATTTATAAAAGCAAAGTATTTTTTGCTGCCCGTATTTTTCAGAAACGTTTCCGAATAGTTTTTATTGTGTATTAATCAGCTTCCTCAACCTGGAATACTGGTTTTTCGAATGTCAACAATTCTCAAGTAAACGTTTTCATCTGCATAAGTTAATTGATACATGAAAGAGTAAAGAAATAATCTTAATTTTAATGTTAACGTTAACGCTGTTAATTTTGCATGTTTGTTAAACATATTTGTTGAACATGAAAATGTTTACTCGAGAATTGATAGCATAGGAAAAAACTATATTCCGGGCTTAGAAAACTAATAAATACACTTTAAAAGCTAATCGGAAACGTTTCGGAAAATTACGTGCAGCAAGAGAAATTTTGTTTTTATAAATGATTCTTTAAATCTCGAAATGCCATTGATGTCTGAGGTTTCTAAAGATAACGAAACACTTTTCAGAATCCTGGTAAACAAGAATGAGTTTATATTATAAATTTATTTGTGATTATATTATGTTTTCGTAGATTAAGAAACATTTGTCATTTTTTACAGTGTAAGCAGAAAAAAAAACACAAAATTTGAAAAACTGTTAATCCTTCTCTCTTGTGAAAAATATTCCAGTATTTTCTAATCAAATCACATATTTTGTTTTATAAAGTGTTCTTTCATTTGTTATTTGTTTTATTATATAACAGTTTTCAAACTATTAATAATGACTTTTCAAAACAGAAGAGCTTTCTTTTGCGTCATAACAAGAGTTACACAATTTCGATTATTTTGTACACTTGTATTACATCTTTTAATAATTATTAGAATTTTAGTACTTTTTAGAATTGTTTAATATTATATTAAGAATTTAGTTATTACTTACTTTATAGAGAAATATGTTTTAAAGTTTGATAATAACTTGTATGATGTATACAAATACAGGTCACACATTGTCTTAAAATTATCAATATTTGAGTTTCAACAGGATTTTGAAAGAAAAATTCAGTACAGATATGATCTATTACTTTATCAAGTAGGTCTATTACTTTACCAAGTTCTATCATCTATTACTTTACCAAGTTCTATCATCTATTACTTTACCAAGTTCTATCATCTATTACTTTATCAAATATCTGTAAAAGCTACAATACAACTCATATTTAAAGTTCCTGAATTTTCAGTTCTCTACCTCTAATTGTATTAATTAAAAAATCCGAGTATTTTCTTCTTACATGCTTTATTTATGATTTATTTAGTTATAATCTTATTCTATAATAATTATTTTGTTAACAACGGATGAATAAATTATCTAAGGAATACTTTTACTCATAGTAAAATTATGAAGATATTTTCTTTATGAAGAGTATTAAAATAGAAAATTGTTTAGGTGTATTAAATAAAAATCTTTTGTGAGGCTAATAAATCTGAATGTTTCAAAATACTTATCAGACATTTTTACCGACATTGACGTTACGAAAGACTGGAATGATTTTGTAAAGCTCACAGGAAATTAAATTTCGGCACAAAATGGATAAAATTCCCAAGACATCCGCCCAAGATTAGAATGCGTCCTGTTTTTCATCTTCCTTTTTTCATCTAACTTTATTCTTTATGTTTGCACATGTCACTTAATGTCACTTAATTTAGATTGATTATCCAAAGAAAGAGTTAATAACCTTACTTAATGCATTTTATTTATTTAAGGGTTTATTTGAAGTGTTATGAAACATGATCTGTTGAAGGCTAAATATATAAAGTGTTATAGAAAGGGTAACCTGCATGCATGCGAAAACATTTGAGTTGAAAAATTGACACGGATGAAAAATAAATAAATACAATGATTAATGTTTTTCTTGATAAATCATTATGAGATATAAGTTAATGAAACCTATATTTAATATTATGTGAAATTTTTAAAAAGTACATACTTAAAATTTAAATTTTCTAATTCTGAATTCATTTTGTTTTCATTATTGTGTTTTAAATAAGATGCTTTTCTTAATATTTCAAGTACATGTAAAAGCTAAAAATTAAGGAAACATATATTTAATCATATATGCCATTTTTAAAAAGTATATACTTAAAATTTAAATTTCCTAATTCTGAATTCACTTCGTTTTCCCTGTCGTGTTTTAATAAGATGCTTTTCTTAATATTTCCAGCATAAAAGCTACAATAAAACTCATATTCAAAGTTCCTGAATTTTCAGTTTTCTACCTCTAATTGCATTAATTAAAAAATCTCAGTACGAGTCCAACACTGATAATGTAAATGATTTGCAAATACCCCTTTAGAGGAAGTCATATGCCATTGTTATAGCATCAGACTTCAGTGGTTTTTAAATCTCTGAAAAGATAATGCGGATGTGTAATGTTGTACTTCTCTACTTGTTTACCGTTTTTAAATTTTTGCATTGCAACGGAAGAAATTAATATAAACTGGAGGGAAAAAAAATGTGCTATAGCCAGGTTTTAATTTATCAACTTTTATTTGAGAAAATTATTACACAGAAAAAAAAAATAATAGTCATGTAGCAATTAACGCTAGGAATGGTTACTCAGAGTGCATAGCAATTGAATTTGAAAAACTTTCACTTAATATCGTGAAAATTTGAAGGATCATTACAAAAAAGAATCATAATTATTTTGAAGAAACTGGTATATTTATTAAATGGAAACCAAAATTACTAATTTAAAGTGACTCAGGTTAAAACTTTTTCATAGAGTAAAAAAAAAAAAGCTTCATTTATCCTTTAATTGTATACTGACACAGTTTCTAATAAAAGTATATTTCAAACTATGCAACAAGCAAAAGCTGAATCAAAGTACAGTTCTGTGCAGCGTGCAGTAATTTGGTCTAAATTCTAGAATTCCATTAAAAAAAATTAATTTAACACTCCAAATAACATGACCCTACTATTTTTCTGTCTGGAAAACATGAATTTTAGCTCAGTTTAATATTTTCAACCTTTATTTGATTTATATATTTTTTTTCACGAAATTCTAGCATTTACACCAAAATGCTGCACTCTCTACAGAACTGTACTTTGAATCAGTGCCCCATTGCATTGCACCATTTCATGTTACATACACCGAGATGATTATTTTCTGTGACCTATACACATGGACTTTACCCTTGTACCGCCAATTGCTCTTCTGCACCTTTTCCTGCTTTTACCAGTCTTGTTTTGCGTGACTTGGACATCCCATTATTAGTTTATTTCCAAATTTACTTCCAATTTTTTCATAACCATAGCTTTATACACTTAAAAATAGTGTTATACATTGATTTCTAGATGACTAATCTAATCTTTATGATGTTTTCTTAGTTTTATTACGCTTTAATAGCTCAAAAATTGAAAGGTGACAAAGAACTTTAGCAACTTGATAGCAATCATAAAAAGAGTGATAAGAGACCTCCTATAAGTCTCAAAATAGGCGTATTTCTTTTTAAATCCTACCCTAGCTTTGATTGACACATTAACAAATAAAATGGAATATGTATGTGACTCCAAACATTCATATGCATTTGCTACATTCAAGAATACTGAAAAATAATTATCATCAACCTAACCAGGTTTTACTGCCTTTTTCTGATTATTGGGCTGTAACATTTGATAAAATAATTATAATTCAACAAACTGCATTGCATAATATTCGTGATTAAATTATCTTTCCAGTGGTATATAGCTTTTATGGTATTACTAAGAAATATTTGGGGTTAGGATCCATCAAACTTCAAAAAAATATTTTTACCAAAAGGCGTCCACAATTTTGGCCACCAGTATATATGAACACACATACAGATATATATATAGAGAGGGATAAGCAAAATCGCTTTGCCCTATAATATTAGGCATATCTCATACACATACAGAGAGAGAGAAATAAAACCGCTTTGTCTTATAATAACAAAGATATATATATATATGAACACACATACACAAATATATACAGGGTATCGAAAAGTCTGGAAACGGACGAATAACTCGAGAAATATACATCGGATTGAAAAACGGAAAAATGCATGTTCAATATTTTTGAAAAATCTATTTAGGGATATCAAAGTTGTCCCCTGGGCAGAGTTTTCTGGTAGAATTTTTTCCGGTAGAATCCTAATCTGTAATAAAAAAGGGGGATTATTATTTAAGATTTCAAAGTTGCCCCCCCTTTCCCCCAGAGGGGTGGGGCAGAGTTTGGGGGGTAACTTTGATATCCCTAAATAGATTTTTCAAAACTATTGAACATGCATTTGTCCATTTTTCAATTCGATGTACATTTATCGAGTTATTCGATCGTTTCCAGACTTTTCAATGGAAACGATTCTCACTGAATTTTACTCGATTACAGCGCCATCTACAATTTTTCAAAAAAAATGTTAAATACAAAAGTTACGTATTTTTTTCCGGTAGAATCCGAATCTGCAATAAAAAATGTTTGTTATCATTTAAGATTTCAAAGTTGACCCCCCCCTTTCCCTCAGGGAGGGCAGAGTTGGGGGGGGCAACTTTGATACCCCTAAATAGATTTTTTTTTTAAATACTGAACATGCATTTTTCCGTTTTTCAATCCGATGTATATTTCTCAAATTATTTGACCGTTTCTAGACTTTTCGGACACTCTGCATATAGAGAGAGATAAATAAAATCGCTTTGCCCTATAATATTAGACATATAACACACACAAAGAGAATTATTTGTAATATAATACAAGACGTGTGTACTTTTTAAAATCTTTTACTCTAAAACGTTTCTAATAAATATCAGACATATCAGTCGAAAAAAAAATACTAGTGTGATGAAGAGAGTTTGATAATCAGAAAGTGGGAACTCTCCAAAGTTTCTATGAAGTAGGAGTCTGATGCACACCAAATGTGTAGCTGCACATTGCGCAATGCATATGCTGACGTTGAACTGCCTTTATCCTACTACTATTAAAAAGGGATAATAATGAAATATTCGTAGTTCTCAAAAATATTCGTAAATAAAGCTTTTACATTTATATATCTTTGAATTGGAAAATTTTGTCTCGTTTTGTACTCTTGATAAACGATATCAAAGCAGCATTTTACATTGCATTTTGAAATTAAGCTTTCACCATTTGTAACTCGACATCTCCAATTTGAATAAAAAGAAAACTGCCCAGTTAAAATGAGGGCATTGAGCTCAAAGGCTATTCACAATAATTGTATATTATACTCGTATTTCAAATTCCTTGAAATAAGCCCCTCGAAAAATAAAGAAATCGACAATATATTAAGGGGTGGTCTTCCCCCCGTTACTCCCCTCATAGTTAACTAATGAACCCCTTAAACTAATCAGGGAAGCCTCTAATTACAATGAAAATATATACAAAATTTGAAGAAAATCGGATAATTCTGCATGAAAAATCCATTCATCTAAATTAAGGGGGGGTTATCCCCCCTTTCCCCCTTTATACTTAACCAATGAACTCCCAAAACTATTCAGAGAAGCGCATTATCACAATGAACCTATATACAAAATTTGAAGAAAATCGGATAACTCTGTATGAAAAACCCATTTATCTAAATTAAGGGGGGGGACTATCCCTCCCTTTCCCCCTTTATACTTAACCAATGAATCCCCAAAACTATTCACAGAAGCGTATTATCAAAATGAACTTATATACAAAATTTGAAGAAAATGGTATAATTCTGCATGAAAAACCCATTTATCTAAATTACAGGGGGTTACCCCCCCCCCCGTTCCCCCTTTTATACTTAACCACTGAACCCCCAAAACTATTCACAGAAGCGCATTATCAAAATGAACTTACATACAAAATTTGAAAAAAATGGTATAATTCTGCATGAAAAACCCATTTATCTAAATTAAGGGGGGTTAGCCCCCGTTCCCCCCTTTTATACTTAACCAATGAACCCTAAACTAATCAGGGAAGCGCCTTATCACAATGAACCTATAAACAAAGTTTGAAGTAAAATGGTTATTTCTATCAAGAGTTATCGCGTTACGTACTTACGTACATACGTACATACATACATACAGAACGGGCGGGCACATTAGCTGTCAGGCTTTGATAGCCTGTGAGCTAAAAATACATATTCAGATGTTACGGTACATCATTTTAATCATGTAAAATATAAAACATAAATATAAAAAAATTATTCACTAAAAAGTACGTTTTTTTTACAGTTGCAATAAAAATTACATAGTTCTCATAAATATTGTCAATTTTCTAATACAATATTGTTAAGTATACGAAATTAATTTTGTAAAAAATCTATTTTTCGTCGTCTCCAGCCTTTTTAATTTTACTAAATTTACGATGTTAATTTTAACAATAACGGTGCAAAATTGCTCAAATGATAAATAAAACTTTGACATTAAAATTTAACTCAGTATAGCTGTCTTTGGAAAATTCTATGAACAATTTATATTAAATGTTGTGTTGGGAGATAGCAGCAATAAATAAAATCGTCTTTTAAAGCCGATTTTATAAGTAACATTAATTTTTGGGTATGTTACATATATACAACGCGGTGAGTAGAGAAGAAATGGGGCTCCGACCCCAGGAGGTGGGCTGTGGGCACGGAGGAGGGAGGAGGGAGGGCTGCCCACCTCCCGAAGTGCCCTCCTCCTCCTCCTCCTCCTCCCGAAGTGCCCTCCTCCTCCCGAAGTGCCCACCTCCTCCCGAAGTGCCCACCTCCACCACCTAAGATAAGGGGATTAATTAAGGATTAGTGTTAATTAATTTTAATTGCGAGACTTAGAAATTTTTCGAAGCATTTTTTTTTTCAACTAGAGTAGGGTGGGAAATATTTTTTCAGTTTGTGAATTGTATTTAAAAATAGTAATTAAAAATGGACGTTAATTAATTTTAATTGCGAGACTTAGAAATTTTTTGAAGCAATTTTTTTTTTTTTTTCGCGGAGAATTTTCTACTAGAATACGAGGTGTGTTTCAAGGGATTTATTTTAGCGAATTAGAAATTTAATTAATTTTAATTGGAGAACTTAGAAATTTTTGAAGCATTTTTTTTTTCAACGAGAGTAGGCCATTCAATATACATGTTACAGGTGAATTTTAAAAGTCAATAATGGTTTAATTAAAAAGGGTCATTCATTAATTTTAATTGGGGAACTTAGAAATTTTTCGAAGCAATTTTTTTTTCAACTAGAGTATATAATAGCGGGTAGAATTTTAGAGTTGAATGGAAAATAACATTTTTGGTGCTGCCATCTATCGTTTGCATTTAGTACTTTTAGGGAAAGTCTGGCTGAGGATCGAACCCTCACAAAATGAAATCATAGCACACTGATTTACGTTATCTTAACCATTGTGCTATGATTTCATGTCTCAGAAAGTATTTTAAAAGAAGAGGTCTGTGATATCATCATATGTGCAGGTCATACGTTTTTAGTGTGCGAATTATTTTTGTAGATTATTAACCAATGATAACTATTTATTCACGAACCAATCACACAGGAGTTTTTATAATCATGCGCGCCCCCCTAGATTGATATAAATTGATGTGAATCCTGTTCATTACATTATTCATTACATTGTCGTTGATGTGTAAGGTTGTATGATTTAAGTGGAACTCGGTTTAAAAAAATGTCTAGTGTAGAAAATCAAATATCCTTCCTGATACCCAAAGAAGAACCTCTAACGATGGACATTACCCCCAAAGAGGAACCTGTTTCGAGTATTGAAGTGAAACCGTCATCGTCAGGAGAGATCAAGTTACCCCATTTTTGTGAACTTTGCAAGAAAGGCTCTTCTACAAAATTTGCGTTTAATAGGCATATGACTCATCACTCAGATGAAAAAGTTCTTACCTGTGGTGTTTGCGGAGAAACCTTCATTTGGAAATATGATTTACGAAATCATGCTAAGACTCATTCAAGGACATATAATTGTAAGCTGTGCAATATGGTGTTTCCACGATATTGTGATTTGTATAAACACAAGAAGATTCATAACACTTCCAAACCGAAGAAAATGACCAGGTCTTCCAAACAGCAAAAAGATGAACAGCGTAGAATACTGATTAATCGACTTTGTAATTTATTGCAACAAGTACGCAATTCCTATGAGCAAACAAAGTAACTTATGACGTCATCTATTTTTCGAGTTATATGATTGGATTAAGCCTTTTAACTGTAACTGAGACTGATTTTTCAACCTATATAAGCAATAGATCCAGACACCTCAGCTAATTCTGTATAAACTTTAAAGAAGATTGTAACCAAGTATCATGGCAAAAAGAAATCACGAACAAGTGCTTTCGCCTAATAAACGTTCTTGTGTAGATTCACCTTTGGTATCAAGAATTGAAAGCACTGAAGGCCTTGTCTACATTGACGAAACAACCTCTTTTCCGGACACCTGTTGTGAGCCCACCAAGGATATATTGAATGAATTTTTCATTGACTTTAACTTTGCAAAACCTTCTACCCCAACGACATCCCATGAACTTATTCAAGAATCTTTGCAAGAACCCATTCAAGAACCACTACAAGAATCAACTGCTCATGCTTCGAATGATGACTCATTTGTATTTTGGAAAGAACTTGGAAACTCAATCTTTTTAGGGTTCGAGTTACAGAATTCTGATTATTCTATCCACATAAGGGAATTTACGTCTGAAGGAATTCCCACCCAGAATGGAATTACTATGGACATCCAGACTTGGTATGAGTTCCAATATAAAATCGTTGCCTTTAATTTAAGATACAAAAGTTCCTCCTTCGTTAGCAATAACAAAATGTTAGTTTTAAATGAGGATAATTCTGTTATGTGTCTTAAAAGTTTAACGAACGATTCTCATATCAAATTAAACAATTATCAATTAGAACAATTAAAAGAAAAAACCTATAAACTGAATAAGAAATTGATTCATCACCAGTATGAAAAACATTTACCTAACTTATTAAAGAAAAAATGTAAACAGGCTACAATGACACAAGAAAATGAATTTGTGTTATGGTCTAAACTAATTTTCTACATCGAGAATAATATTATAAGTATATTTAATGAAATTTATCAATGTACGGGATGTGTTTTTAGACATCCAAGTGTTAGCCTGCATTCGTGTTTTACATTTAACAACCGTGAAATATTTAAACAGGTTGGAGATATGATTTTAATGCTGGTTAATTTTGATGATGTACTGTCCATGTTTTTAAAGAAAGTGGATTTTGTTAGCGATCACTTTTTATGTAACCTGAATGTACAAACTTTTAAAAGCGTATTGTTTGAATAAACTATCTTAAATTTACATCTGTGTCATTATTTCTATAAAATACATGTTTAAAATACAGGCAATAAACTTGATTAAAATATAATAAACTGAATTACAATACAAATGAATGAAAAAAATACTTACACACCAGATTGAAGAAAACATGCCTTGTACTGACCACTGCTTAAACTGTTCATCTTATCTAATGGGGAATCCCCACAAGTGAGATCATCCTATCCTGTGCCTTCATGACATCACCTGGGATATCACTACGCATGCGCGAGCTTATCTAATCAGTGATAAGATTATCAGATAACAACCCCTATATAAGGTCGAACATATCGTGAGGAATCATTGCTTAGCTGTTCCTGCCTCGGTGTTCCTGCTTAGTTCGTGAATATTCCTTGACTTGCTTGCTCAGTGATTTTCAACGTGTAAAAATGTCTTCAATCATCTTTTCGGATAATGGCTTGAACGTCCAATATATAAGTGACTTTATAGAGAAAGCCCATGCTGATCGTTATTTGACGGAGTTAAAAACATTACCATTCTACAGACCTACTTTTCATTTGCGAGGAAAGGATGTAAAACCTAAGCGATTGGTTTTAGCTTATGGAGATCCCAATACCAGCTATGCCTTCAGTGGAACAAGTGTGCCCTCCAAACCTTGGACTTCACTTATGATTGAACTTCGTGATAAAGTGGAAAGAGAAACAGCCTGTACTTTTAACTATGTGCTACTTAATTTGTACCAGGATGGAACTACCTATATCAGTCACCACAAAGATAATGAATCCAGCTTAAATGCTGTGTTCCCTATCACAGTACTCAGTTTTGGTGCTCAAAGAACTATTGAATTCAAGAGACCTAGTGTACCCTCGACATTTATCAAGCTAGAACATGGATCCTTCTACAACATGTTGCCACCTACCAACGAATTATTCACACACGGCATCGGAGCAGATCCTGCTATTAAAGACGTTCGAATTAGCCTCACTTTTCGACATTTAATAGTTCATCCTCTTGATTTGAAAAAGCCAAGACTAGACTTGATGAATGATCCTGAACTGAATTTAGACTTGTTTGCTCCACCTACCACGTCTAAACATGTTTCACCATTAAACAGACCTGAAGAGAAACTGTCTACACATACATTTCATGAATCAGATGGATATTTCTCAATTCCTTGGAATCTTGAATGGAGTACCTGTGCTCAAATTGAAATGGATAAAAACTGTAATTTGAAACTGCATATAAGAATTTTTAAAGAAGGTGCACGCGGAGAATTGTTTCCAACCAAAAATGGGATCGTAATGACACCTTTAACGTTTGATCATTTCCAACAAAATATGATCAAGTTCAACTTTTATTCTGTGAAAGACAGTTACGTGTCCAATAATCAACTTTTAACAGCATTTTCCGATGAAGGACATTGCATATTACAACAGATTTTCAAGGCAAACCAACATAGCTTTCATTTTAAACCTGAAGGAATACGTTTATCTATAGATCAGTTTTTAAAATTACGTGAAGCAATTCCTGAAATTACCGACTGCATGATTGATATGCTTCTTGTAAAAGCGATTCCTATGTCTGTATTACGAAAATCAAAAAAGTGTATTCAGACACACACTAATGAGGATAGTGCGAAGAAGCATTTCCTTTCTTGTTTTGACCAAGAATTAGAAAAATCTCTTAATCAAGTATATACTTGTTATGCCTGTACCATTAGAAAGTTATCGCAATTAGACCATGACTGCTTAAATACTTCATTAAGAGAAAAATTTGTTCTGTATAGAGATAGTGCATTATTAAACTTTAATGTCTATCAGTTTGTGAAGAATCTCACAGCAAACTGTCTTTGTCACTATACACCTGCATTTGATACTTTGAATTCAAACTTTTATGTAAACTATTTAGAAACTGTGTTTGTAAATTCCCATGAAGTCTTTTAAAACTACAAAATGTTTGTAACATTTGCTTGAATAAAAATATTTTTTTTTCCTCTAAATAATTTCTATGTGATTATTTCATATCTTTAAGTGTTTCTTTTTTTCAGATTTGAGATATGTAGAAAACAGTCATGAAAAGTAGTTTTGAACTAAGAAAAACTGTTTTAAGATTGTTCTAAAAAAAAAAAAAACATATTTTCTGATGCATTTTTAAATTTAATATTTGTTCACAAATGTGTTAGAATTTTTCGCATTAAGAACTATCTTAAAATAGTATCGGTTAAAAAAGCACTGAAACATTCTTCACTTGATTGAAACTTTACAAAGGGAAATATTTTATGTGAAAAAAAAAAATCACAAAAAAAAAAAAAGTCACAAAAAAAGTCTAAGTTCTACAATTAAAATTAATGACAATTATTTAGGAAAATTAAATAAGGTTAATTGTTCATGAGTTAAAATTTCTTATTACAACGTATCTGTCATGAGTAATCGCTAAGGGGTTTTCCTATGAATGATTCATATCTATCTACCACTAATCGGCTTCGCCCTTATCAGATCCTCTTATCTATGAATCATATGCGTTGTATATTAGCAAGATCTTTCGGGGTAAACTTTAGTCTGTTCTAGATTTCGTTTCTTGTAGCGTTACAAACCTTAGCTCTTGGATTTATTTTTCTACTTGTGTGCGTGTGTTTGAGTTTCTGAACTGATAATATGGATTCATCTAACCAACAGAAAATGTCTTTAAACTTTGATGATGATGATGAAATAAGTGAATTTTAATATATATTTTTTTATTATATAATGTACTTTCAAAACTAATTTTAATTCAGCAAATTTATTAAATAATTTGTGAAATGACTTAGCCTAAAACAGGAATGATTTTTACCCGAGGGGTATATTAAATAGAGTTACTTAACTAAACTAAGATTTTATGAAGGGTTCTGTATATTCTAAAATTACTATTCTAAGCTGTGATCATTATTTATTGGTATATTTTACTGTAAAACATGATAAAATCTATTTTTCAAATTTTTATTAAGGGGATCCGTATATTCTAAAATGTGATTATTCCTATATTTTAATATAATGCATGACAAAATCTATTTTAAAATTTTATGAAGGGTTTTCGTATATTCTAAAATTACTATTCTAAGCTATGATATTTTACATAGTATAAAGCATGAATAATTTTTACCCGAGGGGTATATTTTACTGTAATGCATGACAAAATCTATTTTCAAATTTTATGAAGGGAATATATACATTTATTATGAATAATTTTTACCCGAGGGGTATATTTTACTTTACCTAAAGCATGACAAAATCTATTTTCAAATTTTATGAAGGGGCACCGTATATTCTAAAATTATGAAGGTTTTATTTACGAGACAGGAGTATAATTTTTTGAAATATAAGATTGATTAACTATAGCAATGATTTTATTAAGGGTAACTTTTTTTAATACCTATTTAAACTATTTTTAATGTATATTTAAAATATTTCACCTTAGTAGTGTATATATCTTAATAATGCTACTTGTAATTTATTTTCATACCAGTATAATGTATTAGTTCTAAATAATTTGGAAATATATATCGAAATGATTTTATTCTGTGGATATATCTCTCAATATTTTTTAAAAGTTTTGTGAAATGATATTATTCATATGGAAAACTTTTTAGGACTCTATATTTTTAAATTGTTAGTTTTAAAAAAAAACTTTATATACATTTTAATACTTCTCACAAGTAAATGTGTTTATTATAAAATTTATATGTAGTAGGGAAAAAGTTATTTGAAACAGTTTTTCTTATTATTATAAATTTTTAATCCAATGTGTGGACCTTCATTAGAATAATGCAAAGTTAGTTTATAATGTCAGCCATGAATATTTAAAATAGATCCTTTTTATTTAAAGTATATTTCCTTTTACTTTAATATTTAAAACAGTATTCACATTTTTTCTTTTAACTCGTTAAGTATTCTAATTCAACAATCTTCATTAATTAGTAGCGATATCTTGTAATGACTCATTGTGGGAAATCCCATGACGTCATACTTGGGGAAAACCGATGAGGTCATAGATAAGATTCTCTTATCTGATTAAATAGATAAGCACGCTGAGGTGGGTTCATTCTTATAGTAGTTCTCCTAGAGACTGTACGTTATAATTAGCGCTCCAAGCATTCTACATTATTAATCTTTGTGAAAAAGTAATAAACGATGAATTCAAAAATTCAAACTCAAGTAAGTTGAAAAACTGTTTAGTATCATTCTCTATTTTTTTATAAGATTATTTTCCTTTCTAAATGATTTTAACCTAAGAGTTTTCCATATGTTATTTGATTGCTAAACGATTTATTTTTGAAACTCTCTAAATGAATCTATTCGAACACCTATCTATTGTGTGGACCTTCATTAGAATAATACACTGTATATTCTAAAATGTGATTATTCATATATTTTACTGTAATGCATGACAAAATCTATTTTCAAATTTTATGAAGGGCTTTCGTATATTCTAAAATTACTATTCTAAGCTGTGTTATTTTACATAGTATAAAGCATGAATAATTTTTACCCGAGGGGTATATTTTACTGTAATGCATGACAAAATCTATTTTCAAATTTTATGAAGGGGTAAATACATTTATTATGAATAATTTTTACCCGAGGGGTATATTTTACTTTGCCTAAAGCATGACAAAATCTATTTTCAAATTTTATGAAGGGCCACCGTATATTCTAAAATTATGAAGGTTTTATTTACGAGACAGGAGTATAATTTTTTGAAATATGAAATTGATTAAGTATAGCAATAATTTTATTAAGGGTAACTATTTTTAATACCTATTTAAACTATTTTTAATGTATATTTAAAATATTTCACCTTAGTAGTGTATATATCTTAATAATGCTACTTGTAATTTATTTTCATATCAGTATAATGTATTAGTTCTAAATAATTAATTTTGGGAAATATATATCGAAATGATTTTATTCTGTGGAAATATCTCTCAATATTTTTAAAAGTTTTGTGAAATGATATTATTCATATGGAAAACTTTTAGGACTCTATATTTTTAAATTGTTAGTTTAAAAAGAACTTTATATACATTTTAATACTTCTCACAAGTAAATGTGTTTATTATAAAATTTATATGTAGTAGGGAAAAAGTTATTTGAAACAGTTTTTCTTATTATTACAAATTTTTAATCCAATGTGTGGACCTTCATTAGAATAATGCAAAGTTAGTTTATAATGTCAGCCATGAATATTTAAAATAGATCCTTTTTATTTAAAGTTTTTACTTGAATATTTAAAACAGTATTCACATTTTTTTTAACTCGTTAAGTATTCTAATTAAACAATCTTCATTAATTAGTAGCGATATCTTGTAATGACTCATTGTGGAAAATCCCATGACGTCATACTTGGGGAAAACCGATGAGGTCATAGATAAGATTCTCTTATCTGATTAAATAGATAAGCGCGCTGAGGTGGGTTCATTCTTACAGTAGTTGTCCTAGAGACTGTACGTTATAATTAGTGCTCCAAGCATTCTACATTATTAATCTTTTTGAAAAAGTAATAAACGATGAATTCAAAAATTCAAACTCAAGTAAGTTGAAAAACTGTTTAGTATCATCCTCTATTTTTTTATAAGATTATTTTCCTTTCTAAATGATTTTAACCTAAGAGTTTTCCATATGTTATGTGGTTGCTAAACGATTTATTTTTGAAACTCTCTAAATGAATCTATTCAAATACCTATCTATTGTAATACTAATTTTCTTGAAAAACTTCTAATTAGAAAAAAAATTGTTCTTTTAGAAAGATATGACTTTTCTGTTTTGATCTCGATATTAATATCTGTATGTGTGCTAAATGTATAGTTATTTTAGTGAATGAAATTTTAATTTAAACTATAAACAAAGTCATTATTCCCTAGCACTATTCTATATGAAATTTTTTTATAACATATTATTGATGAACCCTTTTCGAAAAATAATTTATGTTTTCTAATTTAGTGGGAAACTGATTTAAACATCAGTCCCAGAAAAATCGACGCCATAGAAATAAGAGTTCTGAAGGAAATGGCTGAAAAAACCCCAGCACCTTCAACGCAAGAGTCTTCTCTGGTATATTATTACTATTATTATTTATTATTAGTGTGTAAAAATTTTAATAAATGTCGATTGTAAACGAGAATTTTCTTTTAAAGTGGGACATGGATTTTTCCCTCACGTCTAACCAAACAAATCTGATCGACCAAGTTGAGAAGATGTATAGAAGTGAGAGAGAGAAAAAAAATCAAATGATGGAGTCTCTGAAGGTATTTTTTAAAACTTTATAAAACAACTAAAGTTTAAATTAATTTTATTTTTTGGTAAAAGCTTATAGGGGATATTCTTTTTTTTTAGCGTAACCTGCCCAGTATGGTTCAACCAACCACATCAAAACCCCATTCTGATGTTCCTAAGGTATGTTTTCTTTAGTATATAATAATTATAAGTTGTTTTAAAATTACCTATTTCAAACTTGAAAAGATAAAGTTTAAATCTTGATAAGATAAAGTTTAATTCTTGATAACGTAAAGTTTAATTCTTGATATCTCAAAGTTCAATTCTTAAAGCTCAAAGTTTATATGTTGATAAAGTTTAATTCTTAAAGTTTAAATCTTGATATTACCTTTTTTTAATAGCCATGTTTATAAAGCTAGGGTATGTATTTCTTTTCAGGATCAGCATGTATGTGAATTGTGTCAAAAATCGTTTTCACGTAAGGACAACTTAAAGCGACACCAACTGATTCACACAAAACAAAGAGGAGGTGCATCAAATATGAAGCCTTCTATCTCAGTCGCAGGCCCATCTAGTGCCCGCCCTTCCGTCGCAGGCCAGTCAAACGTGGAGTCCTCTAAGGTAATTCTTTAAATATATTTTTTGTCTTTTTTTTTTAATGTTAGTCCTCGAGAAAGATTAAATAGTTTTAAAGAGTTTTTTTTAATAGTATCATTTAAAAAATAAAGTGGGTTTTTGAGAGATTGAAATAAATTTTCTGTTTAACTTTAGGTTTTGTTTAATAAAGCTTAATGAAGGGTTTTCTTTTTTTTAAAAAAATTAAGGGTTTTTCTTTTTAAGAAAAATTAAATAAAATTTTAAATGAGGGTTTTTTCTTCTTTTCAGGTCGTTCACACTTGCGATGTGTGTCAAAAATGTTTTGCGAATGGTCGAAATTTGAGACGGCATCGTGCTACCCACACAAAATCATCTAACAGTCTGTTTACCTGCGAAATTTGCCAATCAACATTTACCAGATTCGACAGTTTTCTACGCCACAAGAAGTGCCATTCAGAGGATGAAAGCTGTTTTAAGTGTGATATTTGTCAAGAAATGTTCACCCGGGCTGACAACTTAAAACGGCATTTAATATCACATGAAAACCCCCAATATAGATGCCCTGAATGCGGAGGAAAATTCCCAAGAAAAGAAAATTTAAATCATCATATCCGCACGCAGCATAGCAGCACTTCTGAATATATCTCGGCAAAGCGACCCAGGACAACCACACGATCCAGTACAAGACCTCGAAAAGAAACTACAGCCTTAAATGTTTTTAAAGTAGTCACGATTGATTCTGATGAGGACACTCACCATGACATCACAGTTTTCTTTGACTCTGCTCGTGAAGAATTAAGGGAGGCTCTGGAGGAAGCTGTTGCAGAAAGGGATGAAATCAAGTGGCATGTGATGATAAAGGTTATACTTGAAAAAATATCTGTAGAAGGCGAGCAGGAGCTACTCTCAACGTATTTCCACTCAGATACTTACGAACAATTTACGAATGATACCATTGAAGAAAATGTAGAAGAAGCACATCGGAAAATTATCAGTTCATTCGAAAAATTTGTCCAAAGGGGGTCCGGATGGGTTCTCAAGGAAGTATCATATCTTGAACTTAAAATGGGAAAATATTCCCCTTTGAAAGGTAGCAGCTATATTCAACTCCCAAAAGACTTGAAAGGCAAAGAAGCCATACTTAATATCCAAAACTTCGAAGATCAGAAATGTTTTCTCTGGTGCGTCCTGGCACACCAATTAAACCTAGATTTTAAGGAACATCCCAACAGAGTAACCAAGTATCAACCGTTCGAAGATACAGTCAACATGAATGGCATATCCTATCCTGTACCATATCAGAAGATTCCTCTTATTGAGTCAATGAATGATTTAAGAATCAATGTTTTCGGGTACGAGGAGGGCGAAATTTACATCCTATATGTATCTAATAAAACGAACGAGGATGTGATTAACTTACTTCTTCTTTGTGATGGTGAAAATACCCATTACACCCTTATAAGGAACTTTTCAAGATTCATGTCACATCGAAGTGGTCATAAAAGTACTGCCTATTACTGCTATACCTGCTTACACGGATTCACAAGACCTGAATTACTAGAAGATCACAAGCCCTTTTGCAGTAACCACACCCCTCAAGTAATTAAAATGCCAAAACCCGGTGAAAATATACTCTCATTTACAGGAATCCATTTGCAAGCTCCTATGCCCTACGTCATCTATGCAGATTTCGAATCCCTCCTCGTACCCATTCACACTACTGAACCCTCCAATAAGTCATCTTACCAAGTAAAGACTGCTCGTCACGAGGCTTGTGGGTTTGCGCTCGTTATTGTGGGCTCTGACGGACGCACCTATAAGAAGATAGAAGTGTATCGTGGTGAGAATGCTACAGAAGAATTTATTAAAGCCATCCTAAAATTCAAAGCAGAAATCACATCGAAATTATTAACCATCGCCCCGATGAATCTCAGTGACGAAGAGGAAGAAGCTTTCCAGCAAGCCACAGAATGTTGGATATGTCATAAGTCATTGGGCAAGGAACGCGTCAGGGATCACGATCACATTTCTTCAAAGTATAGGGGAGCTGCCCACCCCTCTTGTAATATTAACTTCAAGCAGAGTAAAGGGATTCCTGTCGTGTTTCACAATCTAAAAAAGTATGATGCACACCATATAATGCGTAAGCTAGGTTGCTTTAAACAGCTGAAAATAAGTGTGATTGCTGCCAATTTAGAAGACTACATCACATTCAAATTACAAGAATATCATTCCTCTATTCAATTCTCATTCATTGACTCACTGCTCTTCCTCCCGGCCTCCTTGGACAAGTTAACATCAAATCTGAAACAGTGCGACTTTAATATATTAAGAGAAAACTTTGCTCAAAATACAAGAACTGAACTACTATGTCGCAAAGGTATTTATCCCTACGAATATATGAATTCGTTTAAAAAATTTCAAGAAACCCAGCTTCCTCCACCCTCTGCTTTCCACAACACATTATCCAATCAAGATATCACAGAATCAGACTATGCACATGCGAAAAATGTATGGAATACTTTCAGAATAAACAATCTCGGGGAATATCACGATCTATACTTAAAGACCGATGTGCTTCTACTAGCCGATGTATTCGAAAATTTTAGACGTCTCTGCAGTCAATATTATAATATTGACCCATCCCACCTCGTCACTTCACCAGGCTTGTCTTGGCAGGCCTGTTTGAAAATGACTGAGGTGGAGTTGGAATTATTGACCGATGTGGACATGCTGCTGTTTATTGAAGAAGGCGTACGCGGGGGTGTGTCGCAGATCTCCCACAGGTTTGCGACCGCCAATAATAAAGATGTTCCAAATCATGTCCCCAGTGAAGAAACATCCCATATCATGTACTGGGATGCCAACAATCTTCACGGTTGGGCGATGTCCCAGTATATGCCCCATGGAGGGTTCCAGTGGTGTGATGGCTCCAACTTCACAGAAGAAAGCATATTACAGATACAAGATGACTCAAGTACTGGTTACATTTTCGAGGTGGACTTTGAGTACCCTGAATCCCTTCACGATGACCATAACGACTATCCTCTTGCCCCGCAAAGACTCACTGTACAGGAAGAAATGCTGTCTGATTACGCAAAGAATCTTCTACAGAAGGGGTTCAGAGGTACTCCGAAACTCATCCCCAACTTGATGAGAAAAGTCAAACATATTTCTCATTATAGAAACGTTAAATTATACATTGAATTGGGGTTAAAGCTAACGAAAATTCACAGAGTTCTCCAGTTCCAACAGTCCCCTTGGCTCAAACAATATATCGAATTTAACACGGAAAAACGCAAGCAAGCAACTAGTGCCTTTGAGAAGGATTTCTTCAAATTACTAAATAACAGCATTTATGGCAAGTGCATCGAAAAACTGAGAAAGAGGCGAAATATAGAGTTATCTAACCAAGAAAGATGTGAGAAACTAGTCGCCTCTCCCTACTTCAAAAATTTCAAGATATTCGATGAGAATCTCGTAGTTGTTGAAAGGCAGAAGCCCAGTATCTTGATGAACCGGCCTATTTACGTCGGGTTTTCGATACTAGAGCTATCAAAGGTGCTCATGTACGAATTCCATTATAAATTTATCAAACAAATTTATCCTGGAAATCGTTCAATTCTGCTTTTCACGGATACTGATTCTTTGACCTATCTCATCACGACTGAAAACCTACAAAATGAGATGTATCTCAATAGGTCGCGATTTGATTTTTCAGATTACCCCCAAGAACACCCCCTTTATTCTAACACGAATAAGAAAGTCTTGGGGAAATTTAAAGACGAATTAAATGGTGTGCCTATTCATCAGTTTGTAGGTTTAAAGTCGAAAATGTATTCGATTAAATCCTCCAAAGAAGAAAAAAAGCGAGCCAAGGGGGTCTCAACATCTATAGTTAAAAATAAATTGAAACATGAAGATTATGTAAAATGTTTGGAAAGACAAGCTACAACCTTTGAAGAACAGTCAAGAATAGGGCAGCAATCACACATACTTTACACCCTTAAACAGAATAAAAAGTGTTTGTCACCCTTTGACGACAAACGTTACCTGCTAGAAGATGGAGTAAGTAGCCTAGCTTACGGACATTATAAAATTCCAAGATAATTAGAAAAAAAAAAATCTAAAATCTTTAGAAAAAAAAAAAAAAAAAAAAAAAAAAGGAGGAAGATATCAAAATCTTCCAAACAAATTTTTGGGAATCAATTGTGTGATCTACCTCCCCGTGGTGATTCCTGGGACCAGGAAGTTTTGACTCTAGGTCACTTCTAGCTAAAAGCTCACACCTTAAGGTAAAATTCATTTCAGTTGAGAGTTTATATCTTAGATTACTTTCAGCTGAAAATCCTACTTTTGGCGACTTTTAAAACTAAAAATTCTATTTTTTGGCAATTTTTAAAACTAAAAATTCTATTTTTAACTCTAAATTCTATTTTTGGTTTAAAAGAAAAAATCTTAATACCTTTTTTAATGCATGAATCATTATTTCTAACATATATATTGAATAGCCTATTCTAGTTTTTAAAAAAAACTTCTAAGTTCCCCGATTAAAATTAATGAATGACCCTTTTTAATTAAACCATTATTGACTTTTAAAATTCTCCTCAAATATACTCTAACATGTATATTGAATGGCCTACTCTCGTTGAAAAAAAAAATTGCTTCGAAAAATTTCTAAGTTCCCCAATTAAAATTAATGAATGACCCTTTTTAATTAAATCATTATTGACTTTTAAAATTCACCTGTAATATACTCTAACATGTATACAAATAGCCTACTCTCGTTGAAAAAATATTTGCTTCGAAAAATGTCTAAGTTCCCCGATTAAAATTAATCACCATTTTTAATTAAACCATTATTGACTTTTAAAATTCTCCTCTAACATGTATATCGAATACCCTACTCTCGTTGAAAAAAAAAAATCTCGCGAAAATTTCTAAGTCTCGCAATTAAAATTAATTAACACTAATCCTTAATTAATCCCCTTATCTTAGGTGGTGGAGGTGGGCACTTCGGGAGGAGGTGGGCACTTCGGGAGGAGGAGGGCACTTCGGGAGGAGGAGGAGGAGGAGGAGGGCACTTCGGGAGGTGGGCAGCCCTCCCTCCTCCCTCCTCCGTGCCCACAGCCCACCTCCTGGGGTCGGAGCCCCATTTCTTCTCTACTGCGGTGATACAAAGGGTTTAGCGATCTCACAGACAGCTGTTTTTTCAATTTTCTCAGTTTAACTTAAAATTTTTTGTTTAAATATAAATACTAAGGGAATTTTATTTCATTTGAAGCCCTAGTACTATCTTACTAGAGTCTTCTGAATAGATGAATTTTAATTATTATAGTCCTGTACATAAATTTTAGTACAGAAACATTACCCTGTGAGTTAATCGAGCCTTTTATTTATCCTTCGATCGAGCGGTCTTAGAGACCGTTCACAGTATATCTAAATGACAATTTTTGTCACATAAGTTGAGGGTTAAGCTCTTTCTAATGCATTATCAAATTTCCATATTCACCGCTGGATAAACGTGAATCATTATGGCACAACTACATAAGCATCTTCATTACTACATGCGTGAATTTGCAAGGTTTTCTCATTCAAATTCCAACGAATGGAAAAGCAAACTTTATTTTCCGATAAATGAGCTACATCTTTATTTTAAGTCGATTGATGACCTGGTGACCACCTTTTAGAAACTTTTATGTTTCAAAAATTGATTTAAAAAAGCAAATTTTACAACATTATCTGAAGGTTATTTTATTTTTACTGTGAAATGTGAAAATTTGTTTAATATTTGGGAATGTGAGAAAAACATCTAAAATTTCCATGCATGTATGTATGAAAATAACATCGTAAAATTGTAAGAAAGTAGAAGTTTGAATTTGGGAGCAGTCTTAAAATATCAAAAAAATCAAAAACTAAAAAAATCGTCTAATAATAATTTTATATATTTTATCTGCCATTCCTTATTAACTGAGTTTTTTTTCTCGCAATTCTGCGGTGGAAGCTGATGTAACAAAGCTAATTAATGACGGTGCTGTTTTGCCTTTATGACAAAATAAGCATATTTCTGAAAATATATTTGTTGAAGTTACCCCTTTGAAGCGTTCATAAACTAGTGAAATAATATGAAAACTTGTCACTTTAGTCTGACTCAAACTCAAACATAATAAATAGAGACATATTTTTAAAGATATTTTAAGCTCACACAACAAAGTTTTGTAAAGGGTAAATAATTTTTTAACTCGAAATGACATTTTCTTGGTAAACAGTTAAAAAATACTTTAAGAGAGTTTATTTAACTAAAATAAACATCCCGACATTCTGCGACGAAAACCAGAAAACTCCCAATTTATAAATATTGAGCAATTCAATCAAGGAGAATTATTCTCATGATTCCCCCCCCCCCCTCCAGTTTTCAATGGACACTTAAATAACCTTCATTCACAAGAAAAATGACACAACTTATAAATGATACATTTCACAGGAGAGGAAAAGTAATATTTGCACTTTTCAAATGTAACATAAAATTATAGCACTTAGCCCTGCATGCAGTTGTTAAAGCGTGCATAAAAACGCAAAACTCTTCAGAATCAAGACGTAGAAGAGATAGGGAGAACTGAGTAAATTTCACCCCGCACTATTTGCACCCCTTCTGTGGCGGAAAAGTGACATATAACGTAATCCAGCAGTTTTCCGCATAACTACACTTATGACACTTTTCCTGTAGCAAGACACATCTAATCCAGACTTATCAGTGCAATAATGCGCAAAATGAATTTTTTGAAGTTGTGTCATTTTTCTGGCCGGTGAGCGACATGTTTTCTCGGAGGCATCTTTTTCGCAATTACTCTAAAGTCTTTCACGTATGGGCGCCGACTTCACAAGGTCAAAATAGGCAACCAGTCATATTTCTACCACTAATTTTAAAAAGTTTATTTTTGCCCTATATATATATATATTGGTAAAGCTAGGCTACGCCGCCAGGAGACTGAGGAGCGCCCGGCGCGTCTACGACCACTGAAAGCAAGTCCTGAGGGACTTTTAGCGCGCACGACCACATTTGACTGTCCGTATGCGCTTCGGTCGGCCGGAGGACCGCTACCTGCGGACCCTCCAATCCTTGGACCCAGGTATCGACGACGTGGGTCGCTGCGATACGCAGTGGAACCCATTATTAGTGAAAACCACCACGAGATACTTGGGGACGGGCCGGCGTCCCCCAACAGCTTCGGGGCTGGACACCCAAAAGGGAGCCAGGCCCTAGGCCTTAAGTCGGGTTTTTCCGGCCCGTACTTGCTTTACCATAACTTGAGGGATGTGGAAACCTACAAAGGTAGCCACGGTTCCCTCTCGTAATGTATAATATATATTGGTAAGTTAAATGATGCTGCATCGTTACATATTGTATTTTTACGTATTGCGCTCAATGGCTTCGCTTATAATGAATGGATATTATAGATTGGAGGGAAAAGGTATATTACATTCATTAAAATTTAGTTGCATGGTTTTTTCTTGATATAATCTTGCCAGGACAAGAAATCAAGTAGAAACCATCCAAATAAACTTCAATGAAAGTAAGAAAATTTTTCTCTCCAATCTATACTATCCAATCGCAACACGTAAAAATACAATATGTAACGATGCAGCATCCTTTAACTTACCAAAATTGTGGCTCAAGTTACTTCATGGTTATAAATATGGAAATAAAAATCCGAGTAAAAATAAAAAAATAACGTGCGTGATTTGAAAATACGTGTAAAATTGAACGATAGCGTTTCAAATAATAACTTCATAGACCGTGCAAATTTAGAATATTCTTATTTGTTTTGATAATGGCTCAAATGGAGCCGAAACAAATCAACAGTTTAATAAAACTTATTTTACTATTTATAATGTTTTTATTTTACGCTTCTAATAAAAATAAGTGTATTATTGCAAGATGTTTTAATTTATTATAATTCAATAGTAAAGTTCTAAAATAACTTTTAGGCACATCTAAAAATTTAATTAGTAAAAATTATGTGCATAGGGTCGCACATAAAAGGCAGGCGGGCCACATGCGGCCTTCGGATCGCAGATTGAGTATGGCTGTTCAATGACGCCAAAAGAAAATTAGATGTACAGGCTATCCCATAAATCCGTTCACATCTCAAAAAATCTTTAGAAAAGTAATGAATTGCCGTGTAGGAGTGCAGTTTCGATAAGACATATCAAAGACTCGATTTTTTTAAAGAAAATACAAAAAAATAGACAATCAAGAGACCCATAAATAAGTTTAGATTTCAAAAATTCATAAAAATAAGACATGTCAAAATGTAGAATTTTTCGTGGCAGAAGAAAAAAACAGTTCAAAGAGTCTGATTAGTCTGGTCACACTTCAGAAAAAAAAAATAACAAGTTATTTTATCGGAATGCATTGCACCGTAAAGTTTGGCAAATACTGAATTTTTGTAGCAAAATATTAAGAAAATTTTAACACTTTTTTTGTTGCTGTTTTCTTTCATGTTACTTTGGTAATGTAACTTTTCAATTACATGCGTATTGATGCGTAAAAAATAACATTGCAAACATTGACATTGTTTAGAGCAGGGTTTTCCGTGAATATTGAAAAATAATGGAAACTTTAAAATAATTAAATTTTTACGTGCAAAAATCACTTGATGTTGAAAATTACATCATCCTGAAAACAATATATTATTTTAAATGTCATATTTAAAACGATTTTCTTATAGCATCTAAAAGAAAAACTTTTCTTCTAAACGTTATGGGTGGAGCAACATTTGTTACTTAACCATTTTATAGAAGCTGATTTTCAAATGTGTAATTGATCTTTCTAAAATCAATCACGCAAACAGCCGTTGCCGTATTGAAGTGCGGTTTTTACCATAAGACTTGTCAAAGAGTCGGGGTTTTTGTGAAAATTGAAAAAATGGTTGAAAGAGATCCATAAGTAAGTTATGATTTCAAAAATTCCTAAAAAAATTAACAAATTGTCCTTTTGGAGTGTAGTTTAAATCATAAAACATGTCAAATGTAGTTTTTTTCGTCGCGAGAGAAATAAAAAAAAAGTTCAAAAAGCCCTATAAGAGTTCACATTTCAAAATGTTAAAATAAAGTTATTTTATCGGAGTGCCTTACGGAGTACTTTTTGTAGCAAACATTTTAAGAAAAGTTGAACTACTTTTTTTATTTTGTTGTACTCGTTTATGTTACTTTCCTAATGTAATTTTTCAATTACATGCATACTGATACATAAGAAAATCATATTGCAAACACTGAAAACGTCTATAGTAGAGGTTTCCAACAATTTAACCTCGGACGGCAGAGGTACCAGTAATTTTGTAGAAAAATCTTCACCTTATTTAATTGTAGCATTTGGATAAACTTTCTGCTATTAAATAAGGTGAAGATTACTCTAAACAATTACTGGTATCTCTGTGGCCCGCGTTTGAATAAATCAGTATCAACTGACGTAACACCCTAGTAACTACCTTAGCTACCACATGGGCGTTTTGTAAGCCCCTCAAATTTGGTGGATTGTGATTGGTTGGCTCATAATACAGGCTGCAAATTGACGATTGTGATTGGTTGGATAAAAATTGCTGGGCTCGTGATCACGTGGTTGAAACTGATTTATTGTTGGAAACCCTTGGTCTAGAGGATTGATCCCTAAGTGTCCTGCCTCATTCCGAGGTTTTAACACTATTTCTACCATTGTTATTTGACACTGGATGCAATAGCGTATATTGATAAAATATGTTTTCCTAAATTACTGTTTGGGTTTCCTTACCTCTTAACTTTTTATTTAAGTACATGACGAAAAATATTATTACATATTCGTAAAGTACAACTCAAAAAAAAATTTAATAACACAAACAAACTTACACATGTGCGTATCGTTGCAACTAAAAACGCTATTAATCAATTAACGATTATAAGAAAATAATAATTAATGTTAAAAATTTTATCCAATTTATCCAAAAATTATTAATGAATTATGTAGTAGCTCCAATCCAACTTTGTGCTTATAATTCATGAACAACTTTTGATAAATTTGATAAAATTTTAATATTAAATATTATTTAATTATAATTGTTATTTGATTAATAATGCTTTGAATTGCAACTTTACGCATATGTAACTTTGTGTTATTAAGTAATACAGCTGAAATATTAACCCCGGGGCAATTTCGAGACTGGCTTTTCATTTCCTAAGTGCTTACATTCTCTAAAAAATAAAGGTGTCTCACTTTTGTCCCATAGCCATCTCATATAGTCCCATTCGGTAGAGCCTTATACTTTTATCTGTATTGAAATCCGTATTAAATAAATTATTTTATCGGTATTAAAAAAAATATTGCATGTTTTTATGACATGCAATATTTTTTATCCATAAACAGATAGAGGAAATAAAAGCATATATTACAGTATTTTTCATTATGGTCTAGAGTGAATAGATGAAAAATAACTGAAAAGTTTCGAATCATGTCTCATATTAGCCTTGATTGACCCTACTTCTTGCACTTGAATATTTTTCTATGTTTAAAAAATATAGCTTTATTCTTCTAGTTTTATTTCATTTTAAACATAAATATTTATAAGAATAAGGCCATTTTGTAAATGCAATGTATTCTCAAACCTAAAGTTATCTTTAATACAGTGATCTGTATCCAAATTCAGTATCTTTTATTTCATCTTTAAAAGAGTTTATAAAAAAATGAATATTTTTCTCAGTGTAAACTGACTCTCGTGGATTTTGGATGGGTGGTTAAAATCTCTAATTGGCTGTCTGCCATTATCACGAGTTTGACAAGCCGAAAAGTTGGTGTATTTTTTTAAGCATCTTTGTCACCTGTGAAACGAGAAGATCAAAGCAAAAAATCTACGTGTCAAAAACTGGAGAAATCTTTTTTTTTTTTTGCTGTGTGATTGAGATGGTTCTTTTTCAAGAAAAAAATATATTCTTTGCTTTCGTTTTTGAAAATTTTAGTTCAGAAAATATATAATATCGTCTGAATTTTCATTATTCACAAGATAACGTCAGTTTGCTAGTTTGACAGACCAATAAGTTGGTGTGTTTTCTTGAAGGGTATCGGTGTTTTTCGGCTTCAAAAAGTGTTTTAGAATTTTATTCATCTGACGAAATCCTATTCGTCTCACTCCTCTGTCTGCTTGTCTGTCACAGAGTTCGTTCTCAGAAACTATATAAGTTAGATGCTTGAAATTTTCCTTACTTATACCTAAATACATCCTGTCATACGAAAAATCATAAAATTTTGAAAAAGTTTTATATAATTTTCATGAATTAATTTAAAGATATCCGACTATTTCTGTGATTTATATTTAAAAAGATAACCTTAATTTCAGTCTTTTCCACCTGGGCTAGATGGTTCCGTGGAAGCGCGTTTCCCTCCTAACCCAAAGGTTCCGGGTTCTATTCTGAACGATGGAAGTTGAAATTTTCGATTTTTTCGCTCGGACATTTCATTGTTCGATGGAACTAATTAAAAGAACTTTCGTATTTTTTTGCCATTTTAAGGGGTTCGTTTTTTTTTTTTTTTTTTTTTTTTTTTTTTTTTTTTGTCGCTAAAATTAAATCATCTAATTAAATATGCTTTTCCAATATTCAAACACATGCTATCACAATTGTCAGAAAACTTTTCTTGAATATTTTTTATTTGATAAAAAAAAATAGCTTCGTCTTGTTATCATTTTATTATTAAATTTAATATTGCTGCCATCTATGTTCTTTTTGATAAAGTGTATTGATAAATGATAAGGATTTAATAATCATAAATTAATGATTTGGATTCATAAATTAAAGGATAAAATGCTTTGAAAGTAATATTAAACGTATTCCTTTGTGAGATCTTCGATCACACCTACCCACATGTTTCGTTTTCTGAACGTCTGACATTTCATAAATATTATCTCGAAGACATTTTTTAAATTTAAACATATAACGATTCTTGACGCATACGTCACGCATAGATTCTTGACGCATAGTACACGCAATTTTCTCGAAGCAATAGATTTTTTAGTCTTTAAAATAAATATCTTCACAACGAATGAAACATTTTTTTTAAAATAAAAGCTTATAAATTTATTCAGTCCTTCACCGATATATTTTTTTAATCTTAAATTCTTTCGTTTTTTTTTTTTTTTTTTTTTTTTTAAATAAAACGAAGTCAATTTTTTTCATGAAAATTGTTTAACAGTCCGCCATTTTGTTAAAAACGCTAAATTTCAAAAAAGTTAAAAATATGTGATTTTTATTCAAAACCCGGCAGATTTTTACGTCGTTACTAGGCCCCAAAAATACTTCCTAAAAACATGCTTATATTTCAAACCGAAAAACTCCTATCTTTGTCAATTGTGAAAAGTTGAAATCAAACTAAAAAGTCCTTCCGGCGTCGTACCGGGAGGAAAAGGTAGCTTTCATAGCACATGTTTTTAAAAACTCAACTCATTTTACTCAAACACATTTTACTCAAAAACTAAATTGCTTGGAAAACCGATTATAGAAGATTCAATCCCTGTTTTCGTTAATACTGAATTCGAAGGCGCATTTCTGCATAAGAGTTACAACATAACAAAAATCCGATTGTTTCAAAATGTCAGCCACCCCAGAGACCTCTGACTTATACTTGACCGAGATTTTACGCCCCTTGATTTTATGTATCAGTTTGGAAGAGATTTGTGAAGAATTATTTGAGTTATCGTGTCCATAAAAAAGTGACATAGATAGATAGATAGATAGATAGATAGATACATAGATATATAAAGTTTTGAACTGAGGGTGGTTTTGGGTTCTGGGAGCCATGATCGGCGTAGATCTGCAAAAAAATTTCAAAAATTCCAACTTAGGGGAGAATGTAATAGGTAGTATTTCTTACGAAATCTACCTAAAATAGGATTTCCAGCAATATAAATAGTTTGTTTTATAAAAATGAAAATGTTAAGTAAAAAGTCTTTTTCATTGTATCTTAAAATTTGCCATGACATTTACATCTGAACTAATTAACTTTTTGAAAATCTGGTCCTTACAGTTGGAAGGAAAGTATGAAGAAATGTTACGAATATTTAAAAATTTTGGTGAAATGGGGTTTTAAAATTTTCTTTAAAAGACTTTCAATTAAATATTTTTAACACAAGATTAATTTTATCACAAGAATTGTGGTTTTTTTTTATTAAAATATAAAACTTTCATAATACCAATAAAAAGAGCATCTTAAAAGTTTACAACGGTGCACCCTGTTTGCAAATTTTAATTACCGTAAAATTTTTCTTTGATTAGCCCAAAGAGAACCAAATATATATATACCTTTGTTCGTTCAGATGAAATTTCATTATTTTCTGTCTCTTTTGCTTTCTTTTAAAATGATGGTTAATCCTGGTTTCAAAAACAATCTAAAAAACTATTTAAAACTTTATGAGCTTGTTGTTTAAAAGTAGCCACGTGACTTCGGTTGCGTACCCGAAACTTATAACGTTATGACTATAAATATTTAATTCTGTGGATTAGCCATAAAAAGTATGCAGATGATCTCTTCAATAGCATATCCGACTTATAATAAATCCCGTATTTTCTCTTTAAAAAATATTTCTGAAGATCTAATAAAACATTTTAGTCATTAAATTATCTATAATTAGCATTATATTTACCCTTGGAATGCAGCTATTATACTTGTGATGTTTTTACTCAATAAATAAAGATTTCATTCATGATACATGAATTCAATTTTATTTTTTACACTATTTTATTTAACTTGATTTTTGTATATAAAGATGGAAATTTCGAATTGGTTTTTCACTCACTTCCTGATAGGCTAGAATTATAAAACTTATGTACGCAGGTGTAGTATCGATGAAAATACAACGCTTTAATATTTTATAAAAACTTAATTATAAATTAAACTAATTTAAGGCATTTTTCCATTTTCCAGGCACAGGAGATAAATCATCAAATAATCTTTATGGTTACAATTATTACGAGTTACAAAAACAATGGAGTTAATTATGCGCCAAACCAAGCTTGCCAAAATATCCCAGCTGGCTATGAAAGTGCAACAACGAAATATTTTAAACATTAAAATGTAGAAAGTATGAGTAAAAAAATAAAGAGTGTAAGATTTAAAAAAAAAAATGATCATTAATTCAATATTAAATAATTTATGAGTATAAGAAGAGAAAACACTTTAGAAATCCCAAATAGATAGTTTTAATATTTTAAAAAAGAAACAGAACAAATATTACATTTAAAAGAAAAAAAATCACCAGTTCCAACCAAGTTCCTTTCTAGCAAGAGTAAATCAAATCGGGGAATTATCCATTATTGGGGTCTGTGCCAAATTAACGTATTGTACTGGAAAAATTTTGGAACTACGTGAATTGCAGACATGCATTAAAGTGTGATTTTAAGATAAACATGGAATACTTATAAAAGTGTCATTTAAAAAAAATTGTTTTTTGATTTTATTATTAATAATTAGAAGACTGATTACTCATGAAAACAACACTGGCTGTCAC
Organism: Maratus michaelseni; assembly: GCA_963931845.1. NCBI lineage: Eukaryota > Metazoa > Arthropoda > Arachnida > Araneae > Salticidae > Maratus > Maratus michaelseni. Next base: position 152,684,056 of record OZ007599.1, on the reverse strand, counting down.
TCAAACAACACAAGAAAAAATCCGACTTTTCACATATCAAAAGCACACTTTCCTCTTAAAGTTGACTAGGTTGACAAAAACATCAATTTTCCAATTTTCTGTTTAGACATATATTTAGACCCTAGTACTATCCCTAGTATAATCTGGTAAAGTTACCTAAAGATCCGATTATTATAAATATGTGAAAAAAGCTTTTTACTTCATCCATTTTCCTTTAAATGATTCAAAGTTGCAATCTTTAAATTAATTTTCTCTCAGTTCAAGCTTTTGTTTTTTAACATTTTGCTGCTTTTAAAAAAAATGTAAAAAGATATTTTCTGAAAAAATGCACCGATTACACTCTTTTTCATACAATATATATATATATATATATATATATATATATATATATTTAATTAAAATACTTGGAAAATATTTTCCTGCAATTTTTAGTTTTCATTTAATAGTTATTTTGACTGTTTGTTCAAGGCTAAATGAGCATTTAAATGATATTTAAAGGCTGCTTTCCTTAATAATGCTCTCGAAAGATGAAAGATTTTTTAAATCGTCAAATCCTTCTAAAGATCACAAACTCTTACTTTCATTTAACAGTAAACAAGACCAAGGGAATAATTTGGATTTTCCCCATTTACACACAGCCAATTGTACTGGTCGTACTAGGAAAACTGAAAAGACATGGTACGATTTTTATACGGTTTAAAAAGGGAAAATTTGGAGTACGTCACTCACATTTTATTATTTGTATTTTCTCAATGTGAAGAAAAAAAATGGAATTTCCAAATAAGATGGAACTAGTGTATCTTTACGTATAGTTTCTCCCGTTAAATACATTTTGAACTATTTCACGGAATTACAGGAAAAATTCATATGGAATGCTAAGAACACCAAAACACGTGAAAATCAATAGAGAAATAAAGAAATTGATCTTTTGATGTCAGAAATGTGACGTTAGTAAGCTCCTTTGTTTTATACGCTGGAAGCTAGACAGTGAGGAGCCTCCATCCGCGATTGGAAATTGAAACCTATGGATTTCTCCACTCCACCCTTCTACGCCGAATTTCTTCAAAGCATTTACACACACACATGCCAAAAAAGATCAACAATTCTTATTGTCAAAATATGTGAGAAGATTTCGATTTAAAGCGTCTCTCAATTGTCGCCCCCCCCCCTCCCCTTATCTAAAAATTTTGCACATCCTTTCAGGTACGTAATCGTGTAAGGCAAGGCTCTCCAACACTGCGCTCTTTGAATATACGCTTGGTGTCTCTTCGATTGTTTCATTTTTATAGATTTCTTTAAAACAAAAATTCGTCTCAAAAGTTACTTTGCCTTAAAAAAAAATATTTGCATGTTTTTTTTTATTACTACAGGTGTTATTAGCGTTTTTGGCTCTTTTACCTGCAGTGTTGAATTCAGGGGGTTTTCTGGGGGGGGGGGGGCATCCCCCCCCACCGCATTGAAATGTTTCTCCACCTCGAAAGATTTGAGATATTATGCTTTTAATGGTGAAAAGGTGCAATTTCCTCCCTGGAACTGTACGCCCCCCCCCCCCCGGAACCGCAGAAATCCTCCCCTTTGAAAAATGTCTGAATTCAACACTGTTTACCTGCAACATTTCCTTAGATACGTCCCCCCCCCCTCTCCCTCATTCCAAAACCTCATAAAATGCAACGTTAAATTCACTATATGTTTTTTGTTGAATTTTGTAGATGAACCATCTCCATCTCCATCGTAGAGTGCCAATGATTACCACTGTGAAATATGTGTGTATCCTGCAGACGTGTAGGTATCGCTATGAATGCTAAAGTGAGATAATTTTCTTGCATTTTTTTAATCATGTGAATAATGACGCCCTTCATTGTGTGCCACAAGCTCAGATGCGCCCTTGCTTACTGAAAGGTTGGACAAGCCTGATGTAAAATACAAAGTGTTGAGCTATCCCTAGAAAAATTTGCAGAAGCTTTTTCTTTCAATATTTAGTTATAATAAAATATTTTACTAAAGAAAACATTCACACAGACAAAAAAAAGTGGCCAATTTTTTTTATTTATTATCAAAATATTTAAAAACCACTCTTAATTTGGCGCCCCTTGGCAGAGGCGCCCGGGGTGGCCGTCCCCCCCCTTGCCCCCCTTGCCCCCCTTAGCTACGCTACTGCATCTACTGCACTCAGCATTACTAAAAAGAATATTAAAGAGTCTTGTAATTACATACGTGATACGTTAAGACACTATTTAATTTTAATTAAATTCATCTTTACTACTTGACATTATATTACAAATCCCATTTTTGCACACGTATTCGGATTAAAATTTTCGCAATCGGGCTTTTTATAATAATTTCAAAATAATCTTTAAAAAATATGCAGAGACACAAATGGTAAAGGAAATGAATTTCCTTCGTGCATCTTTCAAATGTCAAGGATAATGAGAATAGCAGCATAAAATTGAATTCTGCATATTTAAAAATGTAAATAGACAGACAAAAGGGCAAATAAAAATAAAAATTAATAGAATGATCTGAAAATGAATTTAATAATGGCGAGTAATTCTATTTATTAGAGGTCAATCAAATGACTTTTAGATGAATAATTGAGAATTGACTTTTAAATGAGTAATTTGGTATATTCCACCACCATACAATCATTACACGTCAATCAAATAAGTTTGAAATGAATAATTGAGAATAGACTTTTAGAAGAATAATTTGGTGGATTTCGCTACCATGGCAATAATTACACATCCATCAAATAATTTCTACACGAAGAATTGATACCAAACTTTCAGATAAGTAATTTGGTGGACTCCACAAATGTTGCAATCATTACACGTCAATAAAATAACTTTTAGATGAATAATTGAGGATAAACTTTTGAACGAGTAATTGGGTTTATTCCACACCATGGCAATCATTACACGTCAATCAAATACATTTTAGATGAATAATTGAGAATTGACTTTTAAATGAGTAATTTGGTGGATTCTACTACCATGACAATCATTACACGTCAATCACATAAGTTTTAAATGAATAATTGAGAATAGGCTTTTAGAAGAGTAATTTGGTGAATTTCTCTACCATGGAAATCATTACATGTCCAAATAATTTTAGATGAAGAATTGATATCAGACTTTTAGATAATTTATTTGGTGGATTCCACCACCGTGGTAATCATTACACGTCAATAAAATAACTTTTAGATGAATAATTGATAATAGACATTTAGATGGGTAATTTAGAGGGTTACAGCACCATGGCAATCATTACACCTCAGCAGATGTCTTACACCATTTATGAACAATTGTTTCTATTTCATTTGCATCATAATACAACATTATTTAGCTTATCAATACATAACTAAATAATAATTTACAAAATGTAAATAAAAAAAATTCTGGCTTAATGTTTTTTCTTTTTTTTGGGGGGGGGATGTGGGGAGGGGGTGGTGGGGGGATACACCCCACCTCAACACTTTTGAGTTAAGCATATTTTAAAATCCCCGAATGAGGATAATTAAATGAAAAAAAAATAGTACACGATTTTCAGAAAAATAATTTCAACTGGCATGCAGAAATAAATTTGAAATTATTTCTGACAGTAGCAAAGAATAACAAGGCAGTCGAAAATCTCCTGCATGTTAGGTGGAATTCTAAAATAGAACTTTTATGGATATAGACTAGCTTAAAATAATGAGATAAACCATTTTAGAAACAACGCGTTCTGAAAATTGTAACATCGATTCTTGCTAAAAAATTTTCCCATTTCCGGTTTTATTTATAAAGATATAAATATTTTACATGAAATCTTCCATTCAAAAGAAAAATTCTGCAGAATTTTGCAGCAGATTCTGTGAGCTATCAACGTTTTGCTTACGGGAGAAAGTTGCTGTATATAAACATTAAGTACATTTACAGGCGATATATAACGATAACAGAATAACATTAAAATGATGAATAAAGTAAAAAAATATCGCACTTTTTTTTTTTTTTTTTTTTTTTTTTTTTTAAATCTGTTAACAGTTAGAAAAATGCATAAGTACAAATGGGCTTTATTTAAAGCATTTTCATGAATTTAATTTGGTAAAATATACAATTTTAAAGATTTACATATTAATCAATAGAATTCGAGTTAATAAAATGAATATTTGTATATTTAATGTTTTCGAATTTAATAAAAATTCTAAGATAAAATGAGCAAAATAAATTACCTTTAAAAAGTACTCGACCCCAGCCAATTCATGTTTGTTTGTTGGTAGTAGTTTAAAAACTGTTTGAAATTAAAAATTAAGGGGTCAGGTACTCTTTGAACTCACAAAATACGTGAAAAAGGGACCTCTATAGGAATTACAGTAACACCATAGCTAATTGACGTTGAATAATAAAATTTAAAACACATATTAAAAAATGTCTACTTTATCAATTAAAATTCTCAAAAAATAAATACACTTATATAAAGCTTTTTAATTAATTAAACAATATAATACACTTTTTGCGAAATAATTATTTTTTCATGCATTGCGCGCATGATTTTTCACGTTTGAATTGCTAAAACCAGCCAAAAATTTTTTAATGTGTACAAATATAATGTGTTCCCAAAATGACCTACGATGAAAAAAATAAAGTGTGTAGATCCTGAGAAAAAAATGTTTTTTAGACAAATTCGAAATATCGAGGTTTTTTTAGTGCAAAAGTAGTCCTGAATTCTAAAGTTGTTGCTTGAGAAACATAATAATAGGTCATTTTGTGCATCTGTATGGTTAATACATTCAGTCAAAATTTCATGAAATTCTAACCTACCATTTTTCAGAAATCGTACGCGCAATGACCAAATACATCGTTTTGAGAAAATTGACTTTAAAGATCAAACTACTCCATGATCATATAAGAAGAGCTCAAACTTTTTTAAGCATAACTTCTCTTCTAAAGGGAATTTTTGCATGGGGTTTATTTTAAAATGTTCCTAAAGAATAATATGTAATTATAAGCTAATTAAAAAAAATCAAATTTTAACACTTTAAAGGGTACGTGGCCCCAATAAAATTTTGACCCCCTGAAATGTGATGCCTTTTGGAGAATTTTTAAAAAGAAATATAGTGTTTATTAAAATCCATTTACACTAAATTATTATAGATATATTAAATAAAGAAAATGTATTTTATTTTAGTTGATATATTAAGAAATGACAGCTGATGGGCCAGAGAGTTTCGAAAAAAGTGCGGTCATGATAATTCATTGTAGACTTAACTTAGAACAATGAGTCAGTATAAATGCGATTTTTAGTTCCAAAACTATTGAAATACGTAACCGTGTTAAAATATATGCATTTTCAGAGTAATGACAGCAGTTAAAAAAAAAAATGTAAAATTTCATGCTTTACTTAAAGTTACACAGAAAGGCGAGATATCAATATATCGGAAAAAATTGTACGTATTTCACTAGAAAAATATGTGACGATTACTTTTCAAAAAGATCAAGTTAAGTGATCGAAAATCGGCGGAATTAGAGTGTTCACCGACTTTACTGATTCTGTAGCGAAAAAACAAAGAAAAAAAAAACGCTTTTAAAGTTTTTGTTGTTTTCTCAAGTTCTCTAAAGTCTCTATCAGTTTTCGTCGTTAAGTTCTGTCTCTAATTTTTTCGTTGTTCTATTTCCTATAGCTCCAAAATTTTCCTTTCATTTTCGATATCGATTTCTAATTGATAAAATATGATTTCCGTGTGTATAAAGAGTATTTTAAGGAACAAAAATAAATTTCGAAATTTTGAGATGGTCGGAGTGCCCCCCCATTTAATATTCCAATCTCTTTGATCTTCGTGAGCAAGAGACAACTGTGACAGGCCTAAATGTTTCAACCATCTAACCACCATTCCGTATCTTACTTCCGTACACACATACCATATATTTTCAGACGAACTCGTATTCTTGACAATCAACCCAATGCATGACTTAAAAGCTTTCCTTTGCAAGTGAAAAAAATTATCGAAGTACAATAATATTAGCTGGATTCATTAATGAGAGTTTTCTTTCTTTTTCTTTACTTTTGAATTCCTTAGTAAAGAAAAAAAAGGTTTATTTTTAAAATACAATTCGGATAGCAAAAAAGTTAAAATATGGAATTTATAGAAAATAGAATTTTTTCCCTAAGTGTTATAAGGTTAATAGAGACCTGTACTAAAACTTTTTTTCTGATTTTAAAAATGAACTTCGTTTCGCATTTTTATAGCTGATATCGTATATGTTCTTTCGTAATTTTAAAGACTAACAGTTATATTTAAATTTCCAATTAAATTTTCATTAGGACTGAAACTACGCTTTAAATCTTTATCGCCTTAATCCTTTGTAGGACTAACAGTTATTCGAGTTCTAAAGAACTTAATTTCCCATTTTCTTTCGTACTATGAAATTCCTAAATGGCAGTCAATAATTTGTACTTTTTCAGAGGGTTTCCACTTTGACCTGTTCAAAATTTACTTTTTGTGTCTTGAGGTAATTTTTACGCACACGAAAATAGTATTTTATTCGTTAGAAATCAATATTAAAAGTGAAAGGGCAATTTTGGAGTATTAGAAGTAGAGCGCGCCAAAGCGAGTCAACTTTAACAAAAGCTTTGAGTGCGATTTTTTTTTTCCCCCAGAACAGCATTTTCAAAATAGGTGGACACTTTAGTGCCGCCAATTTTCAATCAACCAACTTGATATTTTTGAAAATTAACTATCATATATTTTTCTAATGAAATACGGATAAAATAAGGAAATAGGATATTTTCGAAATCTTCTTTTTCTCTGTAACTTTTAGTAATGAAATTTCTGTTGAAATTTTACATTATACTTTGAATTGATGACTTTTCATTAAAAATGCATATTATTATTGAGGAACTATAAGAACGGTTAGTTTCCGATTTTGATGAGAGTGGTATCGTTGGAAAGGTCTCGTCGTAGGGAGTAAAAAACTCAATGGAACTACCCCGTCGGAAACGAGCCGTTTTAGAGATATCCAACAATTTTTGTCACACAATTTGTTTATTTATTTTTGCTGGTATTTATAAGAAACAATAAAAGAGCAGCAGGTCAAAAGTCGTTGGTCGTATAGAATAATTGTAGAATGTCTGTAATGTCAGGAACTGGATCGGTCCTACGGAATGAAAAGAGAGCATGGGCAGGGCTTAATGGGAAATGTCCCTAGGCACTTTTAGCAGTACCTGTGGTACGCGTTCCATGCGCTCAGGTACAAGGGAAGCGGCACGTGCCCTGTGACATGCAAAATCAGGCCTAGTTCTAAAAATGTCGTTGGTGAGTCTTCAGACTGTAATGCTATCACCGACAATTCCATCATTACCACAATTCTTCGTGGGCACTTATTGCCTAATTTTTGGAAGTCCCGGGGGTAGGAATCCGTAAAACATTGTGACGTCACGGTGACTTCAAAATAACGTCACAGTATGACTTTGTGACCGTCAATGTGACGTCCCGTGACGTGGATGTGAAGTCACTGCAACGTGAATGCGAAGACGTTATGGCCGTTTTCAGAAAACTACTTTATTACTGTAGAGAGCTACAACTACAACTACTTTATCGAAAATTCAGTTAACTACAACTACAACTACTTGTTTTAAAAAGTAGAGACTACAAACTACTTTTTAAAAGTAGTCACTACTTCGCTACTTTCAGATTTTGGCAGAGTTTAATTCACACTAGAAATTGGAGACACGGATTGAAAATAAAACGACCCGTCACTATATCGCGTCTGCTGGTATACAATTAAATAATTGCGACATAACCAAGATCATTAAAAATTAAGAAAGATAACATAAAAGAAAATGTTTTGTCTTTCCCGCCAAATTGTTAGTTTATACACACATTACAAATTTCGGGGCAATATTAACAGAGATATTATAATCTAGAAAATTACAAAAAACAACGTAAAATGCAAACAACAAATAAATTTGTAAATAAAACAATTCCGAATATTAAGCAACCCGGCATTAAAACATGAAGACCTAATAACGAGTAAATAGACAACTGTTATCAGTGTTGTGTTAGTACTTGATTTTAGAAGCAAGTGTCAATGAGAAAAATCTATGACTTCATGTGATGCGTTTCTATAAACTGCAGCTGAGATTTGCCGCTGAGATTCGCAAATTGTTGAGCACAAAAAAGCAAGTTTCAGCCACGTGATTTGCAGAATATCACATCCCCCCCCTGAAGTAGCGTTAAAAGTAGCGTCGGTTCTCGCTACAAATTACTGTTTTTTTGTATGGCGCTGCTCTCTACACTATATTGTTCAAAATGTATTGCGCTACATACTTCGCGCTTACTACTGTAGTTATTCGCTACTTGTAGCACGCTACTTCCGACCCCTGGCTATAGCGTATGGTATACTATCTGGGTTCTGCCCTCAGTTTTTTTTTTTTTTTTTTTTTTTCCCACTACCAGAGCACTGCTGGTTATAATTTTTATAATCCATTTCAATCAAAATCAAGCAGCAATTTAAGTCGAACCCTGTTAAGATGCGTTTCAAAGGACTGGGAAAAACTCACGTATTAAGCGGGGTCGGGTATGAAACGTGATTAGCATAATACTGCATTACTAGAATTGGTGTTCCCCTATGAACTTTCAAGTCATTTGACTGTGCCCACTGGCAAATTTTCCTGCCAAGCAGAAAAAAAACAATAATTCAACAATAAATGCGAACTATGTTCCCATGCATTATTAATACATGGGTTGAACATTTGCCGCGGGAAAAATGTCACCAACAAGTTTTAACACCACTATTTCCAAGTAAAAATCTTCGTGGAAGATTTCTAAAACATTTGTATTACCACGAAGATAATTCTTTGAAAAAAGGCGTTTTTGGTGCCATATCTTTCTCGATAAACGTTCAAACCTATTAACCCCTTCAAGACGGGTGTCACGTACAGGTGGTTATCAAAATACTGGAAACACTTGTGAATGAAAGGGACATTTAAGAATTCCCTTCGTAAGCATTAAAATATAATCTTAGCTACCAGATTTTTTAATATAAAAAGTACATGTATTAGGTAGTATGAGAGAGCTCTAGAAGAGTTGTCTACGTTTTGATTTTTTTTGTCAGAAGCGTAAAATGTCAGACCTCACAGATTTTCAAAGAGGCCAAATTGTAGGAGCCCGACTAGCTGGAGCAACGGTGACCGAAACATCCCAGCTTATAGGCGTTTCTAGAGGTACGGTGTCTAAAGTCATGACAGCATACACACAGAGCGGAAAGACAAGCTCAGCAAAGCAAAATAGTGGACGGAAGGAGAAGCTGAGTGAAAGAGACCGACGGGTATTGAAGCGGATTGTAATGTCTAAAAAGAAAACAACTGCAGCTAAAGTGACCGCAGAGCTCAATCAGCATCTGGATTCTCCAGTGTCAACAATTACAGTTCGGAGATACCTTCATAAAGAGAACATTTACGACAGAACAGCAATTCCCAAACCACTTGTCACAGATGCTAATGCCAAACGTCGTGTAGAGTGGTGCCACAACCACAAAACCTGGTCGATTGATAAGTGGAAGACTGTTATATGGTCAGACGAATCATCTTTCACACTTTTCCCCACAACAGGACGGGTACATGTCTGGAGAACACCTGCACAAGCGTATGATCCTGATTGCCTCCGTCCAACTGTCAAGCATGGAGGTGGATCGGTCATTGTATGGGCAGCCGTGTCATGGTTTTCTGCTGGTCCAATCGTAACCCTGAAAGGAAGGATCACTGGGGAGAAGTATAGAGAAGTTTTAGCTGACCAGGTCCATCCGATGATGCAAATTTTGTTTCCTGCAGGAGATGGAATTTTCCAGGATGATAATGCCCCTATTCATGCAGCCAGAGTTGTCCAATCATGGTTTGATGAACATGAGGATGAGGTGGAACATCTACCTTGGCCCGCACAGTCCCCAGACCTCAACATAATCGAACCGTTGTGGTCTATTTTAGAGCTTTCAATCCGGAATCGATATCCTCCACCGGCATCTCTCACGGAACTTTCACAATATCTCCATGAAGAATGGTACAATATTCCTCTAAACACTATTCAGAATTTGTATGATTCGATTCCCAGGCGAATCCAAGCTGTATTACATGCCAAAGGCGGTCCTACGCCATATTAATAAAGAATTCCTTCAAAATCTAGGGTGTTTCCATTATTTTGATAACCACCTGTACTTTCCATAGGATGCGTGTGGTTTTATTTTTTAGGACCAGAATATTTTAGTTGTAATCTTTGCCTGGTCTAATCGTTGAATTTTTGCTTTAAATAAGGCGAAAAATACTATACGAAATTAATGGCATTAATTCAAATGCGTTAATTGACGCCCGTCTTGAAGGGTTTAATAAATGACAAAGGAAAGGGTTGTACGAGGTAGGGTCAAAAAGTTCCCAGAATAGGTAAATTACAAATTATTAAAAAATAGAACAATAATTTTACCTTATTGGCCTTCAAAGTACGTTCCTCCTGCATCCACAAACTTCTTCCAGCGTTCGTATAACTATTCAAAACACTCCTTGAATCCATTTTTTGAGACGTCCTTCAGTAGCTTCGTCGCATTTCAGATCATCTCATCTGAATCCATAAAACTGTCCCTTCGATTTCATTTTCAGCTGAGGAAACAGGTAAAAATCCGCTGGTGCTAGGTCGAGAGAATAAGGAGGGTGTTCCAGAGTGGTAACACTGTACCTGGCAAGGTAATTTTTCACAATCAGAGCGCGATGTGGTGGAGCATTGCCGTGTAAAAATAACCAATCATTTGTTGCCCATTTTTCAGGTCGTTTTCGTCTGATTGCATCTCGTAGTCTTTAAGGATCTCCAAGTAAAGTTCTTTATTGACAGTTTGGCCTCCAGGAATAAATTTGTAGTGAATGACGCCCTCGTAATCGAAAAACACCTCCAACATCACTTTCCCTCGGCTTTTGTCAAAGCGAATTTTTTCCTTCCTAGGTGTTTTGTTTTGCTGACCTTTACGAAAACGCTTATGCCATCCTTTCCGTATGCACTGTAAAAAAAAAAAAAACTCGGAAACGTTACTCTATCTGGTGGGGCAGCAATGTGGCCCATCGGTTCTGTTATGTTTCCGCATATTTCGGTTAGATATTCGTAAAAGTTTCCGCACATTTTGGTCAGATATTCAGAAATGTTTCTGTATATTTTGGAAACATTTACGTGTATTTCGGAAACGTTTCTTTATATTTCAGTCAGATATTCAGTAACGATTCTGCATATATCCGAAATGTTTTTGTATACATCGGAAAGGTTTCTGCATATATCGGAAGTGTTTTTGTATACATAGGAAAGGTTTCTGCATACATTAGAAATGTTTTTGTATACATCGAAAATGTTTCTGTGTGTTTTGGAAATGTTTCTGTGTATTTCTGTTTTATAATTTCTTTTATTGGTAAAACAAATATGCTTTTTTATAAAAAATTAATATTACATTCGCTCGAAGCGAAACCCCACTCCACATCATCGTGGGTGGGTTTTCTGCGAAGTTCGGAGAGCGAACTCGCTAATCATACTATAGAAATGATCCTATGAAGTATGATCTTGTAGATGAATTATACTCTAGAATTAGCAATATTATAAACTTTCTGTAATTTCTGGTGTGAAACATATATTTTTCTGAACTCGTTTTATTATTCACCTTTTATTATTAGACTGCAACTCAAGATATCACTATGCAGGCGAAAGAAACTTTGAAAAACTTAATTCTATGACAAGTACTTCTGTCATTTTAAAATAACTCCAAATTTGAGAGTATGTCCTTCTACTGAAGAGAGGCTTCCAAATTTTCCTCTAACGAACAGAGTTGAGTCGTCTGGAAACTTCTTTAGTTTACCTACTACAAGTTTACAAGTACAACAAGTTTAGAAGTTGTTGTATACACAGTTAAATAACTCGTTCGATAGTTTCTTTATACTCTTGTTCCATGAATCTATAATAAATATTAGATATTTGATTCATGAATAATAATGTAGTACTAGTATTAATGAAGTACAGATAGCACCGTATATTCGTCTTTAACATCTTTTCGTTTTGAGATCGGTTCCGTTTCATAACTTTTCTAATGATAAAATATATCGTTTATATGACAGAACAAATTCCTAATTTCACTTATACTATACGTTTTTCACTCAGTTTTTATGAATCAGATATTTGTAAATAAATAACGTTGAAAATTTGATTTATGGATCTATAAATAATTCTTTTTTTAAATGCAGCCTCATGAGTTCCATCCTCTAAATATATACTCAATGAAAATATTTAATTTCCCTTTACTTATAAATAGATAGATTTTAGTAATACCTTTCAACATTTTTTTTTAATCTTGTAAATAGTTATACTATTCGAAAATATTTTATATCTGTGGTAATTGTTTTATTTTCACGAATTGTATACTTATAAATAGATATACTGATAAAAATGTTTTGTCTGTTTGTAAATATTTTTATTATAGTGTTTTACAACAATCATGCTTCTAAATATATTCATTTAAAGGTATTATTTTATTCGTATAACTTGAGAAGTGCTGAGATAACCTGAGAAAATAAATATATTTTTATAAGTATACAGTTCATAAAATAAAATTATTATTTACAGATATGAAATCTTTTGACATAATATCTATAATTACAAGATTAAAAATATATATTTATTTAAAGGCATTAAAAATAATACATCTATTTTGGGAAATAAAGCATTTTCATAATGTATATGTATCTGTTTACAGCATGGAATTCACGAGACCGGATTTAAAAAAAGAATTATTTATAGATTTATAAATCAAATTTTCAATTATATTTATTTATAAATATCTGATTCATAAAAAATGAAGGAAAAACGTATAGTATAAGTGAAATTAGGAATTTGTTCTGTCATATAAACGATACATTTCATCATTAGAAAAGTTATGAAACGGAACCGATCTCAAAACGAAAAGATGGTAAAGACGTATATACGGTGCTATCTGTACTTCATTAATACTAGTACTACATTATTATTCATCAATCAAATATCTAATATTTATCATAGATTCATGGAACAAGATTATAAAGAAACTATCGAACGAGTTATTTAACTTTGTGTATACAGCAAAAGATTAACTGCAAATGTAATATTAATATGCAATAAAATAGAATCTGATAATATTAATTTTTTTCTAAAAAGCATATTGTTCTCTCAAATAAAAGAAATTATAAAACAGAATACTTACAGCTCATATAAATACGTTGCATCTGCATCTGTTTTAAGCTGTCTTTCCTCTCAAGAACAATAGAAATCACGTGATAATGACATGCGCAATAGGTCGGAGTAGATGAGCATGCGCAAATATTACTTCATTTCGAATTCCATTTTAAAACTTTACACGGAATGAGTATCATTTCCGAATTTTTCAGTAACCATCATTTTACACTACCTATTCGAAAACATTTCCGGTATGGAATGTAACGTTTCTGACTTCTTCAGATTAATTCACCGCTTTGAATATTTTTCCGAAAATACGAGTAACGATTCCGAAATAACAAGTAACTGAGGAGAACACAAAGTTTACTATAAATTTCCGGAAACCTTTCCGCCTTGCGCCGAAACGCTTCTGAGTTTTTTACAGTGTGCTTTCTTCAGCATCTCGAGCGTCTCAGAAGGCGATTTCTCGAGCAAAACGCAGAATTTGATGTGTACAGGCTACTCTAAAAACGATATTTCAAACTCCGACGAATGATCAATTTGCTTTGTCAGAAATGATCTGCAGCTAACGCCAACAGTACCGGAAATGAATTCCAGATGCCTGTGTGTTTTCCTTATCAGTGCTGCCAACCTCCAAAAAAAGATATTTCCCCTCCAACGAACACCTGCGTGAATGCAAGCGACCATTCCGGGAATTTATTGACTCTACCTCGTATGTTTAAAATGTAAAAATTTAAAAAAATTCTCGGAACAAATGGTTTAAGAAGTGATAGAGCCACCTACAACAAGAAAGTTTTGTATAGGAAAACAGTGTCGCAATCCGTTTGTTCTGTCAAAAATACAGATTGTCTCCTCCATTCTAAACCCAGAATTTTATTCATAACGTTAACAATATTGAAGACATTTTAACAAAATTTGCAACAGACTTGGAATCATCTTGCTTTGTGGGAAATTCGACGGAATTACGAAAATTGATGGAAGTGCATTGTAATTCGATCGGTGACACCCTATGTATAACGTAAACCGCATTTTAAAATTTGGAATGTCTAGATCAGATTTCGATGTATATAATCGCCATTTCCACCCCTTCTCGTGATACGCTTACATTCCGTACAAATTAAGGTAAGTGTGACGAATTTTTTTTTTAAAAGTCTTAATGATTGTTAAATTTAGGAGCAAATATCTGGGTTGGGACCGGAGTGAGACACCCTGTATTTTTAACAGAATACATAGATTGCGACCTTGATTGATTGCTAAAAAAAATTGTTGTTGTTGTGATCTATACTTATTAATTTTTCCAATTGTTTTGAATTACTTTTTCGATTTTGATTGTAGATTATTTTTTCTGGGGACACTTTCTGAACCATTTCTGAAATTGAAACTGACCTCGTAAAAAACAATTGCAATCAAAATCGAAAAAATAGCAAAAAGTACCCGCTCAGGGATCAACCTCAGATAGCCTATGCATTTTCTTTTTAAATATTTAAATGCAAATAAAAAAACTTAAAAGAACGCTGCCATTCGTATAACATTAGCTTGAAAATTTCTACGCGTGACTAGCTAAGGCTCGTAAGTGTTGATTAAAAAAATATATCCTTCCCTTAAAATAGTATAAATTTATATGATGTACAAAGCGTCCAAATAATAATAATTTATCATCAGATTTAATAATTTATCATTATATTATTTTTGTTTTAAGTATTATGACACATTTTTCTCGTTAATATGTAAAAAAAAAGTTAGTCTATAAACAATGTAAATTTTTATAATTAATTTTTTTCATTATAAAAATGCATAGATAAATGGTTTTGCTTGTGATCACTTTACAAGTGCATTTATGCACCACGCCCTTGATCCGAGATGAAACGCACATAAAAATACTTTGTTCGTTTAATGGATTACATCAAAACAAAGACTATAAAAACCTTCTTTAAGATTAAACGGAAACAATAAAATATTTTATGATGGATTTGTGATTTTTTCATGCAACACATTGATTTCGAAACACCTTTTTCCCCCCAGAATCTTTACTTCTAAATTAACATAATGTACCATTTTTACTAATATAAATCAAATTATTTCTATTAAACTAAAAATGTATATGCTTAACGTGATAACACATAAAGGTTTATAAACACATTTTAATATAATGATCGACATGTTTCGAATGCACAAACAGCAATATCTTCAAGATAAAATATGCTAACTAAACTAGTCTCGCAAACAATTTGGATGAAAATGAACTGGTTAAACATAAATCACGATATCATATGTATAATAAAAAATTCCCTGGCGGCTCGGCCTACAGGCACAGGTAGATTTCGAAGACGCAGACCATGGGGGTGCCATTTTTGCCATGATACGGCAGTTGGGACCGCCCACTTCGAAATATACGTGTGCCTGTAGAAGGAGCCAGCAGGGATTTTTTTTTATTTAAAAAAAATTTTTTTTGGTTATAAGAGATGGTTCTATAAAACAATTGTCAATATAAAAGTTGTAGATAATATTAAGGAGATTTATAATAAATTTAAGCAGATTTGTTAAATTGAGAGTTGACGAAGTTAGGAATTTTTTTCTTCTTAAAACCCTATTCCCCCATCCTTGAAGGTATTTTTAATGAAATCAAAAAACTGTCATACATATTTTTTTTACCCTTTTCCTAGAAGAAGTAATAATAACTTTAAGCGGATTCGATATGTATCATAATTAAGAAGTTATGGGGTTTATTTCTGTTTTCATAAAAATCCCCCATATCCCCCCACCTCTTGGTTCGATTTTGTCCATTAACGAACTTGACCGAGATTTTATGCTGCTTGATTTTATGTATCAGTTTGGAAAAGATTTGTGCAGAATTATGGACGTTATCGCGTCTATAAAAAAGTGATATATATATATATATATATATATATATATATATATATATAGAGAGAGAGAGAGAGAGAGAGAGAGAGAGAGAGACATAAATATAGATATAGATATTATATAAAGTTTTGAACAGGGGGTGGTTTTGGTTCTAGGAGTCATTATCTGTGTAGATTTGCAAACACTTTTCAGAAATTCTAACGTAGGGGAGAATGTACTAGGTAGTATTTCTTACGAAATCTACCTAAAACAGGTGCTTAAATTGGGTAACTGTAAACATGAAAATTAATATTAATGTTATCACTTTAAGCATATACATATTTAGTTTAATGATAATGAGTGATTTTCTTATATAATTATAAACTATTTCTATTATAAGGCTGTTTATTGCTTGTTAAATGCTAGTACTTTAAAAAATAAATATATAAGAACGTTTGATTATCTGACCTTTAATATTAAAATGTTAGTTTAAAGAATTAATTTTAATACTTAATTTTTATTATAAAAAAACTCAAAATCAGACTTCTCATACGCAAAATCGTACTTACAATGTAGGAACAAAAAATACAAAAATAACGTTTTGCAGATTACGTAATTTGTTATGCAAAATGTTATTTGTCAAAAGTAGATTATTCTTTTAAGATTTGGTTTCTATTTTCGGAGCTGGTGAAATAAAAATGACATCAATTTGACGAACTTAAAAACACATTTTAGTTTTCTTAATTATCTACTAATTATTAATTATTATCTAATTAATTAAATATTATCTAATTATCTAATTAATTTTTCTAATTTCGAAGCTGGCGAAATGGAAACTACTTTGACGAACTTATAAAAAATATTTAAGTGTTTTTAACTAAATAGTTTACAAGAAGAAAAAAAAATTATCATTTTACTTTTAGCGGCCTTGCAAAACGTTTTAACCGCCATCTTTCAAAAATAAGGTATTGTAAATAGTATCTGCTTTTCTTTTAAATTCAACTCTTGTGACTAAGAGTCGATAAATGTCCACCTAAATGCAAGGAGTATAAATCTTTCTCCTTGGTTGAATGTAAAGCTGAAAAAATCTACGATGTAATAATTTATATTTGTCAATTTGTCGACGGACGATTTTTAGTTCTGTAGAATATATTCATTCATAAAGTTTGAACAGGGAAAAATATGTTTTTATTTCTTCGAATTTTGTTGGAATTTTTAATTTAATCAGGTTTTTATTTTTCACCATTTAGTCAAATTGAAAATGATACATGTTTTCAATTTTAATTAGAAACTGACGCCAATTAAACTATAATAATCCATTTTATTTCCCTTTTTACCTATTTTAGCCACAAAAATGGAGTAATTTAGTTGCCATATTTATTGAAACTTCGTTAAAAGTTACAAAAAATGAATATCTAGGAAACTAATTCAAATTTTAAATTCTGAGAGCGTATATATCCTCTTTGGATCCATGCGGATAACTGGTCTTAATTTCATCGCACTGCTTTCCATATTCTAGGAGGAGAATTTGGGAAGTACAAACAGACAGTCAGATTTTAATATATAAGATATATGCAAATAAATTATCGGAGATGTACTATGAATAGGGTTAAACGTTTGTCGCGGAAAAAATGCCATATATTTTACACCACTATTTCCATACAATAATATTCGTGGTAGTTTTTTATTGCAAATGTTGTAGAAATCTGCAAGTGATATTTTTGTATGCAAATAGTGGTTTTAAAACTGTTTGGTGTCATTTCTTTCGCAACAAACGTTCATTTCTTACTATGAGCAATTCAACGTAACATCTATACTAATAAAAGAAAATTGTTTGTCTGTGTGTCTGTGTGCGATGGCTAGCGAAATCTACCGCACTTAGAAGTCTGATAATTTGGATGCGGATAGTCCAAGGCAGGTCCTGCTCTACCTAAGGCTCATATTTTTAATTTCTTAAGACCCGGGCCTTATGGGCCAATTTAAGTCTTTTTCCTAAATTGTTAATAACTTGCCTCATTTTTACCCGACCTTTTTCGTTTTTGAGGCACTTTCTCCATTTAGCTTTTCCAACATTTCTACGTTCCAGTTAAGACCCTGACCCCCTGGGGACCATTACGGGGTCCGTTGAAGTTTTTGTTTCCTAAATTGTTAATAACTTACCCCATTTTAATCAGATATTCTTCGTTTTGGTGGCCTTTCTCCATTTAGTTATTCCTCTAATTCTATATTCCAGTTGAGAACCTGCCCCCCTGGGACCCGGTGCAGGGCCCTTTAACTTTTTGTGCTCCATTAATTTTTAACCCCTCTAATTGTGTCAACCAATCAATGCATAACTTTAAAGTTGAGTCTTGGCCTACTCTCCCCGGGCCTCCACCCTCATACTTTTATCGGGGCTCTAGGGCCCTTTTTAAAGCTTTTCTTTTAAATTTTATTCTAATGATTAATTCATACCCTATGCTAATTTTCGATTAATTGAAGATCTACTACACTAAGTACTAGGACCTTTTAAGATGTTTTCATCTTAGGGCCCTGATCAAAAATATCAGTTGGCTCCTTTTGGGCCCCTTGCTATAGCTCCCTTAAAAATCATTCGATTCACTAGCTTTTGTTTTCTAACATCTTCTTAGTTCCTCCAGCTGCTACATGAACGACAAAAAAAAAAGATTCTCGGACCTCAGCTACCACCAATTTTGAATATTAATCCCTTTCTTGGGCCCCTGGTGCAGCTATATTAAAAATGATCTGATTCTCTTGCAATTTTCTTTAACATAGGGTCCTCCAGCTACTTTATAAACACTTAAAATATTCTTTGGACACCCGCTACCATTTTTTTTAAATATTGATTTTCTTTTTTGGCATCAACTTTCGTTTACTCTCTATAGCCGTAAATTAAAAATTGCGGTACTGTTAAAGATAAGTGGTTAACTTTAGAGGGCGGGAATTTCGTCCATAAATTAAATATAGCGTTTATGTTAAAGGTAATTTGTTAATTTACAGAGGGGGGCGGCACCTTCCACCGTCTGGGGGCGCATTATTATCTCGGGTTCTATGGGCCCGATTACAATGAGGTTTGTCTCATTCGACTTGGTTTTCGATTGTATTACAGATTTTAGTTCCACCTTTAATCGGCAGGGGACGCATTTTTATCTCCGGTTGTATGGGCCCGATTACTACGGGGTTTGGCTCATCCAACTTGGTTTTCCCATTGTCTCCGCCGCATGCGGAGCACTCCCGGTATACACTGCCTTTGGCATTGGGGTTCCGGACACTAAGTTCATTTAAAACTTAGTGTCCGGTACGCTACTGAAGGCAGTGGTACCTCCAAAGTTATATTCATTTGAAAGATTTTCAAAAGTTATAAAATCATGCAAACTTGAGTTTTGTTTAAGGTTATTGTCACAAGCTCGGGCAATGCCGCTAGCAACATATAAAATTTTTCTGATACAGCTTGAGACTTTTTTGCTGCTAAGCAGGGAGGAACGTTCTGATCGCATTTAATATACATTATACATAAGATATTTTGTAAACCAAAATTTATAATTAACATTATAACTTATGTTATAACAGAATAATTAACATTTCACACGAGAAAGTATTTATTTGAAGACATTTAATAGACGAGGTCAGACAAATGTTTTAAGTAGACATTGCTATGAAACACTGCATTGCGCGAAAAAACTGTTAAATCGTTTGAAACAAGCAGTTTTTTTAAATGAATAAATGCTACATTTTAACATAAACAACTTTCGGCGTAATGCTTATAATATGTTGCGTAATTTTATGAATTTTACGATTAACTTTCAATCAGAAAACGTAACATATTAACTCTAAATATGCGTACATTATGAAGTCCGTTGTACCCATAAGTTTTTGCTTACCACACTTGTTATAATACACCAAGTGATACTCTTTCCTTTGTTCTTCAAATAAGCAGGAAATGAATGAAATTTAAATACGTTATTGAGAATCAGGAAATAGCTTTTTGAAAACTCAGTATCCCGTTAAACCTCTCTATTGGTAAATGCGGAATTCATAAATCATTTTAAACTTCAATACAGTCATAGGGGAAAAAAAGCAAACATCCATTTATATATTATTTAGGCTTACAATTACACGAACCGTAAATTTTGATTCCACATTTTACTTAATCTCTTGAAAAGGACAATGGAATATTTATTATACCACTTAATTTTAATCAAGATTTGCAGAAGATTTTTTGAACAAAACATTATTTTTATAACTTTGGTGAAATAAAGCTGTAAAATTTTACTTCCTTATTTTCAAAAATTTTTATTCGAAAATTCTGGAGTTAATTCAACATTAGAACATGAACGAAAAATCATGCGTCACGCATGGATTATGAAACGCTTTCGAACTCTTCCAGAATACTTTAACAAGACTTTACCGGTTAATAAGATGAAAGATGATGCCAAGTAAACAACGTGGAAAACGAATAACACATTTGAAAACTCAATTTTAGGAATTACCATCAATAGTCGGAAAAATATCCGAATTCCTTTGTGTTGCCCTGTATA
Source organism: Maratus michaelseni (assembly GCA_963931845.1). Classification (NCBI taxonomy): domain Eukaryota; kingdom Metazoa; phylum Arthropoda; class Arachnida; order Araneae; family Salticidae; genus Maratus; species Maratus michaelseni. Next base: position 152,663,482 of record OZ007599.1, on the reverse strand, counting down.
TGATCTATAGATGTTTATATATACTATATAGTATAGTTCATTTAGGAAGCGCATAGCACATAGTTGAAAATTCTTCTTCAGCAATGTCCGTCAATAAACAGTAATGTACTCAAGATCTTTTGTGTTGTCCTGTATATAATTTTTAGAATTTATACGCACCAAGTTACAGGCAGAAAATTAGTTAAATATGAAAATGCACACCATAACTGAAAACGCGCAATCAGCAATTATTGTTAATAGATAGTACTGTTACCGAATTATTTTGTGTGTCCCTGTAAATAAACGATGAATGCTATGTGCACCCTATTCTATAGTAAGCCTCTTGTAGTGCACCATATTCTACAGCAAGCCTCTTGTATTGCACCATATTCTACAGTAAGCCTATTGTAGTGCACCTCAGTGATATATATCAATTTCAATATGTTTGAAATAGTGTCACACCATTAGAATACACCGCAAACGATTTTTCCCCATAGACCGTAATGCAATGGAATTATTTTGAGTGTCCCTGTAATTGAACTATTAATGCTACACGGCTTCATTTTCAAAACCGAACATGCCACAGTAAACCTGAATAACATATATATCAATTGCATGGCAATCCGAGTATATTTACGCGAGTTAGAGAACGGACAGACGGCAGAGAGACGGACAGACAAACCGAATTCATAAACACTTTTCAACTATGTTGGAAACTGTTTAAAACAGCCTACTTTAATCAGAATGAATGTAATACGGATTATTTGTAGTAACATTAAACACTGGCAATGTACACCATACGCAAACGTCTTTTAATGCATAAATATCAACTGATGATATTCTTATTTAATACAATGCCTAGTCTATATATATAAAAGCTGTTCTTGGTATGTGTGTATGTTTCTTACACTTTTTGTCCGATTTGAACGAAACTTGATGTATATATGCTTTAGAACACGAGTAAAATTACTGTTCTTAAACTTACTATATTCTTTTGAGTGTCTCTGTATATGAACTATAAATGCTACAGGTTTCATTTTCAATACCGAACATGCAACAGTTAACTTCAATAACATATATGAATTGCATGGCGATTCGAGCATATTTACGCGAGTTACAGCACTGACAGACAGACGGCAGACAGACAGACAGACAAACCGAATTCATAAACGGTTTTCAACTATGTTCGAAAGTATTAAAAACACAATTACTTGCCCCTGAGACGGTGGTTAATTTATAGCATTTAAACTAAATATACGAGTTAGATAACTCGTGGAATATAAATTCCTAACTTAGGTGTTGTAGATCTTTGCACTGTAAGTTCCATATTTGATTTAAAGTCCCACTCTTAAGACACGATAATTAAAATAGCGCCGAAAGTTACGTCGATTCTATTTCATGCTACTTTTTTTTCTCGTAGATACTGTCTATGAATGTGTGTAGGGGGGGGGGGTAGAGAAAGCCAGAAAGCTCGATTTTCCATTGAAATTATTATAAAAGGTAGAATATCTTCTGTTAAATTGGAACTGACCAACAGTTGAATTTTTCTTTGCATGAATTTTTGACCAATTTATTAATATGATATAAAATGCATTAATAATATTTTATTTATAGCACTTATCCCCTCCGCAACGAGTGCTCTGTATACGCTTTAAATTTTTGAGTAACACAATTTCTTAATAGTAATTTTTGTCTTATTTAATCGTAGAAATTATGTGATTTTATAAAGTGAAAATTACTATTTGGATGTAGTGGTAGTGAAAATTAAGGATTGTACGCACCTTTTGCTGTATGATGTAGAAGTGGTCTAAAGGACAAAAAAAAATAGTGAGAGAATGTGAGAGTTGAAATTTGGTAACTAAATAATGTCAATAATTAAAATGTTAATAATTTAAATGTTAATAATTTATAGTCTACTCCTTCCATAATACAGCTATAAAAAAACGGACTGGTGTATTCCAGAAAGATTCCAAAAGACAAGTAAACAGAAAGGGAGCCAATATGACATTTGGGAATTGTCATTTGGAAATCGCCGAGTATTACCTCGAGTAGAATTTCTAAAGCGAAGTAACATGAATTACGGTTGCACAATAGAAAACAGCCTCGTCTCTAATCGCGCTGTACTGAACACAGTGATGTGCCCAGAAATGTTGAGGCTCGATAGATATATATGAAATGAGGCTCTTACAGAGTATGCGTTTATGTGCCTCCCTGCATGACCAGGATACGAAATAGACTCCTGGCAGAGCTTTTTTACATTGTACTTTCTTTTAACTTACATTTCTGTATGCATGTGGCAGTCAAATCTTGTTACTCATTTTTTATCCACTTCCTGTTGACTTAGAGCTTGAAAATTTAGAATACATATGTATTCCTGAGGGCGATACATGGATTGGACATTATTTTTTTAAAAATTCGATCCCTAAAGGGGGCCAACGTCGGCCCAAAACTTGTATTTTCCCAATAGAAATAACGTTACGATTGTTTAATTGAAAAATAGCTCATTGTTGCAACATTCATCTATTTTCACCACATTGTTGTCCGCATCATTATGACGTCAGCATTGAGCGACGCACACATTTGTGTTTTATAATATAAGTTGACTTTTTTGTGAATTTTTATGAAATTATGTTTTTTTTTTAATTAGATTTAATTATTTAGCTTAGTGTTCTTACAACATGGTGCACAGTGGAAGGGGTATGCCTTACCCCTTCCACTGTGCACACCTCTGACAGAACTCACAAACTTTAGCTCCAAAATTTTCCATTTTTGTAGAAAACGGGAAGTAAATCGCAAAATTAACTTGTTTGGGTTACTGTACCCCAGGCATATTTACTGGCTGATCCAAGAATACATTTGCTGGGGATATGCCTTAAATGTCAATTATCTAGGTGCCAAATTTACTGCCATCTACTTCTGCACTCAATGACGTAAATTTTATTTTCAAAATAAATATGAACGTGTGATTTCAAGAACAATGGTTTTAGGCGATAAGAGTATGTATTTACCAAGAATAGTCTGAAACTTTTATATCTGCGAACCTCTTTGATATCAGCGGAAATAAAGGAAAGATAATGACAGATGAAGAGTGACAGACTTCTAAAGATGTTTACAAATAACAATTCAGTTTCATTAATGCGAATTTTCGTTCAGTTTTTGCATTTGCATGTGATGTAATGTAACATTTTCTGACTTCTAATCGTTTAAATCACAAAACCTAAATACTAAATTAACATATTTCGTGTAATATTATTAAATAGAACGGAAATCGCCCTTCAGTGGGCTGTCAACCTTCCGGCTTATAGGCAGTGAATGCTCACGAGGGTATTAAATAGAACGTTTATATTAAAATATTTCAGTTATATTTTGTAATAAGGATGAAAATTTTTTTCTAAAAAAAGTGTCAAATAAGACAAATACAGTAGAGTGCCAATTAACCGAACCTGCCGGCACCAGCGGTAGCTCGGATAAGCAAAAGTTCGGATAGCCAAATCGGTACAATGCATTTTGTACGTGTATAAGTTTTTTTTTTTTTTTTTTTTTTTTTTTACGGGACAAATGTGTGTTTTTCTTTCTTTTTTATCATTTTCTGAAACTTGAAATTTATGAAGAAAAATTTGGATTGTTTTTTTTTGCTTTAAAGAAGATCTCCTTTTCAATGCTGCCATATCACAATTTCTTCTTAAACACATAGGTTGAATAGGATAAGCATTCTCATTTCATAGCTGTTTCCAAACATTCAAAAGCATTATGTGATAAAACTGGATCATTTTCATAACATTTGTTTTCATTTTCCTCGATCCACTGATCTGGAAAATGTTTTTGATTTCAAGGGCCGCTCTGAGAATAATTTCAGATTTAAAAAAAGAAAGTGTTCGGATAGTTGGACTTTCCGGTTACTTGGAGTTCGGATAATCAGCGTTGTACTTTACAAGATATTTATATTTGTTTATGTATACCTCAGTTATCTTTCCACAAAGCAATGAATTATACGTCCACTTTTGTTAGTTAGTAAAGAATAAAAATATTGGACTTTCAATGTCCGTGATTAGCTTAAAAACAGAAGATCAAGGTTATTTTATTGTTATTTTTTCTCTTTCATTGTAGGTATCGGCATGTTAAAATGAAACATTTTTTGCAGTAAATCAAACCTTATATATTGGTATTACGACATCTACATATCTCTCGTGGTTTCCGTTGCCTTTATCTCAAAATTTCATCCGCTAAGTAGTTAAAAAAAATCACCTTATACCTCTTTGTAACATTATGTTTTTTTCTATTTCCGGTTTGTTCACAACGATTTGAAATTTTTTTTATCCGTCTCATAATCGCGCCAACTCAGCCCTGTGGTTAGCACGCTCGCCACAAATATGACAAATCTGGTCCCCATGTTCAAATTCGAGTAGCTTGAATCGAGTGACTGTGTTCCAGAGTTTTTCTTTCCCCAAAATAGAATTTTCATTATTTTTCTTCAAAAGTTCTCTCTGGTGATACGCCACCCTAAGTTTAAATCACACTTCGTCTCATGATAATAATGTATATCCGGTACAATTATGCTATTTACTTAAAAAATATATATATCGCAAAGCAAATACGTAAAATTAACATTATTTTTTAAAAATCAATAAAAAAGTTTACGAGCTCCACAAAACCATTAATATTTTAGAAAATATCGAGAAAATTTTACTAGAGAAAACAACAAACTCTCCGTAATGGCATTCATTGGCATCCGTAAGGAAGGGAGAGGGGTGCGGAAAGTACGTGCTTAGAGCCCCCCCCCCTCCCCCCTAAACGACAATAAAAACTCTGTTTTAACTTTTCAGTAAAGGAATTAAGGACACAAAAATGTTTAAAAGTTTTGAACTTAGACTCATCACGTTAAGGGTCGTCAATGAGATTAAATGATATTTTTATATATATTTACAAAATAAAAAATAAATTATTGGGTCATCCGGAAAGTTCTGCAGCTTTTCAAAGCGAAGCGCGGTTTTGTCTACTTATACTTTTCTACTGTCTATAAAGGAGTGACCTTGAATGATCCAGGTATGTAAATTCGGTCTTTTCTGCTTGCTTTGCATAATTCTTGCTTGAAGTAAATTTTTTTCAGTGCAGTGCTAAGAATGGAAAAACAAAAAGTTCATTTTCGTCAATTATGTTCTTTTATTTCAAAAGTAAAAATGCTTGTCAGACTGCTCGTAAAATTTACGCTGTATATGGACAAAGTCAGAGGTCGGAAGTAGCGAAACTACAGTACCCTCTAATTTTTACAGTAGTTTGTAGTATAGCGCGCTACATTTTGAATAATGCAGTGTAGCGAGTAGCACGATACAAAAATCAATAGTTTGTAGCGAGAACCGACGCTACTTTTAACGCTACTTCAGGGGGAAAAATTAACATTTTGTAAATCACATGACCGAAACTTGCTTCTTTTATTCAAATTTTTTCTGTTCAACAATTTGCGAACCTCAGTTGCAAATCTCAGCTGCAGTGTATAGAAACGTTTCACATGAAGTCATAGATTTTTCCCATTGACACTTGCTGTTAAAATTAAGTTCTAACCCAGCAAATGAATTGATTTTCTTGCTGGCAACACTTGTCTATTTACTCATTATTAAGTCTCCATGCTATAACGCCGGGTTTTTTATTATTCGTAATTACTTTATTTACAGATTTATTTATTATTTCCTTTTAAATTTGTTTGTCTGTAATTTTCTAGATTATAATATCTCTCTTAATTTTGCTACGAAAATTTAATGTGTGTATAAACTAACATTGTGGAGACGAACACAGACCATTTTCTTGTATGTTAGCATTTTAATTTTTTAATGCCCTCGGTTATGTCGCATTTATTTAATTATATGTCGGCAGACGCAATACAGCGAAGAGTCACTCTATTTTTTTAATCCATGTCTTCCATTTAATAGTGTAAATGGAACACTTTGACAAAATCTAAAAGTAGCGAAGTAGTGACTACTTTAAAAAATAGTTTGTAGTCGCTACTTTTTAAAACATGTAGTTGTAGTCGTAGTTAACTACATTTTAGGCAAAGTAGCTGTAGTTGTAGTTCGCTACAATAAAAAAGTAATTTTTCCAACCCTTGGACAAAGTGCTGTTTCAGATGACACAGTTCGAAGGTGGTTTGAGAAGTTTAAGCGCGGAAATTTCAGCTTCGAAGATGATGCCCGCTCTGTACGACCATCATCATCTACAAAGTAGGACCTCTTAAAAGAAGCGATCAAATGATCATACGCTGTGCTTTTAGGATTATTTAGTCTGTGTGATAGCTCTTGAACTGCGTAACGTGGATTTTCAGTGATAGCTTCTTTTAAGGGGTCCTCCTTTGCAGATGATGGTCTTCCAAAGCGGCATCATCCTCAAGTATGAAATTGCTGCGCTTAAACTTCTCAAACCACCTTCGAACTGTGTCATCGGAAACAGCACTTTGTCCATATACAGCGCAAATTTTACGAGCAGGCTGACTAACATTTTTACTTTTCTTGAAATAAAACAGCATAATTGAGGAAAATTAAGTTTTTGGTTCTCCATTCTTAGCACTGCACTGAAACAAAAATTATGCCCCAACCCAAGCAAGAATTATGCAACAAAAGCAGAAAAGTACGAATTTACATATCTGAGTCATTCAAAGTCACTCCTTATCTGCAGTAGCGAAATAACTAGACGAAACCGCGCTTCAGTTTTAAAAACTGCAGAACTTTCCGGTTAACCCAAAAATTAAATTAATTTTTTTTTTTAAATCCGGTCAGATTTTTTTTTTTTTTTACCTGGGATCATTTCAGGAGAAAGCAGACCTCAAATTTCAAATAGTTATCTGCGTGAACTAGCCGATCAACCAGTATATATATTTTTTTTCATATGTTATTTTCGTTTATGCTTATAAAAATTCATAAAACGCAATAAATTGAAAATAAATAGAAAAACATTCGGAAATTGTACATTTGAATATAACAGTATGCTTTCAACTTAAAGAGATTATAAATATCGAGATAACAAGATTTACCATCTTAATAATTAGCATATTGAAGTATACTTCAAAATCTATTGAATTAACAAACTATAATGTTATCAAATATTTACTTTAAAAATAAAAAAATCGCATGAAACCATTTCAGTGATTTAAGATTAAATGTAAGAAATTGCCTTTATTTCCTTAAGACATTATGTTACTGACTTTAAAGATATTGAAAATCACAGTGAAGTTCATGAAATAAAACAATGTAGAAGAACATCTACGTAAACACATATATAAACATTTACGCACCTCATTTATATATTTTTTTTTAATTTAATTTTTTTTTTACCCTGCATCTATTCAAAACTCTTAAATGTAAATAATTCATCAAAAGGAGAATAAATTTTGTAGTCTACCTTAACTACGGGTCCTCTCCCCTCACACGAAAATACCCGCTGGCTAATGTTAATCCTACGGCGCATTTATTTTCTAATATCTCGTTGGCATTTCGATATTTTTAACCGATTTTTTTGCCTTGGATAGATGAGATCAATCTCTTTTTCCGCCGTTAATTACTTTTTCGATTTTCTTTATTGATTTTTTTTTTTTTTAATTTACGAAGATACTTTTACTTTCGAAACCTTTCGCGTGAGGGGAGAGGACTCTTAAGGGGGTCCGCCGGTGAAAATTTCCCCCCCCCCCCCAAAAAAAAAAAAACGAAAAATCATGCGTCAAGCATAGATTATGTAGAACTTTCCAACGCTTCTAAAATAATTTTACAAATTATTCCCGTTTAATAAGCTGAAAGATGACATCTAAGTAAACAATTTGGAAAACGCATAACATATTTAAAAACGTAATTTCAGTAATTTTTAATATATACAATATTCGGAAAAATATCCGAATACTTTTATGTAGCCCTGTATATGATCTATAGATTTGTATATATACATAGGATGCTAAATTTTAGTTTAGTTAGGAAACGCGTAGCACAGTTTAAACTCTCCTTCTGGAGTTTCTGTCAATAAACGGAAATGTGTTCGCGAACTTTTGTGCTGCCCTGTATAGGATCTACAGAATTTATACACACCACGTAATAGACAAAAAGCTAGTTAAGATTAAAATCGCGTTCAGTAACTTAAAACGCACTTCCAGGAATTATTGTTAACAGACAGTAGAGAATTCTTTTGTGTGTCCCTGTAAATGAACGATGACTGCTATACACACACTATTCTGTAGTAAGCCTCTTGTAATGGACCTTAGTAATATATATAAACTTCAATGCGTTTAAAATAGTGGAACATTATTTAAATAAGCCGCAGACGATTTTTCTCCATAGACGTAATGTAACGGAATTATTTTGACTGTCCCTGTAAAGTAACTCTAAGTGCTATACACCTACTATTCCATATTAGCTTCTTCTAATGCATCTTAGTGATCTATATAAATTTCAATGAGTTTACAATAGTGAAACATTTTTAAAATAAACCGCAAATGATTTTTCCCCAAACACCGCAATGTAACTGAATTCTTTTGAGTGTCCCTGTAAGAAAACTATAAGTGCTACACACTTCCGTTGAAATAGGGAACGTGCCATAGATAACGACAATAACATATAAAAATTGCAGAGCAATCCGAGCATATTTACGGGAGTTAGAGCACGGACAGACGGCCAGACGGCCAGACAAACCGAAGTCATAAGCACTTTTCAACTAGGTTGGAAAGTGCTAAAAAGAAAAGAAAACAATAAAATTTAAATAAATTAAATGAAGCAAACCGCGTATTTCTAAAATGATTACATCAGCAGATATAACAGCAAGGCTAACGAAAAAGAAAGGCTACCGCGGTGCTTTACGCGTATCTTTTTTTACAGACCGCCGGAGTCACATGATACTCGAATGCACCAATGCAGGTGTACGAAAAGAGCATCACGTCACTCTAGCGGTCTGTAAAAAAAATATAAGTGGAATGCACCGCGGTAGCCTGTCTTTTTCGTTAGCCTCGTATAACAGTTTTTGTGTCTACTATCAGTCTTTCCCCGCCCGTAACAAAAACTTCAAGTCCATTTATCTCAGAAGGAATGTTTTCATAATTTGTCGTGTTTAAAAGTCGTGTTTATCTGTACTTTATTGCAAGATATGTGTATGGAGTTTCGAGCACAGTTTTCCTGTTACTTTTTAATAAATTGTCTTCGACATTTTTAATTTCATGTGAAAATTTTGAAATTATATATATGGAAGTAAAAAATACTCCCAAAAATTATCTTTTCTTTTCTTTCTTAAATTTATTGTAAAATTTTCAATTAATAATTTTATAAATCCTGAAGACAAATTAACAAAAAACCTTTTCCGCACACAATAGTGAAAAAAAGCAATGAAATCGGACAAGTGATTCAGGAGTTATATCCAAAATTAAATAAGTTTAAAATTTAAAATTTTAATTTAATTTTCTTTTATTTGAAAGTTTTTTTTTTAATCTGAAAAAATATTTTTTATAGAAAGACACATTTCAGGGGAAAAAATTCACTAAAAAATGCCTATAAAAAAAGACAATAAAATTTTGAACCCCAGTCCCCATTAAAGTCTTATTAATGTATTATCTCTTTGTAAGAATACATGCCCAAAGAAAAAAAAAAACAGAGGGCACCCCACACATTTTAATCATCAAATTTTGAATGCCGGACCCCCTTAAAAAGCCTTATTAATGTGTTATCTCTTTGTAAGAATAAATGCATGTCAGTGATTCTTATATCGCAAACACATGAGAAGTACAGTTGGCCAAAAAGAGAAAAAAACAGAGGACACCCCATACATTTTAATCATTAAAATTTTGAACGCCGGACCCCCTTAAAGCCTTATTAAATATTATCTCTTTGTACATGCATATCAGCGATTCATATATATATAAAGAGTGTTAGAGAACACCCGCATACATTTTAACCATAAAAATTTTTCAGAAAAAACCCAGAAAGAGCCATTTAACTGAAATTGCACCTTCTTTCAATTGATTTTTAAAAAATAAACTTAATGAAATTTTGAATACGAACACCTAATTATGACAACATTATTCGGCTTTTTGGGTAAATTTTAACTTAGGATACCAAAAGAGAAATCATTCGGTCCATTAGTTGAGTAATTATGAAGGTCTAATAAAGTTTGAAACTGCTACTGTTAAATTAATTTGTAATGGTTGAAAAAAAAAATGCAATGAGGATAGTTTAAGCATAACTCAAAAACTACTTGGAGGAATATGGTGATATTTTAGATTCGCATATTTGAAGCTTATAGAAATCAATTGCAGTTAAAAAATGTACATAGATTGCAATTCATATTTTTTTCAAAAGAAATATTTTTTAGAATTAATTTTTAAAAAACTATATAAATTGTAACTATAATTTTTTTTAAGAGAAATAGATTTCTAGAAGCTTTAAATATGAAAAAATTAGTTCATTTCGTCAAGTAGTTTTGAGTTATGCTTAAAAAAATACTCTCATTGCAATCTGTTTTAGAACGATTAAAAATAAATTTAACATTAATAATTCCAAATTTTAAACGTTTATAATTCCTAAAGTATTTGACCGAATGATTTCCCGTTAGGTATCCTAAGGTAAAATTTATCAAAGTATCCAACTATGATGTCAAAGTTAGTTGCTTGTATTGGAAATTTCAGAGTTTGAATGCAATTTCAGTATGAAGACGACCCACTATTTTTTAAAACATAAATTGAAAAAAAGACATAATTTCCAGTCGAATTTCTATTTCTGTATTTTTTTCTGTGACAATTTGGAGATTAAAATATATGGGGTGTTTTCCTTTTTTTCTTGACGATTGTATACATTGGCAGACTAACTGACAATCTGAAACATGTAACATATTTTTACCTATATTAAAATGTATTAAACATATTAAAAATTTTCTATGCAAATCATACTAGGACAAAATGATAAAAGAATTTGCAGACAAAAAGGCTAAACTGTTTCTGATTTCAAAGCCATTGTAAATTTTACAACACAAAGAAAAAGTATTAATGTAATTTTGAAGAAAAAAAAATGGAAATTAGTATTAATAAGTGTAAAAAAAGATTTTGTTTACTAAGGTCATAACATTGTTATTCTTAAATTATTTAGATACTTCAACTCTTTTACAAAAATGTTAAAAGCATTTTATAAACAAATCAATTATCACTGTTTTAACTTTGGGGAGTATATAAAATATAACAATTTAAAAAAAAGTAAGCAGAACAACAAATGAATACAGTACTAATTGATACAGGAAAAGATGTTTGAAATTTAAATGAAAATGTATGATTATGATGCACAAAAAACACCATGATTGTAGAAAATTTAATGACAACTGTAAAAATATATAAAACGAGTATTATGTTGATTTTTCAAACAATGTTTATCAAGTAAATCATATTTTATATTTATTTGATATTATGCTGATGAAAATTAAATAAAACGTGTAACGATTTTAAAGATCTCTCTCAGGGTATTATTATGGACAGTCTTGCATTCTGGAGTTTTTCCACTAGGGAGGGGGACTTAAGAAGTTCTAGGCAGAATTTGAACTTTCACACTATTAATAAAATCAAAATCTGAAATCTTCCGGGGAGAGGGGGGGTTGTGATGTTTCAGTTGGAGGACTTTTTTCTCCAGGCCACCTCGTGCAATCATCACTAATAATTAAAAAAAAAAAAAACATATATAAACTGTTTATTGCTTTTTGCATAGTCGTAATTTGAAAGTATTTTACGTTATTATAAATTCATTTTGAATTCATTATAAATTTTTATAATATTAAGTTTTTGGATAGTAAGCGTTCTGCATATCAGCTACCAATTATCCATTCATACTTTTGGCAAAATAATATAATTTTTTATAAGTAAAATGTAATTAAATTAATTTCAATAAGTCAATAATTTTATTTAACGAAATTAATTTTTCATTTTATTATTTTTTTTCTTTTAATGCATATATATATATATATATATACATAACTAATTTGCTAATTCTATAGGATAGATAACTATAAGTATGAAAAATGTAGAGAAAATTTTTGAGTGTTTCTTCTTTTTAATTTTAATGAAAAATGCAGAAAAACAATTGGAAAGAATTGTGAAAACTTATTCTTTTGTGAACAACTGTATAGGTGACGTTAACACCAAAAAGTATAGTGTACGCCTTAAACCATGTTTTTATTTTTAATTAGGTAATAAAATTTACAACATTTTACGGCACAAATATTCGGCAAAATGCTTTCTTTTTAATGTAACGATTAATATTTATTTATACTTTCTGTACTGAGCAAAAGTAAAAACAGTACAAATAAAAAAAGCACGAAATTTTTAAGCAAATTTATCATCGCTTCAAACCTATAATAGAAATTATACAATGACAGTTTAAGAATATGCGAATTATATGATGAATGTGATTGTGATAACTAGAGGCAATTAACAATAACTCAAAATTATGATATTAAAAAAATTAGGTTGACGAATGGTGAATTACAATTTATAATGTTTCATCTAAAATTATAATGGGGTAGTTTTTTCCCGTCCCTTGAGGCTGATAATGTTTCAAGGTAAGCGTGCCTCTTTTAAAAAAAGATAAATAAGTAATACATGTATCATGACATCCTCTCTTCTCAACTTAATTCAAATGAAACATATGACTCCCGCGATAAAAGACTCGTTGCTATGGAAACAGAAAACCATTTCTACTTACGAGTCTAGTTTTCGTTTTCCCCTGGTGGCGAAATTCGTCGTCATGTCTCACAATGACCCGTTGCTGTTTTACAGCTCGATCTCTCCGGCGATTCTGGCAACATTTTTCAGATGCAAACACAGGCCGCCATCGCTGTGACGTAACTGCCACGTCATAAACCTTTTGGCAGAGTTTAGGACCTCGTGCGCACTGGAAATAAACTTCTGCCATCCAATGATGGAATTTCGCCGAGATTCATTTTGTTTTTGTTTTTACACGTGGCTTTGTTCTGATGTCGCGACTGCACGCTACTCCACGAAAACGAAATCAAAGCTGGATTAGGGAAGAGAGAAAAAAATATGCAATGGGGGTATGCTTTACAGGAAGATGAATGCAAAGGTAGAAAATAGTTCTTTATTCAACCTGCAGTTGTATAACTGATTATCATTCATTCTTACTGTCACAACATGATAAGCAAAGACAGTGCGAGTTGGCATTTAAATCAAGAAATGGAAATAATGTAACAAAACGCAGTAAATGCGGCCTTTATACTTTTAGAAAACCTAATAGATAGAAACCTAATATAAGTTTCATAGAAAAATTATAATTGAAACCAAAAGGTTCTTTAGTTCTGTTCTGAAATAACTCTTTTTAGCAGAATTGTCAAAATTTTCAACAAAATTAGCGCCACAGCATTTCAATTTCAGGTTTGGTACGATTTTGTTTTCATATTTTAACCGATCATCAGTATATCGTCATTCGTAACTGAAGGCGTTTATTCATCTTGGCGCCTGGTACCAGGGCATCAACTGCACCAACTTTGCTGGTGCTGTGGGCAACATTATGAAAAATAACTTTGATGGAAAAGAATTTTCAATGACTTATTTATCATGACTGCGAACATACCATTAGCGTTCATAGATATTTAAATGTAGCCCTCTGAATCAAAGGAAAAATACTGCTCATAATGTGCCGGTTCTGTAACATGTAAAAAAATGTGGATTTTCTAAAATTTTTAATATGCATAAACATCACTCAAAGATATTAAACGTGAATATTGTTTTCAGCTTTAGCTAATCTGTTTCAAACACGTTTGCACATGGAGTTCCGAAATTTCTTAATCTTCAAAATCAGTAGCTTCGAATATTTGCCCCAGTAGTAAGATAATATTGGGCCACTATTTTTTGTATTGGCAAAAAAGTCCTGCATCGGGTCCGATTGACGCTAATTTTTTTTCGTTGCAGGTCGGGTTCCGGTCGAGTTGACTTTAAATGTTTCGGTTTGGTTTGGGGTTGAATTTGGACTCTTTGCTTTTGGGTTCGGGTTGAACAGATTTTTTCAGAAGAAATTTCTGAATATTTTACATATGAAAAAAACTATGTATTTGAATGTTAATGAGCGTATATATGTTCATTTTTATACCAAAAAGATAGAATTACTTTTAAAGATATAATTTTAGATCACTTTTCCACAATTGTGTTAAAATATGGATTAATTTTCTTTTACTTCGTATTCGTGTCGTGTTTTGGGTTGACTTTAAGTAGAATTTTTGGATTACATTGGACGTTATTACGACCCAACCCACGCAGAACTGTAATTCACAATATGTTGAGCTATTTTGGCTATATATTGTCTAATATTGGCATGATATATTATCTCACCCACGCAGAACTGTAATTCACAATATGTTGAGCTATTTTGGCTATATATTGTCTAATATTGGCATGATATATTACCTCACCATCGAGGTGTTTATATTTTGCCAATATTGCACCATTATTGCCATAAAATATTTTGCTATTGCATTGCTAATATTTACAATATTCATATTTTAGTATTACTGATGCACGCATTATTGGAAATCGCATTTTTCTGTTTTTAGTGCCAGAAACCACTGAAAATTCAAATTATCATAACTCTGTAAGTGTTGGTCATAAAAAAAGATTTTTTTAAAATGTTCATCGTAGACGCAGGACATTTTTTCTAAATATAAGTTATAGAAAAATGCGCCGTATAAAAAGTAAATTTCGCATTTTAATATGTATGTAGACTTTTACAAAGTTTTACTGCCTCATCTAAAACTTATACTTTATTTGTATAATTTTTCCAATTTAAAATATGTGTATCATCACTGTTTTAAGCGATAATCGTTATCACATCTATTTTGTACGTACAAATTGCTGAACCAATTCGGATCTAACTGGGACATCGTTTAAAGTATATTGGAAGTGTAAAGTATCTTGCTAGTGTATCTTGAAAATATGATGGGTAAGTTCGTCAATCAAGCCTGTAGCTTTAATTGTTTGCATAATGTTTACAGAGATACCCAAAAGCAAAAAACATATAAAAGTTGTCATCACGATAAACATCTGAAATTTTAACTATTATTTCAACGAATTTTTAACATTTTTCATTTAATACCCTCATATTCTTTCAATTACACTTCATTAGCATAATTTAACATTTTCCCCCCTTTCTCACTTAGCAGGAGTTAGACCAATTTGTTTAATTTGTTATACATCTGATGAATGTACTTTAAATAAAGAAAAGAAAAGCAATCAGCATACTTTTCCGACTGAACCGGAATGTCTTGTACTTTTATTGCAATCAAAGTCACCTATTAGCAATTCACGTTCTAATAACGTACACATAAAGTAGTAAGCATGCGCAACGGTTCACTCTGTTGAAACTGCAATTGTCTAACATCAGAGGAATCCCTTGTTAATCAATTCGTAAACAATTTTAGGCTGGTGATCCGGATCTGGCTATACCCTTCGTGAGCAATACATGTCTATAGCACTCTTGAATCAAACAATCATGTTTTCAGAATCTATATACCAGCCACTATTTCATTTTGTCTAGAATACCAGTTCAAAAATTTTATGTTAATACTGTAAAGAAGTTTTTAATAATTTTAGGCCATGATTACAGTAAATCCACTTTACACTGTAAAAAATAATCCACAGAAATCGTATTACTCGAATAATGATATGTTCGATTTTTTATGAATACAACAATTTATATTATATTTCAAGCATTATGGAATGCAATTCCTAACCAGGAATAAAGATATTTACGGGTGGTACTCAAGGAGAAATATTTTCACGCTGAAATCAACAGGACAATAAGTAGGCCACTGATTATAAAATTAAATACTTTTCTCTATATACACCTGCCAACAATGTTGGCGGGCGCAATTATTCCATGTAGCCAGTGCATGTAAGTTATTCGGCAAATCAATTAAGCCTTGACATATGCATATTTTTATAAATAAACAGGTTGTCATACCAAATTCTAAGCCAAGCTGTCAAACTGAACGTCAGATATTGCGTCATTTAAAAATGTGAAAAAGAAACCAAAAAATGCTGATGTCTTGCGTGAAAGTCTGTGGTGATTGCGTTTTGAAGAATGATATATCTGAGGAAAGAGTTAAAAGTACAGTCGGACACAAAAACATACAATTTATAGTGAAAGTATACCAAATTCTAACATTTACAACACGGACACCTAATTTTCACATCATATTTGGATTTTTCGGTGAAGACCTAAGGATTCAAAACGTAAAGTTATTCGGTCAAGTAGTTTAGGAATTATGAAGGTTTAAAGTTTGGAACTCCTTATGTTAAATTCATTTTAAACCTTTTCAAAACAGACTGCAATGCGGGTAGTTTTTTAAGCATAACTAAAGAACTATTCGGAGGAATGCGTTGTAATTTTGGATTCGTATTTCTGGAAATGGATTTCTGTTAAAAATTTTCATAGGTTAAAATTAATATTTTTTTATTTCGAAAATATATATATTTCTTGCAATTAATTTTTGAAAAAAATATGAAATGTAACCTATAACTTTTTTTTTTAAACAGAAATCCAGAAGCTTCAAATATGCTAATTAAAATTTACGTCAAATGTTTATGAGTTATCCTTGAAAAACTACCACATAGCAATTTGTTTTGCAACAATAGCAAATTAATTTAACATTAAGAGTTCGGAACTTTAAACCTTCATAATTCTTAAACTCCTTGAACGAATGACTTCCTGTTTGGTATCCTAAGGTAAAATAAACGTAATAAAACACCAAATATGATATGAACTGAACATTGGGTGTTCGTATTAAAAATTTCAGACTTTGGTACAATTTCAGTATGGTATTCAGTAGACGTCCCCTAAGCTATTCTTAACATTAATTTAAAAACAGACATACCTCTTTTCCACCCAAATGGCTATTTCTGTTTTTTTTTTTTTTTTCTGCGATAATTTGGAGATTAAAATGCATGGGGTCTCTCTTTTTTTCTTTTGACCGACAGCACAGTATTTTTTAAAACAAATTGGAAACTGTACGTCAAACGTGACAAATGAGGTGCGTTCGTACTGTTATTATTTCAGTAAAATGAATTATATTGTCTGTTATTATGATAGGATTAATTTCCGTAATAAAATAAGTACATTTTAAGTTGGCAACATTTTATCTTCTGTTGACATTTACTGAAAATTCCAATGGGAAATTTAAGCCTAGATTTGAAAATTTCAGAACTTGAAATCCATATTTAGACTCTTTTTCCATTTCATATCTATTTTTCCGGAAACATCTATCTAAAAAACTGTCGGTAGATTATATTTTTGTTATAATTAAACAATTTTAGTATACCAATTCAGTTTTCAAATTCAGTAATACGGAAATAATATGACTCCATCTTAACTATGATGTAATCACCATGGCAACCTAGAATCATTACCTATCATGGGATATCACTGAATTAATTACGTATGATAGGATTTAATAGAATGAAGAAAACTTTTATTAATATCTTTTTAAGTTTTGATTCGATTTTCATAAAATTTGAAATGACTCGACAAAATTCTGCAACGATTATATAAGGTAAACCTAGGAGAGTCTGCGCACAATTCAAAAGAATAACAATGAAAAATCTAAATATTAATTTTTTGCTAAACTATCCATGAATAATTTTTACTTCATTTGTTTTTTATGCATTTCCATTGCTATTTTTTTTAATGTTGCAATTTAATAGAACAGTTGTAATAAAACCAAGAAAGATATTTTGCGCAATCTGTCCTTACAGGGTTGGTGTGATTGCGGACATGGGTAGGAGAGATTGTTTCTAATAATAACTACAGTTAAATTGTTAGCAATAATAATTACACTTAAATGACATTGTTGTAAGGTTTTTGTGAACATATTATTGTATTAGGAGTGAATATTTCAACCTAATGATTAAAGAATCAGAAAAAGGAAATAATTTTAAAAACGATAAAAAAATTTTTAATTAAAAGGAAAAAAAAAATAAAGAATCAGAAAAAGCAAGTCCAGATGAGATTACAAAATAATATTAAGTTACTTGATAACACGTTTAACTTAAAATTAGTCAATTTTCATTTTTCATTTTTTATGCAAATTTACCAATAAGCTGCGTAATCTTTCCTAGCATGGAAACTAATGAAAACAATGCGCCATCTCTCCTAAGTAGCAGATGCGCAAACTCTCCAATTTCGGTAGGAGAGATTGCGCGGCCTTTTATATAAACATGACCGCTACTAAAACGAACCGTTGATGTTCACATTGCTAGTCTAGATTAGTAGCTTATGAGAAATCGTTTAAGTTTAAAATATTTTGTACTACTGACATTGTATAGAAATTCTGATGAATAGCTATGAAAATTCAAGCACTTACTTTGGGAAAACAAAGCAAAATAGCAATGCTTTATCTTAGACGCTCAAAACAATTAACGTGCACTTTCAAGTAGATACTCCACTACTGCTATTGTACAATTACCTGGAGTCGCTGGGCGCTCACTCTAGTCCTTCCCCCCCCCCGACCCCCTATGTGCGCAATCTCTCCCACCGCGTGATCTCTCCTGGCTTTACCTTATATTAAATTTCAAACCATTCGGTTGGGTAGTTTTTGCGCTGTTACATGCGAACAGACGGCCGGACCAAACGACGACTATAGGTGCTACGTATTTATATAATTACGAACGCACCTAAAAATCGAACGATATTCCAATTTTAATTAATACAAAAATAAGCGAAAAGCACCGGTTTAATTCCTACGAAGTTCTTTATAATCGTATGTGATTTATTTTGTCATGAAGAGTTATCTACATATAAAACAATTGCACCAACTTTGACTTTACAAATGATAATACCCACTTTTGACACCATATTTTAGTTCCTTTCATCAAGGCAGCCCGGAAAAAGGGTATAATTTATATATTTTTACTTAAATCTTTATAGAGTTGGAAGAGGTCAGAATTTGAGTTTGCTAATGTAAAAAACATTGGACAAACTTTAACTTGTAACGTCCCCAAAAAATATCCAACTAAATTTTTGTTTTTAATGGGATACAAAGAATAGAACCAAACATATTCTAGGCATTTTTGTATTGAAAAACGTATTTTGAATTATGAAAATTATTAATAAACTCATATTAAAAAATATATGAATTATGACTTATATTAAGTTTTACATAAAGCGAAGCACAATCTTCACAAACCTGAATGTGTAAGTTCAAAGTTCATTACAATAATTATTTTTTGAGATACAGAGAAATTTTACTTTTCGATTGTCTGAAAGGACCGTGTTCTGTTACCAAAACATCCACAGAAAATAAAATCTGAGAAAAAACCGGAAAAGAATTATGGTATTTCCTTACGAGTTTATTTTATAATTAAAATTCTGTATAATTTTCCTGGCAATTGTAATTTTGTATTTTCAAGAATTTACACTGTAAAAAACGGGTGTAAATAGTGTAAAATTTAATTTTATTTTTACAAAATTTACGGGTAACCCTCTAACACAGTTTCTTTTATAACTCTATAAAGATTTAAAAAAGATTATATGAAGTATGCCTTTTTCCAGGTAGCTTTGATCCAAGGAACCTAAGTGGAAAGTGGGTGTTACTATTTGAAAAATCACAGTTGCTACAATTTTTAATATGTAGTGTAAATATTAAACTGACAAAATAAACCCTTATGACAAAATAAACCACATCCTCTTATAAAAAACTGCATACGAATTAAAATGATACTTTTCCATCGATGCCAATAGTTACAGATTGTGAATGCCACATTTTTTTTACTGAAAAAATCGCGTTATTTCATCGCAGATTTCTGAATTTTTTAAGGAGAATTTTTTTTTTTTATAAACGAATGTGGTATACAAAATCAGTAATAGTTTGCACACATACTTTTCATTTATTTTTGCATTAATTAGAAATGGAATCATAGCTATAGTATGGATATATATACAGGGTGGTCATAAAGTCGTTCCCTGATTACAATAATTTATTGCAAAAAAAAAACTAATATAATTAGGCATATGCTTGTTTCAATATATTGTAAAGACATTTAAGAAGTTTTTAATACAAGTACTTACGTTAGTAAATTTCGAAGTGAGCACTCTTGGTAGCTCGAAGAATGTCAAGGCGGTATTCCATTTCTCGCTACGTATTGCACAAAATTTGGGCTGTCACACTAGACACAGCGTCTGTGATCCTGACCTTGAGTGGATATCTCCTGGATATTCAAAAATATGAAAAACTTAATTAAATTTATTACAGTGTGTCTGGTGAAGGAGTTTTGTGTAAACTATGTTCAGTTCGCTTTTCAAAGGGGTCTTGGATTGACCAAGCCGTATGTCTAGGGGATCATCCATCCAGATGTAAAAAAACTTAAAAAGAAAATATTTATGACCACCCTATATATATATATATATATATATATATTTTATACACACACAATATTGGAGGGGATGAGTTAATTTACCTAACATGGTTTTGAAACGACTAGAAGCTTGACTGCAGACCGAAAAGACATTTTATTTATAATTTATTTTATCAAAACAGTAGTGTGGGGAATATTGAAAGGAAAATAAAAAAAGTGATATTGGATAAAAAATGTGTGGTAGTAAAAGCTAAATTTAAGAGGAAAATATATCACCGCCATTTTATAGATAGGGAAAATTAAAATACGTGTGCAGAAATATGTGATGATGCAATCACATGTAAAATTGAATTTAGTTGTTTTAGATAAATTTCCTCAATGAAGCATTTGCTTCCGAGGGCCTGGAGCTAAAGACATTTTAACGATATGAGGTTTTAAATAACAGAACGAAGCGGCGCGACGAAAAGTAAGTGAAAAACTACAACGTTTTAACGCAATTATAGTAATTGTTTTCAGTTTTATGAAAGAAAATGTAAGTTTATAATGTCATCTTTCACTGGTGGAAGCATTCCACGATCTGTGTTTAGGGCCCATGGTCATTATTTAAGTTATGTTAAAGAAAATGTCAGCGAAATAGACGGAGAGAGGCGAACTCTACCTTTGTCTAACTCCAGACTAAGAACCTTAAACTCAGAGCAGTGGAATACTTTCATCACTGAAAAATGATGCTATGAAGTTTCATTCATAAAATTGAGAAAAAAAAAATACTATGATTGCGTCAAAATGATGTAATTTTTCACTTTGCGTTCCGCCAGTAGTGTAATTAAATACCCTGTTCTGCTAGTTTTCGTCTCGTTACATCTTTTTCGCCAGAGCAGAGAAAATTGTAAAGAGAGTTTAAAGGACCGTACGTCTTTTTTTGCTTTTATGTAGTTATTATTTTATTTTTTTACAAAAATGGGAACTAACTGATATAAAATTTAAGAGCTTGTAATTCGCTTGTAAAGAGAAGATACTAGCAAATTAATGTTAAACCAACCAATGACAGCGTTCTTTTCAAATTTCTCGTTTGCAATTTCATATATTTAAATGATATATATATTTAAATGATATATTTGCACAACATATCTCTGGTCGATGTCTAACTGGGTACCTTATAGTTACAGTTTTTTTTCTTAGGGTACTTTCAATTTTAAAACCGTTCCGACAGTGAAAACGTACCAGGAAAAAAAAAACTGCATTCAAAATCGGAAAAGGGCGAAGTATCCTTCAGAAAACGACCTCAGATATTCTATTATAAAAAAAATTATTTAAAAATATTAAAATGCAAGAGAAATTTGAAAAGAATGCTGCCATTTCTTTAACATTAGCTTAACCCTTTGTATCACCGCATTGCATATCCGCAACATACCCAAAAGTCAATGTTACTTATACAGTGAGCTTTAAAATATGATTTTGTTGATTTCTGCTATCTTCCAACACAGCAGGCACTAAAACCTTAAAATCATTCACAATTACATTTTTAAAACATTCAGTTTAAAAACATTCAACAAACAGTTTAAAAGCATTCATAATATCATTTTAGTCTCGGTAGTAAAGGTAATAATATATAAGCATTATGTAAGCATTATATAAGCATTATTGCCTTTTCTCCCGGAACTAAAAATATATAGTGAATGTTCTTTAAATATAAATATTTTTATCAAAACAAACTGCATTAAAAACATTTCGCAATAAAACTGGTAAATAAGATACATCTTCCATGAATGAGTAAAGATTCACAATATATACTCAGGAGAATGCGCAGATGATATATTTAATTATAATTCTCTATCTCGCCAGTGCTTTTATATTGAAAAAATGCCTTATTCTCTAAACATATTATAATGTATTGTTACCGAAAAGCACTCGTGTACCTAATTTTTATAATTTTAGCACTTCAGAAATTGAGTAAAAATTCGATTACAAAATTCCATTGTTACACACAAGCACTAAAGTTAAGTTAGATAATAACTAGTCGCTGGGGGCCACCGTAATACTTACCCATCATGGATATGCATAATGTAAAATATTAAAATAAAAAAATGTGTAAACTACTTATAAAATGCATTGCAATTCGAATAAAATCGTGACTTGATGACGTCATAAACTTTAAAGGCTCGATTACTCAATTGCTTAAAAGAAACATCCTTATAATTCCAAAAACAATCATCCTATTAACTAGCGGTTTATTGCATTTGATTAAACGTCTCATGTCCAATTAAAATATATCTTTGAATTGAAATTTGGATGAAATACAGTGTCATGAAAAATCGAAGACTGTGGTAAATAGGTTTACAAATATCTCGGCAACTCATTATCCGATAGACTTCATGCTTTATGAAAAATTTTTTTTTTTTTAATTTTTCTTTTATATTCACTCCTTAAAATAAACAATTTCGAAAATTTTTATATACCTTTTATCAGAACGAATATTTCGAGAGTCCGAAAAAAATAGTTCCGGATAATCGAGGTTACTGAAATTCAATAAGCTTCTTCCCATTATTACATACTAAGTACATACCAAATTTCAAGTCTCTATCTCAATTTGTTCGGGAGATAGAGCGTTTACAGACACACAGCCATACAGACGGACGGCAATTTTTTTTTCTAAAAATAGGTTTTTCGGAATCTCCAGTGTCTGAAACGTGTAAATCCGTCAAAAATTTTTTTTCGATTTTCAAACCGATTACAAGACTTACCCTAAACTACGTATTATGGGTAAGTAAGAACGTGTAACAAAGAATAAAACAGGGTGAAAATAATTTTATAACGTGTGATAACTTTGGTGCCGTGAAACCTACGTATTTTGACAGATGGATAGTGAAATTTTATTACACATATTTATTTCAACATTCACCACGAACTTTTACTGCATTATAACTAATATTTTCATATTTATATTAGACACAAACAGAAATTGATTTTAATTCTGTGGATTATTCGTTGATGTTCACAATGGTAGACGATAATAATATCAGATATAGGGTAGATGTCCCAGTAATGGGCCACCTTCAAAAAGTTTCTGGTTTATAAAAAAAAAATAATAAAAATTTAGCTTTTATATATTTTTTCATTAGTCCCCCTTGCATGTTTTATAATCTGGGTTATTGTTGACACTCTTAATGAAACCAATCAGGAAGCAGAAAATAATGTGTCACAGTTCCGCTGTTTTTTTTTTTTTTTGGGGGGGGGGGGGGGGGCTGGCTTTACTTAATTTATATCTTTTTTTTCCTTGAAAAAAATTGCATGTTTTTGTTTTAACAGTAGTAGAAAACTTTGAATTTTATATACTAATAGCAATTTACAAAATTTCATTTATTTTTCAAGTTTTAGGACCATGGCTTATTATTGGAATACTTAATTAGTCAACTTCCAGTAATAGACACCCAATGTGGGCATTACTAAATAAAAAGAAAACTGCCCACTTAAACTGAGGGCATTGAGCTCACAGGCTATTCACACTACTTGTTTATTATACTCTTATTTCAAAGAACTTGAAATAACCCCCTCGAAAAATAAAGAAATCGACAATATATTAAGGAGGGTATCACCCCCGTTCCCCCTTTTAATTAACCAATGAATTCCCAAAACTAATCAGGGAAGCCCTTTATTACAATGAACATATATACAAAATTTGAAGCAAATCGGATAATTCTGCATGAAAAACCCATTTATCTAAATTAAGGGGGGGTTAACCCCCCCGTATCCCCTTTATACTTAACCAATGAACCCCCCAAAACTAATCAGGGGAGCGCCTTATCGCAATGAATCTATACACAAAATTTGAAGAAAATCGGATAATTCTGCATGAAAAACCCATTAACCATTGAACCCCCAAAACTAATCAGGGAAGCGCCTTATCACAATGAACCTAGAAACAAAATTTGAAGCAAAACGGTTATTTCTATCAAGAGTTATCCGTTACGTACATATATACATACATACATACCTACCTACATACAGAACCGGCGGGCACATAAGCTCTCAGGCTTTGATAGCCTGTGAGATAAAAAAGAAATTTCAGTAATTTTCATAGTGCATAAAATTTTTTGATTGAACTAAAAAGCCAAGTAATCAAATTTAATTTTTTAAATTGCACTTACCAGAATGTAACAGCAATAATTTTTTTTTTAAATATAGCTGTTTTTATTAATTTCACGTAATTAATTTTTTTAAGATTGTAATCAAATTATATTTTTTAACCATGCCTTGCATACTTGTGGCAATCAACACCCAATTGGGAAGTAGACAATAAAGTTAAAGGGAACAGGAAAATGATGGGCGCATGGGGCTCAAGCTCTCCCTATTTAAATAAAGACAAATTTTTAAGCCACACAAGCTATTAAAAATCTTTTTTCAGTCTTAAATGTTTGATTTTTCATCTCTGACAAAACAACTAGTACATGCATAATATATATATATATATATATATATATATATAGTAGCAATGAAACTAGTACATCTGCAAATCAGGGGGCTCAAATCTCAAATTTTAATTTGACATAATTTTATTTAGTATTTAACAAACATTCAACCCACACTTTCATTTATTTGATATTTTTTTATATAAATTACTAAAAATAATATCTATCAAGCAGTTTTAGAAATTTAACTGTTAAGAATAATAGGAAATAACATTCCAAGCACTAATACTCAAAGTTTTTTTTAACTAACCCTTCTAACCCCCCCCCCCCCAATGTCTCAATAATTTAATAAATGTAATTCTTTGAAATTTAGTATTTTAAACCTTCTAAAATAGTTAAAATATTGATCCTGTGATAATGACAATTGATTTAAACAGTGAATTATTCTCATAAATATTTTGTGACGTCCATCTTTGTTTGTCAGGCCGTACGGTAGAGCAGGAGACGAAAAACAAGTCTAGTTTAAAACCAAAACCAGTTTTATTAAAACCAAATAGGTAGGAAAGTTGAGCGAGCTCCACTTGATTTTCCTCAAAATTAACAAAAAAGAAAGACTTTTGCTATCGACTTGTAGCTGCTTAAGAAATACAAAACTATATAATAATTAGAATTAAACTATTCAGGTACAAATTCACGATGCAACAATTTTATATTTCAGACTTAATAAGCACTGATGCAGGCTTAAATCAACTTAGCAGCAGCACGAAACTTTACTATAAATGCTGAGGTTAATTATCAATCTCAAGACTCGATGCGAAGTCTAAACCTAAATCTAAATCTCAATCTCAATCCTAAGTCTCCCAAGCTAAGTCTGCTCTCCCCAGCTCCTCTGAGTCCTGTTGTGAAACGAAAATTCACTGCTTATATACTCCACGGTATCGATTGACCAGCTCCCAAAAATTTGCATAACTGAAAGAACACAGCGACTCATAATTTACGAGATTCAGACATTCGTCGAATGTTAGAGAAAGAGAGCATTGATAAAACTTATACGTACATGGCCGGTTATTGGACAAAAAATTACGATCTCATTCAAACATCGCCTACTCACGTGACGAGAGTAGTCGATCCCTTACAACCCCCCCCCCCCCTGCCCCCGGAAATTGTGAAAGAAAACGCAGTGGTTGAAATGCAGACCAGCGTCTTTTTCTTTAAAAAAATTTCGAGCCAAAAAAACACAACAGGTGATCGGTAAATTAAATTTAGAGTCGAAATGTAAAATTTTGTACTTTTAAACCATCACGAAACAAACTGGTCAAATCGATAAAGAAACTTTCTACACAAAATTCTTTAAATATGAAGTACTACCAAAATATTCTCATAAAATTTTCCTCAAAAAATTCAAAGATTGCCAAAATCAGTACGCAGTTTTACCTCAAATTCCACAAGGTGCCGAAAAAGTGCAAATTGCCTATCAAATAAAGTACCTTTCTGAAACTTACAATTCCCAATTATGCCAAAGACTCACACCCCAAAATTCAGCGTAGATTCTCGCTCAGATTACATGGGGCACATACTAACAGCTATGAAGCGCTGCGAAAGTAAAACAATATCTTAAAATATAAAATTTGAAATATACATTACAAAATCTTCATGACATAACTCTTCTTCTTGGAAACTAAAATAAAAAAACTTCTATAAATGGAATATCTGTATTAAGATGGTTTTTATCTCATGGAACAAACTTTGTTAGCTACATATATTTTTACAGTACATAAAATTTACATCATAACTGTGAAATACGAGGCTAGCGAAAAAGAAAGGCTACGCGGTGCTTTACGCGTATCTTTTTTTACAGACCGCCGGAGTCACGTGATGCTCGAAAGCACCAATGCAGGTGCACGGAAAGAGCATCACGTCACTCTGGCGGTCTGTAAAAAAAGATAAGTGGAATGCATCGCGGTAGCCTGTCTTTTTCGTTAGCCTCGTGTGAAATACTAACAACACCTTCAAAACTTCACAACTTACGAAAACCCAACACCAAAAACTGAACCGAAAACGAACACGAACAACGACCGAAGAAAGAAAGTTAGATTCATTAAATGTTAGTAAAGTCTAAGATAGAACACGCGTGTCAAGGACAACTGCTTGACCGCCAAACACGTGCGCGCCTAGCCGCGGCGCGTGTAAAAAAACCCATAAACCATCAATTCATACCTAAAATACAATATGTAGAACAATACAATATATACATAATATATGCATAAAATATTAATAGAACAATTATATCACAATGTTGACATATACAAACAATAGTTTAACAATCTCTTGAACATGAAAGCAGTGAAACGCAAAAGATGTTCTCTGACATCATAACTTAAATTTTGGCAAAAAATTTTGAACAGAATTTAAATGCACAACTTGTGAAGCCGAGATACAAAATCAAACCATGGTTGAAAGGTAACTATAACAGTTCAGCTGCTTTGTCCAGTCCATAGAACTTGTTGACATTTATATAGGCACTTTAAATAAGAATAAAAAATGGAACGTCGTCACCTGATTTCATAATGAAGAACTTTAAGCCTGCAGGCTCATGGAAGAACTCTGGCGGCGTCCCCAAAATCCTCGTACAAAGTTCCGTTCCGATTCAGACTCGTATGGAGAGGCCACTGTCGCTTATCGTGCCTCCAGCCGGGTGTTGTAACCATGGCGACGTCCTTTGGGAGGAGCTCGTGTAGTGTCCACTCGACGACTGCTCGTAGATTCCACTCGACGACTTCTAGGCGAACTTTCTGAAGTGTCGACTCGACAATTGCTAGGCGGGTCTCGATGATTGCTAGGATCGAAGACTGTAGGATCATAAGGCGTTCTCTTCCGTGAGGCTCCCGATCGTGGTGTGGAAGGCAAAGTCCGCTTTCTGCCGATTTTCCGGTGCCGTTTAGTTGTTGGGGGAATATAGTCCGTGCCACGTTTTTGTGCGTTACTTTGGAACTGTCGATGTGCTGACTGCTGAGATGATTGGCTATTACCAAGGCTACACTAGATACCGGGCTTGCTCATTCATTATCATGACGTCACAAAAGGTGGCTGGCCGCGACCAGCGATTGGTGCAAAGCGACGAGCCCGTCGTTTTGTGCCAATCGCTGTATGTCTTTCATTTTGTCGTTTCGCTTTGAACCAATCGCTGGTAGCGGCCAGCCACCATTTGTGACGTCATGATAATGAATGAGCAAGCCCGGTATCTAGTGTAGCCTTGCTATTACTAGATTCGTGGAGTTCTGGATTGCCTTTCCGTCCTCTCTTAGCCGGAATGTTTGTGGGTGTGTTTGACAAAAGTCTTTTCTGTCGGGGTTGAAGTGACGTAGAAGGAGTCTGCATAAACTTCTTGTCTGGGGGTTTAGAGCTATTTGTCGACATCGACTGTGGGTGCTGTCTTTTGCCGTATTTATTAATCACTTTAGGTAATGTCTGTTCAGCTGGCTGGTTAACCTTGTCTCTGTGAACATGAGGAAATTTACGCTTCCCATTCGTGCGTATGTTATCACTATTATTATTAGAAGAATGACTGATGTGAGATGAATGAGAGGTATTTAACTGAGGCATAGAGGATTCACCGTCCGACGTTTGAGAACCATTATGGTTAGTGTCCCTAAACTTATAAATTCTGACCTGATCCAAGTTTACCGTGGAATGACAACCATCAACATCAATAATTAAATTATTCCCTTTTACTTCCAACACTTTATACGGTCCCTCAAACTTAGGTCCAAACTTAGCAACTCGTTTTTGCCGACTAGAACTTAACCAATGCTTTTCCAACAACACAAAATCACCAACTCTAATCTCCAACTCCCTCCGACGCATATTATAATCTAACGCTTGTTTTTTCTGAGCCTTTCCCATTTTATTTGTGCTTCCTTAACCAACTTATCAATATCCTGAATCATATATTCGTTTTCATTACCCGAGATTCTAATTAACTGTTGAAAAGGAGTTATAATCTTACGACCCAAAAACAATTCTGCAGGGGTTTTCCCAGTGGACTCGTGTACGGCCGTACGCAAAGCATAGGCAAAATGCTGCAAGAACTGATCCCAGTTTGAATGATGAGTGCCAATGAAAGAAGAAATCATTTGAATGAGAGTTCTATTGACCCTCTCAACCATATTGGACTGTGGCCGGTATGGAACTGTAAAAGAATGAGATATCTCCAGCTGTGCGCACAATTCCTGAAAAATTTCGGATATAAAACAGGGACCATGATCACTAATTACTTGGGATGGTGCACCATATTTCGAAATAAAGCCGTTAAATAAAGCATTCGCTACAATTTTGCCTGAAGCTTTTCTGAGGGGGATGAACTCAACCCATTTACTAAAATAATCTACAATTACAAGTACAAATCTAAATCTATTGCCAGTTAAGGGATAAGGACCAATTAAATCAACTCCGATACATTCTAGGGGAAAGGACTTTGTAATTGAAATTAATTTGCAAACTGGTCTTATATTCTTATAATTATATTTTTAGCATGTGTCGCAGCTGGAGACGTAAGCGCGCACTGCTTCCCGCATTTTAGAGAAGTAGCAGGAATCAAAATCTAGCATACGTTTTCCTTACACCTAGGTGACCGGCTAATGGATTATCGTGAAATTCATGTAAGATGGCCTTACGAAGAGAAGATGGAATATAAACTCTTAGTTCACCACGAGAATTTACAGTTTTTGAATAAAATAAAAGGCCATCGATAATTTTGAAATTCTTGGACCAGTTTTGGAACATGTGCGCGTCCGCGCTTTGTACCATTTCAGCATCCTCTAAATATTTATATAACTGACCAAATTCCTCATCCCTTTTCTGTTCATTTATGAGTTGCTCTCTCGATTTCAAAACTAATGACGACAAAACACAAACCTTAACCTCCTCAACCATTTCAACACCTTCCTGAGGATTTCTCGATAAAGCATCTGCCACTGCGTTGTCCTTTCCTGCCCTATGCTCAATTATAATATTAAACTCCGCTAATTTTAAACACCATTGAACCATTCGAGAAGATAAACCTTTTCCGTGCGTTAACTTTGTTAGAGCAGAGTGATCCGTAACAACTTTGACCGGGATATTACAGAAAAAACATCTGAATTTGTTTAAAGCCCAAATGACAGCAAGACATTCGCGTTCAGTGATTGAATAGTTGCGTTCCGCTGTATTTAAAATTCTGGACGCAAAAGCTATGGGGCGACCTTTCTGAGCTAACATCGCACCAATTCCGACTGCGCTAGCGTCACAGTATAACTCAAATTGTGAAGAGTAATCAGGATGAGCCAAAACAGGCGAAGACATTAAAGAATTTTTTAAATGTTCGAAAGCATTTTGAGCCGCTTTAGACCAAACAAATTTAACCCTCTTTCGCTTTAACGCATATAATGGTTCGCATATTTCTGAAAAATGTGGTATACATTTTTGAAACCAAGCCACCATACCCAAAAATATTGCTACTTGCTTCGCATTCTTTGGAGGTGCCATTGCCGCAATTGCATCTGTTTTTTGCTTGTCTGTTTGTATGCCCTCTTGTGTGATTCGAACGCCAAGATATTTTAACTCTTTACGGATAAATTTACATTTTTCTAATTTGACAGTGAGACCCGCGTTTCTGAGTAATGTGAATACTTTACGTAACAAATTTATGTGTTCTTCGAATGTTTCAGACATAACGATGATATCGTCCAGGTACACCAGAACTCAAAAACCAAGAAGGGGTTTCAGAATGGTATCCATAGCCTTCTGGAACGTTGCTGGAGCCCCCGATAATCCGAAACTCATGCGTTTAAACTCGAAACACCCATTATTCGTTATAAATGCTGTCTTTGGTATGTCCTCCGGCTTCATGCCTATTTGAAAATAACCGGAGGTTAAATCGAGTGTTGACATAAATTTAGTACTTTGAATATTGGCTAGTATGTCATCTATTACAGGAATTGGATATTGTGGATATTGGGTTATTGAATTTAGTTTTCGATAATCTATAGCGAATCTCCAAGCCTCAGGATCCTCGATGCTTTTTCCATTGTTTTTTCTACATAATACAACTGGTGATGCGTATGGAGACTCGATGGGCATAATAATGTCATCGCGGAGCATTTTTTCATTAGGATAATTAATGATTTTCTGTTTAACTTTGTCGTAACGGTATGGTTTGCTTGCTACTGGCGCATGTGAACCGGTATTAATCTCATGCCAGGAAACGTGTGTTAAACCCGGTTTATCTGAAAATACTTCCCTGAAATCATCCAAAAATGTATTAAATTTGTTTATCTCCCCCTTTGTTAAACCAGATTCAGTTAAATCAATTGAAAGTGACGAGGACTCGTTTGTACAAGTATTCTCATCATTATTATTAACCTCCAGTGTACGTGTAAAAAAATCTAGGCTCATCCCTCTATCTTTCATAAAATCAACTCCAACAATACAATGTGCTTTTAAACCGTCCAATACTAAAAATTGCCACTTAGCTTTAACTGACCATATTTCCACATCTAAATCCACCAGACATTTTATACTACACTGTATCCCTTGAGCCGACTGAACCACTAAATTAACATGCCGCAACCTTTCATACGAAAAATATTTCTTATACACTTCAAACGATATAAAACTCTTATCCGCGCCTGTATCCAGAACACTTTTCACCACTATTCCACTCAACACGAGTAATAATTCAGGTAATTCCACTGGGTTAACCACTATTTTATTTGAATCGATTACAGGAGGCTTTGAAGAATTCACTCGTGACTGCTGACCTTCCGCACAACAGCCACCTACCAGTTTAACCTCTGCTGACGATTTTGAGCTTTACCAGACCTTTCCACTTCACGTTGAACGACTTTTTCACCAACCACTAACTGTCTAACCCTGGATGAGCTAGTCTACCTTGGGTTAACCTCGTTCCTTCTATCCAAACCATTTTTATTGCGACTGTTCACCCCCCTTTTTTCTTCTTGAACCATTATTATAATTTTGACCATAATTCCTTAATTCACCATAACCTTTTTGAAAATTTTGCCTATCCCCATAATTAGTTTGTCCACGAACATTTTCAGACCTTTCGTTACGAACATTATACTTGTTACTATAATTTCATGACCTATTGACAAACCTCTCCCCCTCATTGAAATCTCGTGTGGTTCTCTGTCTATGGTGATCCGCCTCATGTCGCGCTTCATACTTTATTAACAATTGATAGAGGTCAGTCGTATTTGCTGGGCACGGAGTTCTATATAATCTTGGATAGAAACCAAAAAGAGAGGAAGAATAATGTCTATCAGCTCCGTATGAGGAAGATCCAGAGCCAATTTGTTTTTTATTTCCAACTTTCGTAGAAAGAATCCGGACGCTTTTTCATAAATAGATTGGCGTTTGCAATAAAATTCACGTCTTAGCTCAGTTGCATTACGCTCATTAGGAAAAGCTTTAAGCAACTCCGCACATGTTTGCTGAAATCTCTGGGCGTCATCGGTCACCAAAAAATGTCCAATGATCTCTAGCCAAAGCAAGGCTTCTCCCTTTAGAGAGCATTTTAATACTAGGTACTTATCTTTATCCGGAATATTGTTAAAGGCAATATAGTCCGGCAATTTGTTCAAAAACTCAGTGACATCGGAATTTCCGGCGAAGTAAACTCGAGGAACTATCTCTCTCGGATGTGGGCATTCGTTGACGGCACCGTCAGTTGGACTGACAAGGTTACCTAATCCACTAAGTTGGGCGCCATTTGTGACGTCCATCTTTGTTTGTCAGGCCGTACGGTAGAGCAGGAGACGAAAAACAAGTCTAGTTTAAAACCAAAACCAGTTTTATTAAAACCAAATAGGTAGGGAAGTTGAGCGAGCTCCACTTCATTTTCCTCAAAATTAACAAAAAAGAAAGACTTTTGCTATCGACTTGTAGCTGCTTAAGAAATCAAAACTATATAATAATTAGAATTAAACTATTCAGGTACAAATTCACGATGCAACAATTTTATATTTCAGACTTAATAAGCACTAATGCAGGCTTAAATCAACTTAGCAGCAGCACGAAACTTTACTATGATTGCTGAGGCTAATTATCAATCTCAAGACTCGATGCGAAGTCTCGAGGCTAAATCTAAATCTATCTAAGTCTCAATCTAAATCTCAATACTAAGTCTCCCAAGCTAAGTCTGCTCTCCCCAGCTCCTCTGAGTCCTGTTCATAAACGAAAATTCACTGCTTATATACTCCACGGTATCGATTGACCAGCTCCCAAAAATTTGCATAACTGAAAGAACACAGCGACTCGCAATTTCCGAGATTCAGACATCCGTCGAATGTTGGAGAAAGAGAGCATTGATAAAACTTATACGCACATGGCCGGTTATTGGACAAAAAATTACGATCTCATTCAAACATCGCCTACTCACGTGACGAGAGTAGTCGATCCCTTACAATTTTATTAATTATTGATATGCTAATTGTTAAGTTTATTTGAAAATGACTATTTTATTTCATTAATATGTTTTTTTAAAATTCTAATTTTAAATACAATCATAATATCAACTATCTATTATTTTTTGTGGGGTGTCTATTACAGGGACAGAGAGTGTCACATTACTGGAACAGAGGGTGTCCATTACTGGAATTTAAGGTGTTTTGATTTATTTCTGTTATTTACAATTAAATTTTGATTCACATTGGGAAATGTGACTATGAGCATGATTAAATATTGTTGGTAGATTAATATAATATTAAAAAAAGTGGAATATAATAATTATAACTATTAATAAAAAAATACTGTTTAAAGAAATTCCATAAGGGTGTCCATTAGTGCCACATCTACCCTATGTTACTTCTAGAAAAATAATTATCTACTAGAGATTCAAAACAATCTAGATATTCAATAAATATTTTGTAAAATTAGAATAAAAAATTTTGTAAAAAAGTAATAATATACAAAATAATCATGAATAACAAAGAATATAATAGTTATTACAATATACTAACGTTCAGAAATTTAACACTAATACAAACAATACAAATGAAAACATGACGGTTGCGCTTGCGCAGGTATTTCATAGCTATAGGGACTATTATTCTAGTTTTAAATACAATCATAATATCAATTATCTATTACTTTGACGACTACTATGAGCATGATTAAATATTGTTGGTAGATTAATATAATATTAAAAAAAAGTGGAATATAATAATTATAACTATTAATAAAAAATACTTTTTAAAGAAATTCCTTAAGGGTGTCCATTACTGGCACATCTACCGTATGTTACTTCTAGAAAGATAATTATCTACTAGAGATTCAAAACAATCTAGATATTCAATAAATATTTTGTAAAATTATAATAAAAATATTTTGTAAAAAAGTAATAATATACAAAATAATCACGAATAACAAAGAATATAATAGTTGTTACAATATACTAACGTTCAGAAATTTAACACTAATACAAGCAATACAAATGAAAACATGACGTTTGCTCTTGCGCAGGTATTTCATAGCTATAGGGACTATTATATTACAAACAAGAGGTAAAACAGTTATTCAACTTGCTGTAGTCCAACCCCCTCCACTAGGTGGCGTACGACCATGAGTGACACGACGTCGCTTTTGATCTGGCGTATGCCATTTACGATTGGATGCTTACTATGTATGCAATTTTACTAAACAGTGTTAAAACCACTAGAAGAGCAGCCGTACACTGTCTCACAAGAGCATTCAAAGACATATAGATATACAAACTGTGTTTAATGTAATTTTCTGCATTCATACTTTACTCTTTAATTTTACTGGTGGGAGATTAGTTTTCAATTCTATTCAATGTATAACATTTTATCGTGTGGGACTCACTACGTTTTAACAAACTTTATAATTTAAGTATTATATAATACCATTTTGGCATATTATTAAATTAATTTACGAAAAAAATTATTTTACCAATAAAATTAGCAATTCGGTTAGTGAAAAATTAATTTTTTTGTATAAAATTAAATAAATTTTTAAATATTTCTTCCCCTACAGATATAAATATTTTTCAGTAGTCTTTTTATGCTTCTCTTAGAGGTGTTCCCTATAACTTTAGGGATCAGATTACAAAAAAGTTCACTAATTTAATAAAGTGTTTTTATGAAAACTAGTTGACCCCCGCCCGGCCTTGCTCGGTTCCGTGATAATAAATTTAAAAAGAAACATCGAGTTTTTATTATTCTATATCTTTAACCGGATTTTGTATGAAATTATATTTCAAAATGAAAAATTCCCGAAAAAATATTGATATTTAGTGGTAAAAGAACTCATTTTCTTGATTTTTTTTTTTTTTTACGTAGGGTCGTTTTATAGTTTTAAAATAAAAAGTTCTTTTTGTCCGAACTCTTTGAAATCTTTATTGGTGATTAAAAAAAACGGTTTTACAGACCGTGTAAAAATTTCGTGAAAAAATATTGTTATCTAGTTGTAAAAGGTTTTCTTCTCGCTTTTTTGTTTGCTTGTTTGTTTTCGCGTTGGCTCTTTTAACATAGAAATAAAAAAATAGTTATCATCTTCCGAACTCTCTGACATTTCAATCGGTTATAAATGTAACTGTATCCAAGCTCTCTTTCAAATTTTGTATGAAATTATATTTTTAAATGAAAAATTCGCAAAAAAATATTGATATTTAGTGATAAAAACGCTCATTTTCTTGTTTACGTAGGGTCCTTTCACAGTTTTAAAATAAAAAGTTATTTTTGTCCGAACTCTTTGAAATATTTATTGGTGATAAATAAAACGGTTTTACAGCCCGTGAAAAAATTTCGTGAAAAAATATTGTTATCTAGTTGTAAAAGAAAGATTTTCTTCTCGCGTTTTTGTTTGTTTTTGCGTTGGCAACTTTACCATAGCAATAAAAAAAAGTCCTTCCGTCCTGTACCGGGAGGAAAAGGTAGCTTTCATAGTCCATGTTTTTAAAAATTCACCTAATTTTACTCAAACACCCGAAGCTAAAATGCTCCGAACCCGATTATAGAAGATTCAATCCCGGTTTTCATTAATACTGAATTTGAATTGAATTTCAGTATGAGAGTTACAGCATAACAAAAATCAGATTGTTTCGAAATGTCAGCCACCCTAGAATTTCAAACTGCGATATGTCAGCCATTTTTTAAGATAAAGCCAAAACAAAAATGCTCCGGAATCCTTGTACCACGATCTAACACTTAACGGAAACAACTTTTTCCATTTATAAATTTTTTTATATATTTTTTAATTTTTAATAAAAATTTAAAATTTTTACTTGCCGTTATTTTGAAACAAGATGGCGCATGAAGCTGGCCAACGAACTCCGTCGAGACTTTGGCATGTTCTGTACACATGATCAGTCACATTGATATCGGTTCATAAATACGAGAGTTACAGCATGACATATATCAGATTCTTTAAAAATCTGAGCCACACTAGAAATTCAAATTGCCATATCTCAGCCCTTTTTTAAGATATAGCCAAAACAAACAATATCCCGGAATCCTTGTATCACGATCTACCACGTAACGGAAATAATTTCTCCAATTTATACTTTTTTCTACATCTTTTTGAATTTTTAAAAGTTTAAAATTTTTTAACTGGCCGCCATTTTGAAACAAGATGGCGGATGAAGCTGGCCAACGAACTCGGTCGAGACCTTGGTATGTTATATACATACTCAGTCACATCCGAATCGGTTCATAAATAAGAGAGTTACAGCATGATATACGTCATATATATATATATATATATATATATATATATATATATATATATAAATCAACATTTGAACGGAGGGTGGGGTTTGGGGTCTGGGGGTCATGATCAGTGAAAATATACTAAATTTTTTTGGATTTGCTTTCCTGCGAACGGCTGTAATAGGTAAACTTTTTGTAATGAAAGCTGCCTAAAATTGTTCTCATCATCCGATTTCTCTGATATTTCAATCCGTTATAAATATATAACTGTATCCAAGCTCTCTTTAAAATTTTGCAAAATAATATCATATTTAATAGTGGAAACATGAGTTCTTAAAAAAATCGTTAGCTTTCAATCCCAGATCAAAAATATATTAGAAGGTCCATGCTTTCAATGCAATGGTGACTCCATCCGTTTTTAATCAACCCTTTTCAATCCCCCTAGGCTTAACAGGTGAGGGCTAATGCATCAGGTTTCCCCTTTCTGAGGGAAGAAGCCTTCAAAAAACGTTGCCGCATGCGCAATGAGACGATATTCGCATGGAAAATTTGTCAGAATGCACTTTTCGTTTTAAATATATAGATGATAGTAATTATAACGGTGCTATGAAATAATATCGTCGTCTCAAAATTATTGATCTAAAATGAGTATTTTTTGTTAATATTTGCTAATAAAGTATCTCCGACATGTAAGCGCCATCTATCGGTAAAATTTAAAGGTTATAATTTTTATTGAATAATACGTTTTCGCATACTCTAAACAGTATAAATACCAACGCTTTTAAAAATATTATAAATATTTGAACTTGTAGATCCCTTCAAATACGTACACTTTAATTATGTCCACCCTGTATTATATCAGGGTTCGAATGCTTTTACCACAATTTTTGAATAGAATTTTTCGCCTTATTTAAATGCAGAAAAGTATTACAAATCCTGCAATTAAACGAGGCGTTTACAATTTCTGATATTAAAATATTAAATAGAAAATTCTGTTAAGAAACTGTGGTAAAAGCGTATGAACCCTGTATATACAGGGTGCGTCATAAATTCGTGCAAACTTAAAAAAATTCATAATAAAAGAAGTAATGCTCAGAAAAAAATTCGGTTTGAATATGATCAATCGGACATTAGAATTTTTTTTCATGGATAAAAAAAATGATTCCAAAAGTAACAAAAAGAGGGCGCTCACACGTCATACTGAGACTTTTTATGCAAATCAGGCAAACACTTCATGGACGATCCTCCAAACGCTCCACTCCTCAAAACGTCGTACTAAATTGAGTGCCTCATTCAATGAAATAGGACTTTTTTGTACCTTCAGTCCTTTCTCAGTGCGAAACTTTAGCAATGTAATAGTTGTGGATTCACGATTCTTGTAGGAAAGTTTAACCACCAACGTTCGATCTGGTAACGATAGCAAGCTGCCGAGATCGAATGACGAATCCCTTTCCAACCATATGTTTTATTGCTTACCTGATTTGCATAAAACGTCCCAGTATGACGTGTGAGCGCCCTCTTTCGGTTACTTTTGGAATAATTTTTTATACATGGAAAAAAGATCCATTGTCCTTGTGATCATATTCGCACAAAACGAAATTTTTTCCGAGCATTACCTATTTCATTATGATTTTTTAAAGTTTGCACGAATTTATGACGTACCCTGTATATATATACATATTATAAAACTTTTGTAAATAAATGAACTATATAATCATAAGATAAAATCGACACTAGAGTAATTGGCCAAATACAGTGACCTCTCACTTATACGCGATGTTCAGCCATTACTTTTTCGTACCAATATTTTAAAACAGTAAAATTCAATTTATAATTTCTCGGTTTAAATAAGGAGAAAATTACTTTAAAAAGAAACTGGTGCTGAAAAATAATTACCGTGTATCGCATATAAGTGAGAGGTCACTGTAGCAGAATACGTTTGAAAATATATTCATTCCAATAGCGCTAAATGCACTGTATCATAAAAATCGAAAAGCAGAAGGAAAGATCACTGCAGTAAGTAAATGGAACCTTATATTGTGAAACACATTATCAAGAGCAATATTCAACAATATAAGGAAGTCGCAATGATTTCTGTCTGAAATAGACTGCCTATTAAACAGAAGTTTTTTTCGCCGATTGTCCGATTGACTAACACATATCAAAATGATAGAAATTAGGGATGGATAAATTCCTCAATGACATATGAGAAACTAGTATGTTGCGTACATCACAAAACTTTCAGCTATATAAATCAAATCAATTAAATGATTTAAACAGTACAAGAAATTACATTGATTTAATAAATATGTTTTTTTTTTTACTGGGTGATTCCAAATTCATGGTACAAACTTTAAGGGTTGTTACTTTAAGGGCAATTCTATCATTTAATTATTAAACATTAATTCCGATAGCTAATGCGTCTAATACTTTACGGGCAGGATTTTCTGATTTTCCCAACCGGCACGAATTTTTTGGACAATCCAATAGATCCTGTTGAAATAAGATCTCTTTTTGGTTTACTACTGATCTTCACAAACCGAAAAAACATAATTTTGGTAATTTACCCATCAAAGAAACAGTAAACAACGGGGGATGTTTAGTTTAGTCCAGCTTGGTAAAGTACGTCAACAAGGCAAGCTTGATATATTAAAGATTAAAATGATAGCAGGTGGTACTAAACTCTCCCAGAAAAATTTACTAATCTTTCCCTTTTAAATATTAAAAATTATTGATATTACTTAAATTTTTAAAGTAATTACTGAATATTAAATATTAGTCTCCTATCAATAAGTCTAATTACCATTTTAGTATTTTAGCTTTACCATACGCACAGCTGTCAACTTCCTGGAATTTTTTTTCTTGTCCAGTAAAGATAATTAGCACTAGAATTCTGCGTCGAGTCGGGCAATCTGATTTTACTCGAAACGATCGGGTTGACGCCAGTTTTTTCGTTGCGGGTTGGGTTGACTTTAAATGTTTTGGGATAGGGTTGGTTGTGGATTGTGATTCCCTCTTCAGGTCGGGTTCCTGATGAGCCGATTTTTCAAAAGAAAATCCTGAATATTTTTCAAACGAGAAAAAAAAATGATATTTGACTATTAATGAGTGTATATGTGTTCATTTTTATTCAAACAAGGTAAAATTAATATTCGATAGATAATTAAATTTTCTTTCATTTTGGGTTCGGGTTGGTTTCAGGTTAAAGAGTATCATGTTTATATTGACTTTAAGCAGAATTTTACCCGACCTGCGCAGGACTCTAATTTGGAACAGAAAAATAATTTAATGAAATGTTTCTTGTTTCTGCGTTGTTATTAATTAATTAATTTTACTTAATAAATGATTTAATAAATATAATATATTATAATATATATATATATATATATATATATATATATATATATTATAATATATTATAATATATATAATATTTAATATATTTACTTAATAATAATTAATAATTCCATGTTTTATTTGATTTGAAAAACACCGGAAGGTCGACAGCTATGCATATAATTAGTGTTGCCAGTAGGCTACATTAAAAAAAAAAAAAAAGATTGTTTGATTCCCACCACTCATTTAAAATTGTGTAATAAGGATTATTCTCGCATTATTTAATCTGCCATTAAATAAGTTGAATATATCTACTTAAAAAAAAAGTGGTGGCAATCAAGCAATAAGTAAAAAAAAAAGTTAAAAAAGGAGCCTACTGGCAACACTGCATATGATAGATTATCTCATAACACCTTCATATTTAAAATAAAACATTTTTTTAGAAAATTTTGACTTAATATCTTTTTTCACTCGGGTATTGAAATTCGAAACGACACACCAGTGTGAGGCTATTACTTAATTTATTGGTGTGTGCGGTATTTGTATTTCCCGATGTAAGTATGTGCTTTCAGAAATCGTTTCAAAAATAGACACTACACTCACGAAATTCTTATAACTTTAGAATGACACATCTTCGTTTTCCCACATACTTAAAAGCGACTTCACACGTCTTCGCGGTTGTATGAATTCTTGTCACTCCGGACACCGGAAGAAAGACATATGACTCAAGTGTTTATATTTAATGTCACGGAAAAGATAACATTATTTCAATTTTAAAGTAAAAACATGAAAGGAACGAGCTCTAAATTCAACTGTGCGAACAGAAATTCCAATACTGATGTTAGTTAGAAGCGAATAAATTTTAATTTTCAGCTAGTTTGATATATCCTGTAAACGAGGGATTTACCGTCTTCTTCGGTGAAAAATGTACGAAAAGAAAAAGGTAAATTTCTGAAATTTATGGTAGTTTCGGGATAATAAATGAAGTTCTTTTAACACTTTGTTGACCGTATACGGCCACGAGTATACTCGTGTTTTAAAACTATTTACTAAAGGCGGTCCTAAATACTTAGTTTCACCTATATAATTTTTTGCGGCAGAAAATCTTTATCATAAAGAATGTATATTTAGACGATACATTTTGGAATTTATTGTTAGACTTATTTCCTGTAGTTTATAAAATGAAAAATTTAATTAAATATTCTTGGTACCGTTTGTCAGTTTTGGAATTAAAATTAGGTGTCCTTTTTTGTGGACACCGCCTGCTAAAGGGTTATGTTATAATACATAAGATGCATTTACAATGGAAAGCATTAGTTGAAATCAGCGGCCAATTCAACTTTCCCGATGGATTTTTTTAACCTTTCAGTTCGCACATATAGAATCTACAGGGGCAATTTTCATATTTTTAACAGTTTTCATATATTTAGCTTCCAAATAAAACCAATATGTGCAATTTAAATGATTTTACTTGTTTGATTGTTATAGTACCGCACACAGCAGTATGTCTTTGGCACTAGAGCTCTACTTCCTTGAAACTTTTCATGCACAAGATTTCTAAAACTAGTTTATTAACTATAAATCATGATAAAATGTCAGTACTTGCCTTTTGCAAGTAATGGTAAACACAAAACTTTAAAAACTTTGAAATCTCACGAGTCAAAAGGGTACAAAGAAGATTGGAAAGCTATAAAAAGCATCTGTTTATAGCAGTAAGAAGTGTTGATTAGATATCAACACCTTCATTAGTTTTCCAAGAAGCCAATAGATAGATCTGAACTTGCCCGTGGCTATTTTTACTTACCCATCATACGTAGTATAGGGTAAATCTTGTAATCGTTTTGAAAATCGAGTTTTTTTTTTTTTTTTTTTTTTGGATGTATATACACGTTTCAGACACTGGAGATTCCAAAAAACATATTTTTAGAAAAAAAATTTGCCGTGTGTCTGTGTGTCTTTAAACGCTCTGTCTCCCGAACAAATTCGGATAGAGACGTAAAATTTGATGTGTACAAAGTATGCAATAACGGGAAGACGCTTATTGAATTTCAGTAACCTTGATGATCCGGAACTATTTTTTTCGGACACTCGAAATATTCGTTCGGATAAAAGGTA
Source organism: Maratus michaelseni (assembly GCA_963931845.1). NCBI lineage: Eukaryota > Metazoa > Arthropoda > Arachnida > Araneae > Salticidae > Maratus > Maratus michaelseni. The sequence goes on along the minus strand of OZ007599.1, from coordinate 152,621,573 downwards.
TATAAAAATTTTCGAAATTGTTTTTTTTTTGGAGTGAATATAAAAGACAATAAAAAAAACATAAATTTTGCATAACGAATGAAGTTGATCGGATAATGAGTTGCCGAGATATCTGTAATCACATTCTCCACACTCTTCGATTTTTCATGACCCTGTATATTATTCAAATTTCAATTCAAATATATATCTTAATTAGTAAAGAGAGGCTAAATCCGACGCAGTTAGATGTTAGTTAATAGGATTGTCATTTTTAGAGTTATAAAGATGTTTCTCTTACGCAATTCCGCAATGCATTTTATAAATAGTTTACACATGTTTTACTTTCATATTTTATATTATGCATATCCATGATGGGTAAGTATTACGGTGCTCCCCCCCTCCCCCCCCAACGACTAGTTTGAGAATTACCGAGCAAAATAGAGGCAAAAATATACTGAGGATACATTGGGAATTGGCCTCTTTCAGCGGCAAAGTACTTCTGTTGCTAAAATGTTGAAATGATGGAATGACATCAGAATTTGCGAGAAATTATCTTGGAAATAAGTAAAAAAATTTTCTTTCACGCATTTTATAAAGACAAAATTTTATTCTAAAATTTCGGTGCAATTGGGGCTTTTTTAATTAAATGTAAGTGGTATAAATTTTATCCAAATTATACAAAAAAAATATAGTGGTATAAATTATATACAATTATATACATTCAAAGAGTTAAAGCGGTCAGAAAACTTCTAAAATTTCAAATTTACAAATATTTACTATTCATCAGATAGCTGATTCTAGTATTAACGCGTACTCTCAACCCCATTGTGTCGACTAAGCCTAATGAGATTTTTTTTTTTTTGGGGGGTGAATTAGACACCATGTTTTTAACGATGTCTTCAGTACAAAAATTTCTTTCAAAACTGAATTATTTTTGTTTTCTTTATTTTCGTAAAATGAATATTCAAAGTGCATATCTGTACAATTTTACATAATTTTTTAAATAAGAATACCTTATTGTATTCATAAATGCGGGTCTGATAAACCGATGTTACCCGAACCCGACCCGTCCAGCAGTTCGAGTTGGGTCGGGTAACGCCAAATCTTTTTCGTTGCGGGTTGGGCTCGGATCGATTGACTTAAATTTTTTCTAGTTTGGATTTGACTCTTGTGGGTTGACCTCATTTTTCAAAAATGTCTAGAATATTTTTTTAGATGGAAAAAACTGTATATTTGAACATTAATAAGTATATAATATGTTCTTTTTTCAACATAAACGTTAAAATTGCAGACTATTTTTCCCAGAATTGTCTTAAAATATGGATTCATTTTCTTCCATTTCGTGTTCTGTTCGGGTTCGGTATTAAATATTTCCGTTTCGGGTTTTTTTTTTCTGCCGGGATCGGGTCAGGTTTTTTGGATTGACTTTAAATAGAGCTTTCTGTTTCGAAGTTTTACTTTTATAACTGTCAAAAAGCGCTGTAAAACTGCATTTTCTTTTCAAAATTTTTTTTCGAAAATTTTGGTGTGAATTCGCCAGTACAGAAACACAATTAATTACTTGTGCCTCAAAGAATAAAAAATTGTATTTTCATATACCCATATATCTTTTTTAAAGCAACGTTTTTGGGGTATACCTCATTTGTCTACTTTTTTTATATCGCTTTTTAGTGTAAGAAAAGCTTAGTTAACTCAGCTTTTAAGATTAAGCACACGCATTTTTTCACCCCTTCATTTTCTTTTTTGAAAAGTAGGTGATTGTTGTTAAGTAGTATTATACTCTAAAAATAAACCACCAGCTGTCTTTTAGCCTTATGTTTATGCTGATAAAGGGAAAAACAAGTGAAAATTGTTTGTTATCGTGTTTTTTCTTGCGACAGGTGATAAATATGGGAACACCTTTCAGATAAATTATGATGCTCACTATTTATTTCCGAAATTAGTAATGTTTTGGGTCAAATTATTTTTTCTTCCGAAAAAAAAAAACCCATAATATATGAAGAGGAAGATCTCAAAGGTTTATTACAACAGCAGAAATCCTTTTAAATTATTTAATACCTTTTAATTATTTCCTAATTCTGAATTTTCTAAATGTCCGATCGAATGGGACTCTGTCCACTGTATATATCCACTATATATCGATTCTCACATAATTTAGACTTTTAAGTCCTTTAATATATATTTTTTTATTTTAGTACGTACTGTTGGTTTTCTTTTATTTCTTATATTATAAAACACGCCATTGCATGATTGTATTATAACAATATTAACGAGATAAAAATAAGTGTTGAACGAATTTGGGGTTCAAAATGTAGCAATAAATTCCTTACCGTCCACTGGCCCTGATGTTGATTTTTAAGTTTGGAGCTGTCTGGATAAAATTGTTTCAAGAAAAACAGTTCTACTTAATTTTTTAACGAAACTGGAACGATTGTTTTATATAAATATGTAACAAAAATTAGGCTGCACACATTTTTACGGTTATTATTATTTTTTAACTCTGTCCCGGGATTTTAGATTCCTTACCTTCTCTCTTGCTAAACTTATGCAGAAAATCACTCCAAATGCTTTTTCAAATTTTTTCTCATACAAAACTTGAGAGAAAATGGCTGTATTTCATTTACAGGAAATTTTCTTCAGAATTTAAATCAGCATTTAAATATCAATTTCAATCACTGTGGCTTTATTGGTAGTCTTACCGTCCGCAAGATTTATTCCTGAACTTTTATGGTAAATTATTTTGTTTTTTGTTATTTAGTTCATTCTAAATAACTGTTGCTAAAAATTATTGAACATTGTGGCTACCACTTAGGCTTAACATAACTTGCCTAAAAATAGGTGGAAATTTTCCTTCCCTTCGCTTCCTTACCATACCTGTTCTATTTCACTATTAAATGGATGGTAAGGGTCTCATATAGATGTACAGTATTAAACATTAATGCAGAACAAGAACATGTTTAATTATAGCAATAAGAACAAGAAAGTTTAAAACTGGAAGTTTAAAAATGCTATTTTATTAAGTGGAATTTCACAAGTTACTTATTCGTGAAGATGAAAGCTATGGAAAAATGGCTCATATATACATTATAAAAAAATATTAAATTTATCGCCGTCATATTGCAAGGATTATTTTCTAATAATACAGACAATTTTAAATGTTAGGTTTAAAATTAATGAATTAAATAAATGCCTTATTACAGAATGAAATGCATCTAAGCCAGTATATGAACATCTTGGCTGGTACGCGCCATTGCTCTACCACTGTAAGCTACCGTGGTGATATCCGGCCTGACACACGCACTTGTTGCTATCATCAGTGAAGTGAATTGTGTGTAATGCGTGGTTGTGTCAGACTGGATATCATCTGGGTAGCTCAGTGATATATAATTCGCGCAAATAAACAAGGTCCCAGGTTCGTATTCGGGCCTAGATGCTTTGCACTCTGCTGTGAAAATTTGTTAATATTTGATCTCCACCTACAAAGAAGTATTTCGGGTTGAAAAGTCACATTGTCTCATATTTTTAATATATGGATTGTGTTTAATGTCACTAATATCGTTTATCTGTTTTTATCGGAAGGAAAACATTTTCTAATTATCATCCCTTATATGTTTGGTCAACAAGAATGCACAGCAGAACAATCCAATTCATATTTCAAATGCATAGAATGAAATGTGAGGTTTTGTTCAAAATAGCAAAATTATGAGTTATTAAACTATGAATTCAACAATTTATTTGTGTTTCAAAAATATCTGGTGAAATTAAAAAAAAAAAAACTAATAGTGGGATCCAAAATGAACAATTTTTATCGTAAATCTTTCGTCAAAATGTGTGCCAAGGAATGCTGGATTCAAACAATATAAAATGCTATTTAAACCAGGTGGTAATATCCTAGCAGTAAAATAGCAATCCCATAACTGTAAACTTTCCGTTTTTTTCTGTCAAGTTAAAATAGATCAGAAATATCATTAAATAAAAGAAGATAATAAATAATAAATGACCACATAGATAATAAATAACCACAAATAATAAATAGTAAGTAGAAGAGTAGAGTAGGAGATGATAAATAACCACATGGAAAGAAGAAACATTGCATTAAATATTTCTTTCTGTTTCAAATTATGTTTATCTGAAAAGTGTAGCTCATTTTACTTATATTTAATAATTGTTTAAATAATTTTCAAGCATGATTTTTGAAAATATATCTTAAAAGTGAACATTTGTTTACAATAATAAAATAAGTAAGGAGAAACAGTTACCACAATCGACAGTTAATTAATTGCCCATGCAGCAAATTAAAAAGGAAAACTACGTTTTTGTTTTTCATATATATATATATATATATATATATATATATATATATATATATATATATATATATATATATATATATATATATATATATATATATATATGTTTTTTTTACATTATATTAATCTTACGTCCTTGGCTCTTTCATAGCTACAAAGTACTTTAAAGTTAATGGGAATACCACTAAAGGTTTTAAAAACAGTCTTGCGCCAAATCACATTTGCTGAAATACACTATTTGGCTATGGGCCTGATTACGGAAGATTAACCATGATACCGCACGTTGACGCTAAACAGAAATCTGTGAACAAAAGAGACAGATTTTCATTACATGTTGAATAGAAAAATAATATCAAGTTAACATAAATTGGTCGAAAGATACGCTGCATCTGAATAAGGTTGGAATTAAAAAAAAGTCTTTAAAAAATATGTTATATTAAATAGTGGATATTAACTACATACTGTGAAAATCCAAGTTTTACATTCGAGAAAGTTTTTTTTTTTTTTTCTCATCTAAATATCACCTTCTACCATCCAAATGCAATAACACATTCCTTGGAGAAATTAAGAATTTGTGTAGCAATTTAATACTGTAAAATTCCAAGCAGAGTATATTGCCTTACACCACAGAAGCAAAGTTATGGACCTACCTAATACCCTCTGCTGTTGAAGTGTATATTTCCAAATACAGTTTTTTTGTGAAATCTCTAAAATTGTCTGTTTGTGCATTTCGTTTAAACTCGGGAAGGGAGGTAGGATATATTTTATATACTGCTTAAGGGCCTACATCAGTCATGCGAAAAAACACTCAAGCTAATGTTAAGTCTATGGGAAGGTTCTAGCGTGATTTATCGCTTGCATTTTAATATTTTTAAATGCTTTTTTTGCATAGGATAGCTGAGGTCAATCTCCAACGTTGTTAGTTTTCACTTTTTTGATTTTTGTTCCACTTATTTTATATAAGGGTACTTTCACTTTCAGAACCGGTTCCAACCGGTTCCAAAATTAAAAATGTCCGCTTATAAAAAAACTGCAACAAAAATAAAAAAAAGTAAAAACTAACAACATTGGAGATTGACCTCAGCTACCCTATGCAAAAAAAGAATTTAAAAATATTAAAATTCGGGCGAGAAATCGCGCTAGAACCTTCCCATAGACTTAACATTAGTTTGAGCGTTTCTTCCCGTGACTAGTGTAGGCTCTTAAGGGTGTTCTCAAACACAAACTGGCTACATTCTGACACATTTTTAAATTCATTTTTGTTCGCAAACGTATCATATTGGCAGGTGCTCTTATTAAGAAACTATGGAATCGAACTATTTAAAAAAAAATTCGGCAAAGGCAGGAGATTCTTCAAAAAATGCTACCAAAGTTGGCATTTTGGACCATTGAGTAAAAAGTTGGCATTTGGACGAGCCATTGAGTCTGCAAAAGTATTTCATCAAGGAGGAAATAAATCAGTGACATCCTGTCAAAGGAATGACTCCCGAATTTCACGATATTTTGTTACTTCTAATATTTAATAGAAAGTTCTCTTATTTAATACTAGAGTTTGGTGATTAAATCAGGCAAAATTTACTATTAAATTTTAGTGGTAACAAGATAGCGTAGAAGTTGTCAGCTATGCAAAGTATGTTTTAAATGGGCGTAACAGCTTTTACCAGTGGCTGCGCAAAAATGCGCAAAATTCTCGTAATGTTTTTTTTTTTTTTTTTTTTTTTCAATAGAAAGCTGTGGTCATAAATATTATTAGTAAGCTAAAAGTTAAAAAATATATATTTTTTGAAGGGATTTCTTTTTTTACTTTGAAATATCATTGGACCATTAAGGTTGATATGTTTTCGGCGGCGAAAAATTGACATATTTTGAAATTTTGTTTTAGGAAGGGGTAAAACTAATTGAAAAACTATTAATTCGACGTTGTTTTTTATTGCTTAAAGTATTTAAAAATATTTTTTTTGTTAAATTTGGTCACATATTACTATAGTTTCCGGCGTATAATCCGCGGATCAGACAATCATGTTTCGCTAGATTAATTTTAACACAATTATTTCAAATTGGTAAATAAATCATACGAGAAGTAATTTTCCAACTGGACGAAAAATGTCCGGGCCAGGATTCGAACCTGGGATCGCTTGGCTGAAGCCGCCACGCTCTACCACTGAGCTATCCCGGTCGAATCTGGAGGGCATAATTCATCCAGTTAACCTTATTGATCAGAGAATCTGGTCTGATATTTTAATCAGCTCAACAGAAAAGATCGCAGGTAAAGGAACTCCAGTAAACGCTGGATACGTGATTAAATATCAGACCAGATTCTCTGATCAATAAGGTTAACTGGATGAATTATGCCCTCCAGATTCGACCGGGATAGCTCAGTGGTAGAGCGTGGCGGCTTCAGCCAAGCGATCCCAGGTTCGAATCCTGGCCCGGACATTTTTCGTCCAGTTGGAAAATTACTTCTCGTATGAATCATGTTTCGACCCAGAAATTTTATTTTATAAAATGGAACTTCCTAGATCGCCGTAAATATTTGACTTCAATTATGAAATAAAATTTCTGGGTCCAAACAGAATTGTTTGATCCACGAATTATACACCGGAAATTACGGTACGTTGGAAATTTGCAGCCGCGTTGACCTGTACCAAAATAACCGGGCTCTGGGCAGCATTCTAATTTCCTGTAGAAACAAATAAATAAATAAATAAATAAATCTCAGTTTCTTGTAAAATAAGGTTGTAGCTAAGGTCCATCGGCTGTAATGATTGAATTTCTGAAAAATAAGAAAATTGCGCTATTTTGAAAAGACTTTTCAAAAATCGTTCAATTATCGTCTAAAATGTTGACCTTTAAACTTATTGAAAAAAATATAAATAATGAACATTTTCAAAAAATGGCTCGATGACCCTTAGACATTTTAATTATGCGTAAATAAGCGCAAATTTTATCCAAAAATGTTAAAAATTGTTCAAGTTATCATGCTGCCCATGTTAAAAAATGTAGTTTCCCGAAAATCGCGTTGAAAGTTTCAGAAGAAAAAATATATTGATAATTTTTTTGAACTTACACTTAATTTGCTTTTCTTGCGCCATACTGTGGACCTCCTGTGCCATCTGCAGCTTCAATAAGGGAGTAGAATCTTTTCGGCGAGGTCGGTCTTATCAATCGTGCGCTTGCTCACATTTTTGCTCATGTTTTTCTTATTAATTGAGATATCACTTTAAATTTTTTTGTCCATAATTCTACACACTATAAGAAATTAATTTCCGTACAAAAAAAAAAAAAAAAAAAAAAAAAAAAAAAAAAGATGTTTTGAAAGTTGAGAACGTATGTACTCCTTAAAGCTTTCTTTATCAGATCAGAAATACAAAGAATTGATACTTCCACGATTTGATTACGGAGACCAGTAAGTGGTTGAACATAATAAGTCATATGACAGCCGGCCGTAATAGTATTTTACTCAGGCCAGGAACTTAAAATTACCGCCGCTCAACACTTATATATTTAATATGTTCCTATTGGACGCCTGCGAATGATTACAGTGTAAACAACGACATCTGGAATTCGTAATCACATATTTCAAACTGTAGTGTGACAGTTAATGTATTACGTCGTACACAATACTATTAAATTGATGAAAAAACTCTGTCGTAATTTTATTCTAATTTTAATACCTTTAATACCAGTAAAATTTTAATTCCTGATAATTTTGCCTATTCGTTCAAAGCAAGCAGGTATAATATAATTATCCGGTATTAAAATTTTTACCGGTATTAAAGGTATTAAAATTAGGTATTAAAGTACGACAGAACTTTTGCATTAACCTAATAAATATTATTGCTTCCTCCGTTGATTTTTTGCCTTTTTATTCCCAAAGGAGTTTCTGGAACTATATTGGGATATTTCCTCTCGCTTTACTTCTTATATAAGTGCAGTTGAGCTAAAAAAGAAATGGAGAATTTCTCTGGTGGAACAGTTATTTTTCCAGTCACTTAGCTAAGTTTTTCTAAACAAATATGCGATGCACGGGATCCCCATTCTTCCCCGTATTTTCCCTCTAAAACGGGGAAAACTTCCAAAGTTTGGAGCAAAATCAGTTTGAGTAAAAAAAGCATAACAACCAAATTTTATTTGCATCAAAAGAAACTTAATTAACTTTAACAACTAGATATTTCAGAAATCACATATAAAGCAACAAATCTGAGAAGATTAATTTTAAGAATACAGTTGGACTATCAAAATCAGCTTTTTTTGTTTATCAATTTTTTTTTTTTTTGAAAAATACAAGAAATGTTTATAGTATTAGTAGTATGCAAATTTTGGTTAAGATAACTTTTATGGTTCTTGAGATAATCAAAATTAAAAAATCCCGAATAATTAGCAATATTCAAAATGCTCCATGCGCGTTCCATTATTATATACAGGTTAAAACTACTTCTATAATAATTATTTTACACATAAAAATGAAAGTTACTAAATTTTTTTGGTTTATTAATTAAATAAAGCTTTTAAAAATTAACTTAAATTGGAATCTATAAATTTTAATTAAAGATTTTTTTTGTTATTTGTTATTATTGGTTATTTGGTTATTTGTTACATTATTTTTAGCAAATTATGTTTATATTAGGTTGTCTGTAAAGTTCGTGCTGGTTGGGGAAATCAATTCGTACCGGAGAATTCTATCATTTAATTATTAGACATTGATTCCGATATCTAACGTCTAACGGGCAGAATTGTCCCGTACGAATTGATTTTCCCACCCGGCTCGAACTTTTCAGACAACCCAATACGTTTATAGAGAGCATCTGTGACAAATTGCAATAAAATTGGATAAAATAAAATGCGCATGGAATACTTTAAAATCATGAAAATATTAAATCTGTAAAAAAAAAAAAAAATGTTTTAATGAATAAATGAGTTATAAATGCTCAATATCTTTTTTTATATATCATTTTAACTATGAGTTAAGATTTTAACATTATTTATGACTCTTTTCCAAGATTTTTATGCATTTATGAATGTAGCCATTTTTTAAGTCCACTGCTAAATACTTGAAATATCAATACTCACTAATATTACTCCAAAACATGTCTTTAATATATGAAAGCAGAACAATTTTGCTTCTAGAAGTATATATATCTTATAAATTATAATAAAACAGAATTCAATGAAATTGCCTAAAAATAGATGATATGTTTTAGAAAGAAAAAATTATGAAATTTAAAAATTTCTATAACCTTATAGTTTATTATTATTCAGTATCTGAAGTTATTTCTAATGATATAATAAACCTTTTAAAATATACCCGAGAGAATATTTTTAACCGTATAACCAGTTGGCCCGTATTTTTCCGTATCCAGAAATCATATTAAAATGATTGTAAACAAATTTTTTTAAACAAAATTATGTTTAAAAAGTATATTGAATGAAGGGATGTGAAATATATTATACCATCAAACTGCAATTAAATATATATATATATATATATATATGTATCCTAGGATTTACAAACATTCTTATTTAAATACGGAAAATTCCCCAGACAGTCATAGGGTAAAATCTGCAAATATTACAGAATATTTTCTACATAAATGCTTTGTCGGTCCAAAAGTAGAAAAAGTAACTCACAAGTGTACTATCCAGTTGCGTTACTAAAATAAATTTTGATGAGCATTTTGCATATTTTTAAATATTAATATACTCCGTGGCACAATCCATACTCATTATAGAAACTAGTCGGATGTGTCAATCCCAAAACTTTCTTCAATCTCACACAGGTTTCGCATACACTAAAAAGAATCAGCACCAATTTATATCAAGGTCTAACTGAAACTCAAGTTTTATTAAATTCCGTGCATTAGTTCTTGAGATATGACTATCGCTAAAATCGTGTAATTCCTGCAAATTGCTTCATAGCAGCGCCACCTGCTGGGAGATTTTTACCAAAAACTAATCAGCACCAATTTATATCAGGGACTAACTGAATACAAAGTTTTATTAAATTCCGAGCATTAGTTCTTCAGATAAAGCTATTGGGGAAATCACGAAAAATGCTGCATAGCAGCGCCCGATTTTTACCAAAAACTAATCAGCACCAATTTATATAAGGGACTAACTGAATATAAAGTTTTATTAAATTCCGAGCATTAGTTCTTGAGATAGAGCGCCCACAAAAATTTTGTCACATGCAGACAGACAGAGTCACAGACAGACATTTTCTAAAAATAGTCAAATCGTGTTCAGGACCTTCTAAAACGTATAAATCCGTCGAAAACCGGAATTCGAAAATTTTCATGAATCCAATGCTTTCTTGTAAAAGAAGTCCTGTCAAAGGTATAAATGACATCTTTTACGCTTTTTTGTTATCTCAAAAATTTAATAGAAAAATTTCCTTTGTTTAATCCCAGATTTCAGCGATTAAATGAGGCAAAATTTACTATTCAATTTTAGTGGTAAGAAAAAAGCGTAAAAGTTGGCAGCTAAGCAAAGGGTGTTTTAAATGGGCGTGACTGAAACAGCTGGTGCCAACGGCTGCACAGTAATGCGCATAACTCGCTAAAAAATAATTGTAATTGAAAAATGCTTTTTGAAATTAGAAGCTGTGGTCATACATATTATTATTATACTAAAAAAATGAGTATATAAAAATGAGCTGCGTAGCCAGGCGCCCGTCAGGCACATCAACCATCGCACCCAAGACCTGAGGGACTTTTAACGCGCCATTGAAGGTTTATTTTTTGACTTTGAAAGTCCACTGTACCCTTAAAGCTCTCTTTATCAGATCAGAAATACATTTGACCACCTTAAGAGCAATGTTGCCAGTTTGGTCTTTTTTAATTCAAAAATTCCGAATTCATACCATAAATTCCGAATAAAAGTTTTTGCTTTATTTAATTACATACATTTCGTGATTACATAAAGTAAAATTTCTTCTTTCGAAATATCCGGTGTGATTTCGAATATTCTGAATTAAAAAACAGGCCAAACTGGCAATAATGATTAACTCTTTCAGGGGCAAGTAACTGTGCTATTGTAATCTTGAATTCACTCAAGAATTTTCGTCAAGACTTATTTGAAAATAAAAAATACAATTTTGCAGGGTTTTTTCACTAAAGTTATAAAAAAATTGTTCAAAAATTCTGCATTGAAATTAAGTTGTATAAAAAATATCTCACCGCTCTTCAAGGGAATTCAGCACCTACGCTCATCACACGAAAATACTGCAAGCTAATGTTAAATCAAAGGGAACTTTTTTTACAAATTTATCGTTCACATTTCAACAATTTTAATTTTATTTTTTTTTTGACGCACTTTTTTGTGCTTTATAATATTAGTTGACTTTTTTGTGAATTTTAAGGAAGGTGTGTTTTATTTTATTTTATTTTATTTTTTTACATTTAATTTATTTTTTATCAATTTGATGTTTATTACTTTTATACTAATAGTGGACATTGCATTAAACAAGGCTATCATTGAAAGTTGTTATTTTGGCTTTAAAATGCCTTGACGGTTGACGCATACAGTTACCGCAAGCATTCGGTATTTTTAAAAGATTAAATTGATATAGATAAATTTCTATGAAAGATAAAGTTAAAGGACTTCGTACAATCATTTTTAGTTACATTTTGGTTAAATTGTCTTCGAGATTATTTTGCTTTGAAAGAAAAATTTGAAAATGTCCTTCTCATAGTGTAAAATGTACCCATAAAAAATGACATTTTCTTTACAAAAGTATATTTTTTAATAAATATTTTTGTAAATCCCTAAGATAAGTTAACATTTATTATTTTCTGTACTGAAAAATGGAAAAAGCGTTATTACTTCAGAAGGCAGATCAATTTTAAAATATGTCTAAAATTAATAATTTCTAATTTTTAGAAAATCTATATATTTAAAACGCTAAGCGTTTTCTTTCGACAATTCGTGAGAACAAACTACTGCATCAAATTACATCTTTCTTTTTTTAAATGAAAGATATTTGGACACAGATTTGTTATCGTACATTCGTTTGTTCAAAAATTTTATTAATTAGCCGTAATTTTAAATTAAACTTTTACATCTGCTTATGACGTTATAAAGTCGGCAATCGGAATACGCCCACTATTGCGAGGCACATAGTTTATTTTCTAAACTCTGTGGTTAAAAGGGTAAAAGATAAATAATAAATATTAAAAGCACGTGGTTTTTAGGCCGAATTTTTTAATTTGCAAGTAAAAATTCGGTAAAAATATTTATGCGCGTGTTTTATAAGAGAATAAAAATTCATATTTATTGTGACGTCACGGAAATATTATCCATTGGGTTTATTTTATCATTATGCATTATAACTTTGTTGATGCCATTTTTTCATTGCAATTAAATAGAAAATATATTTTTATTTGTATACATGGTGTTTAAGCATAAAAGTAACGTATACAAAGTACGTGTGAAAAGTTTGCGCCGGTGAAAATGATGTTATGCTTAGTTTGAAATGCATTTTAACATTGATAAAACAAAAAAGAGAAATTTATATGATTGTGTCAGCATGACGTAATTTTAACTGATTTTTCAATTTTTAATTTTAAAGATGAGAACTGGAGCTTTTATTGGGTGCTTCATCTTGATTGCATACCTTGATTACATGCTACGAATTACTTTTTTTAAATTATGGCTTATAAAATTTCATTTTTTAATAACAAAAAATTCACAAATGTAAAGGATTTCAGGAAAATTAAAATTATTAAAAATAGTGTTATGGTTAAAAAAAAAAAAAACTTGAAATAATGATTGTTTTTTAGCTAGAATAAACAATGTAAGGCTAATATTTTATAGGAATTATTTTGGTAGGTTTGTTATAAGTTCATTTAACAGTTCCTTATTAGCGGCAAAGTCCTATTTCTTTCACTGTGAATTTATCTTTTGATGTCAAAAAATAGTAGTCTATTTTTGGACGCCAGCCAAAACGCAGTGGCAATTTTTAGAAATGCATAACGGTTGTGATAACAAACGGCGCTATCGCTTTAGATTTCATCGCGCTTACATATCACTTCTAAATACTACAAATTTAATTTTTTTACTACATTTTACAATTTTAATTCTTACATCATCAATTAGAAAAAAAATTAGCTTTCGATTGAAATTTATTTGGAAACTGCCGCTTAATTTAACGACTTTTTAAATAATTTTCAATTCTTTTTCGACAATCATGAAATATTTTTTAATTCTTTTTCGGCAATCATGACAATCAGTTTGCTTTAAAAATGTAAAATAGCCCCTGGGAAAGTTGACGCAATTGAAAATAGATTTCCCTAACCATCATGAAAAGTGAATAAATAAATAAATAAATAAACCTGATAAATCATAAGATCAGATTATCCATAAGATAGAGCATTTTGGCGCTAAACTAAAATCTGTCGAAATAAATAAATACATAAATCAGTTTATGACTAACATAAAATTGATATGTTGAATTCGTTGATGTTGCATAGAATATAGTTGGTTGCATAGAATATGCTAGGAACTGTATTTTATTATTATTTTTTTAACATCCAATTGGATATTTAGCTGTATAAGAGGGAAAAGATCCCCGACGTTATGGAAAAGGTATAATCATCCTGATTATGTAAAGGAACGGAAGAAACCATACAAATAAATTACACTTGAAAACATTAAAATCTCTGCAGATTGATTTATTATTGTAAAAAGAAAAATCTTCATCTTTACATAAAAATTGGTTAGCTTAAAACAATGGATACGTTTTAGAAGATATGGATTTTTAAATGAACAATTATTAAAGAGGACATTTTAAAACTTTTAATATAAATATTTCAAAACTTTTTTAACATCGAATTTCCACGGTGCCTTTGGGCAGGTGCAATGCACATGCGCATAGAATTATTAGCATATTCGCATCATATTATCCGGTTGCATTATCACAGGGGGAGAGGGAATGTGTGTTTTATTTACTATGTTCTTTTATTTACTGAATATAAGATGAAAGTAGGGATATACTATTTGTATGATACTTGATAGGTCCACGAAATTTTCTTTCTTGCCGTGGGGAATATGGCGGTAATGTCAAAATGATTTGCATTACACAGTTGTTTACGGATTGTTTGTGTGGAGTTTGCATCGGAAATCATATATATTATTTCTCCTGTCAACATCCCTTTTTCTCAGAAAATACGAAACGCAGAAACACGAATTAGATACCATATGAAAGGTTTCTGAACCGACTTCTGACATAGCACACTTAACATTTCGTTAAAACATGTTTTTGATTAAAAATTGCTGTTAATTAAAAATTAAATCGGCATTGTTTTCATAACAGAAATGAAAGGTTTTCCTAAAATTTGTGTTGCCACAGTTATAAAAAGAAATAAACAGTACAAAAAAGATAAAGTATGATTTCTCCACGCGATTAATTTAATATTTATTTTTAAAAAGCAAAATTTAATTAAAATAAAAGATAGGCTTTATTATATTAGAAATGCATTCAATTTATTTCATGTTTCTCAAGAATAAGCGGATGACATCATCTTCTAATGCAGTTAAAATACGATTGTTAATTTTTTTTCTCGAGCGTGCTTTTTGAAAAATATATCGAGCCTTTAATCGGGTTTTTATAACTTTTATACGTGCGTCATCTATTGTTATATTTATCATGTTTGTGTGTATGCGTACTGTAACGGAGTAATAGTACATTAACTTATTTAATGATTATCTTGGCAAAGTAAAGAAAATGACATTGGCGAGAGAAGAAAATTTGCCAACATATTTTTTGGCAACCTATTCATAAAAATTATTTATCATAAAACACACAATGATTAATATATTATGTAACATACAATGTTTAATTTAATATCAAACACACGCAGCCTGCTTTACCGGGGTGCCATACGAAGCAAAATCGCGCCAAAATCGTCGGGTTGCCTAGGCATAAAATCGCCCTTTTGGCGCCAAAACGATACCCCGGTGCATCTGCAACATCTGTACTTTATTGAAATGTACAAGCAGAAGTAAATTGTATATAAATAATATTGGTATAGATGCCGCAGACGCACCGGGATATATTTTCGGCGCTAAAAGGATGATTTTATGCCTAGGCAACACGACGAATTTCGCGAGATTTTGCTTCATATGGCAACCCGGTAGAGAAGATTGTGTGTAGTTATACTAAATTAAATATTGTATGTTTTATAATAAATTGATCATTGTGTGTGTTTTATGATAACATAATCATTCAGTGTGTTTTATGATAATAATAATTTTAAAAAATGGGTACTTACGTATTATACGGGAAGCTCAAATACAATTGAGCCAAGCATGGTGCCAATTAATTAATTGTAGTAACCCTTATTTTTCGATAAGTATGTGGTTTATTTATGGTACTTTTCGGTTAGCCGGTTGCCAGTGAAATATATATATATATATATATATATATATATATTGTGAGATCTTGAAGCTTTCCCAGCTAGTAAATATAGGCTCTCGCCCAAAAACAGTTCCCACGCCTCGAGTTAGACCACCGACGCAGGTTCGGAACATCAAAGCACTGTTCGATCTTTTCCTGGTGACAAGTGAGACTGCTAAGTTGAAAAGGCCAGACTCATAGGCGACATTGCATGACACTTAAATGGATGACCCAGACCCCCCAGATCGTCACGGTTTCAACCTTGCTTCCCAGAGCAATCGAGATGATGAAACCGCCGTGACCCAATAGAGGTGTAAGTCGCCTATGATAGGGCTAAATGACGGAGGTCACCGCCCATGCCCCCCCCCCCCCGACAGTCAGGACTTTGGAGAAATTGGCCGGAGAGAGGATTCGGTGCTAGAGATCCGAAGAGAGAGGAGAGTTTCCTCTCTGCTGGGAAGAAGTGAGAATTCTGTGTGGAGAAAAGGGTTTTTACTCCCTGCCTCTGAAGGAAGACGACTTCGGTTGTCGCGTGAGAAGGAGAACAGCGACTCAGCGCTGTGAAGTGAAAGTGAGGGGTACCTTTAGTATTAACATGATGTAAATGAATAGAGACTGTTTTACACAAACTCTAGACCATCTAAAGACTCTGATGAAAACTCAACCCATGAACTTTGAGGGTAAAAGAATATCCATTGATTCATCACTATTGTAATTTTCCAGTGAATAAATTTCTTCTGGTTTTAAATAAGAAATCTGTCTCCCGTGTTTCTACGCTACCGAAATAGAGAGATCCCGCTCGGAACACAGGAGTTATGACAATATATATATATATATATATATATATATATATATATATATACATAGCTTTTTATGCTTTTATAATATCACACCAGTTTGTTCAATACTTTAATATATTTTATTTATTTATTTATTTATTTTGTATTCTTTACCATTTTTAACAATGTTATGTATTTAACCAGTGGACCTGTGTGAGGATTTCGCACTGCAGTCTAACATTTTTTAGAAATATCTAATATTTTTTAGATGCAGGTTTAAACTTCTAAAGAAAAATTAAGGATAAACATATCTTCAAATAACATTAGTCAAGTGAGAATATCATATCATTTATTCCCAACAATAAAATCCCATCGAAGATAGAAACGAGGGGGAAAAAATAACAATTGTATTTTAACTGCATTAGAGGATGACGGCTTCTTCTTCGTGAAAAATACGGGACGAAGAAAAATAAATTGAATTATACTTAAATTACAATTCAATCTAATATTACAAATCATACCTTTTATGTTACAATCAATAAAATTTAATTTATTATAAACGTTTCAATTTTAATTTTGGTTTTTAATCATAAATATAAAATAACCCGTGCGAAAAGTCACATTTTACCTGTTTTGTACTATTTATTATGTTTTATAATCACTGTTGAGCATCATATAATGCGGTATTTTATTTTTGTGGCAACATTGATTTGAAAAAAGCTTTCATTTCATTTATGAAAAAACAATCCAGATCACATATCTTATTTATGTTGTCAACATCCCTTTTTCTATACACATACAAAACATACGACGATAAAAGAGGTATCATTCGAAAAGTTTTTGAACAGGCTTCTGACATAGTACGCTCACATTTCGTTAAAACGCGTTGTTGGATTAAAAAAAATAGTTAATTAAAAATTTATGCTAAAATGCACCAGGAAATAATCTCAAAGTTTGCAGTGCGAAAGCTTCGCACGGGTCCTTCTGGTAGTACTGTATTTCATTGGAAAAAAACTTTTAAAATAAAATATTTGAAAGACTGTTTCATACGCACCCCTTCTTATGTAATAAAGAAGTTTATTTTTCTGATATTGTTATAGTAATTTTTTTCCGTCAAGTTTTGAAGGGTTTCATCTAGTAAACTTTAAATTTTCTTAAAGAATTTACATTTGGAACTGAATGTATATTTATAAATATACATCAAATAAGAAAAAACGAGTGAAAACATTTATTAAAAAATAACTAAATTTAGTAAACCGGACAACCTTAAAACTTTTTCATTTCAAAAAAGCTACCAGTACTTTAGATTAAACAAACTTGTCTTAGCTAATGACAGAAACTTTTCAGTTAAATAAAACGAAGATTACCTTTCGGAATTTGCGCTGGCAAACGACTTTCAGGCAAAAAGGTTGAAGACTCCCAATTTTAAATAATTATTCGTAAAAAATGAAGCATATGAATTTTCAAAAAGTACTATTTAAGCTCCCAATACTTTTTCTCAGACCATCCACAATAAAACTTTCCTTAGAATTAATGTTATTTCCATCTTCATGTGCTTTTCGGAGAAGTAGTCTTTTTATATATATCCACCATTAATTTATTTTTCTCTCTAGAATAACTCCATTAATCTTCGTAACAAGCTTTCGCTTCAACACAGAGTAATAAATATACCTTTATTTGTCCGCTCTGAAAGTTTGATGTGTCATGAACGTTATATTGCGTCAATCTTTTCGAATATGTTTGGCCACATGCTCTCCTCGTTATCATATTGTTCAGATCTTGAAAATAATGTCGTAAACTCAGACAAGGATTTTATTTTTTTATTAGCGAGTCCTTCTTATATAAGAAGATCTTTTCCTTCAACTTTAATTTTGAATCGTTTAATTCAATGTTTTTATCAAAGTTTATCACAGTTTAAAAAGAAAAAAAAGCTGAAGTGACTCCACAAAAAATGACTTTCCAAACATTTTTAGAATATTGTGGATTCAGATAAATTTCCGATACAATGGTATCAACGGGATTCGAACACTGGGCCTTTCGTTGCGAAACTGGAGACGTTACCTCTGAACCACAAGTGCTTGACTTTATCACCGCAATATTTATCGTTTATACTGTATGACTTTTTCTTGGTGATTTTCCTAGTAAAATCGGTCTCATAATGGTTTGTAAATGGCTTAAAAATCGCGTTTAAGGGGGAGATCACGTTAACGGTTTAAAAAAATGGATTGTTCAAAAAACTTAGAATGGATACCTTGAAATGTTACAAATACACTGCAAAAAGGATTTTACAAAAATTCCAATTAGAACAGAAGTTATAGCTAAAAATATCTTGTAAAAAGCCATTTCCTGTCATGCTATAAAGTTACCTTTGAAGCCTTTTTCACAAAACTGTATTTTTTGGCATTGCGCGCACTCTTATTATCAAACTAATTATCATAGAACCTTGAAATTTTGCGTATAATTAATTTTCATGTATACTTTTATGCTGAAACTAAATTCAATCTGATTTTTGCCATAGAAAATTTTGTATTGAAAAATTAAATCTAAAATTTTTGGTAAATTTAGTGAATATCATTATAAAAGACATTAATTATGCTACTTAATTTCAATATACTTTTAAATTTAGGTTCAGTGTAAAATATAGTAGTATAAGTAAAAATAAATGGAATATTAAGTATGTGACTGCAATAGATTTTTTTTTTAATCTTGCGCGCAAAATGCACATTTTAGTATTTATATTTTAAATAGCCATTTTTGTCGTTATCATTTAATCAATTAATACTGCTAAATATATATACTTTGAATGTTTTTTTAACTACAAGAATGTATGAAATTATAGAAAAAAATGCAACTGAAAATCGCACTGGTTTAATTATTGTCATTTTTCAGGCTGCTCAACGTGATCTCCCCCACTTAAATACCTAAACCGTCGGCTGATTTGTACGAAAATCTATACAGTTCTTGTAAGAGTGGTCTTTAATATATTTGTCATAAATGAGAACTCAATGGGAAGTTCCATTTAGAAGCTATCGTTCTCAATTACCACACATCATGATTCCAATTCTTTTCTTACACTATTTGTTTGGAAGGTCAAAATGCGTTATTGGACGTTTTTATTTACGCTCCAGAATCGTTAATAGAAATATTTTTAATTTTAAAATTACATTTATTTACCTTTATTTAAAACTAGCTGACCCGCCCGGCGTTGCCCGAGCCCGTGTAATAAACTGAAATCTTTTAAAAAACGAAACTCTGGCTAAGGTTTCCGATGGCTTCGACACCGTATACCGGGCACGCTCGCACGCTCCGGAAAATCTTTTATTTCCCCCCCTTCCACCGTCAGGGGAGCAACCTCTTTCGGAAAGAACCTCTGAGACAGGTTAACGTTGCCTACGGTATTGTATAGTAGGCGTGCGACAAAATCGAGCTGGTTTCGAGAAGATGGGAACATTATAAGCCGAGTTATTGAAATAAGGCACAGTTAGAGAAAATAATCATGAGTGAGGTGCCAGGTGAAGGGGATGTTCAAGTGTCCTTCAGAAAATGACAAATTAGGAGGACTACGATGCATCTTTAAAAATTTGTTCGTTTGGTTAAGCTAGAAACTTAATTACAAATTTGGCTTAAACTATTATTCGGAAATAGTGGTAGCCTCTACTCATAAATTTAGTCTAATGTTATAAAGGGTGTCTATTAAGTTAATTATAATGTTTGGAATCACTTGCGTTCAAATCGGAAAGATAGTTGCTGAGATATGGAAAAGGTGGCATAGTTAGGTAAAAAACCTTGAAGCAGGGGTCGGGGGATGGGAGGGGATATTCAAGTGCCGTTCAGCAAATGATTAATTAGGACAACCACTATACATCTTTAAAAATTCGTTCGTTTGGTTAAGCTAGGAACTTAATATAAAATTTGGCTTAAACTATTATTCAGAAATAGTGGTAATCACTACTCATAAATTTACTTTAATGTTATAGAAGGTTACTATTGAGTTAATTATAATGTTTGGAATCAGTTGCGTAGAAATCGGAAGTATAGTTGCGGAGATACGGAATCAGGACATAGTTAGAGGAAAAACTTTGAAGGAGGGGGAGGGGGAAGGGGATGTTCAAGTTCCCTTCAGCAAATGACTAATTAGGAGGATCACTATGCATCTTTAAAAACTCGTTCGTTTGGTAAAGCTAGAAACTTAATTACAAATTTGGCTTAAACTATTATTCGGAAATAGTGGTAGCCTCTACTCATAAATTAAGTTTAATGTTATAAGGGGTGTCTATTAAGTTCATTATAATGTTTGGAATCACTTGCGTTCAAATCGGAAAGATAGTTGCTGAGATATGGATACGGGGCATAGTTAGGTAAAAAACCTTGAAGGAGGGTTCGGGGGGGGGAGGGGATGTTCAAGTTTCGTTCAGCAAATGACTAATTAGGACAACCACTATGTATCTTTAAAAATTCGTTCGTTTGGTTAAGCTAGGAACTTAATTAGAAATTTGGCTTAAACTATTATTCAGAAATAGTGGTAACCGCTACTCATAAATTTAGTTTAATGTTATAAAGGGTAACTATTAAGTTAATTATAATGTTTGGAAGCACTTGTATTGAAATCGTAAAGATAGTTGCTGAGATATGGAAACGGGGAATAGTTAGAGAAAACTTTGAAGGAGTGCCCCGGAGGGGGGGGGGGGATGGCGAATGTTCAAGTGACCTTCAGCAAATAACTAATTAGGAGGATCACTATACATCTTTAAAGATTGATTCATTTGGTTAAGCTAGGAGCTTATTTTGAAATTTGGCTTAGGCTATTATTCGGAAATACTGGTAATTGCTTTTTAGAAATACACCTTGAAGCAATGAATGCTGAGTTTTACGATAATTTAGTAAAAATGGAACTAAATGGAGAAGTTCGGAACATTATTACTGAGATATTACTGAGAAACTGAGATTTAAAATAGCGGTATTCTGTATATAAAACAACAATTAAACGCTACGGGTTAAAATTGTTAAATGTAATTAGACCCCTACCCTTCGCCATTCCCGCAAATATATAACAAATAATCTGTTAAATAAAGTTTTCTGTAATAGTAGTCTCTATTATAATAATATATGTCCTGTTTAAAAAAAAACCTTAAACCCAGATAATTATAATGAAGAAAAACGTGCCTGTAAATGTCTTAAACAGGTGGCGTTTATGTAATTTGCCGTGCGTAGATGGCGCTGTATTAGCTTGGCTATATGCAGGTAACTGTAATCAATGTTGGCACTATTTCGTTATAAGTCCTTATCCATGCATCGTTACTCTGATTTATTTAATGTGTTCTGAGAAGATATTCTACACAACCAACCAACCGATGAAAAAAAGCGTATTTTTAATGAGAGTTCTTTGTGCATTTTAATTAATATTTCAGAAAGTAATTAAAATATTAAAATTCTGACGCAATGTTGCACCAGGAGAGGGTTTGGACTGCCTAAATCTAAATTTCCAGCCTTCTAGGTGGGCTATATTTTCCTAGCCATCGCCAACAGACACACAGACACACACACAGAGCGAAACTTTATTTTATTAGTATAGATACCGTGTTTATGTGCAATAGCATTTTTTACCGATTTTTAAATGCGAAAATCCAACTGCGACTATTACGTGAGAAAATCGGATACCCAATATCGTACATGCTCATGCTAAAAAAAATATACCAGTTTATAAAAACCTGTAATAATGTTGTACTTAACTTACCAAGCGGATAAAAGTTAATTAATAAAAAATATAATGATCTCGAAGCCGCAGCGGTCGTTCGAATTATTAAATGCACCGGTCCGCCCATATCCGCTGATCGATGTCTTAAACTTATTGAATTTAGCATTTAGCTTTTAAATTTTCCCAGTGACACCTTCCAAGATCACTATCCAAGATACTACCGTTCCGATCAGTAACTGCAGGAAATGTTCCCGATTCAGCCGCGCGCCGCCTGTTCCGCAAAGTAGCGGCGGTCGAATTAAATACAGTCCTAAATTCATTTATTAATAATATTGGGTGATACTTTTTAAATATATTTTTTGCTCTCAGATGATTTAGCTCACCTGCTTTTCTAATGGTTAGGGCGATGGCTACTGAACAAAGTTTGCCGGGTGTTTGCCGGGTATGAATGTTCGTAGTGAGTCAGATTCCATTTTAAAAGGAGGTTCTGGTCTGTTTAACCCTCGTGTGCAAAATATAATCGTAGCGTCCCCAACAAATCAAACCTCAGATGATGTAAGGTTTTTATATAAAAAAAAGTTCTGGTTTATTAGTTGTTTTAAAATGATAATATGGAGGCTTATTCATGACTCATCCCAATGAAATGTTGTTTCGAACATATGTTGTGGATTTCCAATTATAATGAAAGTCGGCAAAGTCCCAGATGATGAATAATGCCATAATTACGCAAAAAAAAAAAAAAAAAAAAAAAAAAAAAAGATAAAAATGATTGTGACTTTCATGCGGAGAAAGTACTGTGGCGAATTTTTCTGATTCAAAACTAACATGCGACTATTAAGGTTGGTTGGGGTAAGTGGGCCACTGGGGTAGGTGGGTCCTCCCCCTCAAACTAAAATATGTACAGTATATTTTACATTTGTTTGCATCGATCATGCCACATTTCGTCACACTGATGGGTTTTGCATATATATATATATATATATATATATATATATAGAGAGAGAGAGAGAGAGAGGGGGGGATAGAAATTGCTTCAGTAGTCCTCGGGTAAAAGGATTTCCTCTTTTCCGTGGGATTTCACAAGTATTTTGACTCAATAACAATAAATGTAGCGTGGCTTATGATGTTGCTAAATCGAAATTTAGAAATCCTTCTGGAATATAACAAATAGAAAATCGTTTTAACTCATTGACTGCCGAATGAATACGCGTGAATGAATACGTGTGAATGAATGAATACGTGTGAATGAATGAATACGTGTGAATGAATGAATACGTGTGCCATCCATACTTTCCGGGCGGCATACCACGCGAATACGTGTGCCATCCATGTTTTCATTGAAGACAATTTGTTGCTATGAAACGGGACTATCGATAATTTACTATCATGTATTTAAACAACAAACCCCTGGCCTCACTGGCATGTTTAGTGATTTCAATTTGGCATTCAACGTGTAAAAATAACTATAAAATTTGATATTTTTGAATAAAAAAAAATATATGAAATTAACACTTTGTATAAAGTTAATAAACATTGCCACAATTGGGAATTGTGAACCGACTCGATAAACTCTGAAAACCGCTTTGTGAATGTCTGCCAAAAAAGCCAATTCGTCACAGTCTGCGGTGGTGAACGTGCGTTGCAACAAAATTGTTGATTTTACAGTTAATACTGGCACCCAGCTGCTAGTATTATACGTCAGTGTATTACTCCTTATTTTACTGTTTATTACTGTTAATTTTACGGTATAATACTGGCAGCTGAAGTGCTAGTATTATACTGTAAAATCAATATTTTTTTATTTTTTTTGCAGTGTGTTATTATTATTATTATTATTATATTATTATTTATAATTTGATAATATGAAACTTAAATAATTCAGTAAATCGGAATTATAGAATTAATTTTCAAGTATCCGACATGAACGACGATGATGAGGGATCATTACAAGGTTTTTTTGAATTTTTAAGCATAAAACAGCTTCATGGAAGTCCAAATGAGAAGAACAGATAGGAGAAAAAAGAATATTATTCTGAGAAAAAAGAATATTATTCTTAGAAAAATGAAAACAGTGATAATTTTTTTGAGTTTCTGGCGTTCTGTGACAAAGTTTTTATAATTTATCAACACGAATTTGTTTCTGTTTGTTTTTCATGCTGTTTATTTTCCATGTAGTTGTGCAACACTGGAAAAAAAATAGATCCCCTCTACTAACTCTGACACAAATCATCAAATAAACATGTAACCAATAAATTAGTAATAACGTCTACTAATTAATGCTATACTTAAATTTTTCTTTGGATATCGTTTACATACAGAATTCTAACAAACTTTCAAAATTTCAATGCTAACACTTAATTTTGACATCATCTTTAGATTTTTCGGCACTTTTTACATTCGGATAACAAACGGAAGTGTCCCGGTCAAGTAGTTTAAGAACTATGCAGCTTTAAAGTTTGGAACGCCTAATATTAAATTAATTTTTAATCGTTGCGAAACAGATTGCAATGCTGTTAGGTTTTTAAGCATAACTCAAAAACTACTGGAACGTCAAGTTTCATATTTGAAGCTACCATAGAAATTGATTTCTGTTAAGAAATACATAAGTTACTGTTGTAAAGAAATTGATTAAAGTTCCGTCGATTTTTTAATATAAATTTTGTACCTTCATTTTTAAACTTTATTTTGCTAAATTTGGTATCGATAAGGTAAGATTCTATTTGAAATTTTAAAGTCAAATATATATGGTGTATAACTATTGATGCAATTGTAAAGGTGTAGGGATTTTCTTATTTAATGGGCATCTACTCTAACAGCTACCATCATAATAATCTTTGAGCAAAATATCCTGGTTTCATTTGTACAGCTAAGACAAAAGAAAATATATAACATTTCAGCCATATTTATGATGCTTTTAGCCAAAAGTTATTGCTCTCGGAAACGCAGACCTCTTTCACCACAGAAAGAGGGAATTAGGCCCCCATGGCCTGAAAATATCATTGGAAACCTCATAATATAATCATATAAAAATTATAATTAGAGGTTGTTACATTCTCTATATGTACTAACCATGACACATACTTAGCAAAATTTAACCTACTTAGCAAAATTTAAGTATAACATTAATTAATAGACGTTATCGATAATCAATTGGTATCAGTCACAAGTAATTTTAGGATCATTTGCTGCTGAAATTTATAGAGAAATTTGTTATTTCTCCACCAGGACTGTGCGTGCACTTACAGTACACCAAATCCACGGAAAAGTGGACATGTGATTGAAAATCTTAAATTCATCCAAAATAATCTTAATTATAATAAACGCCTAAGAATGCGAATTTAAATATTTTAAAGAAAAGTAAGTGAAATGAGTTTATTAAAATTCATATTTGTACTTAAAAATTTATAACATGTGCACGATAAAATCGTCTTCTCAATTCTATGAAATTTCGAGTTTTAGTACAGCTACAGATTTAATGTTATGAAATTCCACTTTTGCATGTATAATCTGTTACTATTAGTAAAGAGAATTTTACTGCATTTCATTAGTAAATGTAAGCATTTTCAATTTTTTTTCACTCTCATAACTGAAAAGGAATATTTATTTTTCTAACAAGATAATAACTGAACGATTTAAGAAGATACGTATGATCAAAAATAGTTTATTAAGAAGTATTCACTAGCACGCTTTAAAAAAAAAAAAAATACATCTTTAAAGTGTTGCTATTTTACGTTGCGTGTGTGACATACAGGTTGATCACAAAGTTCTGTTACCAATAAAATAAAAAGAAAACTGCCCAGTTAAACTGAGGGCACTGAGCTCACAGGCTAATAACACTAATTGTATATTATACTCTTATTTCAAAGAATTTGAAATAAGCCCCTCGAAAAATAAACAAATTCAAAATAAATAAAAACAAAACCCAAATAGATAATATATTAAGGTGGGCTCATCCCCCCGTTCCCTTCCTTATAATTAACCAATAAACTCCCATAGCTAATCAGAGAAGCGCCTTATTACAATGAACAGATATACAAAATTTGAAGAAAATCGGATAATTCTGTTTGAAAAACCCATTTATATAAATTAAGGGGGAATAGCCCCCCCGTATCCTCCTTTATACTTAACCAATGAACTCCCAAAACTAATCAGAAAAGCGCTTTTTCATAATGAACCTATATACAAAATTAGAAAAAAATCGGATAATTCTGCACGAAAAACCCATTTATCTATATTAAGAGAGGGGAGGATTAGCCCCCGTATCCTCCTTTATACTTAACCAATGAACCCCCAAAACTAATCAGGGTAGCGCCTTTTCACAATGAACCTATATACAAAATTAGAAGATAATCGGATAATTCTGCACGAAAAACCCATTTATCTAAATTAATGAGGGGGGGGGGGGTTAGCCCCCGTCCTCTCCTTTATAGTTAACCAATGAACCCCCAAAACTAATCAGGGATTCATCGTATCACAATGAACCTACATATAAAATTTGAAAAAATCGGATATTTCTGCATGAAAAACTCATTAATCTACATTAAGGGGGGTGTTAGCCCCCTGTTCCTCCCTTTATACTTAACCAATGAACCCCCAAAACTAATCAGGGAAGCGCCTTATCACAATGAACCTATAAACAAAATTTGAAGCAAAACGGTTATTTTTGTCAAGAGTTATCGCGTTACGTACATACGTACATACATACAGAACCGGGGGGCACATTAGCTCTCAGACTTTGATAGCCTGGGAGCTGAAAACGTTATAACTGAGGAAATATTTGAGATAAATGTTCGTGTTTTTTCCAAGTGTTGTTCAATATCTAAATTTCAGTTTGCTTCTCTAGTTGTTAACATTAAGATGTTAAGGTACAGGGCGTCCACAAAGTCCTGTTAATATTGTAGAAGATTATAACTCATCAATTGTTGGAGTTAAATGCTCACGTCTTTTTGCAATCTGTTCAACATCATTTAAAATTTGTGCAGAAGCACTCACAACACTTCATGTACGCCTTTGGTTTCCCGCAGGATTATCCAGGCATTATTAATTAATTAAATGCGTAATAGCACAACCCTGTACAATTAGCTCTTATCATCGTTATATCAACAACTGTGTATGCAAACAAAAATTTAGATACTGTTGCATAGTAGACAATTTTTTATTATAATTTTTATAATTTGTGTAATTAATGTTAGAATTATATAATGTATGTTGTTATAATTAGTATTATAATTAGTACAATTATTGTTATAATCAGTATTATAATTAGTAAAATTGTTGTTATAATTAGTATTATAATTAGTAAACTTGTTGTTGTAATTAGTATTATGATTAGTAAAATTGTTATTATAATTATATTATACAGGGTGCAAAATGTTATATATCGCCAGCCTTTAATTTCTCAACCGTTGGTTGTAGACATATAGTTCCAATTACAAAAGCGTTTAAAATGAGGTAAATAATCATGTTGTGGCGTTAACTAAAGTAAAAAATCAATTTTATAAAAATTACGAAATCTAACGTTTTATACGGTCCCTCGGTCCCTATAGTTATATTTAGTAAATGTTTGAACATATCATAACAAATACAACACAAAAAGTTTGACTTCTATACGACAAAAATTGACACAGTTATCAAATTTCAAAGTTTGAGATTTTTTCACATGATTTTGTCTTTTATTCAGGGATCAGTTAAAAAATGAATTAGAGTAATTCGAGATCGAAATCAGGGTGCGATGTCCTTTTTACGGCAAAATTACCTTTAGCCGGTATCGCAAAATCGGTGTATCACCAAAGAGGGTTATTTCATCTAAAAATTTGAACTGACTTTGAGGGGTCGTATACAAAGTGAAGAATGAAATATTGAAATTAAACAGAAAAATAAATATCAATTTATTATCATATTAGAAAACGGTCTATTATTTTTTTAATACTTTCGACAAATTTAAAAGTTATATCCTACGGAAAAGCGTTCTAGGCTATAACCGATTTTTTAGATATATGTATCATACATTTCACACCCGCAACGCATAATTTAACATTCATAAAATTTAACAAAATTAAATTGTCTTTTGAGATTGATATGTTTCATTTTACAGTATAACTAAAAATGTATTAACAAAATGTACCAGTTCATAATTTGCAGGTATTTGGAATCACACGTTCCAAAGTGGAAATGTATGTTGTTTTTATATTACAATTCGCAACGTATAAAAACAAAATATTTTTAAATAGAAAAAAATATTTTTCAAAAATTGTATAGTGTGTTCAGACAGTTAAAAACTTCTTCTATATAATAAAAATTTTAAGTAAATATTAGAGCTTTAAATCCTTTACATACAGCAATAATTTTAATGTATGTGTGTCATACCGGCATCAATGGATTGGGCGAGTAATAATTTAATATTTGACATTTTGTTATGTCATATTATGTCACACTGAATGATTAAATTTATATTGCGGAATTTTGTTTTTTTACTACATTAGAACATGATTACTAATTTATAATCAGACCCAACAAGATAATTTATAATTAGTCCCAACAAGATAATTTGAAGCATTTGAAAACAGAGTAGTGTAAGTGACTAATTTTGAAAAATTGAGTTAAGTGCAATGTTCACTATACATAGAAATATACGCAGGTTATTTCAGCGTTCTTGTAAATTTGAGGATGATACAAACAAGTATAATTTTCACAAAATTATACGGAATCTCAAAGAATACAATTAGGTTAACTTTTCGTCACACTTTTAAAAGCGTATTACATTGGGCCTCTTATACAGAAGGTCGTTAGCACTTTATGTAAACGATTTTCACAATTAATTTTTGAACATATATGCCATATTATTTGAAACAGTTTTACTCTTCTGTATAGTCATGATGCTTGATTATACCTTTGGATCGAAATTTCCATCACAGTCGATATTTTTCTTAGTACAATCATATCAATTTTCTCCTGCACCTCTTGGAAACTTTCCAAAGTCTTTTGAACGTTCGTGAATTCATTTAAAGAAGCCAAATGCAGAAAAAAATCCATTGAGGAGGAGGATGGGATTCTTCAGGTGATTTTACGTGAATTACTTCAATTGGGACACAATTTATTACCGTTTGGGATTCTTTCTTTGCTAAATATGCATCAGTTGAGTTATAGAAAAGTAGGTTTGAGGACTTTGTTCATATGAATCTCTAATGTCTTTTTCATATAAAGCTGGAATTTCTTCTTCAAAAATGGGTTCTGAAATATTTTATTGATACTTCTAAATGCTTTATTACATTTTTTACCTTTAGTTTATATTTATTACAACATCCAGCAGCAATCATGAATCTTTTTGGAAACTTTTCTTTACATTTACAAACCCATTTTTTTTTTTTTTAATTGATAAAAATTGCTCTTTTTTTTTTATACACTCACTTAAATAAAGCCATGTTTCATCTAGTGTTACGATAAATTTTTATATATCACCAACTATGTGTTTATTAAAGTGAACTTTATAAAGCGTTGTCCGCAACACATTGGAAGACTTTGGGAAGTTTTGCAAGAGGTGTGGGGGAAAATTGATATGATTGTACTAAGAGAAAAATAGACTACGATTAAAATTTCGATCCAGAGTTATAATCAAGAGTCAGGGCTATACAGTAGAGTAAAATTGTCACAATGGTATGGCATATATGTTCAGAAATTAATTGTGAAAATCGTCTCGATAAAGTGCGAACGACTTTCTGTATTAGAGGAAAAAATATTTGAAAATTTGAATCGCGATTAAATTTACAGTGCTTTCAATATTGCGCATTAAAAAAGTACTGAAATTTAAATCTGAAGTTTTTTAAGTAAGAAAATTCAACTCATACCAAGTTCCACAATAATCAAATACATATTTACTCAATACTATTCGTCAGGCGCGAAAAACAAAACTACTTTTATGGAAATCTGCCAAAATTTCAAAATTTTATTCTGAAACCTGAAGCATTAACTGCTTCCGTATTTACTGCGACGTATTTTTATAAATGAATGGATCTTGAAATCATTAATAAATGAAAACACAATAGTTATTTACACCTTTTTTCTATGTTTTATTAGGGATTATCATTGCTTACAAATAATAACAAAGTAAAAGTATTTGACCATCTAAGATAAAAGAAAATTAAATTGTTAAAACACCTATAATTTTAAAATAAAAATATAGACCAATTTTAATGTTCATTTGGTTCAGAATCATTTGAGCTGTTTTGTTTCAGATATATTTGAGCTGTGTCTGATACTTTGCAAAGAAAAAGTACAATTATATTGATATTGATAAAATAACATTATTGAATGAATTACACGAGTACGTCTGACATAAAAATCTAAATTCGATATTCTGAAAGTTAGTAAAAATGCATTAGATCCTAAATTCATAAGTAAATGGCGAGAACGTCTACTACATAAATACTGATTCATGTGAAAAAAAGTTTTGTGGGCGACATTATCTAACAAAATCTGATGTGTCAACCCCTCGCGAAACTTTTAAGCATCCGTCATTCCGTGAATTCCATATTTATACACTTTATGCAGTGATATTTCTGCGAAAAAGGAGTAATTGATTACAAGTGTTTGTTCTTTTGCCTTTACTTACAAAAACTAAAAATATATACTCCAAATTGGCGTCTTCAAAGACGTCTTTACAGCCAGAAAAAAAAGGTCATCGTATCTTACAGATATAAAGGAGAGTGGCCGAGTGTTAAAAAAAAAATAAAAACAAGGCAGTAGGTTCATCAGCTGCCAAGATATTTTGGATATCGACTTAACAAATACTGTTTCGAGAAAATCGGGTTTAAAATTTTTAGAACAAGTACCACTCGCTGGTGCACTGTGAGACAAGAGTGGCAATAATATTCAATATGTGTGTAAATTTATAAAAATGGTATCGAGAAACATTTATGAAATGTTAGACATTTAGAAAATGCAAAGTAAATAATAAAAATAAAAATGCATTTTTTGAAGCCGAAAAACTGTCATAATCTTTTAAGGTAAGTGGAATTCGTTTAAGGCAGGGTGCGAAATTTGCGATCGCCAGGTCGCCATTCACCACCAGAAGTTGACGTTTGGCGACTTGAAGGTTGCATACGGAACTATACAGTCGCTTTCAGATCGCAAAGCAACATTTTATTTACACTCTTCAAAAATTGATAATCATATCACTCTCCACATATTCCTTTTCTTCCTACTTCTTCGCAAAAACAAACTTTTCCGACCATTTAATCCTGTAGTTTACTCTATACTATAATTATCTTAAAAGGAGGCCTTCGGAGTCTGTGGGTCGGTTCTTACCACTTTTTCATATATCTTCGCCTTATTCAATCACAAAATACTGTCCTATTAAATAAAGCAAATATTTCTATTCGGAAAAGTGGTAACAATCGCCCCGCAGGTCAACAGGTAGGAAACCACTGACCTACACATTCTATCTTTAAATGTATTAGAAAAGTAATATTTCCTATTTCAGAATGAAATGCTAGTTGAAATTCAATGCAAACATTCTCTTTCCATAACAGATTTCGCCTGAAGATGTGTTATTATTATTATTATTATCATCATCATCATCATCATCATCATCAATATTATTTTGGAAATATAATGCTGCTGTATCATTATGTTGGTCCTCATTGTAGCCATGATTTCATTAAAAGTTTTGTAACATTTTCTCAAATCATAAATACAACTTCAATAATTTTTAATAGATAACAGTTTTTACGCCTTATATAAATCTTTATTAAGTATTGAAGACAAGTAAACTGCGATAAATAAACAGCAAATAAAGTGAGAAGTCCGCAATACATCTTCAGACTATTTGTAAAAGGTTTTCAACGGGTATAAAATTGTAGCGAACAGCATTTTGACTCAGACGACTGACTTTAGGCTTTTAATTTCGTGTCCTGATTTAACCCTTTCACTACGAACCGGCACATATAGGGGAGAATAGGGTACCCATAGTCTTGCATGAATTCTGCAATAAATTATTTCGTCACTCAACAGATGGCGAAGGATGGATACAATGTTCAGTCTGCAAAGAGGATAAGAGAAGTAAAAGTTGAGAAAGTCATTACATGACAACATTAAACATTGCTTGAAAAACTGAAAATAAAAGTTACTGGTATCTTAAAAAATGTACGTATGTTTTAAAGTTTGATTCAAAATTTATTACAATAAAGCTTTTTGTTACTGGAAGTACAAGAATTTAATTTCTGATTAGTACCGGGTTTTACCCTACCACCACATTTCGGAGCTATTCCAGATGGTTAAAAAGTAATAAACAGTTCTTTCATTTTATATCTGACAAGGCAGGTCTCCATAAGCGCATACTCAGAAATTTTTGAAAAAATTGCAGAATGTTCTTCTCATGAGGATATATACATCTATAAAAAAAATTCTGCGGAACCTCGATATAACGTCCGTAAAAAAATATGAAAATTTTGATTATTTGGCGATTTATCACCGGTTGGCGACGGAATGAAATCAACCCTTCCAGGGGCAAAGTAGTTATGTTTCTAAAATATTGAAATCACTAGGTCACACCGGGATTTAACAACAAATTTATCTCCAAATAAGTGAAAGATTTTCTTCACGTATGTTATAAACGTAAAATTTGACTCCAAAATTCCGGTGTCACTGTGGCATTTGGGAATTAAAATTAAGTGGAATATATTATATTCCACCGCCCTTCAAGGGGTTAAAAAAATACGCTTTTATGACAAATACTATTTAAGGAAAAACTTTTTTGTACTGAACTTGTTTATACATGTTTAACTTACATAATAAATTACTTTTTTTAACTACAATTTTGTGTGCACATTTATATGTATATATAATGGAATTTAACGATTGTATTTTACGATTTAAAACAAAATTTAAATTGATTAAAATTGTTTCAAGTTCAAAAATAAGCCCGAATCTGAACATTGCCAATTCCAGAAAGTTTTTGTTGCTATGGAAACAACGACTTCTTCGATATAGAAATGTATAACAAATCCGTTTGTCATCGGGTTTTTCCTTTTAAAATACATTTAAAAATTACTTGTACAACCGTTGAAGCCATTTAAATCAGGAATAATCGTGGATTGGAGGATAAAACAACAGGCAAAATTTCATTCAATCGGTAATAAATAGAGAAAAAAGTGAGTGATTTATCTAATCTGGTTTAAAAAATATTTTAAATTGATATTAATGCAAACGTACAGAGAGCTGAAAATGTTGAACGCAAAATGCAAACGATTCTGAACAAGAGGGAATGGTATCATGAGCCATAGAAGTAACCCATTCGTATAATTTTTTAAGCTTATGACAATTTTACGCTTTCAAATTTTACAAAAATCTCATAGACAGGTCTCATAACAAGAATTTCTCCAAACTCTTCGCTTACTTTATTATGCCTTTCAGATTCATATATTTTTAAAATTTCGATTGTTAACTAAAAGTGAAAATAAACATACAGATTCAATAATTCAATAATACACATAACTTAAATATCAGCTTCGCTATAACATAAAATAGATATTTGCAGCTTCCAAATCGTAGAACATATTTTTTCAGTGGTAAAAATAAATAACTGCAACAACAAGTAGCTTGTATATATTATACAAAAAATAATAAATATTTCATTGTTTAAGTTTTAATTCATTAAATATTGTGCATTTGAATAATAATTTTACAAGCAATTTAAATTGCATTAAAATGTTGCTAGCCAAATCGTGTGTTTTTGCGCCAAATACTCGAAAGTATTCCATTTTTTTGCAGATTTTCTACTGGGATTCCGCAGCTAAATTTCACTGTTCCTTTATTACATACATGAGTAGCTTCATCAGTATTTTTTTCAAAATTTTCTGAGTATGCGCTTTAAGGAGACCTTCCTTGTGAGTTCTTATTACGGCGAAAACACAGGAGCACACTGTTAGAGCTTTTTATTTTTTCTTATAGGAAGACACAGAAAAAGAGCGATAGAACGAAGGCTACACGGAATAAATTTATTTGTAGAACCTAAATGTCATTGAAACACAATTTAATTTACATAAAGTTATACATTTGTAACACTTTCCAACATAGTTGAAAAGTGTTTATGAGTTCGGTTTGTCCGTCCGCGCTCTAAATTGCACAAATGTACTCGGAATGACATGTATTTTTTATATGTTAATGAGTTTCACTCTAGAATGTTCGCTATTGAAAATAAAGTGCATAAAATTTATAGTTTGTCTACAGGGACACACAAAAGAATTCCGTTATATTATGGTATATGGGGAAAAATAGTTTGTGGTACATTTTATTTAAATTGCTTATTTAGATATCGCATTTCATTATGTGAAAAAATAAAATTTCTTAATAATATTCTGTCAGTGTTGAGCGTGTTTTATAATCTATGCCTGATACATGCTTTTTCATTCTTGTTAAATATTGTATATAAAACATTGCACTGATATGCATTGTTTTTAAAACTGTGGTTACTCCATTGTTGTAACATTTTTCTCAACATTCCCATTTAATTTGTTCTGTAAGTCTAATGAAAATACTCATTTCGCTAATTCGGATTTATCTCTATTCCAGTTGCCTGGAAAATTCATTCTCCTCTACACTGTAAAAAAAAAATCCTGAGGTTACTAAAATTTTTTTAGTATATTTGTATTCCACAGATTTTTTTAGTAACCGGTACTAAAAACCGGAATCGTTGCTAGCTGTTTTCTAGTAATTCTTACAGATTTTCTTGTAACTGGGTAAGAATACAAAAAAAATTTTAGTAATTGCAAAGATCAATGAGAAAAACTAAAATTGTTTTAGTAGATCGACCCTTTTTTATTACAGTGTACAATGTCAAGTTTTCTGATACACTTTTAAAAAAATGTAAATGAATGAAATTCCTGACGTTATTATTCAAGTACCAAAGAACCCAGAAAGTTTTTTTTTATATTTTTCTTTAAGTACTTCTTAAATGGAGTATTTCTACAGCGCCGTGGCTATGGTGTCCCGAAACATTTTGAATTCAGACATTTGAGGGGTTTAGAATGACAGTGGAGTAAGTCAATATTTAGTCATTTGAGAAATGAAGGTTTTTGTGAAACTTGTCGTATTGCCTTTGCATTAAGTGGTCCAACTTGTTTTGCCCTCTAGCGACTCTCTAAGTGAACTATGACTTATTTGATTGTCGCACTGAACTGACATTAATATACGTTCAGTGAAAATATGGTTATCTAGATTTTTAAAATATTTGACTTACTCCACTGTCATTCTAACCCCCTCATTTCTCTCCGGGAGGCATTTCTGCAGCCCCGGGGCGCCCCCCAAATGCGCCACTGATCACGAATATGAATGAGCTTAGAATTCTAACTTTAACATTATTTTTTGAAAGATTCTTTGCTTTTATAGGAAAATTTTAAATGTTATTCGATTTCTTCGTAGATGAATTAGAATACATGCAACCTGCAAATTGTATTCATTTTTGAATGAAACTGACTTCATCAGTGGGTGAGAAAAAGTAGTTTGGATTTATCTAACTTAATATTTGGTGCTGCCACCTATTGAGCATCATGAATAATAAATATCAAATTTTTACCCCGACTGTCATGTCAAGAATATTATCTTAAAATGTCATATTTGACATAATTTTCTTTGAATTCATAGAAAATTAAGAAATGTTATTCGATTGCTTGGTGGTTGAATAAGAATAACTACAAACTGTATTCATTTACGAATGAAACTGACTTCGTGAGTGGAGGATAAAAATTAATCATTTTGGATAGTTTAGTGCTGCCACCTAGAGTCAATTATATATTATATGAAAAAGTAAATAATACCGTAATTCCCGGCGTATTATCCATGGATCAAAAAATCATGTTTCGACCCAGAAATTTTATTTTATAAAATGTAACTTACGAGATCGCTGTAAGTATTTGACTTCAATTATTAAATCAAATTTCTGGATCTAAACATGATTGTTTGATCCGCAGATTATACGCCGGAAATTAGGGTATATTAACATTTTAAAAATTTCATTGTAACATTTAAATGTGCGCGTACTTTTATAATCTGATATGCATACTAAAGCTGTCAGAACTGATATATGTTACACTCTAATATATACCACAGCTTTACTCTATATCTAGTACATACAGAAAAGCTGCATCGTTTTTACTTACCCGAGAAAGTATAGAGTAATCTAAGTGCGATGTTAAGATTTTATTTCTATCTTATCTGCCAATCATTTCTCTAAGTTTTTGTACCTACCTGCGTGCACTTACAAACATTCGCAGTTGTAACATATGTTTATTTGGTTTTAAAAAAAATTGACAAAATTCAGCATTACGTAAGATTATCATCTGTAAATTATCTACATATTTATGCATAATTTTCACTGGTGGAATGTATTAATCAGATATCCTATGCAATTGAACGGAAAATCTACAATAATTAACGCGCAAAGGAAGAATTTTTATTTTAGCTTCATCCGACTTTAATAATATTTATTCCAGCTACACAAGTTCTTTTTTTTTAATTACTGCTGTAGTAAAATGATATACATTTAAATACAATGTATAGTTTTTCAATGTATTATAAGACTGGAATTTTTACACTTTTAACCCTGTTGTAAAGTTTTTCATTGCCTATCATTCTGAAACATGTTTTCGACTAAACTTTACACAGCCATACTGAAATACAATCCATACCTACATTCCTAACAATGTAGTAATTCATATACTAGTTTTTTTCTTCAAAAAAAAAAAAAAGTAAAATCTGAACACTGAATTTTCGTCTTCATCTATGAATCTGATATACCTTTCATCATTGTTAGCTGATTTTTTTAATTTCCGAATTTATGTGCCCAAAAATTTATTCAGAATTTGATTTCTGGCAATGTTTTTGAAAAGTTGTACACTCACAGCGTTGAATTCAGACATTTTTTCTCCCAGGATAGAAGTCTGCATCTCCGGATGGTTGGTTGATTTTATGACGGCCGATTATCTACACGTGTAAAAGAGGCTCTAGGAGGGGGGGGGGGTGCCCTCCGTGGGGATCTTTCTAAGCGATCCTAACCCGTATTTACGGCAAGGTTCGAAGAAAACCATGGAAAACTCCGAACGGTTAGGTCGTCGACCGATATTTACTATGTATTGTTATGATTTTACTTCACAGCTGAGTTGGAATACAGAAGAATCTCGGTACTCGAACGCGCTAGTCTCCGAACAATTCGGTTCTGGAACAAGCAATTCGAGCAAAATTGGATTCGGTTCTCGAACAGTGAGATTGTCGTCGCCAAATCCCACCGAATGAAAAAAATTAGCAAAAGCGATAGAATTGATTTTTTCTTTTCTTTCTTTCTTTTTTTTTTTTTGGGGGGGGGGGGATGCGAAATGTACATACATCAGATACAATTATCGCAGCAGTAGCAAAATTAATGCATTATGAGATTCCTGTACAGAGGTTGCTGAATCAATTATTTTTTATTTCTTCTTCTTTTATTATTTTTATTTTTGAGTTTATGTTCACTAAACCCATATACTTGCCATATAGCAATTCCGATGCTAATGAATTTCATACATTTTAAGATTTAAAAACAGCGAGTTAGCTTACAGGTTCTATAAATCTAAAAAAGTAAGAATGAAAATTTTGTATCGGAGGAGTTTGAACCCAGCACCTCTCGTCTATCAGCTTTGAGAGCAGAACTTCTCAGCCACTGGTGGGGCTTTCTACATCTCCGGAGGAGGGGGGGGGGGTTGTAGTGACCCGGTGAGAAATTGCATTTCTAGAGTTTTATTAAGCATAAAAACCCAAATCTTACGAATAAGGCATTTCGATGCTCCGGGAGGGAATATCGTTCCCGTGTCATTCTCTGAATTCACATTCCCTGTATACCCATTATATAATACGTCCGACAGCAAATTATATATACATTATATAATATGTCGGTCATTCCTTGTATACACATTAATGAAGCAATGATAAGCAGTTCAGTTATGTTGAATTAGTTTACCTGAAACATTCATTCATATGGTTAGAAAATTAGTTCGTGATTGCGGCTAAAAGAAGCATTTTCTGATTTAAAATAAAGGTTTCTTCTCTGATATCTAAAGTCTATATTATAAAGCAGACACAAGTTCGTGAGTAACGATGACGTCATATTAATGTTGGCAACACCTGACCAATAAATTTTGTTTTTACTGAAATTTTTTAACTTTTAAACATCGCATAATTTCAATTTTTACACCGTCGAATAGGAAAAAGAATATTTTTTCACATGAAATTTGTTTGAAAACTGTATCTCAGTTTACTGATTTTTTATTGTTTTTAAAATAGCTTTCGAAGATGAATTGTTTTACTCTATCTCTATCGCGTGCAGCCCGATTACGAAAGATTAACCCAAACTTAAAACAAAATGAACAGTCCAAATTTGTTTCCGGCTAATACTCCATAAGAAATTAAATATTTATCAATAAAAAATATAAAAATAAAATATGAGAAAAAAAAAACAATTTTAACAGACATACTGCCTGTTGTCTGTTGTATGTCTATGCGCTTAAACCACTGAAATTATCAGAATAAAAAAGGATGCTGTAAGTAGCAAAATCTTTGACTATTAACTCGTAGCATACGGCCAATACAGAAATATCGCTTTTAATAAATTTCAAAACTTTATATGAATACTTTATTGATATTTTTCATTTAAAAATGGTTTTGATGTAGTTAGTGGCCAATCTAAATAATATATGTTATATGTAAAAAAATCTATTAGAGTTTTCACTTAAAAAGATAGTTTTGACAGGGATAGTCCTGGAAGCCCGGGCTGTATCCACTAGTTATAGTAATATGGAAAGAAAACCAGAAACGTGACAGATATTTACTATGTATTGTTATGATTTTACTTCACAGCTGAGTTTGAATACAGAATAATCTCGGTACTCTAACGCGTTAGTTTCCGAACAATTCGGCTCTGGAACAAGCAATTCGAGCAAAATTGGATTCGGTTCTCGAACAGTAAGATTGTCGTCGCCAAATCGCACCGAATGAAAAAAATTAGCAAAAGCGATAGAATTGATTTTTTCTTTTTCTTTTCTTTTTTTGGATGCCAAATGTACATACATCAGGTACAGTTATCGCAGCAGTAACAAAATTGATGCATTATGAGATTCCTGTACAGCGAGGTGGCTGAATCCATTAATTTTTATTTCTTCTTCTTTTATTATTTTTATTTTTGAGTTTATGTTCACTAAACCCATATACATGCCCTATTGTGATTCCGGTGCTAATGAATTTCATACATTTTAAGATTTAAAAACAGCGAGTTAGCTTAGAGGTTCTATAAATCTAAAAAAGTAAGAATGAAAATTTTCTTAATCGCAGGTTATTCAAAGTTTCTTCGATAAAGAGGTGTCCAGTTTTCGTTAAACTTTTATTAAGATGCTATAAATTGTCATTGTTTCATGCAATGTACAGTACTGTAATGTGTTTTAATATTTTACTGTGAATTTCACAGTGAAATTTATAAACATGTAAAGACAGGGAGGGTAAAACCAATTAATCGTATTTTGATTATTTTTTATGGAAAATTTTGATTTGTGGTAAAAAAAATTTTGAAACAGATTGTGTTCGATAATCGAGATACCACTGTATATGAAAAATAAAGATGGAAAAAGAAAGAAAAAACTTGGCAACCCGTTAAATACTTTTCAGTACGACACGTACTTATGTACAGTAATTTTTCAGTCTAGACATATACATACACACATATGTAAGGTTGGACCAAGTAGGACTACCAACCTCAGCATAGCTGATTCACTGGGTATACATGCGCAAGTTCGCGGCAAAGTGTCGCTATGCTTAGCGATGATTGGCGAAATATTGGCAAATTTAGCAAGTCAAGCACCAAAAGCAAAGTCTTTTATGAAGCCAAAGTCGTGATAACTGGCTAATTTCACAAAATTTCCCCTAACATAAGATTTTTTTGAGAATCTTCCATAATTGGGATTCCTGTCAAACTGGCGCAGTTTAGATATCGTGATCTAGTGTAAAATTAACTGCATTCTTGTAGTGAGGTTGTTAATTATAATTTTCTGACAAAACACTCAATCATCTACTGGATTATAATTTTGCTTAGTACGCTTTTTTGCCGCTGTAGCTTATGTTTGACAGCAACCCTAGGTTTGGCATGGACCCGGATTACGAAAAATTAGGCATAAAATTAATGAACAAAATTTGTTACGGCATCTTTGAATTAAATATATGCATTCTAAATAAATTGTGCATTATCCCACTACTTATATGTATATTATATGTTCTAAGATTTCCAACAAATAAAAAGTGGGATATGTTTTATTTTTGACTCATTTAAATATTTTTTCACGAGCTTTCACTTAGTTAAAAATAAATTTAGCAGTCAGTCATGTAGGAGATTATGACCGTATTAATGACTGATCGGCATTTTAAATTTATCTACTGTATCGGAGATATAATTGAATCGTCATATGTTATTAAGATTACTTACTTAAAAAGAATAATAAAAATAAAAGTAAAAATAATAATCAAATAGTGCATTGGGTTTAATTGATGCGATGGTCTGGTTACAATAGGAGGTTTGTTTACAGATTCGCAAAGTTTACATATAAGTTTTGTATTCATAAAATCCCCTGTCAATTAATCACATTTAATTTTTGTACAAACACTCAATAAAATATTTAATCGATGCATTGGTTGGGATCTGACCGTGCGAGAGCATTAAGCTTTGGATAAAATAGAAATTCTTTAGTATTCCAAGAATTATTATATTAACCCAATTTATCTAGTGCTGCCATCTGTATAATAGTTTAAGAACAATCCATCCTTACCATGTACTTGATTTGCTACTGATTAGTATCGATAATATGGAATAATACAATTGTCTTTATGTAGTATTTTGAGTTACATGAATTTATAATCTCACAAAGGAGCTAATGTTAGACCCAATTTACTATTATTTAAAAAGTACCACTGCAGATTTACGTGACCAGAGTTATTTTTACCTAGATTTTCCCCTCTCTTTTTAAAAGGGGGTTTTGGGAATCATGTTGCTTTCATTACGCATTACAATAAATTTAAATAAGCATTTCCATGAAGAAAAAAAAATGAATTTCTGCATAGCTCTTTGTTTCTTAAAAGATTTTCCTAAGATTTTCCTGATTCAAGGTGTTACATTTATTGTTTATCGATAATCAGAATAATTAAAAACTGATAAAAGAAAAATAAAGGCAATTTAGAAAATACTTTCTTTTATTACTATCTCCTTATTTTTTTTTTTTTTTTTTTTTTTTTTTTTTTTGTAGAATTGTAATTATTTTTTTGATAAGTTAGTGTGTCCCACATGGTCTAGTGCTGTTTTGCTCAACCTTTTTTCTGCGCGGGCCGCAAACATTACATAAGTTTGCTTCGTTAAGCGGGCCGCAGCACACTATACTTATATATTTAAAAACACATACATAATTACGTCTGGATAAAACTCACAATCATTAAAATAAATTCAACTACAGACTTTATTTTTAAAAAAACACATAAAAACAATTAAAATTATAAAATAGACGTTTCGTGCACTTTCGTACACCTCATCAGTACTTCGAACACAATTGCCAAGCCACCAGAACCAAAACAAGAAAAATAGTTAAAGTCACAGTTTAGTTAAAACACTATACTCTGCAGGAATTTGTGCAGCCTCGTTAATTGGATATTCAGCTAAAACCATCATACAACCCTCCAGGAAGATACGACTGCTGTACACGCAACATTTGGAGCAGGCAATTTGCCCGTTCAGAAAATCAGGCACATGATCAAAATCTAAAGTATGTGCAACCAATATCGAGGTTAGAGTGCCTCTATTAAACGAAACCCTATGTTCTTTCAACATCACATTTAAGGATCGTCCAGTCTCGCCCAGTGGCGCAGCCAGAATTCGGTTCTAGGGGGGGTTTTGAGTTTCTGATAAAGGTGGTCGCCGGTTATATGAATCACCGGTTAATGGAATCAGTCTTTTAAATGAATCACCGGTTAATGGAATGAAGTCTTTTAAATGAATCACCGGTTAATGGAATCAGTCTTTTAAATGAATGAAATCATAATGCTTATCTCTGCAATTACGTTGGTTACGGTTCATTTAAACAGCGTTTACAATATTAGAGTGACAAACTATAAAATGCACCAATGAAATAACACAAAAATTGATTAGATTTATAAAGTGTTTAAAAATGATGAGGAGAAAACTTTAAGATGGAAGAGCACAGTACAGCAAATAATTTTTACATAGAAAATAACAGATTTGCAATCCATTTGTTCAATCAAAAATCCACAAGGTTTCATGAGAATCACGAATTCTTATTCCTAAATTTAATAAAAAAGAAGCAATTTTAACAAAATTTTCAATAGACTTACTTACCTTGCTTTTTGCCAAATGTGACAACTCAATTAAGGTAATCGATGTTTTGGAATGTAGTTGATATTAAACACGGTATTGTAGACTAAATTACTGTGCCCTTACAGTACTTTACATGACATCGAATTTCGCATTATCTAATGTAAATCTGATGAAAATTTTGTTAAAATATATTTATTATTGTAAAAGTTCTCTAAAAATATCCGAATTTGAATTGTAGTCGTATCTATACTAATATTATAAAACAGCAACATTTGTTCTTTTTGCAGGGGTTAATTCTGGAACTACAGAACAGATTTAAAAAGAAATTGGTCAATTGGTCATATGTGAGTTTTATTCGCGTACAAAGGGTTCCACACAAAATATCAGAACTGTTCAAAGGCAATATTCTCACATGACATAGTCACATACCTAAAACAATATTACATGCCAGAATTTAATTTTATTGGTATTGGAATAAAAAACAATGAATATATCTCCCTCTAAAACAAAGACCTTGTACAAAGTTTAAATTTGGCAGAGAACAAATCACGCTTCGGAAGAAGTTGCTGAGTTTCACATGAAAAGTTACTTGTTAATCATATTTGTCGTAATAGTAGACAATTATAAAGCATTTTAAAAAAGTATGCTGAGCAACGCGAAACTTTCCGATTCATTTTCAAAAATGAAAACCTATCGAGGTATGATAATTCAAGTGATTTGTTAACGAGAAGATTTTTCATTATAAATGAATTATATATTGAATTATAAGCGATTGTTGTCTCAAAATTACTTACTCTTAATGTCTTAGAATTATTCTATGAATTATTTTTCAATATTTTCCCTCAATAATTGAATTCATTTGGTATGAAAAATGTTGACTATCATGATTCGTCTTACCTAAAGCAAAGATCTTGTTACAAAGTTTAAGCTTAGCATTGTGTCAAGCGCGCTTCAAAAGTAGGTCGCAAAGTAGCAACACAGTTTTGATCCGTGCCGTTGTTTTCTAGATGGGTTTTAATTAATATCTCAGCTATTTACAAACATATATTTTCGAAAATCATTACCAACAATCCTTAGATGATTCTGCGTCGATAACCCTTAACTCCCCGCTGAGTGCCAGAAGAATAAGACACATGAGTGATCTTTTAATAGTTCCGTTTTTACTTTTTAAGTATGGAACCTTAATAATGGTGTCAAAATTCTGTTAACCATCTCCTCTCTAACATAGGCTATATTTTATACAACAATTTCCAAACACTTTTTTTCGGTACATCACGTTCCAAATGGATGC
The DNA here is from genome assembly GCA_963931845.1 of Maratus michaelseni. Taxonomy (NCBI): domain Eukaryota; kingdom Metazoa; phylum Arthropoda; class Arachnida; order Araneae; family Salticidae; genus Maratus; species Maratus michaelseni. The sequence continues at coordinate 152,577,741 of OZ007599.1, read as the reverse complement.
AAGAACAAAAAAAAAAATTCTAAAATTGCACTTTCTATGATATTGTTGATTCTAGAAATTTGAAATTTGGACTAGCGGTTACTTTAAAAAGATGTTAATGCTCACTAAAAATGGTTTCTATAAAGTTCGAAATTTAAAACAGGAAAAGGAGCAGGAAACGTTCTAAATTACAATTTATTTGTACAATTAGGGCTAGAAACATGAAATTTGGCATTGTTGTTACTTTAGAGACTTATATAGACCAAGAACAGTTTGCAGTAGCAGAAAAAAAAAAGTTCTAAAATTGGGCCATTCCATTGTGACGGGTGTGACATCCAGACAAAATTTTAAGAGTTTATAACTATATTTTGGGAAATAAATTAGTTAATAAATCCCTGAAAAGTATTTTAATTATGTTTTTCCATGCATATGCTTGGATAATTGAGCAAATATATAACTTCAATAGCTTTCAATATTTAAAAAACAAAAATTTTAAACTTGTGACGGGTGTGACTCTCTCGGGACAAGAGTTTTTACTTGCATACACATTTGTTAAAATTCCTGTGAATATTTAACTGTGTCATTATTAAAACAATTTTTTTCTAATGAAAGAGATTCAAATAAAACTTTGTAATTTTCATAATAAATTTTAATTATTTTAATGTATAAGAATTTTTTTCCTGCTGTGACGGGCGTGACAAAGAAGTGACGGGCGTGACATTGTGCAAAGTGTACAATTTGAAAGTTGTTTACCAAAAAAATACAGTGATCAGTATAGACAGTAAACTCAACAATAGTAAATCTACAAAAGAAATTTAATAAAACTAACATATTTATGCAGTATGATCACTGATATATCACAAATAATTAATTTCCTTTCATTAGGAGTTCTTGGGTATGTATTATCAATCTTTTCACGCGTCTATGCAACAACTAACTGCATTACACTGCTAACATAGTTTAAAAATGCAATACTCAGGAAAAATCTGAACAATTTATTTATTTTTTCGCATAGCAACATTAAGAATTAAAAAGCATTAGCAAAATCATTCAGCAAAAATGTTTCAGCCAAAGATAAAAATCCTTATTATGCCAAAAAAAAAAAAAAATGTTCATATTAACTTCTAGAAACGAATTCAAAGACTATACAAAACAGACAAGCATGTATTTCCTGTTGTGAATCATTAATTTGCGGTTAAAACACAAGTTGTGGTTTAAACTTTATACCAGCTTCAAGTTTAGTACGAAGTTTGAATAATCGAGAAATGTATTTTGAGTATTTTCAAAATACAAAACACATGGAAAAATCATTTCAAAATACATTATCAAAATACTTTAGTTTTATCTGTTTAAAATACAAAATACAAATGTATTTTGAAAATGTATTTCAAATACATGTATTTTTGATACTGCCCAGCTCTTCTTGACAAAGTGACGCAGTCCAAATAACAAGTTTTGACTTTGACTTAACCGATGCTTGTAATATGCTCTTTCACAGTTTTAAGTAGAATTTTCGCCGTTTAATTGAATCACATTTTTGAATAGAATTTGATTTAACAAAGCGGCGGATTCCGCCAAGGAGGAAAGGCCAAAAAATTTAATTTTAACTTTAGTTTTGATTCATATAAACGGCAATTATAGTAATTTTTTTTAGCTCTGGGGGGTGTTTTAACCCCCAAACCCCCCCCCCTTGGCTGCGCCACTGGTCTCGCCTATATAGCTGGATCCGCAACCCTTGCAAGGAATTCGTAAACTACACCTGTAAGGTCAAATCTTGAATATCTATGCTTGTAGTTAATCAAAAAAATCTTAATTGGATTAAAAGGCACATACGCAGTCCTGATGCCCACATCCGCAAAAACACGAGATATTTTCTCAGAAATGTTGGCGTAGTACGGTAAGGATATAGTTCCCACCGGTGTGGCACGTTGGTAAGGCGTGGGATATTCATTCGATCTCTTCGATAGTTCCGATAAAACTCTATGGCACCATCTTCGCGGGTAATCGTTATGACGTAAATCAGAAACTATTTTACAAACTTCATTATTGAAACTGACCTCACTATTACAAATTCTTAAAGCTCTATTGTGCAGTGATCTCACCACTGCAACTTTATGTGACAGAGGGCTGTTAGAGTTGAAATTTAGATATTTACCGGAAGAAGTAATTTTTCTATAAACAGGAGTTTTTAAAACATGAACATTGTTGACAATATTTCTTTCTATTAATATATCCAGGAAGGGGAGGATTTTATTATCTTCATATTCAATTGTAAATTGGAAGGATCTCGACATTGAATTTGCCTTGCCCAAAATGTCGAAAAGATGATCCTTCTCCGCAATGAGAAAAATGTCGTCTACATATCTCCTCCAAAATTTTACTTTATCCCCAAGGCTACACTAGATACCGGGCTGGCTCATTCATTATCATGACGTCACAAATGGTGGCTGGCCGCAACCAGCAATTGGTACATAGCGACGCGCCCATAATTTTGCGCCAATCGCTATATGTCTCTCTTTTTGTTGTTTCGTTTTGTACCAATCGCTGGTCGCGGCCAGCCACCATTTGTGACGTCATGATAATGAATGAGCCAGCCCCGAGGCTAACGAAAAAGAAAGGCTACCGCGGTGCTTTACGCATATCTTTTTTTACAGACCGCGGGAGTCACGTGATGCTCGAATGCACCAATGGAGGTGTACGAAAAGAGCATCACGTCACTCTAGCGGTCTGTAAAAAAAGCTAAGTGGAATACACCGCGGTAGCCTGTCTTTTTCGTTAGCCTCGGCCAGCCCGGTATATAGTGTAGCCCTGTTATCCCCCAAATTCATGATAATGTCGTTTACCAAATATTGCATCACATTTTCTGCGACTCTTACAGAAAGTGGAGAGCCCATCGCCGTCCACTTTAGCTGTTTATAAAAGTTACCTTCAAAAACAAAACAGTTCGAAACCAAGCAAAATTCCACGAGTTTCACAGCAACCTCCAAATCCATATCAATTTCAGCCGCAAAATCAGACCACATGCTACGAATAGCAAGGGAAGCAAGATCAATGGGGATGGATGTGAATAACGATACCACATCTAAGGAGGCCATCACACAATTACTAGGAATTACGAAATTCTCCAAATCCTCAAGAAATTTATACGATGAATTTATACTATAAGGAGAGGAAGCCGTCAATGGTTTGATAGTAACTGAAAGAAACTTAGATAAGTTATGAAGGGGGGAATGACTATAATCTATTATAGGTCTCAAAGAAATGTTGGGCTTGTGAGTTTTCGGTAAACCGTAGAATCTTGGAACCAGACCTGTGTAACACTTCAGTTTCATGGCAAGATTTGGACAAAATTTACCAGATTTCACTAAATAACTCAAAAGGCTGTTCATCTTTCTCTGAATACTGGATGTCAAATCCTTTTAAACAACACCGTACGTTTCACCATCATTTAGTAATTCAAGGGATTTCCCGATGTAATCAGACTTATTCATAACCACAATAATCCGGCCCTTGTCCGCATTAGTAACGACTATTGAATTATCACAAGATAGGTTTTCCAAAAGCTTCATATGAAGATTGTTAGATCTTGGAGCGACATAACCGTTTTTAATTAATACCGTAGAAATTTTTGACCTTACCTGGTGCCTCTGCGAGGGGTTCAGTTTATGCATAACCGGTTCAACGGCCGCCAACAAGCGGGGAATGTCAAAACCTGGAGCACCAACGGAAAAATTAAAGCCATAGTTAAGTAACTTAATTTCATCTTCAGAGAAAACTCTTGAAGAGAGGCTCAAAATCTAATTATTTTTCACAATTTTACCATTATCTGCACTTAACGAAACTTGAAAACTTTGAGCACAAAGTCTATTGAACTTATTCTCATGCTTCTTGACCAGCTTCGCTCTCAAAGTATTACTAATATAACTCAAAAATCCCAAAATTTGAAGAGAGTCCACAGGCTCAACAGCACAGAAAAGGCCATTCGTGCAGCTATGTAAACGTTTTTTCCTATCATTCAGAACACTCATTCAGTTCAGACTGTGGGACATGGCTGCCTGAAGAAACTTGAAACTCGTTGACAACGCGATCTTTTTACCATTAACAGAAGGAACTAAAGATTTAACTCTAAACGAGGGAGGGACAACTTGAGATCTCTTACACTGCAGTAGAAAATTTAACTGTCTTGAAACACGGACGATTTTACTTGATAATTTGCACGTGGTCCTTAGTAGCCCTGCAACAGGCGGTCCATATTTCATATTTAAAAACACATACATAATTACGTCTGGATAAAACTCACAATCACTAAAATAAATTCAAATACAGACTTTATTTTTTAAAAAACACATAAAAACAATTAAAATTATAAAATAGACGTTTCGTGCACTTTCGTTAAAAAAGACGTTTACATAGCTGCATGAATGACCTTTTCTGTGCTGTTGAGCCTGTGGACTCTCTTCAAATTTTAGGATTTTTGAGTTATATTGGTAATACTTTGAGAGCGAAGCTGGTCAAGAAGCATGAGAATAAGTTCAATAGACTTTGTGCTCAAAGTTTTCAAGTTTCGTTAAGTGCGGATAATGGTAAAATTGTGAAAAATAAGTGCATTTTGAACCTCTCTTCAAGGGTTTTCTCTGTAGATGAAATTAAGTTACTTAACTATGGATTTAATTTTTCCGTTGGTGCTCCACGTTTGGACATTCCCCGCTTGTTGGTGGTCGTTGAACCGGTTATGCATAAGCTGAACCCCTCGCAGAGGCACCAGGTAAGGTCAAAAATTTCTACGGTATTAATTAAAAGCGGTTATGCCGCTTCAAGATCTAACAATCTTCATATGAAGCTTTTGAAAAACCTATCTTGCGATAATTCAACAGTCATTACTAAAGCGGACAAGGACCGGATTACTGTGGTTATGAATAAGTATGATTACATCGGGAAATCCATTGAATTACTAAATGATGGTGAAACGTCCGGTGTTGTTAAAAAGGATTTGACGACCAGTATTCAGAGAAAGATGAACTGCCTTTTGAGCGATTTAGTGAAATCTGGTAAATTTTGTCCAAATCTTGCCAAGAAACTGAAGTGTTACACAGGTCTAGTTCCAAGATTGTACGGTTTACCGAAAACCCACAAGCCCAACATTCCTTTGAGACCATAATAGATTATAGTCATTCCCCCCCTTTATAACTTATCTAAGTTTCTTTCAGTTACTATCAAACCATTGACGGCTTCCTCTCCTTATAGTATAAATTCATCGTATAAATTTCTTGAGGATTTGGAGAATTTCGGAATTCCTAGTAATTGTGTGATGGCCTCCTTAGATGTGGTATCGTTATTCACATCCATCCCCATTGATCTTGCTTCCCTTGCTGTTCGTAGCATGTGGTCTGATTTTGCGGCTGAAATTGATATGGATTTGGAGGTTGCTGTGAAACTCGTGGAATTTTGCTTGGTTTCGAACTGTTTTGTTTTTGAAGGTAACTTTTATAAACAGCTAAAGTGGACGGCGATGGGCTCTCCACTTTCTGTAAGAGTCGCAGAAAATGTGATGCAATATTTGGAAAACGACATTATCATGAATTTGGGGGATAAAGTAAAATTTTGGAGGCGGTATGTAGACGACATTTTTCTCATTGCGGAGAAGGATCATCTTGTCGACATTTTGGGCAAGGCAAATTCAATGTCGAGATCCTTCCAATTTACAATTGAATATGAAGATAATAAAATCCTCCCCTTCCTGGATATATTAATAGAAAGAAATATTGTCAACAATGTTCATGTTTTAAAAACTCCTGTTTATAGAAAAATTACTTCTTCCGGTAAATATCTAAATTTCAACTCTAACAGCCCTCTGTCACATAAAGTTGCAGTGGTGAGATCACTGCACAATAGAGCTTTAAGAATTTGTAATAGTGAGGTCAGTTTCAATAATGAAGTTTGTAAAATAGTTTCTGATTTACGTCATAACGATTACCCGCGAAGATGGTGCCATAGAGTTTTATCGGAACTATCGAAGAGATCGAATGAATATCCCACGCCTTACCAACGTGCCACACCGGTGGGAACTATATCCTTACCGTACTACGCCAACATTTCTGAGAAAATATCTCGTGTTTTTGCGAATGTGGGCATCAGGACTGCGTATGTGCCTTTTAATCCAATTAAGATTTTTTTGATTAACTACAAGCATAGATATTCAAGATTTGACCTTACAGGTGTAGTTTACGAATTCCTTGCAAGGGTTGCGGATCCAGCTATATAGGCGAGACTGGACGATCCTTAAATGTGATGTTGAAAGAACATAGGGTTTCGGATATTGGTTGCACATACTTTAGATTTTGATCATGTGCCTGATTTTCTGAACGGGCAAATTGCCTGCTCCAAATGTTGCGTGTACAGCAGTCGTATCTTCCTGGAGGGTTGTATGATGGTTTTAGCTGAATATCCAATTAACGAGGCTGCACAAATTCCTGCAGAGTATAGTGTTTTAACTAAACTGTGACTTTAACTATTTTTCTTGTTTTGGTTCTGGTGGCTTGGCAATTGTGTTCGAAGTACTGATGAGGTGTACGAAAGTGCACGAAACTTCTATTTTATAATTTTAATTGTTTTTATGTGTTTTTTTAAAAATAAAGTCTGTAGTTGAATTTATTTTAATGATTATACTTATATAATAATGTAGAAGAAATGTAGTTAAAATAGAAAAAATACAAAGTAACATAACAAAGCAATGTAACGAAATATAATTAGCTTACTATACTATATACTTATTATATAATAAGTATAAAACAAGACAATAAAATACAAAATTTCTAAATTCTAATAATCACAAAAAAAATCGGATTTATTTAATAAATCCAACTTAGCTCAATACAAAATACTTCATACAATACTTCATATATTTTCAAAATGTGAAAATATATAGTTGAAATTTATTTAATTTGAAATAATATTTGATTAGTGGTGAAGATTAACATACATCTCTGTCATGCAAATAGGACTATGTAAGAAAGCTTTCACTTAGCAAATGACGTACTTTTAAATTATAAATGACTGGGAAGATTTAGTCTTCTCATTAAAGTAGATAAAACAAAGATGAATCGCTTAAATACCTTTATTCTCTTTTATAAATATGGATTAATGATTGCGTGTCTCGGGCCGCTCATAAGAAGTCGACGGGCCACATACGGCCCGCAGGTTCAGTATGGCTGATCTAGTGGTTAGGATACCTGGCTCTCACCCAGGAGGCACGGGTTCGATTCCCGGTGTGGGAAGTCTAGTTTTTTTTCTTTCAATTTCTTGAACACACTCCGGATAAAGTCATTTTATAATTTTCAAGGTAGCTTAGCACGTTCAGTGGCGGCTTATATTTTTTATGTACATTATACTTGTACTTACAAAAAACTTTGTACGGAACTGTGTGCTTTTAGTTTTTACGATTTATGAATAAATAAATTTTTTAATTTGAACCCAAAGGCTAGTATAAAAATCGAGCTCGGGCCCGGGACTGTTCCTTTGCACTTCTACTGCATAGTAGCAATGAGTTTAGACCACTTTTACGAAGCCAGTTAAAATCGTCATTCTATAAGTAATAAAAGAAAGTTGTGTGTCTGTGTGCGATAGTTAGCGAAATCTACCGCAAGTAGAAATCTGAAAATATGGGTGCGGAAAGTCCGAGGCAGGTCTTGATGTCCCTGATGCGATTTGTACCCACGAGAGCCAAACACTATAAATCATGAGTGTGAGTAATTAGGAATGAATAATGATATGTACCGAAAAATACGGAAGTACGAAACGCGATAAACAACGCCGTTAAATACTCCATTTTCGGACGGGCATTTGAGGATTTTCACCCTCCAAAAACAAGTCATACCCTACCTTGATAAACCCATTAAGAGTTCTGCTGATTGTGACTCCCGGCGCAATGTAAAATAACTTGATATACCATATACGTCCCCTGACCATTGTACGATTCCATGGTGCATACCTTTCTTATCTTGTTTTAAAGATTGTTTAGTAAATAGATCTAGGGATAAATAAATGAATCTTTTTCAGTATACCATCGTGTCACATTTGTTGCATACACGTGCAGGAAAACAGTAAGGAATATAATATGATTTTTTTTCTGTAAAATTAATATTTAATAAACAATATATTAGTCATCTTAAGATAGATGACAGAGAATTTTTAAATAGTGTTATTTTTCTCTTATTGGAGATCTGAATCAGAATAATTTTTAAAAGCATAAAAATTGCATAAAACAAGTAAAGAATATATTAGTCATCTTAAGATAGATGAAAGAGAATTTCTAAATGGTATTGTTTCCCTTATTATTGAAAAGCTGAATCAAAATAATTTAAAAACTATTTTTTATATCTATTATACAAAAATATGCCTGTCTGTGTTTCACAATTCCTACATAGTATGGAATGCAGCACGGTGAAACTAACATCTGTTATTCGCATGAATCCGGGGATGTCTTAATAAATCCCAGAACTTTAAATTTTTAATTAGTGTCCGAGATATTAAATTTATTTTGCAATTGTAATTAGGTAGATTTCGTAAGAAATACTACCTATTACATTCTCCCTTAAGTTGGAATTTCTAAAAAAATTTTTTGCAAATCTACGCCGATCATGACTCTCAGAACCCAAAACCACACCCAGTACAAAACTTTATCTACCTATACACTAATTGAATTTTCAATTGAGCTGAAATCAGAGCTGAAATTACGCCGTAAATTAATGAAATACAAAGAATGTGAATTATCACTTTACTAAACAGCGTACAACCATTAAAGTGAAAAAATGTCCAGACCGGGGTTCGATCCCGGATACCTTGGTATAGCGAACCAAGTGATATACCAATTAAACTATCCAGACGACATCCAGTCTAGCATTCACTCACTCTTATATGGCACGGCTACAAACACGCAGCGCAAGATGGAAAGTCAATCATGAGCACAACACCGTTGGCATGCATGAGACAAATTAAACCCAGTATCGGTGAATATTTTATACACTAATTGAATTTTCAACAGAGCTGCAATTACGCCGTAAATTAATGAAATACAAAGAATGTGAATTATCACTTTACTAAACAGCGTACATGTTGTACGCTGTTTAGTACTCATGTTTAGTCTCTTGTACTTGTGCACATGTTGCATACACAGTGTACGCTGTTTAGTAAAGTGATAATTCACATTATTTGTATTTCATTAATTTACGGCGTAATTTCAGCTATGGTGAAAATTCAATTAGTGTATAAAATATTCACCGATACTGGGTTTAATTTGTCTCATGCATGCCAACGGTGTTGTGCTCATGATTGACTTTCCATCTTGTGCTGCGTGTTTGTAGCCGTGCCATATAAGTGTGAGAGAATGCTAGACTGGATGTCGTCTGGATAGTTTAATTGGTAAGCACTTGGTGCGCTATACCAAGGTATCCGGGATCAAACCCCGGTCTGGACATTTTTTCACTCTAAAGCTGAAAGATAACATTTAATTAAACAATTTGGAAAACGCATAACATATTTAAAAACGTAATTTCAGGAATTCACAACATATATTTCCAACATATACAATATTCGGAAAAATTTCCGAATACTTTTATTCAGCCCTGTATAGGATCTATAGATTTGTATATATACTACATAGGATGCTAAATTTTAGTTCAGTTAGGAAACGGGTAGCAAAGTTTAAAATTCTCCTTCTGGAGTTTCTGTCAATAAACGGAAATGTGTTCGCGAACTTTTGTGCTGCCCTGTATATGATCTACAGAATTTATACACACCAAGTAATACACAAAAAGTGAGTTAAATTTAAAATTGCGTTCAGCAACTTAAAACGTACTTCCAGGAATTATTGTTAACAGACAGTAGAGAATTCTTTCGTGTGTCCCTGTAAATGAACGATGACTGCTATACACACAATATTCTGTAGTAAGCCTCTTGTAATGCACCTTAGTGATATATATAAATTTCAATGCGTTTAAAATAGTAAAAATTCATTTAATAAACCGCAAACGATTTTTCTCCACTGACGTAATGTAACGGAATTCTTTTGACTGTCCCTGTAAAGTAACTATAAGTGCTATGCACACCCTATTCCATATTAAGCTACTTGTAATGCACCTTAGTGATATATATCAATACCAATGTGTTTGAAATTGTGTAACATCATTAAAATAAAAAGAAAAGTGCCCAGTTAAACTGAGGGCATTGAGCTCACAGGCTATTCACACTAATTGTATATTATGCTATTTTTACAAAGAATAATACAACTTGAAAAATAAAGAAATCGACAATATATTAAGGGGGAGGGGATAAGCACCCGTTCCCACCCTTTATACTTAACCAATAAACCCCCAAAATCTAATCAGGCAAGCGCTTTACCACAATTAATTTATACACAAAATTTGAAAAAAATCGGATAATTTTGCTTGAAAAACTATTTATCTAAATTAAGGGAGGTGAGCCCCCCCCGTTCCCCCCTTTATACTTAGCAAATGAAAACCCAAAACTAATCAGGCAAGCGCCTTACCACAATGAATCTATATACAAAATTTGAAGAAAATCGGATACTTCTGCATGAAAAACCCATTTATCTAAATTAAGGGGAATTAGCCCCCCGTTTACCCCCCTTTATACTTACCCAATGAACACCCAAAACTAATCAGGGAAGTGCTTTATCACAATGAACCTATATACAAAGTTTAAAGAAAATCGGATAATTCTGCATGAAAAACCCATTTATCTAAATTAAGGGGGGGGGTAGCCCCCCGTTTTCCCCCTTTATACTTATCCAATGAACCCCCAAAACTAATCAGGGAAGTGCCTTATCACAATGAGCCTATATACAAAATTTGAAGAAAATCGGATAATTCTGCACGAAAAACCCATTTATCTAAATTAAGGGGGTTACCCCCCGTTTCCCTCCTTTATACTTAACTAATGAACTCCCAAAAATAATCAGGGAAGTGCCTTATCACAATGAACCTATATACGAAATTTGAAGAAAAACGGATACTTCTGCATGGAAAACCCATTTATCTAAATTAAGGGGGGGGGTAGCCCCCCGTTTCCACCCTTTATACTTATCCAATGAACTCCCAAAACTAATCAGGGAAGCGCCTTATTAGAATGAACGTGTAAACAAAATTTGAAGCAAAACGGATAATTCTATCACGAGTTATCGCGTTACGTACATACATACATACATACGTACATACATACAGAACGGGCGGGCACATTAGCTCTCAGGCTTTGATAGCCTGTGAGCTAATAAACCGCAAATCATTTTTCCCCATAGACCGTAATGTAACGGAATTATTTTGAGTGTCCCTGTAAAAAAAAAAAACTATAAGTGCTGCACACTTCAATTGAAATAGGGAACATGCTACATATAACGACAATAACATACGAAAAATTCAGGGCAATCCGAGCATATTTACGGGAGTTAGAGCACGGCAGACAAACCGAAGTCATAAACACTTTTCAACTAGGTTGGAAAGTATTAAAAATAGAGAACATTTTTACTCGGTCGACAACGAGATACTTTATAAGTAGAAAACAAAATGACAAATCAGGGGTCGATCCAGTAAAAATTTGGGGCCTAATTAGGGTTCCTTCACAAAAATCTATTTAATAAAATAGGTCCCTTCACAAAAAACAATTTGATAAAATGGGCCCCTTCATAAAATTCTATTGCATAAAAACTTATTATTTATTATTTTGTGATGTTTTAAAATGTGTAATTTGTAAACAAACAAGTTTACCAGAGAGGAAAACTTCAGCAAAAGGATTTTAAAAAGTTTTTGTTTATAAGTGCTTGGTACAAATTTGAATAACTGGATTTCAACTTTCGTTACAAAATGTTATTTTTCACAAAAATATAATAAATTTCACAAAAATATAATACATTTCATAAAAATAACCTTTACTTTTCACAAAATTGTTCCCAAGAAAAAAAAAAAACCTGCATCGACCCCTGCAAATGCAAAATTACAAATGTAGACATAACTATCTAAATAATTTGGAATCCAACGTTTTTTCTTTTTTTTTTTTTTTTTTTTTTTTTTTACATTTTTTGACAAATGATATTTTGAGTCATATGCAAATCTTGATTTATAAGTGAGTTTTTTCCCATGATGACATTTATAAAGACTGTCGAGTGCAGAAGCTATATTCAAAACGACAATTTTCTCATCATTTTCGAAAAAAAGAAAATACTGTTTGACTTTATAAATTTCTAAATAAGAGCATTTGTCAATTCCATGTGTTTATGAACGAAACTGAATTCAGAAATTTCTAAGAAAATAGTCAATTTCGATTCCAATATAAAAAGATTATACGATTTTTCTGTCAATGTTTTTCTATGGGCAAGTGGGGCATTTGCCCAGAGCGGCCGTAATTTAGTGTCCCAAAATTAGAAGTAGCAATTTTAGTAGTATACTTTTTTTCTTTTCTACTTTATTCGAAAAACATAAAAGACTTTTTAATATATTTTATATGATCTTTAAGTAACCTCTTATAAAAGTTATTGATTTTATATTTATTAAGCCTTGCGCAGCAGCGCAAGGCTTATTTATTTCCAGCGCGAGTTCCCCATGCTATTCTAACACAGCAAATCCCGTTAAACGAGTTAATTTACTAGAGTTTTTCCCACTTTTTGTACGCTCTTCCACAAATTTTCTGCGAAACACCTAATTCTGTAAAAAAAATTAATCCTCCAACCAAAAAACTCTAAATTCTGGTGTTTTTACTTTCTTTAGTGACCTGTCAGGCTTCGACTATTCATCCAACCTATTTAAACTGCATTATGGGTAAATTAAAGTTTTCTATTACAGTGCGGGCGAAAGATTATGATTTTAAGAATTAGGCCCGGTCAAAAATTATGTGGAGGGGGGTTGGGGGACGCGTTTTGCCCTTTCGGGAGGGGCGCGAATATAATTAGGAAATACAATAAAGCGATCTGTTTTAAACTTTACGATATTTTATAACACATGACATACTTTTTTTAAAATGAGGCCGCGTCAAAAATTATGGGGAGGGGGGGGAGCGCGTTTTGCCCACACGGGGAGGGGGGTGGCTCTTCTAAATTTTGCCGAACCCCCTCATGTGATACATCGTTGGAAAGATCTGAGACTGCTTACTCATATTATGCATCTCCGGTGTCTATCTCCCCCCACTTCCCCCCCAAAGGGATACTTTTCTAAATTTTGCACACATCCCTCATGAGATATATCGTTGGAAAGGTCTGTGATCGCTTAATCATATTATGCATCTCCGGTGTCCATCCCCCTACTTTGCCCCCGCCAAGGGGGCACTTTTCTAAATTTTGCCGAAACCCCTCATGTGATATATCATTGGAGAGGTCTGTGACCGCTTATTCATATTATGCATCTCCGGTGTCCATCCCCCCTTTGACCCCCAAGGGGGGGGGGCACTTTTCTAAATTTTGCCGATACTCACCATGTGATATATCGTTGGAAAGGTCTGAGAACGCTTAATCATATTATGCAGCACGACAGCTATACGTTGCCACAGGCAGCGGGGACTCGAGCCGGAGGTTTGTTCAGTTAGACGTTTATACTATTCGATGTGCAAATTAAGGGATATTCCGGTGCCGAAGGCAGTGGGGACCCAGGTCGGAGGTTTGTTTGCTTCGAGGTTTTGCAAGATTCGAGGCACCGATGTAAATTAGGGGTTCTCTAGCAGGTGAAGCTAGCTAGTTTTCTTATTATTTGTATTAGATAACAAAAACTCTTGACACAGTCACTGTTTACAATTATATTGAAGAACATTCTGCTCGTGTATACTCGTTATTATTTTTATACTTCTTATTATGTGATAAAACAACATAAGATTTTATCGATAGCTTTCACACACCGCTTACTAGTGTCTCTTTCCAAAGTGGTTGCAAACGTATTTTGCACAATGGAGTAAAATTATTTGCAAAAATAAACATGATTCGTTTATTATTATTATTATTATTATGAAGATGAGAAACAATCCGTTGAAGTCCGATATATTTTTTTGTTAAAAATTACTTGTATTATTTTAATTGTTTACAGAATAATCAATGTTTGAACTGTATATTTCATATTACCAATGCTGATTTTTATCTGTGCAGTCTTTTACATACTTGCCTTTTGTGAATCTTGTCTGCTTCATATTAATTTGTTATTAAAAAACCTGATATATTAAAAAAAAGTAACTTTCAAAGCAAATTTAAAAAATAAATTTATTTCGATATTGTTAAGCCCGAGAATGGACAGATATTAAAATTATTTTATTTAGTCAATGCTACAATAATGTTGCATTTTTATATTAAATCTTGTTCAGTCTATTTAATCTTAAAAAATTAAATTTAAATTTGAAACATGATATTAAAGCAACTATAAAACATTTAATCTAAATACATCTTCAACTTTTTTTTGCAGTTTTACATGCATTATGTAAAATTTGTATTGTAGCAAATTCTAACAGACAAGAAACATGAGAAGTTCAAAAAATTTAAAAATTTGAAGATTTATTTAGATTTTTATTTCAACTAAATGAAATGTTTTAAAGTTGCTTTAATATCATGTTTCAAATTAAAATTTAATTTTTTAAGATTAAATACACTGAACAAGATTTAATATAAAAATGCAACATTATTGTAGCATTGACTAAATAAAATAATTTTAATATCTGTCCCTTCTCGGGCTTAACGATATGGAAATAAATTTATTTTGCATTGCACAATCATGGTGGCCAAATGATAGATCAAATCTTGAAAATCTATTCTTTACCCTCCTACGTCACATATAAACTTCAATGTATTCAGAATTTGTAATAACATTATATGGTAAATATGATTAAAGAAACACTTTTATTAAAGTTTACTTTTTAAAAACACTAAGAGGAAAAAAAAAACTAGTCGGATGTGCCAATTTTAAAACTTTTTTCAATCTCATCCATGTTAATATTTCAAACAGCGTAATTTTTTTAATTATGCATTTTAGAATCCATAAATACAGTATTGTAGCGCCACCTGTTACACGATTCACACGAAAAATTAATATGCACCAACTTATGTCAAAGTCTAACAGAATATGAAGTTTGATGAAATTCCCTGCATTAAATCTTGAGATATAACTATCACTATAATCGGGTAAATACTATAAAATGAAGCACAGTAGCGCCACCTGTAGGGTGATTTACACCAAAGCTTAATCAGTAAGAACTTATGTCAACGTCTAACAGAAATTGTTAAAAATCTGTGCGTTAGACCTTGAGATAGAGCTATTGCTGAAATTGTTAAAAATGCAGCATAGCAGCGCCACTTGTTGGGAGATTTACACCAAAAACTAATCAGCACTAATTTATATCAAGGTGTATCTGAATCTAAAGTTTTTATAATTTCCAACCGTTAGTTCTAGAGATAGAGACCACACAAACTTTTTTGTCCCATACAGACATATTCTAAAAACAGCTAAATCATGTTCAGGACCTTCTTAAACGTACAAATCAGTCAAAAACCAAAGACGAAAAGTTTCATGAATCCATACTTTCTTCTTGTAAAGATAGAAGAACGTAAAAAAGACGACATAATAACTTTTACCACAAAGATTTTAACAATAATGAATCAAAACAAATAAAATATTTTACAATAAATTTCTTTTTTTTTTTTTTTTCGTTATCATGCTGGCGAATCCAATGTTTTCATGATTAATGCCTAGTTTCTGGGAAAATGTCCTACTTGCCCAGACAGAGATCCCGAATTTTCGAAATCGAATAATGTTTTGACTTATGTTGAAATCCAAAATGACTATTTTCTGACACAGTCCTGAATTCAGTTTTGTTCGTAAACAATTGAAATTGGCAGGTGCTCTTATTCAGACAATATAAAATCCAACAGTTTTTTCCATTATTCGATAAAGGCAGGAGGTCTTTTAGAAATTGCTGTCAAATTTGACGTTTTGGATAGAATTTCTGCACGCGACAGCCCGATAAAGGTCATCATGAGAAAATATTCTCTTATAACTCACTATATAGGGGAGACCGGGGCAAGATGACTATGTTAACAATTTTTGTTGTTTATTAATTTATTTTGAAGTAATAGTAAAATTAATTTTACATGAACTGATAGAGTATACCTTTGTAGTATTAAATACATTACCATTTAATTTTTCAAATAAAAAAAATAAAGGATAATTTTATTTTTTCATAACATTAACAAATCGTCATCTTGCCCCAGTACTGGGGCAAGATGACTTTGGCCTTGGGGCAAGATGACAACACTGAAAAAGATTGAACATATTTTATCTTTTGAATATGTTACATGGTTTAACAAATGATAACTGTGTTTTTACATCTTACAAAGTATAAAACTAAGCATAATGCATTGATTGTAACGTAATTTTGAAGTGTTTAGTTGTGCAGCTAACAATAGTCACAAATAAAAATGCCATTTTCATAATTGGAACATTCCTCATGCCACCACTCTTGGCATTTACAGCACTGGATCCATTCTTCTATTTGGTGGGTCACAATGCCGGAAGTTGGCCTTAAACGCTTTTTGAATTTTTTGGGAGGAGGGGGACCAGCGGGGGAGGGGGGGAGGTCTTGACCCGTCGAACGGTACTCTCCTCGTACCGATCGGACGCTTGGAAGTGGAGATACGGACCCCGATAAGGTTTTTCTTTCAGGGGGCTAGGGGGGGGGGGCTCAGCGGATGGCAAAAATGTCTTCCTCTGGTCGCCCCCTTTCGAACGACACCTCCCCCGATCCCATGCGCCCCTTATCCCCAGAGGAGACAGAAGCGCAAGGTCGTGCGAACAAACACACAGACAAACAAGCGTTTACAGGATTTAAATAGAATGGACAAAATAGTTAGTTTAATAAATTCCGAAACACAGAGCCAGATGACGAGCTCGTCATCTTGCCCCGGACTGCCTGTTTAAAAATATTCGTTTTCATTGCCATGAAGGAAGGCGATTAATTGACATTTATTCATGGTAATAGGTAGTATTTAAACTAAGTTACTCATAAATATTAAAGAGAAACGATATATCTTACCTGTATCTGTAGCAGAGCTTATTTACGCATGCATAAAAGTTATAACGTGGCAGCGGAAAACAATCAAAGCTTCACAACTGACACAAAAATGGCGATTTCAGCGTCTCTATAGTATTGTTTAACGAACGGCCGATAGGAGAGCCAGTAGTGTCCGGTTGATGCTGCCACTTAGCGGAAAACGGAAAAATTAAGACATTCGTCATCTTGCCCCGGTCTCTCCTAGTTCATTTTTCGAAAAATCAAACAAGTTGGAAAATGTACGTCAAACGTGACAAATGAGGTGCGTTCGTACTGTAACTATTTTAGTGAAATGAATTATATCGTCTGTTATCATGATATGATTAATTTCCGTAATGAAATAAATACATTTTAAACTGGCAACATTTTATCTTTTGTTGATGTTTACAGAAAATTCCAATCGGAAACTTAAGCCTAGCTTTGAAAATTTCAGAACTTCAAATCCATATTCTTGTATATATCCATATAAACTCTTTTTTCTATTTAATATCTATTTCTCCGGAAAGATCTATCCAAAAAACTGTCGGTAGATTATAGGATTGCTACAATTAAACAATTTTAAACAAATTGTATACAAATTTTGTTTTTAAATTAATAGGGAAATAATATGACTCTTTCTTAAATAGGACGTAATCACCATGGCAACCTAGAAACATTACCTAACGTGGGATATCACTGAATTACTTACGTATGATAGGATTTAATAGAATGAAGAATGTAACTATAACTTGGCCATAAATTTTATAGAATGTCATATACGTCATCTATGATTATGACGTCATACATGTGAGATAACTTGGCATGAAAATTTCAAATTTTATATCAATTACATAATTAGTTTTAATAGTCACACTGAAAATATAATAATTATGCAAATGCCTATATACAGTAGTTAATCAAACAATGAAATAATGGATAATAAACAAAATATTTCTTTGTACAATGCATTAAAAACATTTTTAGCTCACAAGGGAAGATTTTTCGGATTTGGACACCTGTCTATGTTTATAAGTCTTATAGTATCTTATACGTGAATAATATGACATATGAAACAAATTTTTCTTCCACTCCCCTTTACGTTACAAAAACCAGCTTATTAAGTTGAATCCCAGAGTGAAAAGTAAAGTAGAAATAGACAACAGGAAGTCTCCTTCCTTCTGTTGCTAACTTGTTTGCAATACCTTTCACCCATAGACCTTCTAATAATACTATCTTTTCTTTTAGCTTTCACCCCTATTTCGATCAATGGAAGTGCAAATACATGCAACCTTCAACTTATATATAGGGTTACAGCTACATCAATATTAGGGTTACAGATACACGTGCTTTACTTGAAAAAACATAGAATCGGTTTTCTATAACTGAACATATATATATAGCTCAATAAATAATATATCTCAATTTTACGTTCAATAATAAGTAATGTATTATCTTTATTTTGACGATGAACTTTTTATCGTTGACGTTTTTACAAATTCCACACATACAGAACCTGCGGATGCAATGTCAGACTTGATAGCCTGTAAGCTAATTACTTACATCCATTTAATGCACGTCGTTTTAATGACAAATTGTGCCAAATTCACAATCAAAACATAATTTTGTGTTTTCAACTTAAATAAAATAATTTATTTTAATTTACAGTGTGATTTTTTCCAAATGAAATTTTTTTTCTGATATAGATGTACTTTCTTCAAGGTGCGCTTTCTTCCGGTGTGCTTACAATAAAACTATTAGGCTGAATATAGCGTAGAAATTTATCTACTATAACCATTCTTTGTAATGCGTGCCGTTCATTTCATCATGGTAATCTCCTTTATCCTTTACTTTGAATATTTCCGATACTCCATTAACAAATCCATCTTCGCACCCAGCATGCATAATAATTAATCGGCCTCCTTTACCTGAAGGAGCTACCTGTAAACCATACGTTCCCAACGGGGGTGGTACCGTCTCCCAGTGAGCGCTAGAGTTTTTCAGGGGGGTGGTCAGGGCCTGATTATCCAAAAGGCACGTGAAGCACATGCTTCCCCTCTAAAATTAAGAAGGGGCCCCAAAATGACTGTGAAGAGGGCCCTCTAATTTCCATTTTCATTTTATACAGTGTAATTTTTTTTTTTTCAGAAAAGAAAGTTTGCTTAACCCGAGAGGAAATCCACACACATACTACACGAAACTTATTTAACAGGGAAATAGGAATGTCATCAACAGGATGTTAATTAATCATATAGCATCCTGATGGACCTCTTAGAAACCAACCTGGAAATTGAGTATACAGCTATAAGTACTAAATATATCTGAAGTATATACAGGGAACATAAAGAGCTGTTTAATGAAATATATGTGACCTCGAATAAGCTACTCCCAGGAATAATATTGGTATCATTGGTGAGTTCTTAGGAATTAATACTTAAGAAAACTTTTGTCAAATGCAAGAGGGGCCAAAAATGATATACCGTGCTTCCCCTAGATTCAGAGGTTAATCGGGCCCTGGGGGTGGTAGCTGGTCCAAAGGCAAATGGGGGGGGGGGATCGTCAAGGGGATGGCCGTGGCATATCTGCCTATTTAGGAAATTAATATAATAAAACTACCTGACCCCCTGGCGTTGCCGGGGCTCATGATAAAAACCTTAAATATACCTTTAAATGAAAATCTAATCAAACAAACCTAGGGCTGTGGGTTTCAAATCGAATTTCTTTTACGAATATCAAGAAATTGCTGTGTAACATGAATAAACGCTAAAGCTCACGGAGGACAAAATTTTATTATAACGGACCAAAACATTGTAACCGTAATTCTTTCATGAATGTCGAAAAATCTCTACAAATCGCATTAAAATCGCGGATTGCGAAATTTGCTATATTAGGCTGGCTAAAAGTTTGCAACCTAATTCCTTTTTTTAATAACCTGTATTTTGAAAACTATCAGAAAGAGGGCGACACATGAATGAAAGAGATTTCTAAACGAACCTATGGTTTGAATCTGCTCAAGAAATTCGTTTATTCTGAGATGTGATTAAAAGTCATTATAACCATTATTTTCACAACTTATCTATAAATCTGTAGAAAAGTTAATTTATTTAAACTTAAATCGTGACAAAATTTGTATTTCAAAATGTCTGAATCAAGAAAGAAATGCAGGCAATATATAGTATTGAGTATTAGAAATATGGATTTACGAATTTTTGTTACAAACTAACCATTACCTATGTGTTTAATTTGCCAATAAGTTTTTTTTTCAAATGAAGCCATAAAGCCTTCTAGGCTACAAGACCGTTTTAATAAAATGCATGTTCATAAAAAGGACAAAGATTTATCCTATTTTCAAAGACTGGAAAAGAAATATTTAAAACAGTGTACTGTATCGAACCTTTTTGAGTAGTTTTCTAAACAAAAAAATGACGGACTATGAGCCATATATAATGTTTCATTGTTAATCGGAAAAGTGGTAAAACCACACACAATTGGCAAAGTATTAATATTGCTGGCAGTCAAAAAGATAATAAAAACTTTTCTTCATTATAAAATTCAGATATCATCAAAAAATTTCTCTGAGTAATTATTCGGTTCAAAGAAGAAAAGACGAAATGGCTAAATACGTTGAAATATCATTATACTATTACTTAAAGACTTGCAAATTTTCCATTCAACTCGATAAGTCAACTCTAGCAAATAACGAAGTAGTACTCTTATCATACGTTCGATTCATAAAAAAAGTAAAAAATTGCCAAGAGTTATTATTTACTAAAAAACTGAAAACTGCTAGAAAGGGAGAATCTATATTTAATAACCCAAGCAAGTTTTTCCAAGAGAAAGAAATTACCATTCGTAATATCTTGCCAGCTGCTATTGGTGGTGCTCCAGCAATGACAGGGAGGCGTCATAAGGGTTTCACAGGGTGTACTTCCTTCAAAAACAGTGACGAAAAACTGCGCAAAACCTGATTACTTCCATATATGACATAGCATATTTGGCAGACCTGTTTAGAATATTTAATGAAGTAAATTTACAATTGTAAGGTTGATGAGTTGAATTTAATTAAAACAAAAAACGCCATAGTTGTTTTAGTGGAAAAATATCTTCTTTTCAAACGAAATCTAGGTAGAGGTGAATATAGCCACTTGCCTACATTATCAGCAGCCTCTGCAAACAGGAAGTTTTACTTACTGCCAACACTTGGACGTTCTTCATATTCATTTTACAGAGCAATTCTAGGATTTTTTAAACTTTCTCAGATACAGATACAGAAGAATCATCAAATTTAGAAGAGGAACTCATAGAACTTATAACTAACGAAGAACTAAAATTAAAGTTCAGAAACGGATACCAAGAGTTCTCGCTTCAAAAATCAATACGAGCTCTCTACGCTGGAATGTGGGCAAGAGCACAGAAATGTTTAGTTGAATTTCCTTCATCGTATTTGTCTGAGCGTGCAGTAGTAAATTTACTGTCTAAAAAAGGAAACAGACTGCACATCATTGAACGTGGCAATTTCGACTGATGTTAACAAAACTGGAGCCCGACATTAACAAACTGTTAAAACTCCACCAGCCTCAACCATCTCATTATTTTTTTTTTCTCATTGATTTAGTGTAAAACCACTTTTTACTATATTTTTGTATTTTGTAATTCTTAATAGATAGATAGACAGATAGAATAGATAAAGATAATATGCAACAATATTTTAATATTTGGTATTATTAACTATTATTGAACAGGAGGGGGGGGGGGGGGGGGTTGGGTTTTTTTTTCTTGTAAAGGGGGCGGTGGTTTGGAAAAGGTTGGGAACCCATGCTGTAGACAGATCATTTAAAAATTGCCTGTATCTTCGATTTTACCGTAGAATCTTGCCATATGCATTCTTTCGTATGCCCTGCATTAACCCACGTTTCATCGGTAATTTATTTTCCCCTTTCGGTATGAAATCTTCGAATATTCTTGAAATAATCGTAACGCCATTGTTGAATTAATATCTTCTCGCTCCAGCAACAATGATGAACGTACTCTTTAAAAAAAAAAAAAAAAAAAAAAAAAAAAAAAATCCGAAATCATGCATAAAATTTCTAACCTTCAAAATTTCATACCTTTTTCTATCATACGATTTCTTTACTAATTTGAATAATTGTGTTAATATTAATCTAGTGTAATCACGTATGCAGCGTTTACTGAAGATCCATTACCTGCGATTTATTCTGTTGATCTAATTTAGATATCAGACCAGATGCTATGATCAATAAGATTAACTGGGTGAATTAGTTCCTTCAGATTCGACCGGAATGGCTCAGTTTGTAGAGCATTAGCAGCTTCAGCCAAGAGATCCCAGGCTCGAATCATGGCCTGGACATTTTACACCAAGTTGGAAAATTACACCTCATATCTATCATTAATATTAAAAAAAAATGAAACATTTGATTGGACATCAAAAATCTCCAAAAATCACAGGAGAAATTTTCTGTCGCGGATCAACCCCACTTAACACTACACGGGTTACATAGGGTTACCCACTGTCTTGAATAATAAATTTCGCCAGAAACTTATTTCGCGTAGAGATAAGTTCCTCGAGTATTACAGCTATTTATCATAAAAATGACTATACATTAAGCTAAATCAATTTTGTTTAATAAATCAATCATTTTTCAATGGAAAAATCTAAAACAAAATCAGATTTTAAGTATTTTTTCTTTCAAATTTAGTAAAGAACTATTTCTTTTTACGGACGTACACTTTTCTCTAGTATAATGTCCATTGACAAGTTAGCTCTTCTCACACTTTAGGAAATATGCAGACCCGAGACTTTAATGTTAAGTCTGCATTTCTATTTTGAAATTCAGGTAATTTAATTCTTAGGAACTGTAACGGTATTTATTAATTTATCAAATACTTTTCTATTTCAGAGGGAAGAAATCCTCCCCCGTCCCCGCCAATAATTAATTTGCTAACTGTAATTCAGAGTTTTAAATCTTTTTTTCTAAAATACTTAAAGTTTTGATCTCATGATAATAACAATAATAATTGAATTGTTCACATAAATATTTCATTATTTATTGCAAATCCTATTTATTCAACTTATTTGAAAATGACTACTTGTAACCTCAAGTGATTTTAATAATTTCATGATTAAATAAATCTTTTTTTTTTTTTTTTTTTTTTTTGGTATACTTAAAATTTAAACATGTACTAGCTAAATAAATAAAAAGGAAATTTGATGTTCTAAACTACACCATCTAAATAAATAAAATGGTCGTTTTTACCGCTCTGGATGATGATCTTGATATGAATGAAGACTGGTGACATTTTTAATGCCACAAAACAAAGTCATAATAATTTTTTTTTAATAATGTGATAAATTCATTTCTCAAATGACCATATTTTGTTTTATTTGTATGATTTCATTAAGTTTTAGTTCTTAATATAAACTTAAAAGCAAATATTAGTATCCATTACTAATATTTTCATGACCACTATTTCTGTTAGTACAGCTAAATTTCGGTTTCCAATGGGAAATAAACTGTCAAATTGGCTAAATAATGTTTTCATAATTATATAATATTACAACATATGGTTTAGAATAACTATAACACTTAATTTAATAAATTATTTATACGAAATTTCTTTTAAGGATGTTCAATACTGTAATAGTTTCCTTATATTAAATCTAAATTTTATAAGGCTAATAAATAAATAAACGCATGAATTTAATATTATATCTGGCAAAACTCATGATATGATAGCCAAAAAAAAAAAAAAAAAAAAAAACATGTAAATTTTGGCAGAATAAATAACTATATATAATACGTTCTTATCGCGAAGATTTGAGCACTAAACATCGTTTCTGGCTCACCGAGAACGTTGCAACCAGCCAGTGGGAGACTTATCGTTATCGCTATTCGGTTGTGTCTGGTAGGGAGACTTCTTATTTTCAATAAAAGCTCAGCCCCGTCTCCGACCCCTTGGACTATCATATCGAAGTCAGTCTGGAATTATAAGAGAGAAGAGTACGCTGCGCATTGGCAAATTCTCAAGTGTTATACTATTATAATTATTCATTGCACTGAAAAGGATTAAGTGTTTACAAGGATAAGGCAAGTGTTTTATTTTGAAAATTCTTAAATTTTTGTTTGCTTTTACTTATTTATATTATTTCCTTCACATAATTTTCCTTACTTTTTATAATATTGAAATAAAAAATTAACACGTGTTTTATAATATTTATTTTTTTTAATGATTTTGCTAAGATTTGGTTATTTTTTATGGTAGATATAACAAGTTGGAAATTGTACGTCAAACGTTACAAACGAGGTGCGTTCGTACGCACGTTTTAGAATTAAATTCATGATATCCCGTGCGTAGAACGGGCTAAACAGCTAGTTAAGTATATATTTTATGACGCTGTTCATACAAATATCTTAACTAGTTATATAAATATTCAGATATATATGTATCAGCTAGTTATATAAATATTCAGATCTTGATGATTTTTAATTCTGTGAAATGAATTATATCGTCTGCAGATTAATTTCTGTAATAAAATAAGTATCTCGGTCGCTTGACGATTTAACATCCATCGGAAGCTCCTCTAACAAAAAAGCACCGATTTAAAAAAAAAAATCAAATTTCTTAATAAATATTTTTATTAATATCTCCTAAAGTTTTGATTCGATTTTAATAAAATTTGAAATGTCTCGACAAAATTCTGCAAAGATAATATATTTTAAATTGCAAACCATTTGGTTGGGTAGTTTTTGCGTTGTTATATGCGGACGGACAGACAGACGGACGGACAGACAGACAGACGGACGGACAGACGGACGGACCAAACGACGACTATAGGTGCTACGTATTTATATAATTACGAACGCACCTAATAATATGGAAATACAGTCAAACCTCGTTAACATGAACACGCTTAACGCGAATTACTTTTAGCACGAACTGTTTCCGATTGCCCCGTTCAGTTGTATGTATAATGTATTTAATTTCGGATAACACGAATAACTTTTAACACGAACAAAAAAGTTTCCCCTTGAATGCTCGCATTAACGAGGTTTGATTGTATTTGGCTTGAATTAATTTTTAAAAAATCACCTTGTTCCAATGCATTTTCTAAATATTTAATTTGTTTAAGTACTGCATAATGGGCCGATTTTTCTCATTCTTATAATTTAACTTCCTTGTTTTACTAATTTTAGAAGAATAGAAAAAGAAAAAAAAAAAAACGACCCTGTTTTATTAATATGTTAATAAAATTGCATGAATGAAGCTTTAAATTGCTGGTTAGTACTCATTTCCTACGTGACAATATTTTTGATTAAATAATTTCCAGTTTACTCTGCATTTTATTTTTTTTAACATTCAAACTAAACTTTAAATTAATGCCAATAATGTATTGTTTTATTATTTTTAATCATTCTATTACTATTTTTATTTTATTCATTTTTAACGATTTAATATTTCTGTCGTTTAAATAACAATTTTTAGTACTAAACATTTTAATTACCAAATTTAATTTATTACTTTAATGTAGGCATAATCATATCTAATTCATATCATAAAATATTTATTATTTAGAATTTTTTTTTAATTTTTTTACTGTTTAAAACAGTAAATATTTAATTTTTCAAATTTTGGATAGCTAGAACATTTTACGTGACTCCCTGGATTTCATATTAAACAGAGACCAGTAAAGTGCTTATTTTTTAATTTTCTAAAGTTGTCATGAGAAAAAAATTACATTTCACTTTTTAAAATATCTGCAGGAATTAATTTAAAAATTTCTTATTAATTCTGCATTTTCTTGTGATATTAAATTTTAAATAAGATAGTGAATTTTTCAAGAAATGCTCATTTTAAAATATAATTTATTTTATTTCAAAAGTTTTTAAAAGCGGTTATATAGTGCTGGTTATGTCTGTCTGTAAATGATTTTTTTTTCTTATTTCTCTAAATATATTTATTGGTAAAATTTAAATATATGTAACTGTTATATAGAAAAAAATACGTGCACAGAAATATAGGTACCATTCTTGCTGATGCAAAAAAATGTTTTCTATCAATTACTGGTGAAGCGATAGTGATGACTGACGAAGTCCACGGGGTGCTTATTTGGGGACTACAGGGAGACCACACCTACAGGGAGACCACACCTGGTACCGGATTATCATTTTAACATTTCTTGTTGGGACAATGTAATTCGGATACATTATATAATTTGTGGGTGATAATTATTTGAAGTACATTTTAATAACTTTATACCAAATCCAGGACCCACTTAAACTATCTAGGGCCCCGGAGCCTTATAACTATCGATAGAAACTGTTCATGAATTACGCTGAAGTTACTAGTACTAAACTTCATACCTGTTGTATGTATACATGAATTTCGTACCAGGTACTATTCACATCTGTATAAAGGGTATTACAAGAAAACGGTCAAGAGGGAAAAGATGGATTCCTACTAGTACTTTAAGAAAAAGAACTAGTAGGAAACTAGCAGAAAAAAAAATGGACTGGTTGACAGGAGTATTTGTTTGCAAATTTTTCTTTAATTATCTACGTTAGTCATATGATGTCTGAAAGAAAAATGCTCCCAAATCGTCATCATGAATGCTTTTAGGAAAATACCAATAATGAATTTCTTTTGAAAACAATGGACTACTAAGTTGTTATTATAAAATTTAATCATTAGTATTCTAATGATATAAATCGTTCTTTTTTGCAGGGGGACGGGGATATGGAAAAGGGAAAGGGGAGACCACACTGCCTTCCTAAATTTTTGAAAATGTAAGAATATTAGTAACTTTTGACCATTTTTTACCCTTTGGTGTCCTTTTAATAAAATTCCTCTTAATAAAATTGCCCCGCATGTTCTTGCATTAGTCAGACCCTGACCACATCAAACATAATAAAATTTATATACATTATTGAGACGCACCATAACATATATAGAATAGAAAATTATCTTAAATCTTTCATAACGCATATACATATTTTGAAAAAGACGTTATACTTTTAGGTAGCTTTCATTACAAACAGCTACCTATTGCAGCCGTTCGGAGGAAAGCAATTCTAAAAAAATTTGGTATATTTTCACCGATCATGACCCCCAGACCACCCACCGTTCAAATGTTGATTTATATACATATCCATATATATGTATATAATATATATATATGATATATGTCATGCTGTAACTCTTTTATTTATGAACCGATTTGGATGTGACTGAGTATGTGTATAGGGGTCTCGACCGAGTTCGTTGGCTAGCTTCATCCGCCATCTTGTTTCAAAAGAGCGGAGAGTTAAAAAAAATTTTAATTCAAAAAGATGTACAAAAAATTATAAATTGAAAAAATTGTTTATGTTAAGTGTTAGAACGTGATACAAGGATTTTGTAACATTTTTTGTTTTGGCTATATCTTAAAAAATGGCTAAGATATGGCACTTTGGATTTCTAGGGTGGCTGAGATTTTGAAACAATCTGATATTTGTTATGCTGTAACTCTGGTATTTAGGAACCGATATGAATGTGACTGATCATGTGTCCTGAACATACCAAGGTCTCAACCGAGTTCGTTGACCAGCTTTATGCACCCTCTTGTTTCTAATTGGCGACAAGTTAAATTTTTATTTTTTTGACTGATCATGTGTACAGAATATACCAAAGTCTAGACCGAGTTCGTTAGCGGGCTTCATCCGCCATATTGTTTCAAAATGGTGGAATGGTTGAAAATGTTTTGATTTTTTAAAAGGACTTTAATGTGCTTTTAAATGTTTTTATGTACGTTTTTACGCACCTTCAAGCAATATAGTTACATTTATTTGTATCTTTATGAATTTTAATTAATAAACAAGGTGAATTTGCACTGAAAATTGAACTTTTTATTGAATTTACGTGTGTGTTTTAGGAAATTGAGGATAATAAAAAAAGTCGGAACATATATACTTTACAAAATTCAAGCGTTCTACACTGATTCCAAAACATTAAACCAGAGATGTTTTTGGTTTGGTGTAGCTGTCTAATGCAGAGTTGCAAAAAACCCAACCCACATGGTTTTTTTCGGGTTTTATTAGGTTTTTTGTTTTTTAAAGAGGTCAGGGCAAGGGAAGTCACTTATTTTTAGAAAGTATGTACAGTCAACTCTGTGAAATCCGCACACTTAGGGACCAAGGGTTTTGCGGATTATAGATTTTTGCGGATAATAGATCATTCCTTTGTTTACATTTTATTTTTTAAAATCTGAGTATAAATTAAGAACAATTATATATATATTGCAATAGCAAAGGAAAATATTAAGCAAAATTGGTTTAATATATTTAATAACTAAGTTAATATAAAAAAAATTAAATTATATACAGTACAAATTTTACTGGTTTATTAATTTTTTTAAGCCTTGACACAATGGTACGTTAAATTTTGATTTGTTGCCAATGTTTTATTTATTTTTTTCTGTAGTCTATGAACACTCATTACTTCATGCTCTTACATAAAATTTTCTTGCTCAAAGAAATTTAAATATTTATATCCCAAAAATTTTATTATATTTTTATTTATTAAGCTCTGTACATAAGTTAATCTTAGTGCTTTAAAAATCTCTTATTCAATATCAGAATCAATAACTGTGTTTTAGTGTTGTGTAAAACAATAGCTATAAATTCATCATCAGTCATTGATTGAGATATAGTTTAGTTGGCTCATCTCCACAAGCTAGCTATTGAATCAAATTTTGTTCCTCTAAAAATATAGGTGCATCTATTGCAGAGTTTAAAAAGTCACTGGTTTTTGCTTTTGCATCTCTAATATGAAAGCCACTACAATCTTTCGGTATCATTGAATAATAACTTGTAAGAATAATCGCATGTGGCATGCAAAAGTAGATATAAATACACTCACGGAAATTTTACTGAAAGAAATATTTACTTGTATTATAAAATAAACAAAATGTTGGGATAAGGTCAGTTAACTTTATATTTTCATTGGCGTTTGAGAGAAGTGTACACATAATGAAGCAAACATTGATGCCTATTTAAAAGAAAAATTGCTATTTTCATTTGGTTGTCCTTTTTACTAAGCTCAAATTATTATCTTTTGAATGCAGGGTACAAAATGTATGAATTTTCTTCAATCACCATTTATTTCATTGGAAAATTTATAATTCATGAAAAAAAACACCACATTTAACTTTATGTATGAGCTTAACCATTAACTACAATTTTCATTGTTTACATTCCAACATGTAGTGCGGATAATATCCATTTGCGGATTATATATCGGCGGATTTCACAGTGTTGACTGTATTAAAATTATATTAAGAAATCTTATTATATTTTTATTAATTAACTTAATATACAAGTAATTTGAACTTAAATAACACAAATAAATCAGTGTAAAAGGCTGTAAAAAATGTTTTTACTTCTAAAATCATGTAATATTATGTATATGTATATAATAACCACATATCACATGTTTAAAAAGTAGATTACTTCTTATACGAATCGATATATAGCAGTCGTCCAGAACTCCAAAAGTTCAGTTTTCTCAAACACAGCGTAAAATGAATGTGATGGCGCCATCTATGGAGCATTCGTCATGTTTAAGCTGACATTTTTCTACAGTTATTAGCATTTTTAATTTAAACTGCTTTGAAATAAAAAGGGAAGGGGGGGGGGATACTTTATATGTAGGATTAATATAATTTTTTTAAAATAAAATTTTGCAATTAAAGACAATTTAAATTAGAATTTATTAATAATAGATTTTAAAGGTCTATTGCTGACATTTTCCTTCCTGTGAGCAGTTTAATGTTTAGAAATTCATTATTTATAAAATATATATGTCAAATCTTAACAAGATAAGTTTATGATGAGTTTAATTTCATGGAATTGAATTTTGTATAAAGGATTGTTTTGTGAAATAGAATTTTTTGAAGGGTCCCTTTTGATTAAAATAAATTTTGTGAAAAGCCTTTTTAGTAAATAGAATTTTGTAAAGAGGCCCCAATTTTTCCGTATATTGACCTTAGATAAAAGCTGTACTTATCATTATAGATAAATATAAATTATATTTTCCAGCTTTTATTGGTAATATTTATAATTATTAATAAAATATTTATAATGAGATATTTTAAAACCAAAATCTTGTTAAACATTTAAACTGTAGTTATGTAGATTTTATGTTTAATTATTACAATCTTTTTGGGACTTTTTTTTAAAAAAATACATGTAGATTTTTTTTTCTTGTAAAAATACTGCTATTGTATCGAAATTGAGATTTTACTTTAAGAAAATATTCGAATGTTGCAGTATCTTCAGTGGTGCAGCCAAGATTTCCGTTTGGGAGCGGTTTTGAATCATTGTTATTGAACCAGGTGTCGATCCAGGCAAAACTTGGGGTATATTTAGGGCCACGTCACAAAATTCCATTTCATGCAATAGAACTCTTCTCAAAAATTTCTCTTAATAAAACGACTTATTTATAAAATTTCTTTTATTTAAAGCAGACTTCTTTGCGAAATTTTTCTTCATAAAATAGACCCCTTCACAAAATTCCAGTTCATAAAAAACATACTCTTCATTAATTATTTTTATTTTGTTAGGTTTTATAAATATGTAATTTGCAAATAATATGAGTTCACCAGAAAGGTAAATTTTAGCAGAAGTACTTAACAAAGTTATTAATAAATGCTTGTTTCGAATTTGAGTAATTGGATTTCATCTTTCTTTACTTAATGTTAATATTCACAAAAATATAATAAATTTCGCAAAAATAACTTTTACTTTTCACAAAATGCCCCCCCTTCCCCCTCCAAAAAAAAAAAGAAAAAAAAAAAAAAAAAAAAACTTCCATCGACCCTTATGAACAATTTCATTGTTTTATATGTGCATGACTTTTTTATTTCCTTTGAAAAAATGTGTTATAACCGAAGTAAAGCAAATCACATAGTCATCTAGATATGAGTTGAAAGCTATTTCAAGGCTTCATCAAAGAGTCCCCTTTTGGAACGAAACGAAGAGTAGTGTGGCGTCAAAATGAATGTGCTGCTGCTATTTCTAATTATTTCTCTATCTTTTCCTCTCCTATTTTGCTCTTAAATTGCTTCTTTTTATGAAGTTTTGAAACAATTTAATGCTAATTTTTTAGCTATTTTGTGTTTATGTTACTTTTTACACATTATTTATTCACCATAACGGTCCTTGTACGTATCTTATATGCTTGGAGACCACTGACCAGGCCCCTACCTACCGGGATTCGACCTAGTTTGACGGGTTTGAGTGCCTGGTCATTGGGGCGAAATTCACCTGATCGCCCTATTGGGCGGTCCACAATGACAAGTACCCAGGTCGGCTAACCAATTGAGTCCGGATTTTTCTGCGTTGCTCACTCCTAAATTTAAATGTTCTGAGATCTGACGCCGCACACCACGTACTCGTCATGACAGTTGGAATGGGGCTGGACAATTTAGTGCCGAAACGTGGTACTGAACTTAGCTTGAAAAAGGGGGGAGAATTTTGAGGGAAACTAATTAAAGCAATTAATTAGATAATTGAAACCACTGCAATTAAAATATTATTAGCCAATAGCTAAGTCGTACCATCGGGGAAAATTTTTGGGCCGAGTTGCAAGGCAAAAGAAAACGTTGCGGGGGCTGACGGGACTGCGCCTTTTTACCGTACCCCACCTGGAAAAAAAATGGTACCGTGGGCTGTCCCATTGGAGTGGGTCCGGTAGCTTGTGCGGACAATGTCCATTTGCACCTAATAAAGAGGCGAACAGTCAAAAATAAAATGAATAAAAAAACTGCTGCTAGAAAAAACCCTTGTGCTACCAGTTGGGACCGGTAATTGGCCCGTCCCAACCGGCAGCACGAGGAACTGCAAGGGGAACCTGGAAGAGAAGAATGTTAGTAACATTTTAAACTGAACTTATTCTGAATTATACTTTAACTACATTATTGAAATTAATTTATTCTTATTGTGCTAATTGACTTGGCTACCCGTCCATTGGACCCATGAAAGGTTGTTAAATAATTAACAATTTGCAATTTAAGATAAGTACTATTGTCGTTAACTGACTAAACCATAAGCTCAATGGGTTGTTGTTGTTGTTGTTAGTTTGGCCCAAGGGCCCGGTTTTGCGGCTTTTTATTTCTATACCCATATAGCACACGTGCTTCCCTAGGACATCCCCAGGAAGATTGACATTCATCCTCCAGGCATCACTGAGGATGCAGAAATTTGTCACCAGGAGGTCCTCAGGAACCGAAAATGTCCGCCTCATAGCATCCCCGGGAGCTCCCCAGGACCTCCTTCAGGTTCCTCCTCAGGTTGTTCTAAGGAAGATTTCAGGAAGTAATACCGGAGGAATTAGGGAGACTTCAGGGTCACTTAATGTGCATTAAAAACATCCGAAGTTATTATTATTCGACGTAATGTAAAAAAGTATTTATTTATTTTTTTATATAATAAATACGGACATTATCTTTTAAAAATTTACATGACACATATAACAGACATTACTTTTATTAATCACGCACACATAATCACATGAAAGTTATGGTACAGATTTTACAGAATAAACTTTCTTACCGCCGACAGGATTTGAACCTGGGTACTTACGCATACGAGAAACACGCTCTAGTGATTACGCTACACGGCCGTTGTACCCGAATCGTTTATAAGTTATTCATGTATTTCTTTCTCCTCTTATGAAAGTCAGTAAATAGAAAACATGCATATTTTTACGCTTCGTATATCAGGAATTCTGTAACTTTTATTGCAAATAAAGATGCATACCATTTGATATATATTCAATACAATTTTAAATTGATAACTAGAAAAAAAAAAAAAAAGCGTATCAATTATTTAAGGTTGTTCTCAAACCCAAAGGAACTGCTTTCTGACACATTTTTTAACTCGTTTTTGTTCGGAAATGCATTAAATCAGCAGATGTTCTTACTTAGAAACTATGTAATACTAGAAAAACGCTTTCCTTTTTTTTTTTTTTTTTTTTTCCGTAAGCGCAGATCTTTTAGAAAATACTGCGAAATTCGTCGTTTTGAACCGAATTCCCGACGCGGCATCACAATAAAAGGGAAAAGGGGAGGGGTGTTTTATCATTTGCAACAACATTGCGTTTTATCATTTTAGTTAGGAGCCACATATATCAGGGTCAGGGGTCTATGATAAGGGGGCCAATTAAATAAAAATATTTAAAATTAAATAAATTAAATTATAAATTATAAATAATCACAATTAAACAAAGTAAGAGAAAAATTGACGTTTTTATAAACCAAAAGTTGAAAAAGAAATTCAAAATGCGCTTTTTTTTAAATTAGAAATATTATAATTTTAAATTTAGAATTAGAATAAGCAAAACTCAATTTGATTTCTAATATTGATATTACCATATTACAAGTTGTTGAACGATAAATCTATAAAAGCTTTTCTGAGTTTATGCATGCTAGGCTGTTCTCAAATCCAAATTGGCTACTTTATGAGATATTTTTTAGTTCATTTTTGTTCGGAAACGCATGAAATTGGCAGGTGTTCTTATTTATAAACTTTGTAATCAAAAGATGTTTTCCATTTTTTTAGCAAAGACTAAAGATCTTTCAGAAAATACTGTCAAAGTCGTTGTTTTGAGCTTAATTTCTGACGCCGTAGGCACGAGAAAGGAGAAAAACGTGTCGTCATGTAACATGAATTGCTTATAATCCGATAAGTAATTTATTTATCAAAAAATGGAAAATTCATTTCGATCTCAAATCAATTCAATAGTCAGGCCAGCCAATTTTGTCTTTGCGTTTAAAAATAAGTCAAAAGATGTGTCAGAAAGTTTCGCGTTGTTGAGCAGATCATTTGAGAAACACCCTAAGATACATAAATACATCGTTTAATTTTCAATTACCTACATGAAATTGTTGTTTAAAATGACAATAATATTTTTTTAGCTATTAATTTTTAAAATATGGGCATTTCTACTCTATATCTGTAACTAGTTAAATATGGAAAAAAGTACTGTTAATAAAATTTGTGTCTGTAACAAAAATATTTTGTTTTTCTTATTGTAATAAATAAAACTAATTTACAATCAAATCTCCATTTAGCGATGTTTTGAAATCCTGTGAAAACATTCAATACATAGAAATTTCATTATGCACTATTTTTCATTGAAATATAATTTCATTTTAGCTAACAAAACTAATATTTCAGGAGATTAAAAAGCCTAAATGTACGGATACTTTGACATAAAATATGAGTTCTTTGTTATGGTTGTCAACGAAAAATTGTGTAAAAATTCTAAACAAGGAAATCCTTTAAAAGCAATACTTTTGTCTTTTATAGAATCATTGGTCGACTGCTTTAAAGATTATTTTTCTATTGTACCGACAATTGTTTATTTTAGTTATCTCAAAGCTAAAATTGAAATAGCTTACTCCTTATTCTCGGAAGAAGAACGTTTCTCTCCTTTCAAACATGGAACTAAGTTCCAGGCTTTCAACTACTTTTCTTTGCAAGTATTGCATGCATTCCAGTAAGCATACATATCCATTCTTGATCCATCAAAAGGAATTGGGGGCGGCTCAGTACTATTCAAGTTCTTATTCTAGTTAAAATTCTATCCTTACCTGACTAAACATATTTGCATTATGGGACTTATTCAGGGGGGGGGGGGGGGTATGTTTGTATTTTTTTAAACCAAATGTGCCATTTCAATAAAGCATGTAGTCTCTTTAAGTTGGTGTTATAATTTAGACTTAAAAGTAAATTATTGATTTGATAATGACGATAAATATAAAATTATTAATTAGTTGAAACTGTAATAATAAAATACATAAATATATGTGTAATTTTTAAAAAGATCAGAAAAAATAATTAATAGAAGAATAATAATAAAAGTAAATATGCTCGATATAACTTAAATATGATTCGATTTTGAAACTTACATGAAAATTAACTTTTACAATCGAAATAAGATTTTTTAAAATAGATTGTTTAATTAAAAAATGCTTATCTCCAATCTATTAACTAGCAAATTCTGAATATATACAAATATGTAAATATATATTAAACTGTTGATAAAATCCTTATTTGTAACAAATTTTTGATTCCTTTTGATTTCTTACAGTTACGAAAAAGAAAAAGAAAAAAACTCATTTATTAGGAATAATAAAAGAAATATATATATATATATATGATAATTTAAAATGGTCAGCGAAAAAAAAAAAATCGAATTTATATTTTAAAATTAAATATTAATCCAAAAATTATTTATATATATAATTCAAATTAATAGGAAATGATTGATTATTTAATACAAATAATAATAATAATTCAATATATAAGGCTTTAAAGGATCAGAAGAAATAAATTTTACTAGGTATTTCTAATCCTTAATTTATAAAATATGGTTATATACAAATATATATATATTAAACTTTTGATAAATTTCGTGTTTCGAAAAAAATAATTCTGATTTCTTATAATTGAAAATAAAAATAATTTATTAGGAGAAAGTAAAACAATTTTATATTTAAAGTAACTTATTTCTATAGAAACTAATAACGTATATAAGTGAAATCAGTGTAAAATTATTAGTTAGATGAAAAAGTAATAGTAAAAATATATAAATATATAAGTAATAGTTGAAAATTCAGAAAAAATAATTAATGAATGTAATAATAAAATGAATTAATATATAAGTTAATTTTTAAAAGATCAGAAATAAAATAAATAATAAATTTTCAACTTATATTTAAATATTAATTTATTTTAATTATTAATATATGATGTGGAATATTAAATTTAATTTTCTACATTCAATTTATTTAACTACATTTTGATTGCATTTTATAAATAAAAAAAATATATCTAAATAAGGATAATTAAATATTATAACAATAATTAAAAGTTAAACATTAACCAGATGTGCTTAGGAAATAAAATAAATCAAATAATAATATAAACTTTATTAATTAAAAAATCGAACCACATCAAATCAAATATTTTTTTTAAATAAAAAGTTATAATAAGATATTTTAGTGTCAAAATCACCCATGAGATGGCACCAGCACCGTCTCTTCCTAGGAATCTAGGAAAAAAAGTAATCTGAAAAAATGTAAACGGAAAAAAAGTAACTGAGTCAACAAGAGCGGAAAAAAAGTAAACGGAAAAAAAGTAATCGGAAAAAAAGTAAACGGAAAAAAAGTAACAAGGTATTGATAAATATTGAACTTATTGATAAATAAGTGTTAAAAGATAACGAAGTAACATACGTCTGATTTATATAATTCCCGTAGGCAGATATTTGCGAATGCTATTAGGAATTGAGTAAAATCACCCCCTGAAAAATGCCCCATCGGTAAAAAGCTCCCTGATAATAAAAAAGGGGGTGGGGGGGATAGGCTTCACGTTAAGATGGGTAAATACCACACATTTATGAATAACACGTGTTTGAATAAGCCAATTATAATTCCGGGTAAAGCACGTGCTACCACGTGTATTTACTAACCACGTGTACTAGGAACAATCAGAGCATTATATACACCATTTATTCTAATACGAGAGCAAATCTTGTGTGTGTGTGTGTGAGGGGGGTGGGGGGGTTTATATATATATATATATATATATATATATAATATGCAAATTTCATGTTAAAAACGGCACTAATAATTTTGACGAAATTTTGTATCCTACAGTTTTGAGGCACCAGAAAACCGTTGGGCTGAGTGACATGATTGAGGAAATTCGATTAGTGGGTCATTTGAGTCACAATCTTCAGGATCAAGCTAATTGTATCTAAAATACGGTTCAAACGATTTTGACTAAACTTTTATTACCATTTTCGGGCACGAGAAGACTATTGGACTGGGTCACATATTTGAGAACTTTCTATTAGTGAGTCAACGCGGGTCAAGTTAATTTTATCATGAATCGTGATTATCAAATCTTACATATATTTCAAAACACTGGGATAATTTTAAGTATTAATAAAAATAATTTTTAACCAGGTATAAAGTTGTTAAAACTGCACTGTAAACTGAAATGTCTTAAATTCAGACACTTAAGTGTCTGAAACGGATGGTTAAAAAAAGAGACACTTTAAAGTGTCTTAATTTTTTAAGACACTTATTTGTGTCTGAATTTAAGACATTTGAAACTCCTGAATTGCGGCCATTTTCGTGCTCTGATCTGTCGGCAATAAGTAGTCATTTCTGACCACAATTTTTTTAAGCATTAAATGCAGCCATATTTGACCACATTGCATCCTCAATAAATGGGACTATATATGATCACAAAGCAGGGCTGGTAATTTTTTAAGAAGAAGAAGAACCTGATAAAAGCATGGGCCCATGGCCTCACCGCCCCCGCCCCCGATTTTATGGGGTCCAAAATTTAGAATGCAATTTTCGTAAAGCTGATATTTTAAATCTCTTTCGGCATTGTACTGATTATATTCAATGTTTTGAGCTTTTACAGTAAGATAAGATTGAAAACAAAAATTATATTTATCTAAAAACAGTAAAATCTCTCAATAGCGGATACTTCGGGAGCACAGAATTTTCCCGCTATTCGGAAGTGTCCGGTTTTAGAGGAAAAAGCGGATACCTCTATTTAGCGAAAATCCACCTTTTCAATACACAACACAAACATGTTTGAATATTTTTACATCAGAAATGTGGACACCTCCGAATAGTAAACAAATTTTGTAGTCTCGAAATGTCCGCTATTGAAAGGTTTCACTGTTTTTAGATAAATATATATTTTTTGTTTTTAATCTTATCCTACTCTATAAGTTTAAAATATTGAAAGAAATGTCAAATTTGGGAGGCACCTAAATTCAGAGGGGAGGGGGTCAAAGCCGTGGAAGAGATTGCCCGTGCAATAATCAGGTCTTGCTTCTGGAAGCAACCCAAACCTGATTTATAGTTCGCTAAATGGAGGTATATAGAGAACAAACCCAGCAGTCCCGAGGTATCCGCTATTGAAAATTTTAACTGCATAAATTCATTTTACAGTTCATTTTCTTAGTAGAAAGTACAAGTTTCTATCATTTAAGTATGCTTTAACTTATTTTAACATTTGAATAGAATAGTTTAATAATAATAATAATGAAAAATCAAGTTTTCATTCTTTTTCTGAATGTATTATATTTTTATTCAAATATTAACATCCATAAAAACCATGCTGGTGTTATGAGACCTTCTTATTAAAATAAATAAAAATAAATAAAAAAGATTTTTTTTTTTTTTTTTGTAAAAATGTTAAGAGTATATTAAAATTTGCTAAAGAACTTTTATTTTTATCTTGTACAGAGCATACTTAAGCAGTTATACAAAAAGAACCAATTTAATCCTAAATTTTATTACAAAAATGAAAACAAAATATTTGTCTCTGCCATGGGCCAAACATGGTTCTTATCTACCCAATCCCCCCCCCCCCCCCATACACACACACACACAACACCACCACCACTCTTTTTTTTCTTTTTTCAATTATCTTTATTTAGTTCCACATTATTTTGATTCTTTATTTAGAATCTTATTCAATAAGACTTTTTTAATTTTCCCAGTTCATATATGATTAAGTAAACCGATTTGGATTCTTTGTTTGTGTTGCATTTTGAAAATCGCTGTGTGTCCTGAAATTTAAATATGTTATTTAGATGGAACACAGTAAATACATATAAATACAGTTTTTGTATTTTGAACAAGTTTTCATGAGGAAATACTTAGAAAAAAATCCATTCCCATAGGAAATATTGAAAATCATTTATAAAATATTCAGAATTTCACAGCAATTTGATTCGGATGATTTTGTGATTCGTTTTTTTGTTCTATATTCCTCTTTAAGCGCCCCACCAGTGGCTGAGAGGTTGTGCTCTCGAAGCTGGTAGACGGGAGGTGCTGGGTTCGATCCCAATCGCGCCCGTCGGCCTAATCGTTCGGAGTTTTCGTGGTTTTCTTCGAGCCGTGGATTTCTCCATGCGTAAATACGGGTTAGGTTCCCTTAGAAAGACCCCCACGAAGGGCACTCCCCCCCCGGGCCTATATCCCAAGTGTAGATAATTGGCCGTCAATAATCAACCAACCAACCAACCAACCTCTTTAAGCAACAATGTTTTTAACAGTTTCCGAACATAAATTTAATTTTGTTTAACATGAAAACATTGACTTCGAAAATATAATCTGTAAGAGAATTAACCGATCTGTCACTAAAATTAAAAATTCATATACAAAAATACATCAATAATTCAAAGTGACTGTGTGGAAAGAACTTAATAACTCAATATCATTTAAAAATTATATATATTACATATATATATATAACCATAAATGAAACATTACCATAACACCAACTTAAACTATGAAATAATGATTAAGTATGTAATTAGTTGAATGAAAGTATTCCCCAACACACTGAATATACAGTGGCGGACAAAAAAACTGCATCACCTGCGAAAAAGTGGAAAACGCTGCAAATAATGATTTTCAAGTGCAGATATTATGGAAGGATGATATTTTTACAATAAAATACAGTTGTAGGATTAATCTCAATTAAATTTTATTGGGATTTATAAATTATTTACACATAATTATTTGAAAAAATGGAAAAAAGTGAAAAAAGCAATATTTAAGAAAACTTAGAAGAAAGTAATAGATGCACAAATTCGGTAGTCAATGTAAATTCTACGTAACTGCAGTCATATCTTCTTAACATAGTATAAAACAAAGTCGCTTTTTCTGTCCCTATATCCCTATGTACGCTTAAATCTTTAAAACTACGCAACGGATTTTGATGCGTTTTTTTTTAATAGATAGAGTGATTCAAGAGGAAGGTTTATATGTATAATAACATCCATTAAATAGTGGAGAAATACTGTTATTTTTGAGGTTTTTAATGTGATGTCGTAAATAATTTCATTTTTTCCGCTTATACATTGCAAACGCAGGCTGAACCCTACAAGATTTATCAAAATAATGTACTAATTATAGTACACATTAAAAAGGTCTACAGAAAACACAAAGAGATGAAGGTTTTCAAGGTTAACCCGAAGCAAAGCGAGGGAGGGCCGCTAGTTATATATATAGATAGGTGTGTATACATGCATAAGGATCCCTTCAGTATTTAGTAGATCCTCCACGAGCTGCGATAACAACCTTGCAGGGGTCCGGCATAGAATATATCAACTTTTGAATGTACTCCTGGCCAATTTCTTGCAACCAGACCCTAATAATACTTTCCTTCAGTTTTATCTTAGTAGCAAGCTTCTAAGCAGCAATTTTTGTACCCATTATATGCCAACAATTTTCAATCGGATTCAGGTCAGGACTATTCCCAGGCCATTCCAAAATTCTAATGCCAGATTTTGTCAGATAGGTCGTCACCTAAAGGGAGGAAATTGGGTGAAAATTACTTTTCCAATATCCTTAATGTTATGGAGATTAAAACTTGTAAATTAGGCAACAAAATAATTCATGAATAAGTTAGATTGTGCTTACTGATTTCGCTGTATGGCTGGTTGCAGAGTCCTGTTGAAAAATACAATTTCTAGCACCTTGAAAATGATCCTTAATAGCTGGTTTTAAACACTCCTCCAAAATCTCGGTATAAACGGATGTATTCACAGTTCCAGTAATAAGTTTCAGACGTCCAACTCTTTTGCTGGATATACATCCCCAGACCATTTGTCTGACTGGGAATTTTATAGTAGGCGATATGCAGTCTGGATGATAAGCTTCACTTTTACGTCTCCGAACATACCGTCTTCCAAACTGTCGATTGATTGCAACCATTTTTTTTTTAGCTATCACACGTGTAGAATATCCTTCTTTAACTAAAGCAAGTATCACACAATTTTTTTCTTGCGTCAACTGAACATGCGAAGTCATTATTTGACCACTTAAAGAACAAGACAAATGGCCATTTTCCCCCTTTGCCGCACTATTTTTAAAAATTTGATGATGCAATACTTCGTAAGAGGTATATTATCCAATAGGAATGTAGACTGATATCTTATCTTGCTTTGCAGCAACTAAGATTAATTTATTTGAACGAAATAACTCACCAGCATTACAAAATGTTAATTTTTCTAGGTGATGCAGTTTTTTTGTCCGCCACTGTAGATACCAAAAACTTATTTAAAAGAAGAAGAAATTAAATTAAAAATTGAATAAATGAAATTGAATGAATGAAATGAAATCCGTGGAATTTAGACAGAATTATCAAGTCCCAAATGCCTAAATACCACAAATAAAATGAGTGGTTTCATCAGCATATTAGCCATAATATTGCTAAAGAATATGATTTTGGGACTACCACTCATAAACAATGAATCAAACCAGTGAAAAAATAAAAAAATAAATACAATATTAAAAAGGAAAGAAACCATACCTATAATATACAGATAAAACTTGAAATAGAGTCATAAAGTACATAATCCATTTGGATTAAAAAAGATACCTGTGCACCACATGAACCACACATGAAAACAACCAAACAGAGGGAGTGAATTGCAAAGAATCATCACATGTTGCCAAATTTAGTTTTAGAAAATGATTTACCATGTTGCCAGAATAGATGTTAGAATAATATGAATATTATTGTAAAGCAACAGAAACCATGGTGCTGCCATCTATTAGGGTAAAAAGTGAATATACACTGAATAAAAATAGCATTGAATGAAAAATAATATTTAAAAATTAATATATATATATATATATATATATATATATATATATATATATATATATATATATATATATATATATATATATATATATATATATATATATATATATATATATACTATATAACCATAAATGAAACATTATCATAACACCAACTTAAACATTGAATTAATGACTAAGTATGTAATAATTAGTTGTCAATGAAAGATTCCCCAACACACTGAATATGGAAACAAAAACATATTAAAAGAATAAGAAATTAAATTAAAAATTGAATAAATGGAATTAAATGAATGAAATGAAATGAAATTTGTGGAATTTAGACAGAATTATCAAGTCCCAAATGCCTAAATACCACAAATAAAATGAAATGAGAGGTTTCATCATCATATTAGCCATACATTGCTAAAGCATATGATTTTGGGACTACCTGCTCATAAACATTGTATCAAACCTGTGAAAAAATAAAAAATAAATACAATATTAAAAAGGAAAGAAGCCATACCTATAATATACAGAGAAAACATGAAATAGAGTCAGAAAGTATAAAATCCATTATGATTAAAAAAGATACCTGTGCACCACATGAACCACACATGAAACACAACCAAAACTAGGGAATGAATTGCAAAAAATCATTACATGTTGCCAAATT
Organism: Maratus michaelseni; assembly: GCA_963931845.1. Lineage (NCBI taxonomy): Eukaryota > Metazoa > Arthropoda > Arachnida > Araneae > Salticidae > Maratus > Maratus michaelseni. The sequence goes on along the minus strand of OZ007599.1, from coordinate 152,535,340 downwards.
TAGAATTAGAAAATGATTTACTATGTTGCCAGAAAAGTTGTTAGAATAATATGAATATTGTAAAGCAAACAGGAACATTAGTGCTGCCATCTATGTTGGTAAAAGTGAATATAATCTGAATAAAAAGTATTGGATGAAAATTAATGTTTAATAATTAAACCAAATTACTATCAGAAATGATAGCAATTAGTTAAATAATAAATAAATGAAATAAATTAATAAATAGAATATCTAATTACATTAAAGTAATGGATGTATTAATGAATAATTCTATGTTAAAAATAAGTTGTAAGATGGAAAAATTAATAATTAAAGCAACATAAAAATATATGTACCATTAAATGACAAAAACTACTAAATAACTGTGCCAAAAATGCAACATCACATAAATTAAATTAAAATAAAATACTAAATATTGGAATTAAGATACAAAGAATTTAAAATTAATATTAATTAAATATTGAAATGAATTAGTAACATATAATGTTTCTTCATACAAAGTTAAAAAATTATAAACACTTAATATAACTGGTAAGGGTAGAACGTTTAATAAAAATTAAAACATATTATATTAGCACTTTAGAAAAGTATACATTATATTAGAAGTTAATATGATATTGTCCACCGTAGGTATTAATCCAAATCATTAAATCAAAAACATTCTTAATATTAATGAATACAAATTCATTTAAATTAATTAAATAATGGATATGTAAATATAACTAAATTAATATACATATAAAAATATCACATCATAGTCCATTATAAAATGTGTAATATCAAACAATTGTGTAAATCAAAAAGCCCCTCCCCTTTAAAAAAAAATAATATAAATTAACCATGCGTTTTTTCCGTACAACACCGTCACACACCATCTCAATCTAACATCTACCCACCCAACCGTCCTGTTATATATATATTTTTTTTTTTTTTTTTTTTTTTTTACTATTTTCTAAGATTATATGATTTTTTTATACATTTTTTAACGCATGTGTTAATTTGGTTGCAATCATATGGACATTTTTTTTTTATATAAATAAGATGATAATTGTAAGAGCTAGTTAATAGAAAGTGTTAGCTCTCCTTAAAAATATATATCTATTCTTTTTTAATAACACTAGGAAAAGTTCATTCAAGTTTCAAAACTAATTAGGTGTTAAATATACATCTTAACTGTATGTAAGTAAATATATTAAATTGTATCTTTTTTCTGATTTCCATTTTTTATTTCAAATAACTTTTTTATTTAAAAAAAAAGAATAAAAAATCAAAATTAAAATTAATTTACATTTTCTCCAGTTTTTATAGCGTAAAGCTTTCAAAATGAATTTGTGTCTTCAAATCTAAATATGTTATACAGATGGAACATAGGATCTAATTGTAGTTTTTATTTTTTGAGCAAGTTTTCAGATTAAAAAAAAATCCTGCAACTAAATATAATAGTAATTTAATTTTTTTAAATTAAAATTTATTTATAAAATATTCAGAATTTTATGATAACTTCATTCGGATGCTTTTATGATTATTTTTCAAGTTTTATGTCCCCCGTCTGAGAGCTGTTTTTAAAATAAAATTTGTATATATATATATATATATATATACCCCCCCACACACACACACAAGATTTGCTCTCGTATTAGAATATATGATGTATATAATGCTCTGATTGTTCCTATATTCAGAATTTTATGATAACTTCATTCGGATGCTTTTATGATTATTTTTCAAGTTTTATGTCCCCCGTCTGAGAGCTGTTTTTAAAATAAAATTTGTATATATATATATATATATATATATATATATATATATATATAACCCCCCCCCCACACACACGCACAAGATTTGCTCTCGTATTAGAATATATGATGTATATAATGCTCTGATTGTTCCTAGTACACGTGATTATTAAATACACGTGGTAGCACGTGCTTTACCCGAAATTATAATTGGCTTATTCAAACACGTGTTATTCATAAATGTGTGGTAATTTCCCATCTTAACGTGAAGCCTATCCCCCCCCCCCCACCCCCACCCTTTTTTTTATTATCAGGGAGCTTTTTACCGATGGGGCATTTTTCAGGGGGTGATTTTACTCAATTCCTAATAGCATTCGCAAATATCCGCCTACGGGAATTATATAAATCAGACATATGTTACTTCGTTATCTTTTAACACTTATTTATCAATAAGTTCAATATTTATCAATACCTTGTTACTTTTTTTCCGTTTACTTTTTTTCCGTTTACTTTTTTTCCGATTACTTTTTTTCCGATTACTTTTTTTCCGCTTTTGTTGACTCAGTTACTTTTTTTCCGTTTACTTTTTTTCCGATTACTTTTTTTCCTGTTACCCTTCCTAGGTACTTCCCTAGGAATACCATCCCGAGGAGCTTGCTCCCTGGGAAGAATCTGGGAGGTCAGTCCTGAGGAAGTGATTAAAGTATCGAATCTAGGAAAAAAAGTAATCGGAAAAAAAGTAAACGGAAAAAAAAATAACTGAGTCAACAAGAGCGGAAAAAAAGTAAACGGAAAAAAAGTAATCGGAAAAAAAGTAAACGGAAAAAAAGTAAACGGAAAAAAAGTTACAAGGTATTGATAAATATTGAACTTATTGATAAATAAGTGTTAAAAGATAACGAAGTAACATATGATGTCTGATTTATATAATTCCCGTAGGCGGATATTTGCGAATGCTATTAGGAATTGAGTAAAATCACCCTCTGAAAAATGCCCCCATCGGTAAAAAGCTCCCTGATAATAAAAAAAGGGGGGTGGGGGGATAGGCTTCACGTTAAGATGGGAAAATACCACACATTTATGAATAACACGTGTTTGAATAAGCCAATTATAATTTCGGTTAAAGCACGTGCTACCACGTGTACTAGGAACAATCAGAGCATTATATTATATACACCATTTATTCTAATACGAGAACAAATCTTGTGTGTGTGTGTGTGAGGGGGGTGGGGGGGTGTTATATATATATATATATATATATATGCAAATTTTATGTTAATAACGGCTCTAATGATTTTGACGAAATTTTGTATCCTACAGTTTTGAGGCACCAGAAAACCGTTCGGCTGAGTCACATGTTTGAGGAAATTCGATTAGTGGGTCATTTGGGTCACAATCTGTCAGGATCAAGCTAATTGTATCTAAAATACGATTCAAACGATTTTGACTAAACTTTTACTACCATTTTCGGACACGAGAAGACTATTGGACTGGGTCACATATTTGAGAACTTTCTATTAGTGGGTTATTTTGGGTCTACGCGGGTCAAGTTAATTTTATCATGAATCATGATTCTCAAATCTTACATATATTTCAAAACACTGGGATAATTTTAAGTATTAATAAAAATAATTTTTAACCAGGTATAAAGTTGTTAAAACTGCACTGTAAACTGAAATGTCTTAAATTCAGACACTTAAGTGTCTGAAACGGATGGTTAAAAAAAGAGACACTTTAAAGTGTCTTAATTTTTAAGACACTTATTTGTGTCTGAATTTAAGACATTTGAAACTCCTGAATTGCGGCCATTTTCGTGCTCTGATCTGTCGGCAATAATTAGTCATTTCTGACCACAATTTTTTTTAAGCATTAAATGCAGCCATATTTGACCCCATTGCATCCTCAATAAATGGGACTATATATGATCACAAAGCAGGGCTGGTAATTTTTTAAGAAGAAGAAGAACCTGATAAAAGCATGGGCCCATGGCCTCCCCCCCCCCCCGATTTTATGGTGCCCAAAATTAAGAATGCAATTTTCGTAAAGCTGATATTTTAAATCTCTTTCGGCATTGTACTGATTATATTCAATGTTTTGAGCTTTTACAGTAAGATAAGATTGAAAACAAAAATTATATTTATCTAAAAACAGTAAAATCTCTCAATAGCGGATACTTCGGGAGCACAGAATTTTCCCGCTATTCGGAAGTGTCCGGTTTTAGAGGTAAAAGCGGATACCTCTATTTAGCGAAAATCCACCTTTTCAATACACAACACATACATGTTTGAATATTTTTACATCAGAAATGTGGACACCTCCGAATAGTAAACAAATTTTGTAGTCTCGAAATGTCCGCTATTGAAAGGTTTCACTGTTTTTAGATAAATATATATATTTTGTTTTTAATCTTATCCTACTCTATAAGTTTAAAATATTGGAAGAAATGTCAAATTTGGGAGGCACCTAAATTCAGAGGGGAGGGGGTCAAAGCCGTGGAAGAGTTTGCCCGTGCAATAATCAGGTCTTGCTTCTGGAAACAACCCAAACCTGATTTATAGTTTGCTAAATGGAGGTATATAGAGAACAAACCCAGCAGTCCCGAGGTATCCGCTATTGAAAATTTTAACTGCATAAATTCATTTTGCAGTTCATTTTCTTAGTAGAAAGTACAAGTTTCTACCATTTAAGTATGCTTTAACTTATTTTAACATTTGAATAGAATAGTTTAATAATAATAATAGTGAAAAATCAAGTTTTCATTCTTTTTCTGAATGTATTATATTTTTATTCAAATATTAACATTCATAAAAACCATGCTGGTGTTATGAGACCTTCTTATTAAAATAAATAAATAAATAAAAATAAATAAAGATTTTTTTTTTTTTTTTTTTTTTTTTTTTTTTTTTTGTAAAAATGTTAAGAGTATATTAAAATTTGCTAAAGAACTTTTATTTTTATCTTGTACAGAGCATACTTAAGCAATTATACAAAAAGAACCAATTTAATCCTAAATTTTATTACAAAAATGAAAACAAAATATTTGTCTCTGCCATGGACCAAACATGGTTCTTATCTACCCAATTCTCCACCACCCCCCCTACACACACACACACAACACCACCACCACTCTTTTTTTTCTTTTTTTAATTATCTTTATTTAGTTCCACATTATTTAGATTCTTTATTTAGAATCTTCTTCAATAAGACTTTTTTAATTTTCCCAGTTCATATATGATTAAGTAAACCGATTTGGATTCTTTGTTTGTGTTGCATTTTGAAAATGGATGTGTGTCTTGAAATTTAAATATGTTATTTAGATGGAACACAGTAAATACATATAAATACAGTTTTTGTATTTGGAACAAGTTTTCATGAGGAAATACTTAGAAAAAATCCATTCCCATAGGAAATATTGAAAATCATTTATAAAATATTCAGAATTTCGCAACAATTTGATTCGGATGATTTTGTGATTCGTTTTCTTGTTCTATATTCCTCTTTAAGCAACAATGTTTTTAACAGTTTCCGAACATAAATTTAATTTTGTTTAACATGAAAACATTGACTTCAAAAATATAATCTGTAAGAGAATTAACCGATCTGTCACTAAAATTAAAAATTCATATACAAAAATATATCAATAATTCAAAGTGACTGTGTGGAAAGAACTTAATAACTCAATATCATTTAAAAATTATATATATTATATATATATATAACAATAAATGAAACATTACCATAACACCAACTTAAACTATGAAATAATGATTAAGTATGTAATTAGTTGAATGAAAGTATTCCCCAACACACTGAATATGGATACCAAAAACTTATTTAAAAGAAGAAGAAATTAAATTAAAAATTGAATAAATGAAATTGAATGAATGAAATGAAATCCGTGGAATTTAGACAAGGAATTATCAAGTCCCAAATGCCTAAATACCAGAAATAAAATGAGTGGTTTCATCAGCATATTAGCCATAACATTGCTAAAGAATATGATTTTGGGACTACCACTCATAAACAATGAATCAAACCTGTGAAAAAATAAGAAAACAAATACAATATTAAAATACAGATAAAACTTGAAATAGAGTCATAAAGTACATAATCCATTTGGATTAAAAAAGATACCTGTGCACCACATGAACCACACATGAAAACAACCAAACAGAGGGAATGAATTGCAAAAAATCATTACATGTTGCCAAATTTAGTTTTAGAAAATGATTTACCATGTTGCCAGAATAGATGTTAGAATAATATGAATATTATTGTAAAGCAACAGAAACCATGGTGCTGCCATCTATTAGGGTAAAAAGTGAATATACACTGAATAAAAATAGCATTGGATGAAAATTAATATTTAAAAATTAATATATATATATATATATACTATATAACCATAAATGAAACATTATCATAACACCAACTTAAACAATGAATTAATGAATAAGTATGTAATAATTAGTTGTCAATGAAAGATTCCCCAACACACTGAATATGGAAACAAAAACATATTAAAAGAATAAGAAATTAAATTAAAAATTGAATAAATGGAATTAAATGAATGAAATGAAATGAAATTTGTGGAATTTAGACAGAATTATCAAGTCCCAAATGCCTAAATACCACAAATAAAATGAAATGAGAGGTTTCATGATCATATTAGCCATACATTGCTAAAGAATATGATTTTGGGACTACCTGCTCATAAACATTGAATCAAACCTGTGAAAAAATAAAAAATAAATACAATATTAAAAAGGAAAGAAGCCATACCTATAATATACAGAGAAAACCTGAAATAGAGTCAGAAAGTATAAAATCCATTATGATTAAAAAAGATACCTGTGCACCACATGAACCACACATGAAACACAACCAAAACAAGGGAACGAATTGCAAAAAATCATTACATGTTGCCAAATTTAGAATTAGAAAATGATTTACTATGTTGCCAGAAAAGACGTTAGAATAATATGAATATTGTAAAGCAAACAGGAACATTAGTGCTGCCATCTATGTTGGTAAAAGTGAATATAATCTGAATAAAAAGTATTGGATGAAAATTAATGTTTAATAATTAAACCAAATTACTATCGGAAATGATAGCAATTAGTTAAATAATAAATAAATGAAATTAATTAATAAATAGAATATCTAATTACATTAAAGTAATGGATGTATTAATGAATAATTCTATGTTAAAAATAAGTTGTAAGATGGAAAAATTAATAATTAAAGCAACATAAAAATATATGTACCATTAAATGACAAAAACTATTAAATAACTGTGCCAAAAATGCAACATCACATAAATTAAATTAAAATAAAATACTAAATATTGGAATTAAGATACAAAGAATTTAGAATTAATATTAATTAAATATTGAAATGAATCAGTAACATATAATGTTTCTTCATACAAAGTTAAAAAATTATAAACACTTAATATAAGTGGTAAGGGTAGAACGTTTAATAAAAATTAAAACATATTATATTAACACTTTAGAAAAGTATACATTATATTAGAAGTTAATATGAAATTGTCCGCCGTAGGTATTAATCCAAATCATTAAATCAAAAACATTCTTAATATTAATGAATATAAATCCATTTAAATTAATTAAATAATGAATATGTAAATATAACTAAATTAATATACATATGAAAATATCACATCACAGTCCATTATAAAATGTGTAATATCAAACAATTGTGTAAATCAAAACGCCCCCCCCCCTTTAAAAAAAATAAAAATAAATTAACCATGCGTTTTTTCCGTACAACTCCGCCACACACCATCTCAATCTAACATCTACCCACCCAACCGTCCTGTTATATATATATATATATTTTTTTTATTTTTTTTTATTTTTTTTTTTTTACTATTTTCTAAGATTATATGATTTTTTGATACATTTTTTAACGCATGTGTTAATTTGATTGCAATTAAGATGATCATATAGACATTTTTTTTATATAAATAAGATGATAATTGTAAGAGCTAGTTAATAGAAAGTGTTAGCTCTCCTTAAAAATATATATCTATTCTTTTTTAATAACACTAGGAAAAGTTCATTCAAGTTTCAAAACTAATTAGGTGTTAAATATACATCTTAACTGTATGTAAGTAAATATATTAAATTGTATCTTTTTTCTGATTCCCATTTTTTATTTCAAATAACTTTTTTATTTAAAAAAAAAAAGAATAAAAAATAAAAATAAAAATTAATTTACATTTTCTCCAGGTTTTATAGCGTAAAGCTTTCAAAATGAATTTGTGTCTTGAAATCTAAATATGTTATACAGATGGAACATAGGATCTAATTGTAGTTTTTATTTTTTGAGCAAGTTTTCAGATTAAAAAAAAATTCTGCAACTAAATATAATAATAATTTAATTTTTTTAAATTAAAATTTATTTATAAAATATTCAGAATTTTATGATAACTTCATTCGGATGCTTTTATGATTATTTTTCAAGTTTTATGTCCCCCGTCTGAGAGCTGTTTTTAAAATAAAATTTGTATATATATATATATATATAACCCCCAACCCCCCCCCCCACACACACACACAAGATTTGCTCTCGTATTAGAATATATGATGTATATAATGCTCTGATTGTTCCTAGTACACGTGGTTAGTAAATACACGTGGTAGCACGTGCTTTACCCGAAATTATAATTGGCTAACGTGTTATTCATAAATGTGTGGTATTTTCCCATCTTAACGTGAAACCTATCCCCCCCCCTTTTTTTTATTATCAGGGAGCTTTTTACCGATGGGGCATTTTTCAGGGGGTGATTTTACTCAATTCCTAATAGCATTCGCAAATATCCGCCTACGGGAATTATATAAATCAGACATATGTTACTTCGTTATCTTTTAACACTTATTTATCAATAAGTTCAATATTTATCAATACCTTGTTACTTTTTTTCCGTTTACTTTTTTTCCGATTACTTTTTTTCCGATTACTTTTTTTCCGATTACTTTTTTTCCGCTTTTGTTGACTCAGTTACTTTTTTTCCGTTTACTTTTTTTCCGATTACTTTTTTCCTGTTACCAAAGTATCTTCCCCAGGAACGCCTGATAGCGTCATTGCAGTTTCGGGAGGAATTTGGGATGAATTGGAGCTTCTGGGGAGGTTTTCAGGAGCTTTGGTGCTATATGGGTATAGCTGACATGATCCATATAACTGTGAAACTAGTCTCCTAATTTTGAACCAATTCCAGATGAGAGACCTGCATCTGGATTGGCACCCCCAGAGGTAACGCTTACATAAAACTTGGAGGACATTAGAGCCACGAACAGATTTAACGTGCACCAGCTCCCATTAACGTACACGGTGATATCTTATATGCTTTCAATTGGTCTGGGAGGAGTTTTAAAACCCCTAAATCCCGTTTTTTTCTGTGGCAGTGGTAGCTTAAATATTGACTGAAAATTTTTTACTGCTTTTAACAAAATTCTGATTTTTAGTAAAAAGCTCCTTATAGTTGTTTTCTTATTAATAAGTAAAAAAAGAAATTTATAAGTATAAAATGTAATCTTAATAATAAGGTTAAATTTTATACTTATAAATTTCTCCTGAGTATCATTCTAGTGCTATACATTCATGTTGGGAGGGGGTGGGGGGGGTCATTATCTTTTACCTAAAGAAAGTCAAGTGATTTCTGAACTGTGAGCACATTAGATATAAACAGAAATAAATTATTTTAAAATTTTCTATGCAATTTGAGATAAAAAATATTACATAATCATAAGGGGAGGAAGTGCCAGAAATTAGTTAATTTTAATTTATAAGGACTTGTAAAAAGGCCAAAATTTTTTATATCTGCAATGGCCTCGTTAAGTAAACCTTTAAAAAATGACTTAAATTTTGTACAAACACAAATTCATTTATTTGGTACATTATATTTTTCCTGCATCAAAACAGGTATTTTTAAAGAATAAGAGTGATCAACAGATTCAAATTCAGTAGAATCATTTAAAATTTCTTCTTGTAGATCAATTATTTTTTCTTTGTACATAATTTTTGCAAATTTTGTTTTGTTTTGTTTTAATTTTTTTTTTGATTCGTTGAATAAAACTAACGCTGTTTTTCTACATTTTTATTTCGTGGAACTTTCCTGAAATTTAATTTCACGTTTCGTACGTCCCCAACGACCTAACATTAACAAAACACAATCGAGACAAACCACAAATAAATCCCGCATGTGCGGAACAGTGCTTGAGAAAAAAGGACTTTTGGACGGCTGCGATTTATCGCCTCGTCTTTTTATCAGTATTCCCTTATCCTTTTTTATCTGTATTCCACTAGGAACATATTTTTGAAAAAAAAAAATACTCCATGTAAAGCTAGTTAATCAAAGGCACTGACCACCTTTTTGTCATCAGTGGTCAGAGACAGATGGTCAAGAAGTATTGCAACCAAACTTGTTTTCAACAATGAATGAGAGGGGTCTTTCTCTCCCATATTCATCCTCTTATCTACATACCTACCAAGGGGAGGACATCTTTTCAAATATTGAGAAAGGGAAGGGGAGGGATATCAATAGCACATGTGTGAGGGGTAAAACGATATAAGATTGTATTCGTTGAATACTTGCAAGTTTCATGCATCACCTTTTAGCTTAAAGGGGTAAGAGTAATCAGTTTTTCAACCTTTCATTACTACTTTCTTCAGTATACTTTTGTGCAGGTGCAGATGAACTAATGTGTTAGTTAGGGTTAAGGGTGTATTGCACACCTTATAGATTTCTAATTTATTTTACTGCTAATAGTTACTTAATTATTATTTTTAATTGTGATTACATATTATTAAATTTGGTAACATGTCTACGGGATGTGGTAGAAAAACTGCTCCAAAGTGGTTGGAAGTCACTAAATTAGACACTGAGAGGAAGGGGAAATGTTTATACAATCACTGCATGGGCGTACCGAAGGGGGGGGGTGATGAGGCTACAGCCCCCCTCCCCGAAATTTTCGAAAGTGATGTGACAAAAGTGCTTATTTTTTTTCTTTCTTTTTTGGAATTTTTTTTTCTATCATACAGCGGATTAGCCTTTCTCATTAGTCCCACATTAGTCCGCATTAACACCAAAGAAGAGAAAGGGGGCTGATGCGTTTACAGCCCCCTCCTTCCGAAATAGTAGGAAATTAAATGAAAAAAGTGTTTTTCCTTACTTTTTTAGACAAAGCTGTAATTTTTTTCTTCTTTCATGCAGTGAAATAGCCATTCTCGTTAACCCAATATTAGTTCACATTGACATCACAGTATACCAAAGAAAGGGAGGGGGCTGATAGAATTACAGCCCCCTCCTCTCAAAATAGTCGCAAATGAAATGAAACAGTTGTGCTGGGTTTTTTCTTTGCTTGAGATAAATTTGCATTTTCCCTCCCTATCATTTAACAGACTAGCCGATCCCTTCGCTTTAGTTCCATGTTAGTGCACAGTGACACCAGATTATACCCAAACAGATGGAAGGGGCAAATGGGGTTACAGCCCCCTCCCAAAATAGTGGAAAATGAAATGAAAAAGATGCTGATTTTTTTGTTTGTGTTTGTTTGAGACAAATTTGTAATTTTGTTTTCTGCAATCCTTACTTTTTTAGATAAATCTAATTTTTTTTCCCTTCTGTCATACGGCGAAATAACCATTCTCGTTAGCTCCATGTTAGTCAACATTGACATCACAGTATATCGAAAGAAGGGGAGGGGGCTGATGTGATTACAGCCCTCTCCTCTCGAAATAATCGAAAATGAAATGAAAAAATAGTGCTTTTTTCTGTTTGGATAAATTTGTATTTTCTCCCATATCATTCAACAGACTAGCCACTCTCTTGTCTTTAGTTCCATGTACAGTGATACCACATTATACCCAAAGAAGTGGAAGGGTGGAATGGGGTTACAGGCCCCTTTGAGAAATAGTCGAAAATGAGATGAAAAAGGTGCTGGTTTTTTTCTTTCTGTTTGAGATAAATTCATATTTAATACTTGGAAATTTTTCCATAGAAAATTTCACACGCCTTGCATTCATAATATTCAATTTTTTTAATTGCTTAATAGGCGTAAAGCCAACATAGTGAAAAAGTACCCAAGCCGGGACTCGAACTCGGGTCATCAGTATAGCGCACTGACGTTCTACCAACTGAACCACTTGGGAACGATACTCAGCTTGGAACTCTTTCACCATAACATGTTGGCAAAGCTACAAACGCAGCAGCTTACTGACGTTCTACCAACTGAATCACTTGGGAACGATACTCAGCTTGGAACTCTTTCACCATAATATGTTGGCAAGGCTACAAACGCTTGCTGCGTTTGAAGCTGAGTATCGTTCCCAAGTGGTTCTGTTGGTAGAACGTCAGTGCGCTATATTGATGACCGGGTTCGAGTCCCGACTTGGGTACTTTTTTAATATGTTGGCTTTACGCCTATTAAGCAATAAAAAAAATGAATGTTTGAGATAAATTTGTAATTTAGTTTTCTGTTTTCCCGCGGATTAGCCATTCTCGTTAGTCCCATATTAGTCCACATAGACACCACGGCATACCCAAAGAAGGGGAAGGAGATTGATGGGGTTGCAACCCGCCACTTTTTTCTGAAATAGTCGAAAATAGTATGGAAAAAAACACTGACATTTTTTTCCTTTCTGTTTGAGAGAAATTTGTAATTTTTTCCTCCTATCATTCAATGGACTAGCCACGCTTTTCTCTTTAGTCCTATATCAGTGCACAGTTGCCGAAAGAGGTTGAAGGGGGCAATGGGGTTACAGCTCTCTTCCCGAAATAGTCAAAAATGAAATGAAAAAGTGCTTTTTTTTTGGTTTTTTTAGATAAATTTGTAATTTAGTTTTCTGTTATACAGAGGATTAGCCATTCTCCTTAGTCCATATTAGTCCACATAGACACCACGGCATACCCAAAGAAGGGGAAGGAGATGAGATTGATGGGGTTGCAACCCGCCACTTTTTTCTGAAATAGTCGAAAATAGTATGGAAAAAAACACTGATATTTTTTTCCTTTCTGTTTGAGAGAAATTTGTAATTTTTTCCTCCTATCATTCAATGGACTAGCCACGCTTTTCTCTTTAGTCCTATATCAGTGCACAGTTGCCGAAAGAGGTTGAAGGGGGCAACGGGGTTACAGCTCTCTTCTCGAAATAGTCAAAAATGAAATGAAAATGTGCTGGTTTTTTTTTTTGGGGGGGGGGGGTTAGATAAATTTGTAATTTAGTTTTCTGTTATACAGAGGATTAGCCATTCTCCTTAGTCCATATTAGTCCACATTGACACTACAGCATACTCCAAAGATGAGGAAGGAGATTGATGAGGTTACAGCCCCCTCCCTTCCAAAATTGTCGAAAATGACATGAAAAAAGTGCTGATTTGCTAACCTTTCTGTTTGAGAGAAATGTGTAATCCCCCCCCCCCCCGCGCCCCATCATTCATTGGTCTAGCTGCCCTCTTCTCTTTAATCGCATATTACTGCACACTGTTACCACAGTTATAATCAAATCGCTGGAATGGGTCTAAGGGGGTTACAGCTTCCTCCCGAAATAGTCGAAAATGAAATGAAAGAGTGCTATTTGTTTGTTTGTTTGTCTGAGACAAATTTGTAATTTTGTTTTTCGTCATACAACGGATTAGCCATTCTCGTTAGTCCCACATTAGTCCAAATTGATTCCAAATAAGGAGAAGGGGCTGATTGGGTTACAGCTTCCCCTCCCGAAATAATCAAAAATGAAATGAAAAAAAAAAAAACCCTCCTGATTTTCATCTTTTTTTAAGATAAATTTGTAATTTTTTTTCTGTCATACAGCCATTTTAGTTAGTCCCATTTATTAGTGTACAGTGATGCCCCATCGTAAAATATACAAAGAAGGCGATGGGGACGGGAGTTACGAGGTTACAGCTCCATTCCCCTTATGAAGAGATCGCAGTGAAATGAAAAAAGGGCTGTTATTGTTTCTTTCTTTTTGAGATAATTTTTTTTTTTTATTATCTGGCATGCAACGAATTTGTCCTTCTCACTTGAGACCACAAAATCTATTTTTAAATGACTGAAAAATAGCTCCATCCCTGTTTTACTGGATAAATGAATAGGGGAGACTTGGGAGACTTGATCCCTTTTTCAGTTTTTAATTTTTAATTTGAAAAAAACCAAATTTTTTAAAAATGTTTCCAGTTATTATTAAAGGCTCATGTGTCTTTAATGTTATAGTATTTTTTTTATTTTTGAAAAACCATTTTTAAAATAAATATAAATTATTTTCCAAAAAAGAAAAAAAGGATCAAGTCTCCCCAATTACTGGGAGACTTGATCCCTTTCCAAGGGAGACTTGATCCTAGAAACAGATGCATTGAAATGATTCAAATTAAGTTGTAGAAATCAAATGTATTGTTGACTAACATGCAAAAAAAGGGAGAAAAACACAAAATAAACTCTACATTTGATAAATATCACTGTTTCCCATATGAATGATGATTATTGCTAAAATTAATGATCAAAAAACATTTTCAAAGCTTTAAAAGTCAAACGTAAATGTTAAAATTGTTGCAGTTTGAAGAGTTCCACCAAGCATGACTGGTTTAGGTACTTTTTTGACAATGTTCGTCATTGCTCACAACACTAATGTTAACATTTTCTGGATAAATAAGTTGGTCGGAATTAAGTCCTCTTTTTGATTTTGCATTCAGATGATGAAATCTTCTTTACAATTTTTCGAAATGACTAATTTTCTTCTTTCCTAGAAATCGCACAATGACAAAGTCACTTTCATCAATTGACAAATTTTGTGGATTTTCGATGATTTCATCAGAATGTTCATCAAGTGAATCTGGCTTGGTTGAATCATGAACACTACAACTGCTCTCACTTTCTGAAGATTCGGAGCTTTAATTTTTAGTGTTTTTAATTTTCTTTCTTGAGATGAAATGAGTTTTTCTTGATTCATGTTTTTTATTTAGCTGGCGATCTTGTATTTCTTCTTCAATCTGTCTTTTAGTTGGTGTGCTTGTCAAAATTTTTGAAGATCGTTTATTTTCCCGTTTTGGGTAATTAAACTTTAGGGAAGGATTATATGTCTCCTGGAGTCACTATGTTTGTTTTAGCTGTAATTGTATTACTGCTTGTTGGGATTAATGGTTTGATCTGTGACGAAAGATGATAAAAAATCATTTTCAGAAAAAAATATTCCTGTTTAAGGGATATATGCCAGTATGATTTAAAATCCAAGATAACCATAGTCTAACTAATATTGATATTGTCTAAATGCGACTTGAAAGTGACAATTAGGAGTAGGTGTTAATAAAATTTAACATTAATTTAGCATAACTTTGGGGACACTTGACCCCCAGAATCAAGTCTCCCCATACAATGGGGATCATGTGTCCCTAATGTGCATGCGTTGGAAAAATGATTATTAGATCAAAAGTAAAGAAACTGTATTGGATTTAAATAACGACATTTAAGCAGTAAGGAATGTCAGTAAATTATATCAATCAACTTAAGTAATTTAGTTATATTTAGCAAAAAATAAGAAATATAAACTACCTACTGAAAAAGAAGTTTGATTGTAAGAAATCAGATATTTCTTTCTTACAACAAAAATAAAAATGGGTGAATGAAATTCTGTTGTCAGATCTGCTGATAAGGAATCACATTATTAGTGTTGCCGGTTTCAGAGACTTAATTGCAGTTTTTCCCAGGTTTTAGACCTAGGGATCAAGTCTCCCTAGGGATCAACTCTCCCAAGTCTCCCCTACATATATGCTAAATTCAAGAGACCTACAAGTGAGTTCGACAAATTTAGAAGTAGTTTAATTTAAGGAGTTTTTTTAATCTCTCCTACAGGCGGTGCAAAGATTGTCAATGCGGAAGTATGTTAACGCACAGTAACACCACGGATAATCTCAAGTCGATTTCGGCTGAATCGGAAATCAGATGCGGAATAGTTGACTGTAAAAATAGCTTATTAACTTTCATTTTTCAGACACATCTCCATGCCATACCGAAATCTGTGGGGATGTTTAAGGGACTAAGACTCTTTCCCCTGTCTAAATGGTCGGTAAAATTGTAAAAGAAGAGCTGATTTTGTTCCTTACTTCTTAAATATATATATATATATATATATATATATATATATATATATATATATATATATATATATCATGTATAGCACTTGTCTTTCTTGTTAGTCCCATATTAGTGCACATAGACACCTTTACTAATCTCTTCAGAATTTTGGCTGTCGAAAGTCAGGCACTATATATGCGCGCATGAACTAACTGTGGATCATATTCATTAACTTTCGTTTTTAGCAATCAATTACTTCCTCGTATTTGTAAGATTCACAGTGACTTTTTGTGTCTGACTGCAAAGACATCTTTGGAGTTCGGTAACGTCCCCCTCACCCCCCCCCCCCCTTATTTATCTGCCTATTCCGTCATAACTTTGCAGCCAGTATTTTTCATATGGAACCGATTTAAAAAGATTATTATTACTTGTGCAAAACACAAATAATAAGCAAAGTCATTATTTTATATATGTATATAAAAATATTTTTTGTGTATATGTTTATAAAAAGAGCTACTTGCTGTCTATCTCTTTTCATTTTGCACTGAAAAATCGGAACACCTTTCATGATGTACGACATATCTTTTATTCTGGTTATTTGTGCTTTTCTTTATTCTGTTATTTACACATCACATATTCTTATTAGCAAAAAGAAAAAAAAATATTTATTTTATTAAATTTTTATTGTTCTAGCAAGAAACTTTAACATTCAATTACTCCCCTCAAATCCTCCTTAATCCACTGAGTATCTGATATATTTTGGTTCAAATTCATTTAATAATAATTTTCGGATTTAAAGTAAACAATAGAAGAGATACACAGCTCACAAACAGTTGTATGAATGCTACAAAAATATACTGTATAGGTGTTTTTGTTGAAAGGAAATTGAGAAAACAAAAATTGGGGAACTTAAAAGTGAGGTCTAAGATCAGGAAATCTTCAAAAGCACCAACATGTCATATGTTTGGGATAAATGTATTTTTAGCGTTCTACGAAAATTTTACATATAGTGTAATGCAGGACGTATAATACTGGTATGCATATAATAATGGGTGCTGATCTATCCATATGTCCCTTATGTCCACTTTACATGTAGGATAGGCCGACATTTTGTAGATAATGGCTAAATGATAGTTTCCTTGCAAACAGGATCTGGTTTAAGAATCTACCACACATTCTTTAAATTATAGCTCTATAAGTGGGCAACACTTATTGTTAAATTGATCATTTTAAAACAATTTCACCAAATGAGCAAATGCACATACTGAATTTTTTTGTGAACGGCAATGTCAAGTAAGATTTGCCATTCGTTATTGATTTTTGGTTTTGGAAAGGCCTTTTAACCAGATTTTTAAAAAGTTAGTTCAGTATATTATTTCAGTTTAAAAACTATACCTATACACACAGATGTTTGTATGTGTGCTGTATTTTAAAGAGACCGCTGTGTTTTTTTCCACGACCCTTTGATGAAATCCAGGTTTTTATCACGACTCTTTGACAAAATTCGCTTTTTTCCGCTGCCCTTTGACGAAATTCGCATTTTTCCCTTGGCCGTTTGAAAAAATTGGCGTTTTTCCACCTACTTTGACGAAATTCACGTTTTTCCACGGCCCTTTGACGAAATTCGATCACGTTTTATTACGATGATTTGACAAATTCCTTTTTTCTCGCGGCCCTTTGACGGAATACGTGTTTTTTTTTTTTCCAATCCTTTGTCGAAATTTGCGTTTTTTTTCGCGGCCCTTTGACATTCGCGTTCTTCTGCGGCCCTTTGACGAAATTCGCATTTTTTGTGATTTTATGGGTAACGTAAGGAGCCCAGATCTTGTCCGAGAAATTTTTGGTCATTCATGTAGTAACTGGAAATGCTAAGAAGTTATTAGAAAAAAAAGCTAGCGAATTGGACGATTTTTAAGGGAGCTATAGTAGGGGGCCCAAAAGGGGCCGCTGATAGTTTTGAGCAGGGCTCTAAGATGAACGGTCCTACCTGGAATGTAGAAATGGGGAAATAACTAAATGGAGAAAACGCCTCAAAAACGAAGATCGAATTAAAAGGGGACAAGGTATTAACAATTTAGGGAACAATAACTTCGAGGGGCCCGGATCTTCTTCTTTTTTTTTTGTCGTTTATGTAGTAGCTAGAAGTTCTGAGTTGTTAGAAAAAAAAAAGTTAGTGAATCGGACGATTTTTAGGAGAAATATAGTAGGGGGCCCAAAGAGGGGCCAGCTGATAGTTTTGAGCAGGGCCCTAATATGAACGCTCCTAACTGGAATGGGGGAAAGAAGTGGGGGAAAAGTTAAATGGAAAAATGGCCCCAAAAACGAAAATCGGATTAAAAGGGGACAAGGTATTAACAATTTAGGGAACAAAAACTTCAAGGGGTACAGGGGGCCCGGATCTTCACCGATTTTTTTTTGTTTTTGTTGTTCATGTAGTAGCTGGAAGTTCTAAGTTGTTAGAAAAAAAAAGTTAGTGAATCGGACGATTTTTAGGGGAACTATAGTAGGGGGCCCAAAAAGGGGCCAGCCGATAGTTTTGAGCAGGGCCCTAAGATGAAGGGTCCTAATTAGAAAGTAGCAATGGGGAAATAACTAAATGAAGAAAAGGCCCAAAAAACTAATAAAATCGGATTAAAAGCGGGCAAGTAATTATCAGTTTAGGAAACAAAAACTTCAACAGGCCCCGTACCAGGCACTAGGGGGCCAGGGTCATAACTAGAACGTAGAAATAGGGGTGAAAGCTAAACGGAAAAAAGGCGCCAAAAACGAAGAGGATCGGATAAAAATTGGGTAAATTATTAATAATTTAGGGCAAAAATCTTAAAGGGGCCCCAGGGTGCCGGGGTCTCAAAAAATTAAAAATCCGAGCATCAGGTGCATCAGGACCTACCTTGGGCTATCCGCTGCAATTAAGAAAGGCAAAATTATATGAATAATTAATTTAAAAAATATGAATAATAAGTACATAACACAGCTAACTATACAGTAGGCATGCGTTTGTTTTGCCTACCGTTCGTTCTTTACGGCTTCGTGACGTCACATGCACATTCTCTATAGGGGAGACCGGTACACACTGGACCTATGGGCACAGTGAGAAAATAAGAAACCTCCCAATATTTTATTTATTAAAAAAAAAAAAAAATTAAGCTTCTCTTCTATCCTAATAGACAACAGCACTGGGCTGATTATTTATAGCCTTCAAAAAATATGTTTAGCTCAGATTGAACTATTTTATATTGATTGGTTGTTTTGAGCTTCTAAAAGTAAAATTTTTCATCATCATATTTTTAGTTTTTTAGTAATTAAAAGTTGTAGATAAATAAGATAAAAAAGCTTTTTAGCAAAGCTAAGACACTTGTTTTTATTTCACTTTAAAGTTAATATGTTTAAAAGAAAGCGATAAACAATATTAGTATGATTATTTATTGAACTTCAACATGGGGCAGAGTTTACCACCCACTTCTGGGGCACAGTGGCTCACTATCCACTCTGCTCCTGTAATGCAGAATGTTCAAAATATTTAATAATTGCTTATTTTCTATAAAGAAATATTGTTTTAAAGTAGTTATTTAACTGTAAAATAAAGTAAACAAAAGGAAAATAACAATTTATTTAACATTGTAAGAAATATTTTGTTTTGTATTTACTGCCTTTGATAACTGTAGTCTAATTGATGATGATTCTATTCAAGTAAGATTCATGAGACGCAAATTGAATGGAAATCAGTTTATTTTTCCCGAAACTGTAAGTGAATCTATTGTTGATGTCCTCAAAAGTATTTCAGGAAAATTCCAGTCTCAATCTTACTCATAAGTATTTTGGAATTTCATTTACAAATGTTAATGTGCGCTTATTTTTTTGTACTTAAGTAATAACTTCATCTAAATTGCATTTGTTCCTGGTTTAATCTGTTATTATTAGCCAAACTTAATAATGCTTGTTTTACTGACTATTTTTCACATTTCAGACATTATTGGCAGGGTAAAAATTAAATAGAAATACGCAACGCAAACTAGGCTGTAGAATTCAACTGCTCTAAAAAGTAAAGTTTTATTTTGGAAGTTTTTTCATGATCTTGAATAAGTAGTTATTGCATGACTAGTATTATTATGTATATTATGTATGTAAGAAACACATTTTTGTGTTCTTATTGTTTTGTTATGAATAAATCACTTAATATTCGTTAATCATAATACCTTTCTATTTATTTTTAGCGTATCTTTCCAAATTTCCACTTATTCCCCCATCATCCAGTATGTCTGAAAATAAGAATGTGTTCAAGCTTAAAGAATCCCACTACGGAGCAATTAATGTCGAATGGGAAATTACCGACTTCTATATAAAGGGGTCTCTTATTGACCATAGCCCCATTTTCTCATTTGCAAAAAATAAATGGATGTTATGCCTATCGTGGAGTTTACCTAACCGCATGTGGCTGGAAATATCAAATGTAACAAGTAATAATGAACTGAAAGAAAAATGGGAATGTACGTTTGGAGCGAGGAGAACAGATGGTGATTTGTTATATTTCCCTAAGGACCCTATTTCATTTTCAATGCCAATACCCAGATGCGTATTTTTTTCTTTAAGACATTTTCTGACATTTTCGAATAACTTGACCATCGTGTGTACTCTGCAACATGTTTGTCACTCTGGCGGGTCTTCTGTATCACGGGAATATACACCTTTAAAACTGATAAGTAAGTAAGTTTAGAATATATATTTGAAATTAGTATCTTTAAGTCAGGTCACACACCGAGATTGACAAGCGATACCAAGGTCACAAACGACACAACGCGTATCTCAGGAGATTAATTCACACCTGTTTCTCTTTTGTTAACATGATATAAACAAAGGAAAACAGGTTTGAATTTCAGAATTTGTCTCCTAGGCTAGAGCTACTAAATATATACAGCAGCCATATCTTAGGCAGGCCGCACTCTGAGATGACACAAACAACATGACTCACGTCGTAGGGTAAGAAACAGATTTCTACTTTGTTTCAATCTGTTTCTTCACCTAAGACATGTGTCATGTTGTTTATTCACCCCCAGTGGCGCACCCAGGATTTCGCTTTGGGGGGGGGGGGGGGGTAATGTATTTTAGAGGTCTGCACGGCCCGTACCCGGAAAAATGAAGGTAAACTTTAAATCAGGCCTGGCCGCCAGAATTAGTAGATTTTTGATAGGCCGTGACGGGCAGATTGACAAAATACACGGGCTAACAAAAAAATTTAATGTGCCCGCGGGCCGGGTACGGGCCTCGGAGACGTGATCTGTGATGACTTGTAGATTTTTACTTGTTGAAACTTCAGTCGTTTTCATGCATCGTACAGTTGCAAAAAATCGGTTTATTTCCAATAGACCCGGTTTATTGGCAAACGACCTGGTTTATTCCAAAAAAAAAAAACAAGTTTATTCCCGTGTTTAAACCGGGTTTTTTTCTAGCCTTTGCAACTCTAATGCATTGTCAGAATCAGAATAATCGAAAGATATACGTTTAACACTCGATTTTTCGTCTTTGAATGAAAATCAGTTCATTACTGTCACTATCACTACCAATTTAGAAATTAATTTTATGTTTAACCGGCCCGACATAAAAATTTAAACGAAGCCGGTAAAATGCGATGATAACGTTCGCGAGAATAAGTATACATCTGCTTCATGAAGTGACGCTAGTTTCGCAACATCATCAATAGAGTAATATAACATGTCAAGCGTAGAGATCGGCATCGGATGTTTACATCGCGTCTGAGTCCAAGTTTTAATGTTTTAGCAGACTCGGGCCGAGCCGAGATCAGGCCTTAATTCTTTTATATACAGTCGAGTCGGGTCGGAACTGGACTTAATTGTGCCCAAGCAGTTTGTTTTGTCACAATAGTAATAGAAATAATCAGTTGCTGTTAACGGATTCAGTGAAAATATACCTTAAGCGATTATCAAATTCCCAGTTTAACAACATGAAACTCTCCGAAACAATTTTTGACTTATTTTTAACTGTAAATGCATACATTTGGCAGGCCTGACTTTTGAAGCGATTTGGAATCGAATACTGTTTTCCATTTTTTGATAAATAAGTAACTTACCGAGATATAAGTATTCCTTTCTTGTGACGATAGGTTTTTCTCCTTTACCGTGCTATCGCGTCCGGAAATTTTATTCAAAACGCCAATTTTGATAGTATTTTCTGAAAGATTTTTTGAATTTATTAGAAAAAGGAAAACGCTATTCGATTACATATTTTCTGAATAAGGACACCTGTCAATTTTATGCATTCCTGAAGAGAACTGAATTCATAAATGTGTCAGAAAGTAGCGCCATTCAATTTGAGAGGAGCCTTAATAAATTACAAAGAAATATTTTCAAAAATCTACTTTTTTATACAGCTTTAACCCTCTTTTTCTCTTTTCTTCTAAACTACATTAATTCTTTATTTGAAGGTTGAAAAATCTAAGTAATCATTAATGTTGCTATTTTGTTTTTTCTGTCTTGTAAACATATAATAAATTAAAAGATATTGTAAAATTTCTCCAAAAATATGTATGCAATATTCTTTAAAAGAATCTTAATTTTTTGTTGAGTAAAACCGGAATTTTTTTAATACAAATTGAGCGAACCGGACAGGCCATGATTTAACCGATTTTGTCACGGGCTGGGTCGGGCCTGTTTGCTTTGATTTTTGTACTTGCCGGGCCAAACTTTTAACTTTTGCAACGGGCAAGATAGATTTCGTTCGGGCCTCGCCTCGAAATTCTGGCCTGTGCAGACCTCTAGTGCATTTGCATCACACTCACGAGTCGGTGATCAAGTGACCAGCTGCATTTGCGCACTGCCACAGTCGCTGAAATTACTATAATCACTTCTGATATCCATCAATAATACAAAATTTGTTATTTATTTATGGATATGTGCAGATTTTTTACATCTTTCCTTTATACTTTACGATTACTGAAAAATGTTACAAAACTGCTTTATTTAAAGATATAAAGCTTACATATTCTGTATTATAATATTTTATGCAATGCAATAGTACGGAATTCGTTGTAGTGCAGCAACGTAATGAAATTACGATGACTGCTTTTGTGCATCTCTGCTTTATCATCAGTAATTCGGTATCGTTTGAATTTGAACATATACTAAAACGTATATTATTTATCACAAATGAACAGAATGAAACATTTTGTGAAGAAAACAGAGGAATATAATTTTATAATAAAATAGTTAGCCTGTTACTATAAATAGAACTTTGATATGAATGACAGAAAATGTTATCTACCTATTTATTTTTCAGTATCAACGGTTTTTTGCCGCTGTGTATGTACAGGGGGAAAACTATTCTTATATTAATTAATTAATATTATGAACATTCAATCTATTTTTAAAACTTTTTTTTATTAAAAAAAAAAAAAGAAAAGAAAAGTGCCCTGTTAAACTGATGGCATTGACCTCACGGGGCTATTCACCTCTGATTGCGTATATTATTTCAAAGAATAATTCTCCATGAAATTCCCATTTAGCTAAATTATGGGGGGGGGGAGGGATTATCCCCCTTTGCACTTAAACCCCAAAACTAATCAGGAAAGTGCCTTATCACAATGAACATATATACGAAATTTGAAGCAAATTGGATAATTTTGCATGAAAAACCCATTCATCTGAATTAAGGGGGATTAGACCCCGTTACCCCCTTTACTTAATCAATGAACCCCCAAAACTAATCAGGAAAGCGCCTTATCACAATGAACCTATCTACAAAATTTGAAGAAAATGGGATAATTCTGCATGAAAAACCCATTTATCTAAATTAAGAGGGGGATTAGCCCCCCTTTTTCCTTTATACTTAACCAATGACAAATTTTATCAACAGATCGCGGGAAAAACATGACTTTCGTCAGAAAATCGCTTAAAAACGGCAAATTTCGTCAAAAGATCGCAAAAAACCGACAAATTTCGTCAAAAACATTGCGAAAAAGAGCAAATTTCGTCAAAAGATCGCGTAAAAACGACAAATTTTGTCAACAGATCACGCGAAAAACGTGATTTTCATCAGAGAATCACGAAAAAACGGCATATTTCATCAGAGAATCACAAAAAAATGGCAAATTTCGTCAAAAGATCGTGAAAAAACAACAAATTTTGTCAACAGATCGCGGGAAAAAACGTGACTTTCGTTAGAGAATCACGGAAAAATGGCAAATTTCGTCAAAAACATTGCGAAAAAAGACAAATTTCGTCAAAAGATCGCGAAAAAAACGACAAATTTTGTCAACAGATCGCGGAAAAAACGTGACTTTCGTCAGAGAATCGCGTAAAAACGGCAAATTTCGTCACAAGCCTTGCGAAAAAACGAAAAATTTCGTCAAAAACTGCGAAAAAACCGGCAAATTTTTGTCAACAAATCGCGAAAAGCGACAAATTTCGTCAAAAAATTGCGAAAAAACGCAAATAGATAGAAGTTCAGATCAAATATATATGATTGCTTTTTAAAACTTATTCTTGCTGGTAAAAAATTTTCAATTTTCATTCTTAAATTCAAAATCTGACACCATTAATTTTATTTTTTATAATGAATAAAATGCAACTTTATGTTGCAAACTGTAAATTCATTATTTTTAAAAACGTTTAAAAGATCTTGCATTATTTTATTTTTATTATTAATAATTTCTTTATTAATAAAGAATTATTATTCATAACTGTATATTTTTCTGAGAAGACAAAACCATTCCCGGTATGTATAATGATTTTTAAATTGTTTTAAAACATATTTTATGTCATTTGCTTTAAAAGCATTTTTAAAGTTATAATAATAACTTTATATAATAAGTATATACAGCTTTAATATTATTTAAAATTAATTTAATTTTTATGATTATTTTATGTGTGCATTTAAAAAAAAAGTCATAGAAAACTCTCCTGATTTCTTTTTAAAATTCTCTTTATTTTCACCCTCTTGAACTTGGCAATTCTGCAAAAGTTAAATTCTATATAATACTAGAAAAGTCTGCAACTTTTCCAGGTTTAAAGGTTTTTACTTCGTGGTATTTGTTAATATTGCAAAAAAATTATAAATTCTGTATTTATAATTTATAATCAAAATAATGTTTCGTATAAATATGAAGGCACTCTTGTAATGAAATTTACTGTACGGTAAATAATAATAAAAAGTTGCAAGAGAGTTATTTGTATTTTTTCTTTATTTCTGCATTTTGATTACTTTGTTGTTTTAAATCAGAACTACTGTACATAAAACTTTACAGTTTATAGGACTCATAGATGTATAGAAAACATTAAGTAAATAATTTTTTGTTGTAGTAAAATTATTCTAATATGAGTATATAGTATTATTATACATTATTGTTGTCTATTTATGAGAAATAATTGCATTTTTAATTTTATTTTTAAAAACTGTTTTGTGATGTATTTGAGTAATATAGTTTTATACATTTTTTACTTTTGTGCAAAATATGGTTTCGCGCGCGGTGTTTAGTTTTTTTTAAAATTTTTGAGCTTACGCGTATTTACAGACTTTTTGTTCTTTACCCACTCTCATGCCTGGTATACGTAAAACTTGTGTAAATAACTGTTTAACTTGTGTAAATGAAACTTGTCTATAACGTAATATTGTCTTGATCGCAAACATTCCATGGCCTCAGCAAAAGAAACACATTGTAAGTTTACCTGCTAAAGCAAAAACCTGTGTAAAATGGAATTCTTCACCGATTCATTATAATTTTGTCTTGGCATTTTTTATTGTTGTTTGTGTCCATGATTTAGTAAATTAGTACCTTGTTCGGCACAGGAGGGAGGAGCAGACCGCCGGATATGCCCTCTCTTGGCTATTAATAAATTTGAAACTTTACGCTTACGAATATACTAGTGCAATTATCCTTAGAAAGAAATGAATATGTATGCTTACCATCCTAGTGATGAAATGCTGGTGAATTATTCTAATCTTAGATGATTTTCTCGAGCTTTGATGATATAAATTCTCCAAATATAGCATTTAAAACTATGATTATTTTTTTACGCTTTGAGTTAAATGTTTTAACACGAATGATGCTAAAAAAAAAAAAAAAAAAAACAGTGTATAACCAGAAGTACTAATAAAATAGATAAGAAAAGCAGACTCCCAAGCACACGTGCCTTATTAGAAAGGTGGGATAGATTTAGAAAAAAAAGGAGTGTTTTCTGAAATTTTTGTTGACCTTGTTCAACAAAGTTTCCTTGCTGACTTGTTTTCCTTGAATGGGTCGTATTGTCCATTACACAGATGTACAACGTAGAAGAAATACCACCCTCGTTTGGACTTGAATCCGCTTGACCGTGCTAAGAATATGGATGATGGATGTGAACTAAGAACTGGGAGAATCAGAGTACCGCTATAAGTCTTTACGCTTAACGTATGTCGAAAACGGCAAAAAAAATTGAGAATAAAGATGAAATAAGATACAAAGGTTTTGAAAATTTTCTAAAGACCTAAAAAAACCCGTTTTATAATTTTACAGAAAACTTTATATAGTTACTTCATTATTCAGTTTCAGGGTCTGGGGGAGGTGCTTCAGCCACCTTAGCCCCCCTCCCCCCGTGGGTGCGCCAGTGTTCGCCCCAGTGCGCGGCCTGCCTTAAGAGGACTTACATCGAAGGGAAGAAAAATTGCGAAATCCCATGTTATCCTATGAGAGAAAGAATTTTAGAATTTTTGAATTTTGTTCATTCAAATTTGAAAATTTCGACTTATTTTTTTTTTTCAGCATATAAATCCGAAAGCTCGCTACAGAGCTATAAGCTTAAAATATTTTTAAAACAGTTCTGAAATTTTAAAATGTATTTTAAAGTTTAAAAAAATCCCCAAAAGTATAAGAGTTTACTTTACTCGTTTGTATCTTTGGATTGAAAAAAGATATACAAACTTTGAGCTTATACGCTAAAATGTTTTTTGTTTTCTTTCGTGTAATTAGGCAACTTTTAAAATTTACTCTAATCAAAATGCTGTAATTTCCCAATTAAAAATTAGCTATCCTTTAGGAACGACACTCGAGACCTGTCAAGTTGTCAACCTGACTTAGTTGATTACTTAGCTCTCCCTAGGCCTCCTAATTTTCTCGAACATGTGACCTAGACTAGGGCTCCTATTATACAGGCTGAATCATCAAGCATTTTGATGCCCACTTACCGTTTGTTGCCCATTGTTGCCTATGAGACGAGAAATGTTTAAATGATTATCGAGTTACAAAATCGCTTAAAATGGACGGTTGTTTCGCATAAAATTGTTCTAATATGTCAAGGAGTGGATTTAGAATATTTAAAATCCCTATAAATGAAGAAAGGCTGAATAATTTGTCTATAAATGCTAGAAGAATAAATCAGGATTGAAGAATTTCGCCAAATGCCATGCCAACCAGATCACTTGTATACAATAAACCGGTTGCAGGACGGGTGAGAAAAGCCTAATTGTCTAGAAACTCAACCTTATTTATTTTTTGGATGTGTGTGTGTGTGTGGTAGGGGGTATTTAGATAGTTAGGGAGTATTTCGATAGTTAAATTCATTTACTGTTTTTAAAAAGTGTAGAAAAGGGATTTTCTTTAATCGAAATTTAAAGATTTTACACTTTACACTTTGAATTTTGCGCGCGCGGGGGGGGGGGGGGGGTCAAAAGGAAAAAACTGAAAGTTCAGAGTAAGGTAGGGGGGGGGGGCGTGATTGAAATTATTATATATTTCTTGTTTGAAAAAAATAACAAACACATAAGAAAAAAAATTGAAATTTTTAATTTTATCAGCTGCAGATTTTTTTTTTTTTTTTTTTTTTTTTTTTTTTTTTTTTTGCGGGAAGAGAAAATTTTGACGATTCATTATTTAATTAATGTTATTGTAAAATTACAAATAGGACAGAAATTGTTTTTAATTAAAGAGTTTTGAAAAAACACAATGCAAACACACTGATAAAAATTTATTTGTTACTATAATAGGTGGAAATACTAAAAAGTGTTTTAAAGCATTAAAACAATTTCTGATGTAAAATCAGATGTCAAAATACCTAAGCGCTTTTGGCTAAACATTAGCCATAATCAGAGGCAGGGTTGGGGAATTACATCATTTTACTCGCCACTGGCGAGTGTTTATTTTGACAAGGCGAGTAAATATTTAAGAAGTCTTTTAAAAATTGCAGGTTATAGAAGATATGTTTTTTACTTGTTAGCCATATTTTGCAATTCTCCCAATTACCGCAATGTAATGGTACTAAGTTCTCTCCTATACTCACCTTTCCTCTGTTGTATATATGAAAAAAAAATTACAAATATGTATTGTTGTATTGTAGTAATGAATTA
Organism: Maratus michaelseni; assembly: GCA_963931845.1. Lineage (NCBI taxonomy): Eukaryota > Metazoa > Arthropoda > Arachnida > Araneae > Salticidae > Maratus > Maratus michaelseni. The sequence continues at coordinate 152,507,185 of OZ007599.1, read as the reverse complement.
TTTTTGCAGTTGCGTAAATTCTATCATAACAAATTTTAACTGCACGTTGCTTCTTGCTGGCTGGTAAAATAAATCCTTGGCTGGTAAGATTTTCTGAAAATTCCCCACCCCTGATCAGAGGATAAAAAAACCATCGAAAAACTATACCTTGTTTTTATATAGTAACAAATAAATTTTTATCAATGTGTTTGCATTGTGTCTTTTCAAGTTTAAGAAGGTGAATTTGATATTTTTATTATATGGAATTTTCTGTATATTTTTAATTGAAAGAGTTTTGTTTAATGTGGTTTTCAAATTCATTGCTCAAGAGCGCAAATTTTTTTGACATATTTTACGAAATTTATTCCCTAGAATATCAGCATTTTAAGACTATTTTATTAATAACAAATTATATAACAACTTCACTTCATACTGAAAGTAATAAAAATATGAGTCCAATACATGTGAATATATATTTTCACATTAAATCAAATTTAGAATTAGTTAAATTTATATTGTCATTCTTAATTATTCATGTAAAGCAAAGCAATAAATATTAATTGAGGGAAATGAATTTTTAATTTTAATATATTATTATACAAAAGCATAATTACATGTTTTTTTTTTTTTTTTTTTTACTTTTTAATGTATGGCGTTATTAAATATCTTAGCTATTTATTATTATATTTTTGCATGTGATTAAGTAACTAAATTCACTCGCCATCTACGCGATAAGACGCCAAGTCAGGCGTCCGCTTGAGCAATTAAATGGAGGCGTGAGTCAGCCCGGTATATAGGAGCCTTAGCTCTCCCTAAAAGAGAAGTCACGTTGGAGGGTCAGGGGTTGCCATAATTGGGAAGAAGCGCGATTTTTGAAAAAAAGAAAACTTTGAGCTATAGTCAAATAATATAGATATCTTTGCTGCAGTCTTGGGTTTTGGCAAAGTAGTTTGAATAGAAGATAGACGAAGTAAGCACGCATGACAGTTTTCAAATCCAAACTGGTTACTTTATGAAATATTTTTTAATTCATTTTTGTTCGGAAATGTATGAAATTGGCAAGTATGCTTATTTAGAAATTATGTAATCGAAAGGCGCTTTACATTTCTTGGTACATGTAGACGATACTTCAGAAATTAATCTCAAAGTCGCCGTTTTGAACCGAATTTCCGACACCGTAGCACGAGAAAGGAGAAAACGTATCGTCACGTGAGACGAATCACTTATAACTTGATAAATAATTTATTTATTAAAAAATGGAAAACTCACTTCGATTCCAAATCGCTCCAACTGTCAGGCCTGCCAATTTTATGCTTTTGAGTCTAAAAATGAGTCAAAAAAGGTGTCAGAAAGTTTTGCTTTTTTGAGCAGGTCATTTGAGAATCAACTTAATTAAAATTTTTATTCATCTTACCCTTTGATGAGGGGATATCTCGGATTCTATCAGATTGTTTAAAAATTAAATTTGGTGGCACGGTAGATTTTTGAGAATATTCTCGGATAAAATAATGCTTAGTTAAACTTTTGATCCCCGAGTCCCGACAAGGGTAGTAGAAGGGTAGGGGGCGGTACCATATCTCAAGGTCTGTCAGAACTTTTAAAAAGGAATTTTCGAAATGATAAATTTTTGAGAATAGGCGTGGATAAAATGATTTTTAATTAAAGTTTTGATAGTGGAAGGGGGAGGGGGCTATATTTCGAGATCTATCAGGTCTTTTAAAATTAAATTTTGCGAAATGATAACATTTTAAGCATAGGCGCAGATAAATGGATTCTTAATTAAAATTTTGATCGTTATCTCCCCCAGGGATGTGGTGGGGGCGGAGAATGGGGGTGGAGAACCATATCTCAAGATCTGTTAGACCATTTAAAATGAAATTCTAAGAAGATGATAAAATTTCATTAAGTGGAAATTTCAAAGTTTATAAGGAATTTTTAAATAGTTAAATTTTAAGAAGACATTTTTTAAAAACGTGCGATTTCGGATTCTGACGTCTACTTTCGGATGGTGAAAACCATATTTTAATAATTATAATATATAATGAGTAACGGCGCTTCTAAGTTTTCCCATAGGCTAACATGGGCTTTCGCGATCGGGGAATTTCAGGGATGCAGCACTTTAAAAATAGCTTGAGTGTTTGTTCCCGTGACTTGTGTAGGCTCTGAAGTCCCCACAATATGCGAGATGACTAATGTTAATCCGAAGCTAATATTAATGTTTTCAATTTTCTCGCTTGGATTTTAATTTTTTGAATGATATTTTGCATAGGATAGCTGAGGATGATCTCTAACGGGCTAGTTTTGAATTTTCGATTTTGGTTTCATATATTTTGTAAAAGTTACTTTTACTTTCGAAACCGTTTGGAACCGGTTCTGAAAGTGAAACTATCCTCATATAAAAAACTGTAACCCAAACCCAAAAAAGTAAAATCTATCCGCATTAAAGATTGTCCTCAGTTATCCTATATAAAAAATCATTCAAAAATATTAAAATCCAAACGACAAATTTGAAAATACCGTCCCCATAGGATTAGCAATAGCTCCCGAGTCTTTTCACGTGACTAGTGTAGGCTTTTAATAAGAGAGATAAACTTCGCTCTAAATGATCGCAGGACTTTTTACTGTGAAAGAATCATGAGACTTGGCTACATTTTTTCCATTTGATTTTTTTATGGGTTTTGATTTATTTTTGCAAATAATTGTACTTTACTTCACTTTGGGCTCTTTTTGGACGTTATCCATTGGTTTTCTTCAAGTCCATTCCCTGTTCCTTTTATTTGAAGACTAGCTGGCATGCGACCGCTAGCGGGCCTGGAAGTCATACGAACCTCGTGAAAATATGCCCTAATATTTCGTTAACACAAGGCAGTGCTGCAATGCATAGTTTTAAGCGACATTAAAAAAATCACAAAATACGTATTTTACAACATAAATTTCAAGTAATTTGGGCAATCTACGTCAATTAGATCTTTTAAACTGCCCTGCTATATCAGAGTAAACATTTCATTTTAATTCCGATTTCACAACTGTATAAAACTGTAATAAATTTCGATGATTAAAAAACCATCTTTTCTATTATTTCATAACTAAATTGCTACTATTAATTGCATTAATATGACAGATCATTTTTTGTCACTACAAAGTTATTATATTAAAATTCAAAATTTTATTTGTATTGATAATGCATTTGTAATACATGTTGTACCACAGTGTTATATAATATTTCTTATATTTTAATTATATTTAATATAAAATATTCATTTAATTTACAATGCAAGCAAAATTGATGAAATGCAGAACAAGGTAACATGTCTAAAGAAACCTGTAATGAATTTAGGTCATTAAAAATCATCTCGTATTACATAAGAAAATTACAATTATTAATTGTGATTTTTTTTTCAAATTATCTTATTAAATTACAATTTTATTTTCACTACAAAATTTCTAGTTTGTTAAAATATAAAATTTAACATAAGAAAATTACAATTATTAATTGTGATTTTTTTTCAAATTATCTTATTAAATTACAATTTTATTTTCACTACAAAATTTCTAGTTTGTTAAAATATAAAATTTTATTTTGATTGATATAATTAATATACGTATGGCATTATATATTCCATGATATTTCTAAAAATGTAACTTTTATGCAGTTTTACTCGAAAAAAAAAATTAAAAAAATGGCCACCTAGCATATGAAAAAGCGAAGCGGCCATCCCCTAACTGTTGATGACAGTCAAATGCTTTGCGCTTTTATTATATAGATTGCAAAAATTTGTATCTTTAGTTCCGTTTTCAAAGTCCTCCAGATAAAAATAAATTTCAGGTTCCTAGGCAAGAATGAAATTACGGGGAAGGGGGATCAAAAGTAATCTCAATTGCTTCCAGTAAAGTTGCTATCGATCTGCGGTATTACTCGCATCTCTGGATACTTGATATTTAGCATAAAAGTAGTGTTTAGGATTAGGATACAAAGAAAGACAAAATTAAAAATTCCGGACGATTTCATGAAATCCAAATTATTTCAATATTTCGATTTTTTTACTTCTTTTTCGAAATTACCAGAATTTTTAATTTTGACTTCTTTTTATTCTAAACATTACTTTTACGCCAAATTTCAAGTTTCTAGGGCTAAAAAATATAATTATTTTCAAATTTTTAATTGTTTTCATATTTTTCGATTTTATTTTCAAACTTTCAAAATTTTTTATTTCTTTTTTCGAATCCTAAACACTACCGTTACGCAAAATTTTATTTTTCTAAGACTACGAGATCGAATTATTAATTTATTTGTTGAGTTTTCGATTTTTTTTTTTATTTTAATTTTTTTTTTTGTATTCTAAACACTACCTTTATGTAAAATTTCAAGTTTCTAGGGCTACGAGATGTGCCTTATCTTTTTGAGGATCGGTGGTGAGTGAGTGAGTGTCAAAAAAGCGAAACTTCGACATATATAGTTCATATAATCTAGAAAAGATAGAAACGTGAAATTTGAAAATTTGGTTCCGTTGGTAACGTACTCCTGATAAACGAAGTTTCAGGTTTTTGGGAAAGTCCAGCGCAATGATATGGGGTCAAAAGTGCCCTGTGTTGCTTCCAGTAAATGATGTTTACGGCTGTGCTTTCTCGATTTCGCACCGCCAAGTCGAGAAAGCATCAGAGACGAAATAATAGAGCGCTTTATTGACAAGAATCTATTTTCACAGTTCAAATAGTAACTACATAAGAGATGGTAAGAAGAACGTTGGTGTCCAGCGGACATCCATCATCACACAGCTCCATCAACACGGAGAAGTAACCGCGCGCGGTTTTTACCGTGTATTCTAGATATAGTGGCTATATCGATTAGTAGATGTTTCTACTAATCGAATGGTACCAGTCAAATTTGTATGCGATGATTTTTGGCAGAGTTGGTAGGATTTCTTTTCTTTTATGATTGTAGGAATATATATTCTGTAAGGAAAAAGTAAAATTTTTATAAACTGATGAAATTAGATAACTTTATAAAGGAAATGTTTTGTGTGAGGTGAGGGAAAATTGCTAGAAAAATAAAGTAAAATATGGGCGCAGCAGAAATGAATGTAATATTAACATAATAATTAAAATACTGTACATGAAATATCCCCGTACTTCGTGTGTACTAAATGTGCGTTTAAAAACGGAAGAAAATCATAATTTTCAAATATGTCAAACTTTTCAATTGACAGTCAACCTCAACTATAGGTTTTGAGCTCAATTCTGGGTTAAACTTAAAATCCAACTACCACAACCCTACATAAATAGAAAGAAAACTCGAAATTAAAATCCGGTTACTCCGAGTTAAATGTTGGTGGTGAATTTCCCGGCAAACCTCATCGGATGATTTTCAATGTATTTATTTAATTTCGTTTAAAGCGGCTAGAGATATTTGAAATAACGAAAAATGACTGAAGTTCGGTCGTGGAGTAGTATCCATGTAGTTAATTTAGACTAATTTCCTTTCGCATTTTTTATTTATAAAAATAAAAATATTTCTAATATATAATAAAAAAACAAAAGTTTTAATATTGCAAGACAAAGTTGCAGAACTATTTTTTCAAAACTTATTTTTTCCACGGTTTTGAAGTCCAGGTTCCATATTTTTGAGTTGTCATTATGTCATTTCCTTTATATACTGCTTATTACGTTCTCGATTTTATCTGGAAAATAAACAAAACATTTTCAAAAGGCTGAAAATGAATGTGATTTTATTTTGTTTTTAAATATATTAACAAATTTTAAAACAAGATTTTATGCTTGTTTGTTTTTCATGTATAGTTTTTCGAGAATTTATTGTAAACAAAATTAGCTATTTAAAAAAAAAGAAACAAGCAAATATGTTAAATTGTCTGAAAGTTATCCTGGCAAAACTGCTGAAAAATAACTTTTCGCGATTTTCAATTGTTTTTTCTGTCGCCTTTGTAGGTATCGCCGGTCTGCACTGCTCAACGATTACTGTTGAGTGAAATTTTATTTTGGACCAACTGAACAACATACTTAAAGGTTAATATATAACAATAAGAATAATAATAAACTGTTTTTTCATCATTTCAAACCTTCTGGTTTTTCCTTAAAAAAGCGATAATGCTATATAAAATATTTTTTCATGATTTTTTTATCTCATTACAAAGTATTTTTATAATGAATTTTATTTATTTATATATGTAGGGTTTAATGCGCTCTCGCAGAAGTTCAAAAGGCTTTCCGAGGATAAAGATAGCTGCGATGTGATCCTCCGAGTAAAAGAGAGAGTACTGAATGCACACAAGTCTGTTCTAATTGCTCGGTCACCAGTATTCGCATCTATGTTTCACCATGACATGTTGGAAAAACAAACAGGCATTGTAAATATATCTGACTGTGATCCGGATTCTTTCCAGAAGTTTTTGGAGTTTCTCTATTCCGGTGAACTAGATGACGTCTCATTCCACAATATTCATCATCTGTATAAAATTTCGGACAAATATGACGTGCAGGATCTCAAATCTTTCTGTACTGAGTACATGGAAAAATGTTTGACCGAAGATAACATATGTGATATCGTAATACTTGCTGACATGAATGATGGAGCAAAGTTGTTTTCCGCAGCTCAAGATTTTTTCAATAGGAATGTATTTAAAATTGTAGAAACTGCTCATTGGGAAAATTTAATAAAAAACAACCGTCTTTTAGCCCAGAGAATTGTAAAAGGAATGATTGGAAAAATAAAATGAGAACTCATACTTTTCTAATTACGAAAATTTTGATTTTTCTTTCACAGTTTTTTTTTTTTTTTTTTTTTTTTTTTGCTATATCCTAAAGACTTTATTCCGCGTGTCACTCTATAGAGTAAAACTTAATCAATAGAAAAGGGAAAATGTAACAAAATTTTGTTACTGACAATGTCGGTTTTCGATATTTGAACATGAGATTTCTGATTAGACACGTCATGTAGAAGTAAATCGGGAAATACAGAATTACAAAATATCTTATTTTAGTCACCCGGATATTTATAATATGGATCTTTAAAAAGAGAGGAATCATTCAAGTGACTTTAATAATGTTTAAGATTATTTAGGTATAATTTAAATCAGCACTTTTCTGAGTATATATTAATATTTTTGAACATGTGTGAAAAAATCATATTTTCTTAAAATAAGTTCTATAATATTATGGTCTTTAATGTTGCATAAGTTCTTTTATGTTACTGTCAAAAAACTATTTAGTTGGAAACAGAATTTGTACCTTGTTATCTCCTACCCCGAGATTGTTTGTTAACGTGACAAGATTATGTCTAATTATTACCCATGTATGTTATTACTATTAGTAAATTAATCTAGGGTTAGATTATCTTTAAATATAATTGTTTTTAAATAAATTTATATTTTCATATGTTTTGCCTTTACATCTATTTTTTATGTAAGTTTAAGAAACGTTTTCATATTTTTAAATATATATATGTAATTTTTCATCATGTGAGTACGCATAAAAATGCAAAACTCGCAAATATCAGTTCACATGACATTTGATACTTGACATGGTTAGTGTAGCTTAAATTGGTCATTGGAAAAAAAAAGTATCTTATCTCTGAGGCATGTATCACTTCATTATCTTGTTTCGTCAACCAATTAGGCTTATTTATTTGAAATCATACATTGGACAATTTTTCAATAATTTGTTATATACCAGAAAAGGAGGGGCTTAATTTTCGGGTGTTCGAATAATGAAATTATTTTGCAATTATTGGGTAATAAGGTTTGAAATGAGTTTCCACAATTTTTACGTCAAATGTAACTTTATTTTTCAAATGGTATTCACGTGTTCTTTAAAAGACTTCTCTCTTCGCTTCCTCAAATATAGGACAATATTTTCCATTACCTAATACTGATTAATAAGGTGTAATATATAAAGATTAATATGAACATTACCTTTAATACTATTTAATAATATGGACAAAGAATAAGTTAATAAATCACACTCACGTAACAATTATAAGATAATAGAATACAGTTAACCGTTTCAGGTAATTCAATATCATGACACCCCTTTTTTAATAAAAAGAAACAATTATTTTTACTAGTCAAGTTTGTCAGGATTTTGACAGTTTTACCATAAAGAGTCTTTATACCAGTATCTCTTTGGCACACAGGAGTTTTGTTTTTAGAAACAGCAGATATCACTTTAGGTTTTGGAGACAGATTTGAAGAAACACCATCCCTTACCAAAGCAGAGTCATAAGATATTTTGGGGATATTTTAATTTTTGGCCCTCGTTCATTTTAGCAATGTGCAGGATTGTGGGTTTTTTCAAGCACACGATCTGAATTACTTGAAATTGACGGTTTCTCAGGGGTAGCATTTGGATGGAAAAACCAAGTATTTCTTCTATTAAGTTTCACCTTCTAGCAACTTAATAATAAATGATCTTGGTCTTTGAAACGGAGAAATTACATCTGCAGGACACCACTTTCTACGATCTTTTCTAAACCATATCTGACCAATAATTATAATTTTTTTTGAGCCTCTATCTCTAAACTCTTTTTATTTTATACTATTTTTCTATAAGATTAAAAGGGAGATTTTTTATGATAGATGGTCTTAACAACTTTGTGCTAATTGAAAATATTCCTCTATTTCTTCTTCCTATAAGACGTTGTACAGGTGATCCTAAAATACTTCTTGGTGTATTTATGTTATTTAACACTGATAAATATATGTCAGAACCATCATCAGCACATTTAGCTATGGAGAGTTTATATTCTTGAACATAATGTTCAACTAGACCATTGGATCTTTTGTGTTCTGGACTTGATATTCGCAAATTTATATCCTACTCCTTGCAAAATATCTAAATTCTTTAGAAATCAGCAGAGTACCGGCACCACAGCATAATGGTCCAGGAATACCATGAGTTGCAAACCAACATTTTAGAGCTTGTATAACTGTATCAGATGATCAGTTGTCCAATACACGGAAAAGAAAAAATAGCTGTCTGCAATTAGTAGACAATTATTTTTATCCAAATGAAAAATATCCGTACCAACGATTTGCCAAGGTCTTTCTGGTACTTCGCACAAAATCAGTGGTTCTTCAGGATTATCTCTTTGACGTTGTTGACAAACTTTGCAAAGCTTAGCGTATAAAGTGACATCTTTATTCATCCCTACCCAACAAACATTTAAATAGCTATACCGAGTGAATGTTGAATATCTATATGGCCATGATGAATAGTTTTAACATTGGTTTGCTCGGAACGAGTATTCGATCACCTCTGAATAGGATATCATCATAAACGGCAACTCATAAAGTCGAATACTTTCTCAGACTATTAGGAACTTCCATGAATTATTCAGGTCAACCACCTTTAATCATCTTAATTAGTAGGCTTAATTCTTTATCCTCTTCCAGTGCTTGAATTATTTCATATGTTTTACATGACAACTAAATGAATTTTCATTTATAATTTGGGTATATGTAAATTAGAATTTAAGTTACAGTCCTGATTCAAAATATCAGCTATAAACAATTCGGTTCCCTTTTTATAAATAATTTCAGGACGATAAGGCATGATTCCAAATATAATTATTTGCAGACGTGGAGGAGATAAATGTAATGGCTTCTTTGAAATTAACACTAACGGTTTGTGGTCAGTTTTCACAGTTAGTTTTCTGCACCCCCAGACGTATTGATGAATTGTAAATGCTTCTTTCCCCATTTGATAACAATCCCTTTGTGTCTTGGCTTGCTTTAGCTTCATAAGCTACTGGACGACCTCCTTGTATAATTACAGCTCCTACTGAATGTTTGCTACAGTCTACCGACAATATTAAAGATAAATTCACATTATAATACTTCAATACACGTAATTTTTTTAAAATTCCTCCCAGCTTTTCAATTGATGTCTGTTGATAACACTCAGAAATCCATTCGATATCTTTTAGGTAGATTTCGTAAGAAATACTACCTATTACATTCACTCCTATGTTGGAATTTGTGGAAAATTTTTGCAGATCTACGCCGATCATGACTCCCAGAACCCAAAACCACCCCCAGTTCAAAACTTCATATATCTGTCTATGTCACTTTTTTATGGACACAATAACTCGAATAATTCTGCACAAATCTCTTCCAAACTCATACATAAAATCAAGCGGTATAAAATCTCGGTCAAGTTCGTTAATGGGCAAAATCGAACAAAGGCGGGGGGAAAATGGGGGGCTTTTTGTGAAAAAAGACAAAAACCCATAATTTCTTAATTGTAATAGGTATCGAATCCGTTTAAAGTTATTATTATTTCTAGGAAAAGGGCCGAAAATTTATGCATGACAGATTTTTGATATGATTAAAAATGGCCGCAAGGGGGGGGGGTTAGAAGAAAAAATTCATAACTTCATCAATTCAGAAAATATCAAATCCGCTTAAATTTATTATAAATCCTCTTAATATTATCTAAAACTTTTATATTGACAAGTTTTTTATAGGACCAACCCTTATAGCAAAAAAATAAATAAAAATAAATAAGTAAAAACCAAAAAAATCCCTGCCGGCTCCGCCTGCAAACAAGTTAGGTTTCGAAGTGGGCATTTCCAAATGCAGCATCATGGCAAAAATATTATTTCTTCCGCAATTCCCAACAAACAGGCGCTCCACGGTCTGCGTCTTCGATATCTACCTGTGCCTGTAGGCCGAGCCGTCAGGGATTTTTTTACATAGTGGTTTTAATATCTGACAAGTTTCAATTCAGATAAGTTCGGAACGAATTTAGCCAAATAGGTAATCATTCCACGAAAACGCAGTAACGATGCTACATTTTCTCGTACTTTTAATTCAATAATAGATTAGATTTTTTTTTTCAGGATTGGTTTTGAGTCTTGCATCAGTAACTGGGCATATAGAACTAACCAAGAACATAACACTCCTCTTTTAATATGGGCATTTCTCTATATTCAGTGTCAAATCAGATGTTGTGAGAAATTTTATGACTTTGGAGGTCAATTTTACCAATTTTTCTTTAGATTATGCATGTATGAGAAACTCATCTACTGCATATTCAACACTTTCTATATTTCCTATCAGATGTTCAGAATTTTAAAGTATTAAAAAGTGCCGTGTTAAATGAAATAGTTTTGCAACATAAAACTCTTCAGTAAGATCTAAAAATAATGTAGAAAATGCACGTTTTAAGTGTTTCTTTTGTTTGTTTCACATATATAAAAAAAAATGTTGAATTTTACTATGTAAAAAGTTTCCTTTTTGGGGAAAAATAGCAAACAATTATTGTTTAAAACGTTTTACTTAAAAAAAAATAGCGTTATTAGTTGTTAATAAAGTTAAATAAATAATCATCTAAATTACCCCTAAGCTCCTAAATTTACACTTACTTCCTCTTTTGCCCCCCTCTCTCCACCCCCCTCCCAGTATACAAAGAAGTTTAAATTCTTCATTTTTAAATTAAAAAAAAATCTTCTGCCCTATTTAATGCTCGTTTGTGACAAAAAAAAAAAAAAAAAAAAAATATATATATATATATATCCCTGCCCACACTTAAAATTTACACCTCCCCCCCGCTTTATAACCCCTTTGCATGCAGATATTAAATTCTTTAAAATTCGCCACTTAAAAAAATATCTGCAATAGTCATTACACACATAAATAAACATCTAAATTACCCTAACCTCCCAAATTTGCGTTTCCCCTCTCCTTTGCCCGCCTCCACAGTGTAAACAAAATTATTAATTAATACTTAAAGAAAAAATATTTTGCTTAATTTAATGCTTTTTATAAAAACATTAAAAAAATTATCTCCTTGACCACCCCCCCCCCCCCCCCGAAAAAATTTCCAGCATATAGATTCAAATATTTAACAAAAAATAATCTCCAACATTCGTTGTTTACTACTAAAAATAAATAAATAGTCAATTAAATTACCCCCCCTTCCCCAACATCCCAAATTTACGCTCTCCCCACATACAAAGAATTAAAAAATATTTTTAAACTTTCATTTTTATATAAGAAACATTTGGTCCTTTTTAATGCTCTTTAGTTACAATAAATAATCTATTATATAAATTATCTCCCAAAATTTCCCTCTCCCCCTATCCAGCATACAACTTATCTTTAAAATTCCTCATTTAAAAAATAATCTGCAGCTTTCATTTCTCACTAATAACAATAATAATAAAATAATCATAATAATCACCCCCATAACCTGCCAAATTTCAGCCCCCAGTCCAACAGTCAACTCTGTGAAATTCTCCGATGTATAATCCGCAAATGTGTATTATCCGCACTACATGTTGGAATCAAGGCCTCCTTATCATAGTATCAGGCCTCACAATCAGCAAGTTTCCTTTGACCGCATGGTTGTCCTGCTACTAGCGCCATCAATCGTCAGTAATAGGCATGATCTCCATGGTAACAGGAGTATTTACGACACGAAATAACACGAAATTTTTTCACAGCTCCATTTTTTTTATGCATTTACTTATGAACTAGTATCGGTAGTATCCCCCAGGCGGCGATACTTTCCGGAGAAAGTCAATTAATAAGTTGGCAATTACCACGGACATTTTCTCCCATAGACTTTCTCCGGATTGTCAAGTCTGATATATGATAAGGGAGTCTTGGTTGGAATGTCAGTGAAAATTGCAGTTAACAGTTAATCTCATACATAAAGTTAAATGTGGTGTTCTTTTTTCATGAATTATCAATTTTCCAATAAAAGAAATGGTGTTTGAAGAAAATTCATATACTTTGCACCCTGCATTCAAAAAATAATAATTTGAGCCAAGTAAAAGGGACAATCAAATCAAAATAGAAATTTTTATTTTAAATAGGCACCGATGTTTGGTTTGTTATGCTAAACATAAACGTACGCTTCTCTGATACGCCGATGAAAATATAAGGTTAACTGACTTTATCTCAACATTTTGTTTATTTTATATTACATGTCAATATTTCTTTCAGTAAAATTTCCGTGAGTGTTCCATGAGAAATTTTATGACTTTGGAGGTCAATTTTACCAATTTTAATATCTACTTAGGTACCTACTTTTGCATGCCACATGTTATTCTTCTTACAAGTTTTTTTCTTTGATACTAAAAGCAGCCAAATTGAAAATTCCAGTGGCTTTCATACTAGAGATTGAAAATAAAACACCAGTGAGCATTTAAACTATGCAAAAGATGTAGTGAATGCTGTTCCTGCATTTTTAGAGGTACAAAATTTGGTTCAATGGCTAATTTGTGAAGATAAGCCAACTGTAACTCAATCAAAGAATGATGATGAAATTATAGCTATTGTTTTAAACCACATTGAATCAGAGAATGAAAACACTAAGATAACTTATGTACAGGGTTTAATAAATAAAAATATAATAAAATTGCTAAGATATAAATATTTAAATCTCTTTGAGGCAGTGTTGGGCAGAATCTGATTACAAAGTAATCAAATTACAGATTAAATTATATTATAATCTCCTCACTATGCAATCGATTATCATGTAATCATTACAAAGTAATTTGAATATAATCTGATTATCGCATAATCTGATTACCGTGTAATCGATTACAAGACAATTCTAATTTTCTCTTTTAAAATATAATTAGATTAATCTGTAATTAGATTAATTTGTAATTAGATTAAAAGACACTTCCGATTACGTTTTCAATTGTATAATCCAATTAACCTGTAATGGATTACAAGATGATTCCGATTACGTTTTTAGTTGTATAATCCAATTAACCTGTAATGGATTATAGGTGAATTTCGATTACGTTTTTAATTGTATAATCTAATTAACCTGTAATGCATTATAGGAAAATTCCGATTACGTTTTTAATTGTATAATCCAATTAATCTGTAATGGATTATAGGTGTATTCTAATTACATTTTTAAGAATATAATTTAGATTAAATTGCAATGTGTTACGAGTTAATGTCAGTTATGTTCAGAATACAATTTGGTTAACGTGTAATGTAATGCAACTAAATCTTAATTAAATTCTATAAAATGTATTTAAATTAAACTGCAATCTATTACGAGCTAATTCTAATTGCATTTTTAACACTTTCCAACAAAGTTGAAAAGTGTTTATGAATTTAGTTTGTCTGTCTATCAGTACTCTAATGCGCGTAAATATACTCGGATTTCCATGCAATTGATATATGTTATTGAGGTTTACTGTGGTATGATTGGTATAGAAAATGAAGTATGTAGCATGTAATTTACAGAGACACTCAAAAGAATTCTTTTACATTACAGCCTATTAGGAAAAATCGCTTGCGGTGTATTTTAATGATGTTACTGTATTTCAAACATATTGAATTTAATTTATATCGCTGAGGTGCATTACAAGATGTTTACTAAAAATTATGGAGTACATAATAGCATTCACCGTTCATTTACAGAGACACACAAAAATTTTGGTTACAGTACTGACTATGAACAATAATTGCTAGAAATACGTTTTTTTTCAGTTGTTGCACGCGTTTTTGAATGTAACTATTTTTTTATATTGCTTGGTTTGTATAAATTCTATAAATCATATACAGAACTGCACAAAAGTTCTCTAGTACACTGACTTTTATAGACGGAAACTCCCGAATGGGAATTTTCAACCGTGTTAATAACCGAATTAAATTTTAGCATACTGCTATGTAGTATATATACAAATCTATTAATAATATGCAGAGCTTCAGAAAAAAAATCGGATATTTTTTCGATTATTAATGGTATTTACTGCAATTGGGTTCTCAAATATGCTATGCATTTTCCAACTTCTGTTGAGTCAGATATACCGATTTCAGCCTGTTCGTTATTGTGAATACTCCATAATTTTACAAGGAGATAGTTTTTTTTTATAGGGTTTTTACCCCCCAAAAAGTAAATACATGAGTTTTAAACTATTATGAAATGTTAAAAACTACTTACCGCTCTCAAAAGAACGATTTTACAGTATTCTTAAACTATAGATCTTAAATATCTGTGGTTTAATTAATTAATATAATGTATTTAATTTTTTATAGATAATCTAACGATTGGAAATGCAATGTTAAAAATGAAGGAATATTAAATTAATCCATCCCGTGGACATACAACATTTCGGTTCCGACACTTTGGTCTTGTGTTTAAGTCGCAGCACTTCGATCCTGACATCTGGGTCCCAGTGCCATTTCAGTCCCACAAAGTGACATAATTTTACAAAAGACATTGTCTTTTTTTTTTTTTTTTTTTTTTTTTTTTATCCAAAACCACGTGAATTTTACTACAGTGCGAATATAAGTACCCCATAATCACAAACACATATAACTCGAAACCTGTATCGACACCAACACAAATATTGTATGATAAACGTAACCGTTTTAGAAAAGGGGGGGGGGGTGCTCTATAGATTTTTTTATAGAAGCCCTCGCATATTTTGTTGTACCAAAATATAAGGTGCTGGCAAATTAAAACAATTATAACTTAAGCTGTAATTATCGTAGAACACTGATATTTTGTATGGTAAACGTAATCTTTAAAACGGGGAGGGGGACGTTGTTGGTGTTTTTAACAGAAGCCCCTAACTATTAGTATAGCTTAAATATAAGGGCCCGATAACTATACACACTTACATCTAGGATCCAAATTGTCGCAGAACATACAAATTTCATATGGTAAAAGGAATCGTTTAAAAGGAGGAGGAAGGGCTTTTTTTTGGTCCTGTTTGCAATTAGTAATATTTTCTTGAAATTAATCTAGTGTTTATAGTTTAAAAAAAGTTTTATATTTAATATCGAAATTCACGGAATTTCTGTTTACGTTTTCGTGCATTCTTTTGATGGAAAAATAATTTTTCACTTGTTTGGGTAATATTGGAATATATATGTTCATTTATTTATTATTCTCTAATTGATTAAAATAGTTTAAAGTCATCCATCGGGTTCGTTATCAGATTTCCACCCAGCCTACGAAGACATATTTTATCAGCGCATTTTTTATTTTAAACTTCTTGCAATTACGAATATATTCAAGGTGATTCAGTATTTATGGTTGAAAAAAATAAAGTTTTATATTTAAAATTCAAATTCTTCGAATTTCTGCATGTATTTTTATGCATTATTTTGACGAAAAATTAATTTTTGTATGTTTGAGTAATATTTTAATATTTTAGTTCTAATTAATCATTATTTTGTAATTACTTAAAAATACCTTAAAACGTAGTTTTGCATTGGGTCGGGTAATCCGATTTCTACAGCGGAATTGAAGTGGGCTGGGGGAAAGCCACACATTCAAGGGATCGGCGAAACTGCAATTTTCCGTTTGTTGCTCACAGGCTATCAAAGCCTGAGAGTAAATGTGCCCGCAGGTTCTGTATGTACGTATGTATGTACGCATGTATGTATGTATGTACCGTATGTACGTAAATTTATGCAGGTAACGCAATAAATCTTGATAGAAATATCCGATTCGCTTCAAATTTTGTATATAATTGATAAGGCGCTGAAAGGCGATTTTGTATATAATTGATAAGATTCTGATAAGGCGCTTCCCTGATTAGTTTTGGGGGTTCATTGGTTAAGTATAAAGGGGGGAGACACGGGGGAGTAATCACCCCTTAATTTAGATAAATTGGTTTTTCATGCAGAATTATCGGATTTGTTTCAAATTTTGAAAGTAGGTTCATTCTGACAAGACACTTCCCTGATTAGTTTTGGGGGTTCATTGTTTAAGTATAAAGGGGGAAAACGGGGGGCTAACCCCCTTTTAATTTAGATAAATGGGATTTTTGTGCAGATTTATCCGATTTAACTTCAAATGTTGTATATACGTTCATTCTGATAAGACGCTTCATTAAATAGTTTTGGGGGTTCATTGTTTAAGTATAAAGAGGGGAACGGGAGGCTAAATCGCCCCCTTAATTTAGATAAATTGGTTTTTCATGCAGAATTATCCGATTTGCTTCAAATTTTGTATGTACGTTCATTGTGATAAGGCGCTTTCCTGATTAGTTTTGGGGATTCATTAGTTAAGTATAAAGGGGGGGGGGACGGGGGCTAATCCTCCCTTAATTTAGATAAATTTGATTTTCATGCAGAATTATCCAATTTGCTTCAAATTCTGTATATAGATTCATTGTTATAAGGCTCCTCTCTGTTTAGTTTTTGGGATTCATTGGTTAAGTATAAAGGGGGGAGGGGAGCTAATTCCCCCCTTAATTTAGATAAATGGGTTTTTCATGAAGTTTTATCCAACTTGCTTAAAATTTTTTATATAGTTTCATTCTGAGAAGGCGCTTCCCTGATTAGTTTTGGTCGTTCATTGATTAAATATAAAAGGAGGAACCCCCCCTTAATTTAATAAATGGGTTTTTTCATGAAGAATTATCCAATTTGCTTCAAATTTTTATATAGTTTCATTGTGATAAGGCACTTCCCTGATTAGTTTTGTGGGTTGATTTGTTAAGTATGAAGGGGGGGGGGTGAACTGAGGCTAATCCTCCCCATAATTTATTGTCAATTTCTATATTTTTTGAGGGCATTATTCTTTGAAATAAGAGTGTAATATACATTTAATGTGAACAGCCTGTGAGATCAATGCCATTAACTGGGCACTTTTCCTTTTTTTAGCTAACATAGGCTATCAAAACCTGAGAGCTAATGTGCCCGCAGGTTCTGCATGTATGTGTGTACGTATGTATGTACTTAACGCGATAACTCTTGGTAGAAATATCCGATTTGCTTCAAATTTTGTATATAGGCTCATTGTGACAAGGCTCTTCCTAATTAATTTTGGGGGTTCAGTTATTAAGTATAAAGGGGGAATGGGGTTAATCCCCCGTCTCTTAATTTAGATAAATGGGTTTTTCATGTAGAATTATCTGATTTGCTTCAAATTTTGCATATAGGTTCATTGTAAAAAGATGCTTCTTTAGTTAGTTTTGGGGTTCATTGGTTAAGTATAAAGGGCGGGGAACGGGGGCTAATCCCCCATTAATTTAGATAAATGTGTTTTTCATGCAGAATTATCCGTTTTGCTTCAAATTTTGTACATAGTAGTTTTATTGTGATAAGGCGCTTCCCTGCTTAGTTTTGGGGGTTCATTGGTTAAGTATAAAGGGGGTAACGGTGGCTAATCCCCCCCCCCTTAATTTGATAAATGAGTTTTCCATGCAGAATTATCCAATTTATTTCAAATTTTGTATATAGTTCCATTGTGATAAGGCGCTTCCCTGATTAGTTTTGGGGGTTCATTGGTTGAGTATAAAGGGAGAAACGTAGGGGGGCTAATCCCCCTCAATTTATTCTCGATTTCTTTATTTTCCGAGAGGTATTATTCTTTGAAATAAGAATATAAAATACAATTAGGGTGAAGAGCTTGTGAGCTCAATGCCATGAGTTTAACTGCGCACTTTTCCTTTTATTTTGTCATTTTCCGATTATTTAAATTTTGCTATATTTTATTACTAATTCTACAGGGTGCCAACCAGAAGTGCAAAATGTAGGTGCCAATGGACCGATTGCCGTCACTAAATTTTTAGTATTATTCGCCTAATAAAAAGAGAAAATTTAGGCGAAGTATACTAATAAAATTTAGGCGAAGAATACTAAGAAATTTAGTGGTGGTAATTGGCCCATTGGCACCCAGTTTTTACACCCCTGGTGTCAACGGTCACAAAAAGTTTAGGAATTTTAAAAATAGGTTGTTTCGAAGCTCATACATTTAACCCTTCTCCACTATATGAATGTCAGCATTTATGTTAAACAAGATTTATTCTAATCTAAAACCTGAAAAGAAAAAAAAACTGTGCCATATAGTTCATCCATCTTTTTTAGGGTTTCGTTCATCTCACGAAACCCTATTACTCCCGCTCCGTTGTCTGTCCGTCACAGAGCCGTTCTCAGAAGCTATATAACTTACAGGCATGACAATTTGTGTACTTATAGCTAAATGCCTACTATGAAGCTCAAAATAATAAAATCTGAAAAAATCGTATTACTTTAATATAGAGAGATAAAAAAAAAATTAACAGCCTTTTCTTATTAAATTTAATCAGTTTTCGTTATAGCAGTTGTCAACAGTTAAAAATCCACACTAAAATTCTTTCTACTGTAATTAATTTTCTACTGAAAGATTTCCACGTGTAAATGAAAATGAAATAAAAAGTTTCACTAATTGTAAAAAATATCAATATGACGTCATATTGGTAATAAAATGGAAATTTTCAAAGATTTCTCAATAATACAAGGAGTATGAGTATGTGTATGCACAGAGAGCAGATTAATATCACGTCATTACAGAATTAAAAAGAAAATTAATCTGACGTCCTATTGGAAGTTTAACGGATTTTTCAAATGTTTGAGAATAATACAAAGCGAGTATCAATATGAGTAATATAAAATAGTAAATATATGAGTTTGACGAATGTATTGAATCATGATAAAAACCAGATTATGGAAATATTCGCATATTTTATCATTTTGAAGGTGTACAACATGTTTAATTTTGAAATTATTATTATTTTTAAATGTCGCATTTAGTCCACAGGACAGATATTATTATGACAGAGTATAATAGCGGGCTTTGCCCGCTATCGGGCCTGTTCAGATATTTGAAAAAACGGAGTTTGTTATAAAGGGAGTTACATATGTTTTAATTATCGAGGGTGAAACATTTTTCTTAATTAATGCATTTATTTTTCTTTTAATGAACGTGAACGACGTCACGGGTAACAGCTAGTAAAATATAAAATAACTAATCTTCCGTAATCTGTGGGCAAGGTTAGCTCCAAACATGGACGTTTGCTAGCAACAATATAATTTAAAATCAATGTAGATACTTTTAAAGAACTGTCATGAAAAGTCTCACTTTCTAAAATACGCAATTTGGCAGTAGGACCTGGATTACAGAGGATTACGCAATAGGTTTAAATATCTATTTTATATAATTGTTTTTATATATATATCACATTTAGTCCACATGACAGATATTATTATGACAGAGTGTAATAGCGGGCTTCGCCCGCTATCGGGCCGGTTTAGATATTCGAAAAAACGAGAAAAATAGACCAGTAAATTTTTACTTTATAAAAAACATGACTTTTTTTGTTGTTGTTGCTAAATAAAATTTATTTGGATTTATTAAAGAAAGGATAAAGTGTTTTGAAAGGAATATTAAACGAAACTCTTTGTGCGATCTTCGATCACACTTACCCACGTGTTTAGGGTTTCGTTCATCTCACGAAACCCTATTCTTCTCGGTTCTCTGTCTGTCCGTCAGAGTGTCCGTTATCAGAAACCGTATAAGTTAGAGACTTCAAATTGTCTGTACCTACAGCTGAATACTTACTGTCACACTGATAATCATAAAACTTTGAAAATATCTTCATTAACACAATATATTAATTAAAACCCTAAAAAACCCCTCATTAATGAAAAAAAAAATCAACTAAAGCGTTGAATTTAATCAAACCGCAATCTGAAACTCCAGAAGAGGGGAAAGGGTTGCCATGGTCATTGCACTTCAATGGCGATAACAGATTGAACGTTTTCAAAGACACCTCTATCTCACATAAACTATTCCACCTGGGAACGTGAAATTTCTGACACACACACACACAAAATTAGCTTTCAGAATTTCTAAAAATATTTTAATTACGCCAATTAGAAGTGTAAATAACAATTCAAAATCGATTTGAATAAATTCGCTTAATTTCCTTCCATTGGAAAACCACAGACGAACAATCCGACACCTGTTCACGCAGATCAAAGATGGCGGACTATGCATTTTTCAGGCTCTATAGATTTTTTTTATTATTGCATTTATCGAATTGAAATTAATACATCTATACATATTTTTTTTTTTACTGCGAAGACAGAAATCTATTTTTTATAAAGTTGGCGTGATTAGAACGGAAATTACGAATTAATTTTTTGTTAATGAATTTAATTTTTATCAGAATCAAAAGAAAATTTGCAGCTGGTTGTGAAATTGGAAGACTTATGCCATTTATGAGCGAGACATCCCGGCCCTTCCCTTTTCGTCTCAACTGTTGAAGGGAGGGAAAAAAACGCTGATTTTTTTAATATTGCATTTACCAATTTGAAAATTTTGTATATATATGCATATATTTTTTCGGTGAATCCCGAAATCTAATTTTTATAAAGATTACAGTATTAGAACCGAAATTATATTTTATCATAAAATGCTGATTTTTTTTTTATAAAACAAAGAAATATAATGCTAATAGACAATGCTGTAAATAATAATGCGAAAATGTATTTTTATGTATACTTTTCAAAAAATATATCGCATTTAGTCCAAATGACAGATATCATTCGCCCGCTGTCGGACCTGTTCATATATTCAAAAAAACGAAAAAATAGACTGGTAAATTTTTACTTTATAATAAAAGAAGACTTTTTTTGGAAAAAGAAATTTATTTGAATTTATTAATTAAATGATAAAGTATTTTGAAAGGAATATTAAGCGAAACACTTTGTGCGATCTTCGATCACATTTATCCACTTGTTTTTCCTATCTTTTTTTTTTTTTTTTTTTTTCGTTTGTTTCACACAACTTCTTTTTTCATCTTCGCAAATGACTGGTTAAATTCAACATTCAATTCATTGAATCTGCTTCTGTTTTACCTCAATAGCTTTTCATACTGTGTCAGTAAAAACAGTTTGTATGTTGTTAGCACTGGGGTGTAATTTAAGAGGGCTGGTGGAGAGCACCCCGTAATTAACTTAGATTGTAGCAGCCTTCAGAAATCAGACACCATGAGATAGTTTTCTTGTATATCATTTTTTAAAGAATGAATTTATGAAATTGATTAAATTCGTTCATTAAGTTTAAAATGCAAAAAACGAAGTGTGTTTGGGCAATCCAATTTTTTTAATGCGCAAAATATATACGTTTTCAAAATTACTTGGAAAATTAAAAAAAATAGTAAACTATATAAAGCAGGGAAAGGGTTGATTTAAGACCTAATTTCGTCACTATAAATTAAAAAATAGGTTCCATATCCATAAGGTAACATCAGTGTTAAATCGATTCATCACTAGATCGCGATGTTAGATTGATGATAAATTTTGACATCGTTCTGTCCTAATTATAAATATAATATGCTGACAACTTAAAACACTTATAACTTGAATTGCAATTATAGTAGAACACAAATATTTTGCAGAGTAAACGTAATCTTTATAAAGAAGAACATTGTCAGTTCTTTTGACTTAAATCTGCTAAATTTTAGCATAGCACAAATATGAGGACTGCGTAACCTCAAGCACTGATAAACTGTAGTAGACAACACTAATTTCTTTAGGTAAAATCAATCGTTTACCTTATTAAAATCAGGCTTTGTGTGCCATAATTGTTTGGCCCTTTTTAGGTGCGTTCGTAATTATATAAATATGTAGTACCTATATAATCGTCGTCTGGTCGAGTTATGGGCGATTCTGAAATAATCGAGAATCGATAAACATCGATGTCGTATAAAGCAACATCGATAAAAAAATAATCTTTTCTCAAATTCTAGTATCGATGTTCTAGAATCGATTCTCATACAGATACTGCAAAAAGAGTAAAATTGATCAATCAATTGGCAGAAAATTTGATCGAGAATCTTTATAACTGGGGATTTGACAGTAGATCGATATTTCTGGCGCTCATTTCATTTTTCTAACAGTATCTAGTCTTCTCTTAAAATGAGTCTATGAAATTTTAGGCTATTTAGAAAAGGACCAGCTGTTTGTCCAAATATAGTGTTGTACCCGACCAGAACCTGAAAAATCCAAATGGAA
Source organism: Maratus michaelseni (assembly GCA_963931845.1). Classification (NCBI taxonomy): domain Eukaryota; kingdom Metazoa; phylum Arthropoda; class Arachnida; order Araneae; family Salticidae; genus Maratus; species Maratus michaelseni. The sequence goes on along the minus strand of OZ007599.1, from coordinate 152,484,422 downwards.
TCAACCCGACAGAAAAATTCTATCAAACTATAATCCGATCCCAAAAGGAGAAAATAATTTTAGTCGACACGGCAGCCGTATCGGAGATCCGAACCTGAAAATTGAAGTTAACCCGAAACCCGAACCAAACCCAACAAAGAATTCCATTGAACCGTAATCCGATCCGAAGATGATAAAAAAATTTCCGTAGAAATGCAACCCGACACCAAACTTGAAATTTCAGTTAATCCGAAACCCAACCCGAATCAGACAAAATAAAATCTATCGGTCCGTAACACGATCCAAACCCGACAAAATAAATTCTGTCACCACGCAACCCGATCCGAACCTGAAAGCCAAAGAAAAAATTTCATCGAACCGTAAACTAAACCGCACCCGAATAAATAAATTCCTTCATCTCGCAACCCGAAGAATAAGTTATCTAAGTTATATACACTATATTCGCAATGATGACCGGTCACTTGCGATTTTAGACGTTTTGTTAAATATCTGGAAAGATACATGAGGAATTATCCTGAAACTTCAGGAGTGTAAACAACGTGATAGACGTCATATATTTCCGCGAAGATTTTTTCCCGAAACCCCATAAAGGGACATCACCAAATTGAAGAAAAACGAATATCTTTTGACTAACCCTGTAAAAACTAATATTGCAAAAGCATTCAAACTTTAGATTATGATTAAGTGGCTTATTGTAATAATTTGGGTTCATTTTTATAAAGATAGCATGTATACTCGAAGAGAAATTAAGGTTTTTATAAAAACAGTCCCAAATTTTACCAAGTTTTTTGCTTATAATTTGCAGAGTTTTTAATATAAAAACAAGTTATTTTCAGAAAATATAGACAAACAAAATTGTACACAACACCCTGCAATCAGAATTAAAAAATAATAAAAATTATATGAAAAATGAGCAGGTTTACTAAATATTGTTTCACTGCGCATGCGCGAATTCAATCAAAATATACTGTACATAATATATTAGCTAAATATATAGACTAACTTTAATGAAAGTCTCAAAAACATAACTTGAAAATTCTGTTAGTAATCGTCGATAGAATAAGCTCGAAATTCGCTGTACCCAAAAGGAAGCAAAAAGATGAGGGGTTGTATCAAATATAGAATGCGAGACACTTCATTCTTATTATGTCAACTTTTATAAGCTAGTATATTTGGATACAACCCCTCATCTTTTTGCTTCCTTTTGAGAACAGCGAAATTCGAGCTTGTTCTATCGACGATTACTATCAGAATTTTCAAGCTATGTTTTTGAGACTTTCACAAAAGTTGGTCTATACATTTAGCTAATATATTATGCACAGTATATTTTGATTGAATTTGCGCATCCGCAGTGAAACAATATTTAGTAAACCTTCTCATTTTTCATACAATTTTTATTATTTTTTAATTCTGATTGCAGGGTATTGTGTACAATTTTTTTTGTCATATTTTCTGAAAATAACTTGTTTTTATATTAAAAACTCTGCAAATTATAAGCAAAAAACTTGGTAAAATTTGGGACTGTTTTTATAAAAACCTGAATTTCTCTTCGAGTATACATGCTATCTTCATAAAAATGAACCCAAATTATTACAATAAGCCACTTAATCATAATCTACAGTTTGAATGCTTTTGCAATATTAGTTTTTACAGGGTTATCCAAAAGATATTCGTTTTTTTCAATTTGTTGACGACCCCTTATGGGGTTTCGGGAAAAAATCTTCGCGGAAATATATGACGTTTATCATGTTGTTTACACTCCTGAAGTTAGAGGATAATTCCTCATGTATCTTTCCAGATATTTAACAAAACGTCTAAAATCGCAAGTGACCGGTCATCATTGCAAATATAGTGTATTATCTATATTTTATGTAAGTTACTTTGAAAATTATACTACTTATACTATACAATACAAGTGGAGGGGGTGATTTAAGATATATATATATATATATAACAAAAAAAAAAAAAAAAAAAAAAAAAAAAAAAAAAAAAAAAAAAAAGGTTTTCATATTTTAAAAGTAACATCGGATTTCAATCACCTTATCTCTATATCGCGATATTACATAAATAATAAACCGATTTAAGAAATTTCTATCGAGTGCAAACCTAAATAAAGTGCTGAAAACTTCAATCATTTATAATTCGAGCTGTGTTCGTCCTGGAACACTCATATTTTATATGGTAAACGTAATATTTATAAAAGGCGGGGCAATGTCCGTTTTTTAATAGGAACCCCTAAATTTTAATATAGCGCGAATATGATGCCATGATAACCACAATCACTTAGATCTTGCTACAAATTTCGTATGGTAAACGTAAACATTTTAAGGGAGTTGGTTCTGCGGATATTTTTATAGATAAAATACCGCTGCAACATATACAGCCCAAATTATAACTGATTAATGTTCATGGCACCTTGTACTTATGATATATTAAAATTTGAGGGGTTTGATAAGAAATCGATAAATCCTCTCTAAATGATTGCGTTTAACGTAAGAAATTTTTGTGGGCAGCTTTAATTTGTATCCGAGTTAAATGTGTTTGTGATTATCGGGCTCTTACATTCATGATATACTACAATTTAGGAGGCTCCGATTAAAAAAAAAGAGAATGTCTAATATAAAGTTATGTCACGTTGCTCAAACACACAATTTTTTTGCGCGGTGTGACAATTTAATCATGAGTTATAATTTAATTTTTTCAGCCTCTTATATTCAGCTTTTTATAAAAATTAGGCGATGATAAAAAAAACGGTAATAGATCCTGATAATGTATACTCATGATATTGAACCGTACAACGTTTGGTGGGCTTATGGTGATTACAGTCTGAGTTACAGGGACAAACCGAAATGGCATGACCCCTCATGAGCAAGCCCTTTATAAATTTTACGTGCTACGGCAATTAAAACAAGAGTTATATGTATTTTAAGTTGTAAAGATTTTTTGGTATACACAGAAATATGAGAAGCTTAAAAAAAATCGACAGATCCCCCCCGCCCACCGCCACCACCTCTAAAGCAATTACTTTTACCATACGAAATTTGTGATTGAACCTTGCGACAATTTAGACTCCAGTTATAAGTGTTTTTTGTTATTGAGCCCTTATTTTCATTATACTAACTTTAGTATAGCACGAGTATAGTACAAAGTAATTCAGGTATGTGTTCATCTATTGTTAGAAATTGCTGAATGTGAATTTTCAACCTATTATACATTTTCTTAATAAACTAAATTTTGGCGTACAATGTAGGATACATACAAATCTACATTATACATACCAAATACAGTGCTACACAACATAATTGGGATATTTTTCCGGGTATGGTTGGTTAATTCCTGAAATCTGGTTTTTCATGTGTAATGCGTTTGCTAAGATGTGTACTTTGGTGTTTTATTTACCTTATTAAACAGCGCAGTTTTGTTAAAATATTCTAGTGCTGGAAAGTGTTTAGCATGGATCGTATTTTGCATCTGATTTCGACGTTGTTCGAGATGATTTATTTTTTTAGGGAGTGGGGACACATTCATGAGTTTTTTCTGTGCATCTCCACTTTTCCGCTTTTTTGTCCTTTTCTGATCATTAAAAATCAGATATAATGTATTACTAGTCCTACAGGGTGCCAATGGTCACAAATACGTCATGAATTTCAGCAACTGGTTCATCCAAGGCTCATATCGCCCATTTTCAATCCTTCTCCATCTACTATATGAATGTCAGCATTTATGTTAATCAATTTTATTACAATCTAAAACCTTAAAGGAATTAAAACTTCGGCATATGTTTCATACATTGAACGAAAATTTTGGACAACTTGACGAAAATTACAGGACCCCGTATGAAACCTGAAAATAACTAATTAAGTTTTTAAATGCAAAATCCCGAGGGTCTTTGGGCATTTAAACATTTTTTTAATACTTAATATATATTTTGTATCTAAGTTATATATTATCTATATTTTATATAAGTTACTTGGAAAATTAAAAACTACTTATACTATACAATACAAGTGGAGGGGGTGATTTAAGACCTTATTACGTCACTATATATGTATATATATATATATATATATAACAAGAAAAAAAAGTTTTCATATTTTAAAGGTAACATCGGTTTTCAATCACCTTATCTCTAAATTGTGATATTACATAAATAATAAACCGATTTAAGAAATTTCTACCGAGTGCAAACCTAAATAAAGTGCTGAAAACTTTAAACATTTATAATTCGAGCTGTGTTTGTCCTAGAACACTCATATTTTATATGGTAAACGTAATATTTATAAAAGGCGGGACAATGTCCGTTTTTTAATAGGAACCCCTAAATTTTAATATAGCACGAATATGATGCCATGATAACCACAAATACATAGATCTTGCTACAAATTTGCGCAGTCCAACCAAATTTCGTATGGTAAACGTAAACATTTTAAGGGAGTTGGTTCTGCGGATATTTTTATAGATGTAATACCGCTGCGACATATACATCCCATATTATAACTGATTCATGGCAACTTGTACTTATGATATATTAAAATTTGAGGGGTTTGATAAGAAATCGATAAATCCTCTCTAAATGATTACGTTTAACGTAAGAAATTTGTGTGGGCTGCTTTAATTTGGATCCGAGTTTAATTTTGACATCCTCTTATATTCAGCTTTTTATAAAAATTAGGTGATGACAAAAAAACGGTAATGAATATCCTGATAATGTATAATGATATTGAACCGTACAACGTTTGTTGGGCTTACGGTGATTACAGTCTGAGTTACAGGGACAAACCGAAATGGCATGACACCTCATGAGCAAGCCCTTTATAAATTTTACGTGCTACGGCAATTAAAACAAGAGTTATATGTATTTTAAGTTGTAAAGATTTTTTGGTATACACAAAAATATGGGAAGCTTAAAAAAAATCGACAGATCCCCCCTACCCCACCACCTCTAAAACAATTACTTTTACCATACGAAATTTGTGATTGAACCTTGCGACAATTTAGACTCCAGTTATAAGTTCTTTTTGTTATCGAGCCCTTATTTTTGTTAAACTAACTTTAGTATAGCACGAGTATAGTACAAAATAATTCAGGCATGTGTTCATCTATTGTTAGAAATTGCTGAATGTGAATTTTCAACCTATTATGCATTTTCTCACTAAACTAAATTTTAGCGTACAATGTAGGATACATGCAAATCTACATTATACGTACCAAATACAGTGTTACACAACATAAATGGAGTATTTTTCCCGGGTATGGTTGGATAATTCCTGAAATCTGGTTTTTCATGTGTAATTAGAGTTGCAAAATTTCGGTTTATTCCCAGGTTTATTTCCAATAGACCCGGTTTATTCCCAGGTTTATTCCCAAAAGGCTTGGTTTATTCCCCAAAAAACAAGTTTATTCCTGAAAAACTCGGTTTATTCCCAGGTTTAAACCGGGTTTTTTTCTAGCCTTTGCAACTCTATGTATAATGCGTTTGCTAAGATGTTTACTTTGGTGTTTTATTTACCTTATTAAACAGCGAAGTTTTGTTAAAATATTCTAGTGCTGGAAAGTGTTTAGCAGCATGATTGACGCAAAGAAGAAAGTATTCGATTCGTAAAAAAACTCCAATTCCGTTTTTGAAGAATTTATTCGTTTTAGAATGTCACGATTTGACTGCTTTTACAAAATGTCTGTCTGTGTGTCTGTATTTGACAAAAATGCTCTGGGAATTCTATCTTAAGAACTAAAGCACGAAACTTACTAAAATTTGAGATTCTGTTAGACCTTGATATAAGTTAACGCTGATTAGTTGTTGGTGTAAATCGTCCAACAGGTGGCACTGTTATACCTTATTTTTTATGATTTCCGAGATAGCTATATATCTCAAGAACTATTGCACGGATTTTCCTCATACTTCAGGTTCAGTTATACCTTGATATAAATTGGTGCTGATCAGTTTTAGCCTAAATTGCTTGACAGGTGGCACTGTTATGCTTAAATTTTCATGTTTTCCGCGACAGCTATATCTCAAGAACTAGTTCACGGATTTTCAACATACTCCAGATTCAGTTAGACCTCTATAAATTGGTGTTCATTAATTTTTGTATTAATCGCTCAACAGGTGGCGCTGTTATGCCCTATTTTGCATGATTTCCGCAATAGCTCTATCTCAAGAACTAATACATGGATTTTCATCAAACATCAGATTCAGTTATACGTAGACGTTGACATAAATTGCTGCTGATTAAGGTTTGGTGTAAATCGCCCAACAGGTGGCGCTTCTATATAGCGCACTTTTCAAATTTTCTGCCATAGATATATCTTAAAGAATTAATTCACGGAATTTCGAAAATTTCATATTCTGTTACCCACCTAGAAAATATTTGCACTTTTTATGCAAAAAAGTATCAATAGTACACAATTTGTGCAAAAAAAGTGAAAATTTTTGAATATTTCAAAAAGTGTACACTTTGTGTGCAAATTATATGCACTTTTTATACATACAAAAAAATGCATCTTTTTTGTTTTCAGAAAGTGTGCACATTTTTTGCATAAAATAACTGCATACTCCGTGTTCGCAAAAAGTGTGCATTTTTTATGCACAAAAGTCTTTATTTTTTATGGATGTAAAACTTTGTATATTCCAAGTTTTGATTATTCTATGCATATGTTACCAATTCAAAATCTGTAATTTTTTTCAAATGTGCACGTTTTTCCTATTACAACACAATATTCCCTAAAAAGTGCATTTCTACGTCACAGATTGTGCCCTCTTCCACCAATATTTCCGCCTCACCCTTTGAGGGATGTGAAGGAGAGGGGGGAGAGTGTAAAAAATATTTCACACTTTCTGTTGCTCTATGACCTGAAATTTGACTGTAATAATATAAGATTACATTTTTTCTCAATATTTTTTAATAATAATTACTAACCAAATGTACAGGTTCTTAAAATTTGCAAATAAATGTTTAAAATGCAAAACAAAATGCAAGATAAATGTTTAATATTCATAGTTCACGTAAAACATCATCGGCGCAACCAGGGGGAGGGAGGTTGTAACCCTCCCCCCCTCCCGGGACGTATGTTGAGTTTGGAAGAATTGGACGTATATACATATGTTCATATTTTATAGATATTATGAAGAAAAATATAGCTTTAAGACACATATTTTACTGTAAATTATTTTTAAAAAAATTGATAAAATTATTATTTTTTTTTAAATTACAAACTTAACGGTGGAGTACCTCAAAATTTTCCTCTCCGTAAATTTTCAAAAAAAAAAAAAAAAAAAATTATTTAATTTGAAATTTTACAATTTTACCCCTGTCGAATGAACAAGTAAGATATTCTATATCTCCCAGAGACAGTCAAAATGATTTAAATTATAAAAAGCATATATATTTATTATAATTTTGAAATGCGATAATTAGTCGCCTTTGAAGACGATTAACCACTGCTAATTTTTTGAACGGTCGGTGACTGCCTTGATGACAGGCACGATGATAAATAGAGGTGCCGAGGATATATTTAGTCTGCGTCTGCGCGGTATGGCGCGATGCCTGTCCTTTCCCTCTGTTGTTGTTAGTATAATTAAGTTGATAGCCGCGTAAACAATTTTTTTTATAAATAAGAAGTTATGAAGACTTATCTTTTTCACCGACTGATGATTTTTGTTTAGCAGAAAATAGGTAAGTTATTCAATTTTATGTTGTAAGTTTCTATAATAAATATCGTACGTATTGTAAATGAATATTGATTTGTATAAAACCACCCTAATTGTAGTTATAACGATAGGCTTACTCGGCTATTGAGAAAAAAAAAAAAGTAGTTTGTTTCCTCTTGCCATTTCAATTCAGCTAATTTTTATGTATAAAAAATACTTTTATAAAAAAGATAATCGTTACTTTTAAATATTTTTAGCCGTCAGTTACATAAATATGTAGCGTACTAAAAAAATACTTAAATTTAACGTCCTTAGCTGCTTATATATAGCGGTCTCGCAGACCACTTCTTTTTTCAATTTTCACAGTAACTTTTTATTTTCAGTTTTAACTATAGCAGGGTTCATAAAGACTATTTAGACTACTTAGAAACTCCTTAGAAGTTTGCAAGGAGTAGGGGAGACTGGTACACACTGGACCTATGGGCACAGTAGACCACCCCCTAATATTTTATTATTTTTAATTTTTTTAAGCTTCTCTTCTATCCTAATAGACAACAGCACTGCACTGATTATTTATAGCCTTCAGAAAATATGTTTAGCTCAGATGGAACTATTTTATCCTGATTGGTTGTTTTGAGCTTCTAAAAGTAAAATTTTTCATCATCATATTTTCATATTTTTAGCAATTAAAGGTTGTAGATAAATAAGATAAAACACATTTTTTGCTAAGCTAAGATACTTGTTTTAAACTTTAAAGTTGATATGTTTAAAAGAAAGCTATAAACAATATTAATATGATTATTTATTGAACTTCAACATGGGGCACAGTGGACCACCCACTCCTGGGGCACAGTGGTCCACAATCCACTCTGCTCCAGTAATGCAGAATGTTCAAAAAATTTAATAATTGCTTATTTTCTATAAAGAATTATTGTTTTAAAGTAGTTATTTAACTGTAAAATAAAGTAAACAAAGAAAAATAACAATTTATTTAACATAATAAGAAATATTTTGTTTTGTATTTACTGCCTTTGATAAATATATATAACTAAGTCTAATTGGTGATGATTCTGTTAAAGTAAGATTCATGAGACACAAATTGAATAGATATCAGTTTATTTTTCCCGAAACTGTAGATGAATCGTTGTTGATGTCAATGATTTCATAATGTTGCTCTCAGACCCAAAAGTATTTCAGGAAAATTCCTGGATCAATCTTACTCATAAGTATTTTGAAATTTCATTTGCAAATTTTAATATGCGCTGATTTTTTTGTACTTAAGTAATGCCTTCAACTAAATTGCAATTGTTCCTGTATTAATCTGTTATTATTTTCAAAATATAATTAATTTTTTGTTTCAAAATGTTACTTGTAAATTTATTTTACTATGTTATTTTGCGGGTAAAGGGGAAATAAAGAAGAATTAGATTAATGAAAAATAGATTTATATTGCATTTCAGATAATACCTAATAGCTGTCCACTGTGCCCCAGTGGGTGGACCAGTGTTCCCCATTTATGGGGCACACTGGTCCACTTTTTGGATGCCCATAAATTTTATTTGTTTTTAAATGTATTGGAAACTATGTTCTGAGAAAATTATGATGAATGCATAAAGGTTTAAGGAATATTCAAAAATATTTTCATGCAGATCGGCTTGTCCGTTAAAGAGAAAAAAAAAATTAACTGAAAAAGTGGTCCACTGTGTACCAGTCTCCCCTACTTAGAACTCCTTAAATAAACAAAACAAAATACTTCTTAAATTATAACAAAATATAATTTAGTGTTGAATAATGATTAAAGGAAGTAAAATAAAAGTCTTCTCATGTTTATAAAAGTAAAGTTCAAGTAATTACTGCCATTCTAAAAAATTAAATTGTATATTTTTTTTGTTTGGTTTGGTTTGGTTTGTACATACTGCATGTTTTTTCCATTCAAAATTTACTTTTAAAACCTAGGTGCATGTGATATATGATGAGAATTTGAGATTTACTGTCCTGTATATATATATATATATATATATGGCCATTGGTCACTTCATAAAATAGTTCCCTGGCACTTTTGTATTCAAATTTACGAAACCAATAAGCAATGCATTATGAATACTTTGTAAAATTTTAGCACTAGTTATTAGATTTCCTTTGAATAAAATACATTTTCTCCCTAAATGAGATATTAAAAATTAGGGTGGGTGTGCAAGTTGTACGACGCATGGCATGCATGAAAAAATATGCTAAGTTCTTTAAAATTCTTGTTCTCCTTAGAATTTTCCTTGACTTCTTCGATTCTTTTCTCCAGTCTGTATGAACCCTGCTATAGTTACTCGTAAAATTTTGTTTTGTTTGAAGCCTTAGTATTATTGCTAAAGACTTCTGAATAGGTAAATTTTAATTATAATAGTCATGTACATAAAGTTTGTAACAGATGCAGTATCCTATGCGTTAATCAAGCCTTTTATTCATCTTTCAATCAAGCGGTCTCTGAAACCACTCACAGTATAGTATGCGACTCTTTTTGTAACAGGAGTTAAGGGTTAAACTGCATAAAGTAATACATATATAATAACAAAAACAAGTTAAAACGAATATTTGTACGCATATCCTTTTATATCAAAATGCAATTTTATTTCTTTAAATGTAAAATTCAATAAATGTTCTTTTATTTTTAAAAGAATTGAATTTGAAAATTGAATTTTCTAGTTTGTAGCCAGAAATTGGTAGACTTTTTTGTAACTTAGTGGCCATTTTTCGCAATCGTAATTCTTGTTATGTTAAATTAAAATACATTATTTAGATTATAATTAACAGAGCATTCTCTGAACTATTTCAAAAGTGCAATCAATTTACAAAAACTCATTTTTTATTTCATTAACATACAAAAACAATTCAAAATAAATGAAAAAAATTATTTAAAAAATACAAAAAAAAGCTTTGGTTTTGTTTGTCAAAATTGGGGGGGGGGGGGGGGGAACTCTGCTGAATGAACGCTCGTTCGAGGCCAAAACTAACTTCACAGGAAGTAAACATGGTTTTTGATGCCCCTCCCCCTCCTTCTTCCCAAAATAAATTTAAGTTTCTAATAGCCACCTTATTTTAAAATTAAAAATACATAATCATAAAATACATAATATTGAACTATGTAATCAGCTTTGTCAAATATTTATTCGATGAAACCTCTGAAACTGGAATCTAAAGGAATAGGAAAAAATACCGCTCTATATGGATTTCCTTCGTAGGATGTATAATTGTTGAAACATATGTTGTAGAATATGTTTGTAATCTGTAATTCTTAAAATGTAATCTGGAAAATTTTAAAAGCTTATAAAATAAATTTATATTACTATTAACATGTTAAGTTAAAGCATTACACACAATGTAATCAAGTCAAGTTAGTTTAATTTTTTTTTAAATGTTAGCATCAGAAGCTTGAAATTTTAGCCCCCTCTGAAACAATTTTAAAGGCCCTAAGTGAAATCAATTATAAGCCAATTTTTACTGGATTGTTATTGATTTTTTTGTATTACATCTCTTCCAGAGTGTGAAAATTGCGGATTTATATCAAATAGCTGATAGATGAGAAAAAAGAAAGCCGAGCTAAAAATGTGGTTGAATACAGTCAGTCCATCACATGTAAGTATGATTTTATAATTTAATAAAGCTTTACATTATAAATATTTTATTAAGGGTGCACATACCCTTTAAACAGATGAAAAATTTGATTTCGGAGACAAATATTTAAAGTGGCCCCCATGAACTCATTTTTACACTAAATACCTCAGTTTTTTTTAATACTGTAATACTTTCTCCATGCAATATAATATATAATTTGCATTAAACACTGTATAATTAATTAATAATAATTATTCCTTAATGTCTGTTTTTTTTTAATTAATGAAAAAGTGTATAGCTTGCGCGCATGATTTTAAAAGATCTATACACTCTAGAGCTTTGAAACTTTTAATATAAGTTTAAAAACATTACAAAAATAAAATGAACTAAAATCTAATGAATAAACAAAAAATTTCTATTTTTTTTATATTTAAAAAAAAAAAAATTATCATTTTTGTCACTCGAATGCCCATACATTCAATAATTTTTGTTAATTTCTTAGATTTTAGTTCAATTTGAAGAAAATGATCTAGTAAAGATATATATAAAGTTTCGAATCATTACCTTTGATACATTTCGAGTTATCATGCGCGCAAGTAAAAAAATATCGATTTTGAGGAAAATCAATTTAAACATAAATGTTGCATTAAAAATTCTTAAATAACACGTACAATGCAGCTATTGTTATTTAAAATTTCTATATTGTTGTAGGATAAACATGTGCAGGAATTAAGATGATTACATATGCATAAAATTTATTATGAGCTCCAAAACGTGAAATTATTAGTCTGTATATAACATGAGAAAATTCAAATTAAATATTAATGTTACATTAAAAACATTTTTAAGGTATAAAAAACTGAAATATTGTTTTTTAAAGTTGATATATTTCTATAAAATACATATTTGTAAGAATTAGATTTATTACCTATGTTTAAAATTTAATATCACCTTCAAATGTTGAAAAATGTTCACGAAACTCGAGAACGGCACGACATTTGAGATTGCTACTTAAATTTTACTTTTGTATTTAAAAACATTTTCAAGGTATAAACAACTCAAATACTGTTATTTAATGTTGATATATTCCTATAAAATACATATTTGTAACAATTAGATTTATTACCAAGGTTTAAAATTTAATATCACGTTCAAATGTTAAAAACATTTCACAAAACTCGAGAACGGCACAACATTTGAGATTGCGATTTAAATCTTACTTTTGTACTTAAATTACTGCAAGATATATATTATTTTAAAACAAATTATAATTTCTGTTCATATTAAAATTAATATAGCAAAATAATAAAGTACAACCTTTTACTTCAAAATTAACTGCTCCAAATATGAAGATATTTTTCAATTAATGCAAAAGTATACAACTTGCGCGCATGATTTAAAAATATCTATACACTCTAGAACTTTGAAACTGTTAATATAAGTTTAAAAACATTACAAAAATAAAATGAACTATAATCTAATAAATAAACAAAAAATTTCTAAAGTTTTTTGATAAAAAAAAAAAAATGAAAATTTTGATCATTTTTGTCACTTGAATGCCCATACATTCAATAATTTTTGTTAAATTTCTTAGATTTTAGTTCAATTTGAAGAAAATGATCTAGTAAAGATATATATAAAGTTTCGAATCATTACCTTTGATACATTTGGAGTTATGCGCGTAAGTAGAAAAATAACGATTTTGAGGAAAATTAATTTAAACATAAATGCTGTATTAAAATTTCTGTATATCACCACTGTGTACATACAGCTATTGCTATTTAAAATTTCTATATTGTTGTAGGATAAACATATGAAATAATTAAGATCATTACACATGTATAAAATTTATTATAAGCTCCAAAACGTGAAATTATTAGTCGGTATATAACATGAGAAAATTCAAATTAAATATTAATGTTATATTAAAAACTCATTTACAATTTAAATTAATATAAATAATCTTGAAAAGTCTAATATTAGGGGAAAAAAAGGTGAAAATATTTTGGTACTTTTCGGTTAGCCAGGCGCCAGTGATATATGTACATATATAAATATGTATGTATGTACATACATATATGTGTATATACATAGATGTATGTATACATATCATATATGTGTATATATAAATGTGTGTGTATCATATATGTGTATATATATACATGTATATGTATCACTGGCGCCCGGCTAACTGGAAAGTACCAATATTTTTAATGTAATCGTTAAAGTTATCGTTTTTCTTTTTTGTCGTTTTTTTTTCTTTTTGTAAATGAACTATTCATATTGGTAATATAATCTTATACAAGTATTAAAATTACTATAGGATATAAATGATCACTGGTAACTTATTTAAAATTTAAATTATCTTTGAAAGTTGAATATCTTACAATTTGTTGTTTACCTTACTTACTTAATTTTTAAAATCTACCTGCAGAATACATTTCACCTTCAATATTTTTTAGCGATTCGACTTTTGCTGTTTTAGAACGTTATCTCAATTTCCTTTGCTCTTTTGTTTGCATACTTGCTTTTCTCTCTGAAGAAGCTATACGTTTATTATCTATGCTTTCAAATCCATGAATCGAAAAATTGCTACGAAGTAATTGCAATGAATCCATTATGTCATGCCGTCCTTCAAAATCTTCATTAAACAATATTGTAGCTTCGTTTGTTGCAATATGTACAATTGTTTTCCCCGATCCTGAAGTTTTGGGGCAAAATTTCCAAATCATGGCATTCAAGCTTTCATTTGGGTTTTGTGTTCGCTCTCCCAAACAACGTTTTAAAAGTGACGGCTGTGACAGATCATTAAACACTGGTTTGATTGCTTCCATTACCACAGAAGGGATAGGGGATTTATGATTGTATGAAATGCCTTCTAAACGTGATTTATTGTACTTACACCAGGTGTAGACATTTTTTGGGAAAAATAATGAATTAGATTATCATTTGATGATATTTTGTGATAAAATATCGCCCAAATTGCTTTACGCATTTCAATCAAAGAATCTTTATGTTCTCTGATGGCATTGCCATAGTAGCTTGTTATTTCATCAATAAGGTTGTCAGTTAATCGCCCTTTACCACCCAGTGTTTTTCCATCACTCAATTTTTTCTTTTCTTGCTTCAGCTTTCTTAGACGGGTCCCCATACGCTTCTGAACGTGTCCAACACATTCGACTTTTTTCGATAGTTACATTCCCATAAGGTTTTGCATTACACACTGAAGGAAGTGTTTTTGTGTCACCGTCCCCGATGTGTTTCAAATATTTTACACCACGTGTTTCTTCGGATCTTAAAAATATTCTGACCATACCGTCAACTTCCATCTTTCCTGCAGAAACAAAATGGTTTCGATTACATTCGTGTTCTTCAGAATATTCACACTCTTTACAATACGAGGACATCACCTCAGTGTCAAATACTTTCCCACTTTAGGCTCCAATTATCGTACACACACCTGTAAGTGATGTATGACCACGAGTCTTCCATGTACCATCACCACTTACAGTAACGGACAAAGAAGAATTTGACAATATAGCTTCAGTCTGGGCTGCTTTCTTCATCGACATTTCTGCAGTTTCTGATGTCACTTTCAATATTTTATTTACAATGACAAAGTATGATTTTTGAGCAATAGGTGGTGGGAGATCCATGCCACAGTAAAAAGTCTCCATTCCTGCTCTGCCTTGTCCAATCATTCTCATAGAATATGTAAACCTTCTATTGATTTCAGGAATATTTTTGTTACTGCCTAACATTGTGCAATTTCTGAAAGTTTTTACAAAACACTTACATGTCATTTCAAATTTAGATGACAGTCCAAACAGTGACGACTCACTTAGCATAATATTACCCTTACAGAATTTACAAGATAAGTTTTGTTGTATAAAATTAATCAATAAATTTATATCAAACAATCTGTATCCTTCAAAATTAGGTGTTCTAAAAACACTTTGTTGTGCAGGAGGTAAAACATCCAACTTTAATTTTTTGCTTGATGCACTAATGTGTTGATGAGTTTTCACATTAGTAAAATGATTGCCAGAAATATTTCGTTTTTTAGGACGAGTCCCAGACTCTCGCTTCACATTCTCGGACACAATAATGAACGAAAATAAACTAGTAAAATAAATTAATAATATAAAACTAGTAAAATACACTCTGAACAAAAAGCTTACTCTCAAATGAAACGGAATCGAATTATAACGCTGAAAAGCACATGTAAATAAACTTTCAACTGCAGATATTACGAAAGCCGGGAGTAGAGATGTTTCCGTCCTTCTGTTTCTCCAAAAGAATTAATAATTCATGGAGTTTGCGATAAGAGGAGAAGCAAAATCTGCAGCTTTTAAAACGTAAACAAACACACCGCCATGATGACAGAATCAGCTGACTCAAGTGGATCTTTAATTCGCGTGAAACGGACCAAAGCTGATTTACATTTTTTACTATAACGAGAGTAATTTTACGAATATTTTAATGCGGTTTGTGGCAAATTGTTCAGAAAAAAATTAGCTATCAAATGAATTAAAAAACAAAAAATCGATTTTTTCAAAATTTTAAAGGATATGTGTCCCCTTAAAGCGTTCAATTTAATTATGCTGTTTAGAAATTTGGGTACTTTCTTGTTACATCGACCCTAACAATTACAATTATACCAAGGTTGCAGTTATGATTTTGCGAAGATCATCGCAAATCTTATGTATGCATCAGATACAGTATGCTCTCTTATATGCTCAGATACAGTATGCATTTTTAATAGTATAGATACTAAATTTCAAGTTTGAGATTTGGGAAATTGTTTATAAGAACAACATTTGCCAGTTTGGCCGTATATTACGCATGAAAATAAGTGAATCAATTTTAACTATTATTTTTTCCTGTAGAAAAACAAACTACTTAATAAAATCTAATATTGAATTTTTATATTTATGTAATGTCTGTAAGGTAGTTCAGTTTGCATATTTCTGCATGATTGAATTTTTTTCCCTTTTTTTTACACAGGAAACAAACGGGATACAGCTTGAAATTGATTTGATAAAAGAAAATCATCCAAAGATACAGAAGCGCAATTTAAGTAAAGTATCTATTTGAACATTGTAAAACTGACTGTAACTCAACAATGAAAATGCTATATATTTATTACAGAAAATACAAGAAAATTTCAAGTATATTTATTTTATAACATATAACAAGTACCATTACAAGTCCCGAACATTTACTGGTGGATACATTACATTACCGGAACAAGTACCATTAGTTTATTATTTATGTTGTGATTTCAAATAAACGCAGCGGCTGTACCGCAATGGTAATTTTTTTTGTGTGTGTGCCGTGTTTTCTTTCGCTTTTTCCCAACAGCAGCTAGATTTCAGCGGTCGTCCATCAAAGCCCTCTGCGGTCAGAAGAATTATTGTATCCGGTTGCAACGGTTAAAATTTGCAATGACTGCATTGGAAGTGAAATGATGAGAAAAAGCTGATTGCACTTGTGTTGTAAATAAAAAAAAATAAGTAACGTTGATTTTTTAATACCTTTTTCTAAGTGCAAATAGGGCCTACCGTAGTTGAGTGGTCAAGGCATCACACCACTAATCGCTTGCGAGTGTAGGTGGGAGCGGGTTCGAATCCGGGTTCGAATGCCGGGGGCTCCGTTGCACACTCTTTGTGGAGCTTCCGGGTGTATTTCTGTGTGTTGTAAATTTCCTTCTGTGTGCTATCTCGTCCCTGTATACATTGACCATGATTTATAAGCGGACGCTTGATGCCAAGCACACAGGTCAGATGTATGTTAATCAAATGTCAAATGTTTAGTGCAAATACATTAGTTAAAACATTTTCAACCAACAACTAGAATTTAGTGCAGCTCTTTTCAAGTAAGTGTAATAATTTTCTCTTATTGGGTTTTAACAATATTGAACACGTTTTTTTTTTTTTTTTTTTTTACTGTATGCAATGTTATTTCTAATTATAAAATTTACATATTTAAATTTAAGCTTATTTTCTTTTTCCCCATGTTGGCGAACTTTTACCATGTCTGATAAAGTTATTATTTATAATCCTATTTATAATTATGCATCTTTCCAAAAGTGGGTTTATTACTATGGTGATAATAACTGTAAATTTCACAGTAAGCTGAATCTTGATATAAATATATGCTTAAAATGTTCGATATGCAAAAAGCTATTTTAAAAAATGCACAAAATCTGAGGTGCCAAATACGCTCAGATTTTGTGCACTTTTTATTTTACACATTTTTTTCATACCGAAAAATCCCTAAATTGTGCATTTTTATGCGTAATCAGAGGCTCTGATTATGCATAAAAAATGCACAATTTAGGGATTATTTGGTATGCAAAAAATGTGTAAAATAAAAAGTGCACAAAATCTGAGCGTATTTGGCACTTCACATTGTATATAAAAAGTGCACAATTTAGGGATTATTTGGTATGCAGAAAAAGTGCACAAAATCTAAGCGCATTTGGCACCTCTGATTGTGTATAAAAGTGCAACATTTAGGGATTATTTGGTATGCAGAAAAAGTGCACAAAATCTAAGCGCATTTGGCACCTCTGATTGTGTATAAAAGTGCAACATTTAGGGATTATTTGGTATGCAGAAAAAGTGCACAAAATCTGAGCGTATTTGGCACCTCTGATTATATACATTTTGTGCACAATTCTGTTTGCACTTTATATGCACAATTAATTTTGCACTTTTTATACATACGCCGAGGTGCCAAATACGCTCGGTTTTGTGCACTTTTTTTTGTACTTTTTTTGCAAACTTTTTCGAGCTGGGTAGACCTTGACATAAATAGATCCTTATTAGTTTGTTTATATACCGTGCAACAGGTGTCGCTGCTAGGTTCTTTTTTTCACGGTTTCCGTAGTAGCTATATCTTAAGAACGAACAGTTTGCATTTAACTTTGATTTCAGACGATTTGATTTATATAAAGAAAATGTAAGGCCACAGCATACTAGTTCTTTCTTGTTAAGTTATTAGTTTTATTGAAGTCGTGAAAAATTAACTTTACGCAACCAAAAAGAAAAAAATAATCTTATTTTAGAGATGCAAAACAGTATCTACCACAGACGACTTTTAATTTGATGGAATATAAATATGGTCCATTACTAAAGTTTATTAAATTATAAAAAATACAACATAAAATAAAGTAGAAAATAATATAAATTTCATTAAAATTGTTATATTATAGGGGAAATTATTTTTACACGTTAGATTAAATGAAAATCACAAAATTAACATTCGAAAAGTAAGTGTCTTTTCATGCAGTTATAGAAAAAATGCTGAAGATTTTAGCCACTGAAAATGCATTATTTTAACGACGATATATTTCAAAAGTCATGCTATTTGTCAATTGTATTTTCCTGTTATAACTAACCTATAGATCGGTTCTGTTATTTTCTCGCAACATTAGAATCCCCGAGTTTCTACCATTTACAGAAAATAAAGTAGAAATAAAAAAAGCAAGAGAAATCTTGCGTCAAGCATAGATTACGCAATACTTTCCAACAATTCCAGAATACTATAACGAAACTTTAGCATTTAATAAAGTGAGAGAAGATATTTAAGTAAGTAATTTAGTAAAAGGCATTTCATAAAAATAATTATTACATAGCAATTACCGTCCATAGCCCAAAAATAGACGAATGGATCTGTGAAGCTTTGTAAATGATCTATAGATTGGTATATGTAATCTAGATAGTATGCGAAAATTTAGTTTAGTTACAAAAAGCATAACACAGTTGGCACTGTCTACATTTAGCAATTTTTGACAATAAACGGAAGTGTACTAGAATTATTTTGTACAGCCCTGTATATTATTTACAGATTTTTATACATGTCACATAATATAGTAAAATTTAATTCAAGCAAAGAAACGCATTACACTATTAAAAACACACTTCTAGAAATTACTATCCATAGCCAGCAATGTATCCAATTCCTTGCGTAGCACTGTATATTATGAATTTATTTATACTCTACAAACATGTCTTAGAGTACTAAATATAATTCAACTCAAAATTACATAACTCAATTAAAAACTATCTTTAAACAATTCACGCCCTTTCAAAGTAATGCTTACGAATTCTTTTGTGTTGACTTTATTTTGTGTTGAATTCTTTTGTGTACATGTCATGCACAGTGTAAGAGAATGGCACAGAATATGAAAAATGCATTTTTTCACATTCGATAGTGTGACATGTTAGCGACGAATAGTGTATTTTAATGACAGTTTGTTTGTTTGACCATTTGCTCTATATAACGACACACTTTGTCAGTCTAATAGGGAGACTGCAATCAACTGATGATCTTCTAATCCGCCAATCGCAACTGCGCGTCCGACCTCCAGTAACACCCATGATCGTCACGGCACCAATCGCAACTGCCCTCAAACATTGTACCTCCAATGGTTTATTTGTGACGTCATTTGCAACTATTTCTTATCTCCCTTTTCTTATATCATTCCTTTGAAATAATTAAAATAAATATTATCAACAAAATATCATGTAATTGATTTAATTAATTCTATCAGCAAAAAATGTGTGAAATGGAACAAAATAAAAACACCAAATTTTATCTACCGAAATCAAGTAAAAAAGATGCATCAGATTTAGAAAAACACCGTTCAAATTGTCAACTTATGCAAATAAAGCGCTGTTTTCAAAATCACGTGACTCACATGCAATTTACTGCTGTCAAGTTATAAACATTATTTCTGTCGAGTGGTAGTTACGTGAACCTTTTCACGAGCCACGTTATAATATAATGTCTTTATAATTTTAATCCATGTGAATGAACTTTATTAAATGATGTTATAAAATTTGTAAAAATCGAATGAGAGCTTAGTGCTTCGTAATAAATTATGGAAGAAATTAGTTCATTTCAATCAGACAGTAGTGATTTACAAACTGTTCACCATGCTGGTACTTCCGGCACTACATGTAAAAAGAAACCGACTATTTTAGATGGACGTTTTTTCGAGAAAATTGAAAATAAATCTTCGTGTGATAGAATTATAGCGAAATGCACTAAGTGTAATATTGAAGTAAAAGCCTCAAATAATTGCACTTCCAATTTTGTTACCCACCTTAAAAGGAAGCATGGAAACACTTATTTTGAAGAATATCGTGCTTATTTACAGGAAACAAAAAAACAACGAAAATCAAGTATTTCTGGACAATCAAGTCAAATCATAGTATATTTGCAACACAATTTTGACAAAGATATTGTAAACTATTTCATTGATTCTATGATTTCGCTAAGAAACATTGATAATATATATTTCCAAAATCTACTGAAAAACCTCAATTCTAGTTCAAAATCTTTGAACATAATGAGTCGGAGGGCACTTGGACGAAAAATTGGAATATATTACAATGAACAAGTAGCAAATATTAAACGTGACTTGGAAGATATAGATTTCGTTTGCATAACCACAGACATATGGTCAGGGCGACGGAGAAGTTTCCTAGGAGTGACAGCACATTGGATTCATCCAGTTACATTAAAAAGAATGTCTAGAGCCATGGCTTGTGAAAGATTCAAAGGCATTCATAGTTATGACAAAATTTTTGAAAATCTTATGAACATCCAAAAAAAATTCGGATTGAATTCCAATAAAGTAATAGCTGCTATTACTGATAATGCAAGGAATTTTGTGAAAGCATTTAAAATATTTGGAATTGAAGAAAAATGTATTTTAGAAGATGATGATGATTTAGATACAAAATATAATTCATCTAGTAGTGATTATGATTCTGACACTGCGTCTAGCATAAATGATGATGTAGAAGATGTAATTAATTCGAGTGATTGTTTACCATTACACTTTAGGTGTGCATCTCACACACTCAATTTGTGTGTAACTGCTGACTCTAGCAAAATTCTGGAAGGCCATGACACAGAAATTTCAAAAATACACGAACAAGTGATAAAAAAATGTAATAGTTTGTGGAAAGCAGCATGTCGGCCTAAATCTTCAGAAATTATCATTTCCATTTTGGGACATACTCTTAGTCGACCAAATGAAACACGATGGAATAGTTTATTTGATACAATGAAACAGTTTCTCTCCATCAAAGAAAAATCGGCTATTTTGAGCAAGAACTGAATTTGATAACTTCATTGAAAGACCAGGACTTTACATATATAGAAGAATATGTGAAATGTAGTAAAGACATTGCCGGGGCTTTAGATATTCTTCAAAGTGAAAAAGAAACTTATTTTGGTATTTTATTACCAACTTTGTTGTCATTACGACATAAATTACGAAAATCATTGAATGAAGACTTTATATATTGTCGACCTTTGGCCGAAGTTTATTTAGAAAGTATAGAAAATAGATTTAGTGAGTTCTTTAATATTTCATCACCTCAAGCAGAAAAAGCTGCAATAGCAGCTTTATGTCATCCGAGTTTTGTAAAATTTAAATGGCAGTCTTGCATTAGTGAACCAGCTTATACAAAAATTAAAACGCTATTTATTAGCAAATTGACAAAAGAAATCAGAACAAACGAAAATCTGGATGTGCTGAGTTCTGTTGATAGTGAAGAAAAAGATGACTTTTTTACCATTGATTCTGATCATGAAGAAGCAAAACAAGACCCTAAAAGAAAAGCCACATTATTGTATGCGCATTTCTGTC
Organism: Maratus michaelseni; assembly: GCA_963931845.1. NCBI lineage: Eukaryota > Metazoa > Arthropoda > Arachnida > Araneae > Salticidae > Maratus > Maratus michaelseni. The sequence continues at coordinate 152,462,496 of OZ007599.1, read as the reverse complement.
TGGAGGAAAAGAAAAATCTAAGTATATTGAACTCTTATAAAGAGATTAAAAACATCTTCATAAAATACAATACACCGCTGCCCTCGTCGGCATCTGTAGAAAGATTATTTTCTTATGCAACTATTACGAATTATTGTAAAGCTAATAGGCTTTCGGACGAAATGTTTGAAAAACGAGTAGTTTTAAAAGCCAATCTTAAATATTACGAAGAATATCCATAAACACCTAGAAACTATTTTATATCTAAGAAGCAAAATGTTTGCTTCAACATTAAAACAAAGTATGTTACTGCTTCATTTTTTAAATTTTGTAAATTGGTTTAATTTTTTTTATGTGGTTTAATTAAGTCTATTTTCCAGAAAGAAATTTAGAAATGTTATTGATTAAATGTAACTGTAAATAAAATATCAATGTCTCTGAAATTTCAATTTGCATGGTTTTATTAAGGTAACTATAAGTTTAGCATAATCCTAAATGTGCTCCTAACCTGACTTGAAAAGAGGGAGGAGGAGGGCGAAAGTCTGATTGGGCTAAATGTACTAGCTATATTTCTTTATATTTAATCTTTTCATAATAATAATTATTTCGATTAAATTTTAAAATGTAAATTTTTTTCAGAATGGAAAAACTCCTTAATCATATATATTATTTCTCCTGTCAACATCCCTTTTTCTCAGAAAATACAAAACGCAGAACGACGAATGAGATAGCATATGAAAGGATTTTGAACAGGTTTCTGACATAGCACACTTAACATTTCGTTAAAACATGTTTTTGATTAAAATTTGCTGATAATTAGACATTAAATCGGCATTGTTTTCATAAAAGAAATGAAAGGTTTTCCTCAAAATATTGTTGCCAAAAAAAAAAAATACCACATTATATGACGCTCAGCAATTATAATAAAAAACATCGCACGGGTTTATTCTATAATTATGATTAAAAAGCGAAATTGAAATTGAAATGTTTAGATTTATATTTCTATGTCCCATGTTTTTTTCCTGAAGCGGATGACGTCATCCTATAATGCAGTTAAAATACGATTGTTATTTTTTTTTTTCTCGCGCGTGCATTTTGCAATCTTGGATCAGTTTTTACTATAACTTTGATGGAATAAATTAGATGATATTCTGGCTTGACTAAAAACTAAATGTTTGCAGATATTTTTATCCTTACTTTTTCTTTAGAAGTTTAAACCTTCATCTAAGAAAAATTACATCTTGATAAAAAATGGTTCTTCTCTATTATCCCGTCGACCACTTTTCATAACAAAAAACTATCGCCAAATAAACGGGAGAATGTTGCCATTGGAATATCAAAATGAATAAATAAATAAAATATAAGAATTTAAGGACACAATTGTTATTTTAATTAATGAAATAACTATTAAATCAGTGAAACATAATGAAAAATACACGCAAATGTCGAGTTAGAAACCACTTGATGACGTAACAAACACGTATAATGCTTCTGATATCAAGTAAATGGGACTGCATTTTTGGTGTTTAGTCTTACAGTTTGGCGATAGTTTTTTGTTATGAAAAGTGGTCGACGGGATAATAGAGCAGTACCTAAAAAATATTAGATTTCTGTGCGAAATCCTCGCACGGGCCCTCTGGTTTATTTTAAATGCATTTTAAAACGAAGAATGTTTACTTTGTTTAATTAACATGTGCGATTCCAGTGCTGCCTGAACGAGTCTGTTTTGTGGGTTATGGTTTTTAGTTATTCCTAAGTGAAGAAATTTCTATGCAAATAAGCTTCAATATAAAACTCTTACGAAACTTATTTATTTATTATAGAAAAAGAGAAAATATCACATTATCAAATTAGTAACTATAATAAATATTATTATTATTTAATTGTTTGCTCAGGTTTAGTTAATGATAAATTCCTGGTGAAGTTAAAGTTAGAGTAAAGTGATTTAATTAAAAAAGGATCACACTTTACTTTATTTGATTTCATTGAAACTAACCTTATTTCTTGAAGATCCTTGATGGCTTGTTCATCCCTTTTCTCGATTTTTTGGCATGGTATATTTCTTTTATTGAATTATGAATATACAGACGTGAAAAGATGATTGTAGTCTGACATTTTAACCTTTAACTACTGTTAATGGTCTCAGAGACAGCTGATTTTTAACACTTTCCAACATAGTTGAAAAGTGTTTATAAATTCGGTTGGTCTGCCGTCTGTCCATCGCGTAAATATGCTCGGATTGCCTTGTAATTGATATATGTATATATAAGTTCATTATTGGTGTTTACTATTTCATCTTTGGTATTGAAAATTAAGTATGTAGAATTTATGTTTTTTTACAGGGACATTCAAAAGAATTCCTTTACACTACGGTCTATGGGGAAATCGTTTACGGCGTCGTATTTTAATTATGTTACACTATTTTAATCAGATTCAAATTGACACATATTACTGAAGTGCACTACAAGGCGCTTACTGTAAAATATCGTGTGCATAGAATGTATCGTTCCTTTACAGGGACACTCAAGAAAATTCTGCTACATTAAGGTCTATGGGGACAAATCGTTTGCGGCGTATTTTAATGCTGTTACACCGTTTTAAACATTTTCAAATTGCTACCTATCAATGAAGTGTCCTATAAGGTTCTTACTGTTGAATATGGTGTCCATAGAATATATAGATCATATACAGGGCTGCAGAAAATAATTTGAATATTTTCTTTGACTATAGGTAGTAATTGCAGAAATTGGGTTTTTAAATGTGTTATGCATTTTATAAGTTTACTTAGTAAACTCTGAAGTTTTGTTGTGTTGGAACGGGTTGGAAAGTGTTTTATAATATATACTTGATGACACATGATTATTCGTACTTGTTTAGATTTTCATAGAGACTATCACTTTAACTAGATACTAGGGATATTTCTTTTTGCATTGGATTGATAGTACTATATGCAATGACTTCGGAAAAGGTGAATTTTGATTAGAATAGTCCTTTACAGATGGTGCAGAAAAAGTATGCTATCCATTTAAAGGTTTAAAGAGTCTTTTATTCATATTTAGATCAATCAGTCACAGAGATTGCTCACATTAGGAATGCTACAGTTTTTTTTATAGTTAGTTAATTGTTAATCTGTGTTAAACATAATATTGATTACACTCTAAAAAATATATATGTAAATTTACACATAAAAACAGGTGTATAGATGATACAAAAACGATTTGTCTATGTGTGTAAAATGTTGTGTAAATTGCCAAAATACACGCCTAATGTGTAAAAAAACACATTTTAGTATGTAATTTGATGATAACACTAAGCGAATAAAAGTGATCTGATAACTCTTGAAATATACACTTTAATGTGTAAATTGCACAAAAATACACATATTTCTGTGTAATATTCTTAAACATGCAAATGTGTAATATTCCGTGATTACACATATTTTTGTGTATTATGCAAACTACACATATTTTGTGTAACTTCTAAAATACACAGTTTCTTGTGTAACATGCAAATACACAGATTTCTGTGTAATAATCTATTCTTACACACATTTCTGCGTAATATACAAAACACAGATTTTTGTGTAATATTCAAAATTGACAGATTTTTGAGTACATAGCTTTACCTTTAAAATTTGTATGTATAAATTCTCAACTAAATGTTTTTATGATTGCAAAACAAAATTTCATGGAGAAAAAAAGAATTCATGGGCTTGGTGTGTTTATTCTTTCTATCAGGTTACACATATAGAAAAATCGTTTTTGTATCATCGATATACCTGTTTTTACTTAAAAAAGGATCAAAAGCATGTCCTTCCGGCCTGTACGTGGAGGAAAAAGTATCTTTCCTATATCTTCGTTTTAAAATTTTAGCTAATGTTACACGAAAACAGCAAGTTAAAATGCAAATAAAACGTTTACAAAAGATTCGTTAATACTGAATTTGAATAAGAAATTCACCAAATTATTGAGCAATATCCAAATTGGCTTCATTTATCAAGACTTATTTTGGTCGCCAAATTTGGCGATATTTTGCCAAATGTCGCCAAGTTTGGCGAGAATATGGCGCTAACGGATATGAATATATAGTTTTATGCGTATGATTGGGAAAATTATTACAACAATGAAAGAAAATAATTTGCGAGTAATTGCGTTTATGTGCTGTTTTGTTTCAAAATGTCAGCCACCCTAGAATTTCAAACTGCTCTATCTCAGCCATTTTTTAAGATAGAGGTAAACCAAAAAATGCTCTGGAATCCTTGTATGAAGACCTAACACTTAATTAAAAAATAAATTTGAATTTTTAACTTTTGAGTATATTTATTTTAGTTTTAAATTTTTAAGTGGCCGCCATCTTGAAATAAAATGGCGGACCAAGCTGGCCAACGAACTCGGTTGAGACATTGGTGAGCTTAATACACACAATTAGTTTTATCAAAATAGATTTATAAATACGAGAGTTATCGTTTGACATAGGTCAGATATATATATATATATATATATATATAATATAAATCAACATTTGAACGGAGGGTGGTTTTGGGGTCTGGGGGTCATGATCGGTGAAAATATACCGAAATTTTCTGGAACTGCTTTCCTCCGAACGGCTGCAATAGCTTTATACTTTTTTGTATTGAAAGCTACCTATTAAGAATAGCCAGCTTTATCTAAAATTCTCAAAATATTAAATAACAGCATTATTACCACTCAGTGGGGATTATTAACATTCAGTGTTTCAAGTTAAAAAATTAAAGTATTGCATTATTTTCAATCCCCAACTATTTTTTTTTTTTTATTTGGTGTACATGAGTTTAACAGTAAAAATGAAATTAAAAAAAAAGTCCTTCCGGCCTGTACCGGGAGGAAAAGGTAGCTTTCCTATGTCTTCGTTTTAAAATTTTAGCTAATGTTACACGAAAACAGCAAGCTAAAATGCAAAGAACCCAATTACAGAACATTCGTTAATACTGCATTTGAATAAGAAATTTGCCAAATTAGTCAACTATAGCCAAGTTGGCTTCATTTATAAAGACTAATTTCGGTCGCCAAATTTGGAGGTATTTCGCCAAATGTCGCCAAGTTTGGCGAGAATTTGGCGCTAACGGATATGAACATGAAGTTTTATGCGTATGATTGGGAAAATAATTACAACAATGAAAGATGTTGGGTTATATATACATATATATATAAATCAACATTTGAACGGCGGGTGGTTTTAGGGTCTGGGGGTCATGATCGCTGAAAATTCATGAATTTTTTCCGGAATTGCTTTCTTCCGAACGGCTGCAATAGGTGGCTTTATACTTTTTTGTATTGAAAGCTACCTAAAAGTATAAAGCTACCTATTGCAACCGTTCGGAGGAAAGCAGTTCCGGAAAATTTCGATATATTTTCACCGATCATGACCCCCAGACCCCAAAACCACCCTCCGTTCAAACGTTGATTTATATATATAGATATATCCATATATATATATATATATATATATATATATATCTGACCTATGTCATACGATAACTCTCGTATTTATAAATCAATTTTGATGAAACTAATTGTGTGTATTAAGCTCACCAATGTCTCGACCGAGTTCGTTGGCCAGCTTGGTCCGCCATTTTGTTTCAAGATGGCGGCCACTTAAAATTTTAAAACTAAAATAAATATACAAAAAAGTTAAAAATTCAAATTTATTTTTTAATTAAGTGTTAGGCCTTGATAGGAGGATTCCAGAGGATTTTTTGGTTTACCTCTATCTTAAAAAATGGCTGAGATAGAGTAGTTTGAAATTCTAGGGTGGCTGACATTTTGAAACAAAACAGCACATTAATGCGAATACTCGCAAATTATTTTCTTTCATTGTTGTAATAATTTCCCCAATCATACGCATAAAACTATATATTCATATCCGTTAGCGCCATATTCTCGCCTAACTTGGCGACATTTGGCGAAATATCGCCAAATTTGGCGACCAAAATAAGTTTTCATAAATGAAGCCAATTTGGCTATAGCTCAATAATTTGGCGAATTTCTTATTCAAATTCAGTATTAACGAATCTTTTGTAAACGGTTTCTTTGCATTTTAGCTTGCTTTTTTCGAGTAACATTAGCTAAAATTTTAAAACGAAGATTTGGAAAGCTACCTTTTCCTCCCGGTATAGACCGGAAGAACTTTTTAATTTTTTACAAGCCTAAGGAATTAAGATTAAAAACAATTATATAATGCTTTTTTTGTTTATTTATAAAGGAAAAATACCCACAGAAATTTTCCAAATTATGTCCAACTTAGATTTTATTACTTTTTATGCAATTTTAAACATGTACAAAATTTAGGATTTTAATCAATGATTTTTATTAAAAAAAAAGTCAATTGATTTAAGTCATGATTTAATCACTGATTTCAATCATCTGATTAAAATCGTTGACACCCTACTCGCTACATAATTTTTTTCAAAAAATAGCATGCTACACTACAAATTTTGAGGTGGAAAATTGCAACCAGTGGGGTTTTGCCACTTGTAGCACACTACATTTGACCACTGGACAAGACATATCATTTAAAAATAACACAAAATCAAGCGTAATGCAGATTCATCGAATACTGAAAAACATTCTGAGAAGTGTGTTTTGGTAGTCGACATTCGCATATACGTTACATATTACACATATTAAGGCTTAAAAAGCGATATCCGAAGAACTAAATGTCCCCTATGGCAACTTCTAAATGTTTATGTTATTACTATTTTTTACGACTGACAAAAAACAAATTTTAACTAAAGTTGCTTAACTTTAACGCCTTGTAGAAGACGTTTTCAATTGACTGACAAGGATTGCTTGAATATTTCTCTCATACCGCATAATTTTTACCAAACCAATATACTGAACTATTAATTGTTATGCATAATGTATAAGCGTGTTCGTCAAAACATGAAAACGTTCTAGAATATTATTATTTGCTTCGAATTCTTGAACTGCCATCACTGATACTTGATGAGAAACACTTTCCAAGACATTCAGAATACTGTAACAAAACTTCACTGTATAAAACTAAGGTAAAGAAAAATGTTTAAGTAAACAATGTGGAAAACGCATATCGCATTTGAAAACCCATTTTCAGCAAGTCGGAAAAATATGCGAAGCCTTTTACGCAGCCTTGCATATACAGTTGACCTAGCTATGCTCAGTCAAAATTAGCTTTGAGGCTCCAAGCATGTGTTTTGGCATTGAAAAACTTAAAAGTCAATTTCCCCTATCATATGTAAATTGATTGGTTGAATTCTGTTTTCGAGAACGTTCTGTGGACTCTGATTGGTTCGATCATGTATCTCGGCTACTATTGGGAATTTCTAGAAAACTCCTTCAGATTCTGAAAGCCAGCTTTTTCGCCTAATATCGCCAAAATATCGCCAAGTTTGGCGACATTCTTTCATTTAGTGCCAAGCATGTGTTTAGAAAGTTCTATGTACACTGATTGGTTTAATTCTGTTTTCGAGAACGTTCTATGGACTCTGATTGGTTGAATCATGAATCTCATCTCCTATTGGGAATTTCTAGAAAATTCCTTCAAATTCTGAAAGTTATTTTTTTTGCCAAATGTCGCCAAAATTGCCAAATTTGGCGATTTTTTTCCATTTGGCGCCAAGCAAGTGTTTTGGCATTGGTAATCTTAAAAGTAAATTTTCCCGCCAAATCTCGCCAATGTCGCCAACACTTTTTAAGATAAAAATAGCTTGACCCATAATGATCAATCACCAATATGATCAACTACATGATCAACCAACATGACCAACAATCGAAATTTCTCGAACATGTGACCTAGCCCAATAGTCTTCTCGTTCTCGAAACCCGTAGGATATAAAATTTAGTCAAAATAGTCTGAGACGCTTTTTAGATAAAAATAGCTTGAACCATAGTGACACAAAAATGACCCACTAATCGGATTTTCTCGAGCATGTGACTTAGTCCAATGATTTTCTCGTGCCCAAAATCTGTAGGATACAAAATTTAGTTCAAATCGTCTGAACCGCTCTTAAGAGAAAAATAGCATTCTGTTAAATAGCATTCTGAAATAATATTCTGTTCATGTTGGAAAGTGTTTCATAGTCTATGCCAGATGCATGATTTTTCATTATTTCTGTATCAAATTTATACTGTGTGTGATAGAAACTGTCTTTTATGGTACATATAGAGGGTTGCAGTTATTAATAAAAAATTAAAATTTCTTAATAATACTAGAGGGGCCCGGCCCCCCTGCTCGCTACGCTCACCAACCCCCCGCGTAATCGTGCCCTAGCCAAACCCAGACGTAATCGTTTCGCGTTTCCATTCTTCCATTCTGGATCGCCTCACGATCCTGTATTTTCTATGCATTCAATTTTTAGATTCCACTACGTAATTGTTGTTGTAATTTAAATGAAACCTAAATTTATTATAAGAAGAACGAAAAATCATGCGTCAATCATAGATTATGAACACTTTTCAACGATTCCAAAATAATTTTACAAATCATTACCGTTTAATAAGCTGAAAGATAACATCTAAGTAAACAATTTGGAAAACGCATAACATATTTAAAAACATAATTTTAGGAATTTCCAACATATACAATATTCGGAAAAATATCCGAATACTTTTATTCAGCCCTGTATATGATCCATAGATTTGTATATATACTGCATAGGATGCTAAATTTTAGTTTAGTTAGGAAACGCGTAGCACAGTTTAAAATTCTCCTTCTGGAGTTTCTGTCAATAAACGGAAATGTGTTCGCGAACTTTTGTGCTGCCCTGTATATGATCTACAGAATTTATAAACACCAAATAATAGACAAAAAGTGAGTTAAATTCAAAATCGCGTTCAGCAACTTAAAACGCACTTCCAGGAATTATTTTTAACAGACAGTAGAGAATTCTTTTGTGTGTCCCTGTAAATGAACGATGACTGCTATACACACACTATTCTGTAGTAAGCCTCTTGTAATGCACCTTAGTGATAGATATAAATTTTAATGCGTTTAAAATAGTGAAACATTATTTAATTAAACCGCAAACGATTTTTCTCCATAGACGTAATGTAACGGATTTCTTTTGACTGTCCCTGTATTGTAACTATAAGTGTTATGTACACCATATTCCATATTAAGCTTCTTGTAATGTACCTTAGTGATATATATCAATTACACTGTGTTTGGAATTGTGGAACATCATTAAAATAAACCGCAAATGATTTTTCCCCATAGACCGTAATGTAACAGAATTCTTTTGAGTGTCCCTGTAAAAAAACTATAAGTGCTACACACTTCAGATGAAATACGGAACATGCTGTATATAACGACAATAACATATAAAAATTGCAGGTCAATCCGAGCATATTTACGGGAGTTAGAGCACGGACAGACGGCAGACGGGTAGACGGCCAGACACACCGAAGTCATAAACACTTTTCAACTAGGTTGGAAAGTGTTAAAAATCAGCTTCATCCTTCACCAAACAAATCCAGCCTATCACCTCAATTATTTATGAAAGAAAAAGATAAAAAAATTGAAATAAAACAAATTTATTTACAAAATAAGTTTCAAATACTTTTCTTTATGATTAGATTTCAATATCTTGAATAGTCCTAGATTTGTCAAATACTTACAATACAAGTGCTGAGTTTGTTTTAATCGATCAAAATGACCTTTCCCGAATTCGAAACCTAGCTAGATGGATTTCTCGTGCTCGAATTAGTATAGGCAACACGTTTCGTGTAAATCGTTTGAGTATTTTTCCATTTATAACAAAAAACATTTTCAGCGCTGAGTTTGTTTTACCCTGTAAAAACGAATTTTCTTGTATTCGGAACCTAGCTAGATCTTTTTCTCGTGCTCGATTTAGTATAGGGGACAAGTCTCGTGAAAATCTTCCCAGTTGATTACGATATCATTCATATTCGGGAAAATCCCTTGCTCTTTTAATATATATGAATAATCGGGAAAATCCATTGCTCGTTTAATATATATGAATTTGGCGACAGTAATTTGGTCGACAGGATAACTAACAAGTACCAATTGTATATATAGTGTTACAAATATTGTAAATAGTTAGTGTTTGTGCTTAAAAATAATATAAATAGTTCAATTAAGCTCTATTCATAAGCTAATATTAATTTTTGTTGCATTGCAGTATCTCAATTTGTTGATTTTTTGCAAGCAAGTAAAAGCTATTGGATTTCAATGGGAGTCTATGAAAATTTGGCGAAATACTGAAAATAGCGCCAAGTTGGCAGCTAATTTTGGCCGACAAATTTGGCGTTATATCGCCAAGTTGGCGCCAAACTTGGCGACAGACCCCATCCTATGTAAATTCTCTACTTTCATGTTAATTCCCCCTAAGAAAAGTCATAAAGCTCTGACCAATCAGATACGTTTTGCGGTATCTACGCAGTTTTTCATTGTTCCATTTCAAAAACATTACTTTTTTTTATATATAGAAGGATAGAAAATGTAGAATGTGTGGAGAAAATGTTTCATAATATATGTCGGATGCATGATTTTTCGATCTTGTTGTATCATATTTCTACTGTGTGTGATAAAAATTGCTTTTGTGGTACATATTTAGTGTTGCGGGTATTAATAACAATTTAAAATTTCTGATTTATATTCTGTTTATGTGGGAAAGTGTTTCATAATCTATGCCAGCTGCGTAATTTTTCGTTCTTATTGTGTGTGATAAAAACTGTCTTTCATCGTACATATTTAGGGTTGCGGGTATTAATTAATAAAATTTAAAATTTCTGAATAATATTCTGTTCATGCTAGAAAGTGTTTTATAATCGATGTCGGAAGCATGATTTTTCGTTCTTGTTGTATCAAATTTCTACTGTGTCTGATAAAAATTGTCTTTTATGGTACATATTGTAAATGTGCCATTGAAATTACACGTAATTGTAACTATAAGTTCTCAATTATAATTATAATTACACCATAATCATAATCATAGCATTATAGTTATGATTACAATCCTAATTAAATTTCAAATCCAGATTATGATTACATGTAATTGAAATTATAATCTGTTACATGCAATTATATTGTAATCAGATTACAGATTAATCAGATTTTTCTCAACTCTGTGTAATCATAATCATAGCATTATAATTACAATTACAATCCTAATTGAATTTCAAATTCAGATTATGATTACATGTAATTGAAAGTATAATCTGTTACATGCAATTATATTGTAATCAGATTACAGATTAATCAGATTTTTCTCAACTCTGTGTAATCATAATCATAGCATTATAATTACAATTACAATCCTAATTGAATTTCAAATTCAGATTATGATTACATGTAATTGAAATTATAATCTGTTACATGCAATTATATTGTAATCAGATTACAGATTAATCAGATTGCAAATTTGCCCAACTCTGCTTTGAGGCAATTTTATCTCAGAGCATAAAGTAATGAGAGTTCATAGAGTACCGAAAAATAACATGACAACAAACCAAAACTTAACCTACCATTGTGAAAATGTTTAAAAAAATGAATAAAGCAGTAAAATTTGTATTATATAATTTAATTTTTCTTTATATTAACTTAGTTATTAAATATATTAAACCAATTTTGCATTATATTTTTCTTTTCTATTGCAATTTTTATGTAATTGTTCATAATTATACTCAGATTAGAAAAAATAAAATGTAAACAAAGGGATGATCTTCCGCAAAATCCTTGGTCCCTAAGTGTGCGGAATTCACAGAGTTGACTATATACCTATATGAAATCATTGTGGAAAATCTGAAAAAGAGTACCTGCAATAGTTTTGGATTACTGGAGTGGCGTATCCAGGGGGTGGGCTGATGGGGCTACAGCCCCCCCCCCCGAAATTGTCAAGAGTAAAATGAAAAAGTGCTTTTTTCTTTCTTTTTTAGATAAATTTCTAATTTTTTTTTCTGTTATACAGCGAATTAGCCACTCCCGTTAGTCCATATTAGTCCGTATTGACATCACAGCATAAACAAGGTAAGGAGGCTAATGGGGTTATAGCCCCCCCCCCCCCCGCCCGAAATAGTCGAAAATCTCATGAAAAAAGTGCTGTTTTCTTCGTTTTTCAGATAAATTTGTAATTTTTTTTGGTTATACAACAGACTACCCACTCTCTTCTTTTTAACCCCATATTAGTTCACATTGACATCAGAGCTTATCTAAAAAGAGGAAGGGGGCTGATGGGTTTACAGTACCCCTTCCCGAAGTAGTCTAATATCTCATGAAAAAAGTGCTGTTTTTTCCTTCTTTGAGATAAATTTATATATATATATATATATTTTTGTCATACAATAGACTACCCACTCTCTTCTTTTTAAACCCATATCAGTCCACATTGACATCAGAGCATACCTAAAAAGGAGAAGGGGGCTGAGGGGGTTACAGCACCCCTCTTCCCGAAATAGTCGAACATCTCATGAAAATAGTGCTGTTATTTATTTTTTTTGATGGGGTTCCACCCCCTACCCCCTCTTTCCAAAATAGTCGAACATCTCATGAGAATAGTGCTGTTTTTTTCTTGATGGGGTTACAGCACCCCCTCTTCCCGAAATAGTCGAACATCTCATGAAAAAATATTTTTTTTTCTTCTTTGAGATAAATTTGTATTTTTTTTGTTATATAGCAGACTATCCACTCTCTTCTTTTTAGTCCCATATTAGTCCACATTGACATCAGAGCACACTTAAAAAGGAAAAGGTGGCTGATGGGGTTACAGCCCCCCCCCCTCCAAAAATAGTTGAACATCTCATGAAAATAGTGCTTTTTTTATGGGGTTACAGCCCCCCTTTTTCCGAAATAGTCGAACATCTTATGAAAATAGTGCTGTTTTTTCTTGTTGGGTTACAGCCGCCCCTCTTCCCGAAATAGTCGAACATCTCATGAAAATAGTGCTGTTTTTTTTCTTCTTTGAGATAAATTTGTATTTTTTTTTATTATATAGCAGACTATCCAATCTCTTCTTTTTAGTGCCATATTAGTCCATATTGACATCAGAGCATACCTAAAAAGGAAAAGGTGGCTGATAGGGTTACAGCCCCCCCTTCCCAAATAGTCGAACATCTCATGAAAATAGTGCTGTTTTTTTCTTGATGGGGTTACAGCCCCCCCTCTTCCCGAAATAGTCGAACATCTCATGAAAATAGTGCTGTTTTTTTTCTTCTTTGAGATAAATTTGTATTTTTTTTTGTTATATAGCAGACTATCCACTCTCCTCTTATTTTTAGTCCCATATTAGTCCACATTGACATCAGAGCATACCTAAAACGGAAAAGGTGGCTGATGGGGTTACAGCCCCCCCTCCCCAAATAGTTGAACATCTCATGAAAATAGTGCTTTTTTATGGGGTTACAGCCCCCCTTTTTCCCGAAATAGTCGAACATCTTATGAAAATAGTGCTGTTTTTTATTGATGGGGTTACAGCCCCCCCTCTTCCCGAAATAGTCGAAGATTGAAAAAAGTGAAGTTTTCTTCTTCTTTGAGATGAATTTGTATTATTTTTTTGTCAGAGAACAGACTATCCACTCTCTTCTTATTTTCAGTCCCATATTAGTCCACATTGCCATCAGAGCATACATAAAAAGGAAAAGGGGGCTGATGGGTTACAGCCCTCCCCCCTCCCCAAATGAACATCTCATGAAAATAGTGTTGTTTTTTTCTTCTTTGAGATAAATTTGTATTATTTTTTTGTCATACAATAGACTACCCGCTCTCTTCTTTTTAACCCCATATTAGTCCACAATGACATCAGAGCATACCTAAAAAGGAGAAGGGGGCTGATGGGTTAAACCCCCCCTTCCCGAAATAGTCGAAAATCTCATGAAAAAAGTGCTGTTTTCTTCTTCTTTGAGATGAAATTGTAATTTTTTTGGTTATACAACAGACTACCAACTCTCTTCATTTTAGCCCCATATTAGTTCACATTGACATCAGAGCGTATCTAAAAAGGGGTAGGGGCTGATGGGGTTACAGAGGGCCCCCTCTTCCCGAAATAGTCGAACATCTCATGAAAATAATGCTGCTTTTTCTTCTTTGAGATGAATTTTTATTTTTTTTTGTTATACAACAGACTACGCACTTTCTTCTCTTTACTCCCATATTAGTACAGAGTAACAGCACAGCATATCCAAAGAGGGGGAAGGGGCTGATGAGGCACCTCCCAAAACGGTCAAAAATGGAATGAAAAAAGTGCCGATTTTTCTCTTTATGTTTGAGATAAAATTAGAATTATTTTTCTGTCATGCAATGAACAACCCAATCTATTTTCTTTAGTCCCATATTAGTGCACATTTAGTGGGGGTTATGGGGTAACAGCTCCATTCCCCTTCCGAAGTGGTCGCAGTGAATTTAAAAGAACTGACTTTGTTTCTTTCTTTTTGAGATAAATTTGTTTTATTTTCGGGCTCGCAACGAATTTGTTTTCTCGTTAGCCCCATATGCCTCTCAGTCCTGCAATCAAAATTACTTGAGACCATAAAATCTATTTTCAAATGACTGAAAAACAGTTCCACGCATGTTTTAGTGGATAATTGAATGCGTATAATATGCTCAATTGGCAATATCTAGAAGTAGTTTAATTAATTTAAAGAATATTTAACTCTCTTCCACAAATGATGCCAAGACTAAGGAAGTATATTAGTGCGCAGTGACATTAAACATTATCGCCAAATCTGCAAATGTACGAACTGAAATTTTTTTTTGTGAATGGCAATGTCTAGCAAGATTATTGATTTTCGGTTTTGGAAGGATCTTTTAAAGATGCTCAGTAATAATACTAAAAAAATAATCTCCTGTTGATTTGTTTGTTCCTGGTCTTTTTACTAGCGAACTAGGTTTATTTACGTTACGCGCTTTTCCAGATTTAAGGCTGTTCTCAAATACAAACTGGCTACTTTATGATATATTCTTAATTCATTTTTGCTCGGAAACGCATGAAATTCACAGGTCTTTTTATTCAGAAACTTTGCAATCGAAACACGTTTTCCCTTTTTATTTTGTAAAGGTAGAAAATCTTTCAGAAAGCACCGTCCACGTTGGCGTTTTGAATCGGATTCTCAACGCGGCAGCCTGAGAAATGCGAAAAACGAGTCGTTAATACGTTACCAGAATCACTTATAACTCGATAAGTAATCTATTTACCAAAAAATGGAAAACTCATCTCGATTCGAAATAGCTTCCATAGTCAGGCCTGCCAGTCTGCCTTAGCGTTTAAAAATGTGTCAGAAAGTTTCCCGTTGATGAGCAGGGAAGAAGATGCCTTTTTCAATATTTTAGTGTACTAGTGATCCAGCAAAAGATAAAATTCTTAATTACTCTTCTATGAAAGTACAATATTACGAATAGTGTTCTTTTCTAATCGCTCTTATTTTGAAACGACACACTTTAGTATCGGTATTTTTACCATTTGGAAAATTTAACAAAAGAAGCATAGCATTAAATAAATTCACAGGTTAGAAATAAATTTTCTTACAATTTTACTTACCGTTTTTTTAAAGTCCAGTAATATTGTTAGCCATAATTCAATAACTTTAACTCCTTTTTAAAAAAGGGAAATCTTATGTTTAGTTTTCAATTAATTCTTAACTTGTCCCTTCCTTCACAAATTCGATGAGTTTTTTTTACATATATTTCTTGAAGGTTAATGGCCATACGTTTGATCAAAATCCCAGGAGCATGTATACGAAGGGAAGGGGGAGATCAAGAAGGAATGCTTGCTACCCCTAAGATTTTGAATTAAATTTTTGTTGGTATTAAAAAAAGAGATTTTGCAAAGAAAGTTCGTTTATCCTGAACAGAGCCTGACCATCAAAATTTTGGCCCTGGCAACAGAAAATATTTTTGGCCCTAATCGTAGATTATCACATTTTTATAAATACTGTGAATGAGAAGTGCATGAATGTAACTATGTAATGCACCCATTTAAATGAAAGACTGAGAATAAATGTGAACTGAAGTTGGATTATTATTATTATTATTGAAATTTCTTCGTAAAAATTAACCTGACAGACTCAAATATCATGTTAAATAAACATGAACTAATGTTGCACGAACTTTAAAAACATACGCAACCTAAAGAAAATGATATTTTATAAGTAAGATAGTCATAAAATTAAAACAATTTTTAAACAAGTTTAAAACACATATGAAGAAGCTGAAATAAATTGGGCGCACTATGAGAAACTTAAATCTTCAAATGAGAAGAAAAATTATAAATACACTTATGATATCAGTGACAATTTTAGCTTACATAAGTTGTGTAATGAATATAGAAATTTTAATTTCTTATTCTATTAAGATTGTTTACAATAAAATTGATTTGAAACACCATAAATTTTTGGGCCCCTTAAATATGTGGTCTCTGGGAAAGTGCCCCGCGTGCCTTAGCAGTAATAGGGAATTGATCCTAAAATAGAAAACAAATTATGAAAAAAAAGTTGTTTGAGATTGTCCCAAGCAAAATTAATTTATTGTCAAGCAAGAATCATAGCCAGAATTTAGGGGAGAAGGAGACAACTTTATATATTATAAGCTACAATGACTTTCTTTTAAAAATGAAAGTATATGAAACATTATCACTTTTCAATTTATTTCAGCGTGGGGGTGGTCGTGTTCGGCCCCGTACCCCCCCCCCCCACGTTTTTTTCTGGCTGCGGCCTTATTGTCAAACATGATTTCCGTTTATATCACAGTTCAACATGCTTCGTAAGACTGACAACGTTATCAAAATTTAAGTCAGCCCCCCCCCCTCCCCGAAATAAAATCCTAGATACGCCACTGCAAATCATATATTCTAATACGAGCAAATCTTGTGTGTGGTTATATATATATATATATATATATATATATATATATATATATATATATATATATATATATATGCAAATTTTATCTTAAAAATGGCTCTAACGATTTTGACAAAATTTTGTATCCTACCATTTTGGGGCACCAGAAAACCATTGAGCAAGGTCATATGTTAGAGAAAATTCGATTAGTGGGTCATTTTGGGTCATAGTCAAGCTAATTGTATCTAAAAACGGTTCAAACGATTTTGACGAAATTTTGTATCCGACCATTTTCGGTAACGAGAAGACTATTGGGCTGGGTCACATGTTCGAGAACTTTCGATTAGTAGGCCATTTTTTGGTCAACCTGGGTCAAATTAATTTTATCCAAAAAACGGCTCGAACGATTTTGATTAAATTTTGTATTCTACGAGTTTCGGGCACGATAAAATCATTGGTCTAGGCCACATGTCCAAGAAAATTCGATTAGTGGGTCATTTCTGGGTCATTGTGGGTCAAGCTAATTTATCTAAAAAGCGGCTCTGACTATATACACTAAATTTTGCATCCTATGGTTTTCGGGCACGAGAAGACTGTTGGGCTAGGTCACATGTTCGAGAAAATTCAATTAGTGGGTCATTTTGGTCATGGGTCATTATGGGTCAAGCTATTTTATCTTTAAAACGGCTCAGACTATTTACACTAAAATTTGCATCCTATGGTTTTCGGGCACGAGAAGACTGTTGGGTTAGGTCACATGTTCGAGAAAATTCAATTAGTGGGTCATTATGGATCAAGAAGCTATTTTATCTTAAAAACGGCTCAGACTATTCACACTAAATGTTGCATCCTATGGTTTTTGGACACGAGAATATTGTTGGGCTAGGTCACATGTTCGAGAAAATTCAATCAGTGGGTCATTTTGGTCACGGGTCATTATGGGTCAAGCTATTTTATCTTAAAAACGGTTCAGAGGATTTGAAAAAAATTTAGCATCCTACAGGTTTAGGGAACGAGAAGACTATTAGTCTAGATCACATGTTCAAGAAATTTCTATTAGTTGGTCATTTTGGTCATGGGTCATTATGGGTCAAGCTATTTTATCTTAAAAACGGCTCAGACTATTTACACTAAATTTTGCATTCTATGGTTTTCGGGCACGAGAAGACTGTTGGGCTAAGTCACATGTTCGAGAAAATTCAATTAGTGGGTCAGTTTTGTCATGGGTCATGATATTTGAACTCAAATAAAATTTTGACCGAGCATAGCTCGGTCTTCCCTGCTCGTTGGGTTTAATTGATGCGATGTGCAGATTCGCAATGTCGGTTGCAGATTCGCAAAGATTACATATAAGTTTTGTATTCATAAAATCCTCTGCCAATTAATCACATTTAATTTTTGTACAAACACACAATAAAATATTTAATCGATGCAATGGTTGGGATCTGACCGAGCAAGAGCACTAAGCTTTGGGTAAAATAAATATTCTTTAGTATTCCAAGAAATATTATATTAACCCAACTAGCTTACCCGCCCGGCGTTGCCCGTGCCAACAACCTTAAATGTACATGAAATCAGTGTTGAACATTTTTTTATTTTTAAACAAATCTAATGTTGGGGGCCCCACTACCTTAGACAGCAAACACTGGGCGTGCCATACACACTCCCATATATTACCGTAAGTCGAGTCGAAAGAGCCATACCCCTTCATAATCCAGCCCATAGAACCAGAGATAGAAAGCACCCCTGGTGGTGAAAATCGAAAAGCTCTATCTATGTAGAGTCGAATGAGCCATACCGGCCAACTAACATCTCTTGCAGTCTCTTTGCATATCGAAAACTGTCCTTTCGATTCGATTACACGGCCTACACGGCAGTCAACCTCCGAAGCTAGGCGCGACCTACGTTATACACGGCCGGTGCATGACGTTTAAAACGTCACATGGAGTGGATCATTTTTATACGGCGATTAGTGCAAAACGGGGGGCGCGCCGCTTTGCACCAATCGCCCTACAAAAATGATCCACTGCATGTGACGTTTTAAACGTCATGCACCGGCCGTGTATAACGTAGGTCGCGAGCTAGGGGACAAAACCATGGACAAAAACTGGACAACTCTAGGCCAGCAACTCACGAGTCAGGCTAGGCCATAGATTTCTTCGGTCGTTACACTGCTCTCATTGGCTGGCTGCTTCGTTGCCGAGGCTATTTCATGGGAGGAGCTTGAAACAGCCTCGAACCCAAAATTCCATATACACGTTTTAATTTTTTTTTAAAATCTAAATTAAAATTTAAAAATCTGGCCGCGAGGTATACTATCCGGTGACAACATCTACACATGACAAAAATTTCTGAGTCCTAGGTGTTATAATTACGGAGAAATCCGCGGGCAGGCAGACAGACACTTACTCTTTTATAGAGATAGAGATTTATCTAGTGCTGCCATCTGTACAATAGTTTCAGAACAATCCATCCCTACCATGTACAGTGATCTCTCACTTATACGCGATGTTCAGTAATTACTTTTTCATACCACTATTTTAAAACAGTAAAATTCGATTTTTATATTCGGCGATTTAAGAAGGCGAAATTTACCTTATAAAAAAACTGGTGCAGAAAAATGATTTCCGTGGATCGCGTATAAGTGAGAGATCACTGTACTTGATTTGTTACTGATTAGTATCGATAATATGGAATAATACGATTGTCTTTATGTGGTATTTTGAGACAACTGAATTTTATAATCTCACAAAGGAGCTAATGTTAGACCCAATTTAGTATTGTTTAAAAAGTACCACTGCAGATTTACGTGACCAGAGGTAAACCCCGATTTTCCCCCTCTTTTTTTAAAAGGGGGGTTTTGGGAATCATGTTGTTTTCTTTACGCATTATAATAAATTTAAATAAGCATTTCCATGAAGAAAAAAAATGAATTTCTGTATAGCTCTTTGTTGCTTAAAAGACTTTCGTGATTCAAGGGGTTACATTTATTGCTTATTGATAATCAGAATAGTTAAAAACTTATAAAAGAAAAATAAAGGGGAACAGATGCTTTACACTCACGCAGCATTGTTTGGCGATTTTTTGATTGGCGCGATTTTCAAGCCCGCGCCAAACCAATAACTTAATACAATTGCTTGGTTGCCATTAAAGAAAACAATCCCCTAAATTTGGCGACTTTTTTCCTTTTTATAACCGATTAAAAAAAAAACTGTGCGTGAGTGTATAACATCACAGCCAATAAAGGCAATTTAGAAATTACTTTCTTTTATTAGTCTCTCCTTATTGTTAATTTTTTGTGTGAAATTTTAGATATTTTTTTTTAATAAGCCAGTGTGTCCCACATGGTCTAGTGGTTAGGATACCTGGCTCTCACCCAGGAGGCCCGGGTTAGATTCACGGTGTGGGAAGTGTAGTTTGTTCTTTCAAATTCTTGAACGCACTCCGGATGAGTCATTTTATAATTTTCAAGATAGCTTAGCACGTTCAGTGGCGGCTTATATGTTGACATTGTACTTTATACTTGTACATTATATAATCTTCTTAAGTTTAATATCAGTAACTCAAGTTTTAAAATTACAAAAAACCTTGTACGGAATTGACCGCTTATATGTTGACATTGTACTTTATACTTGTACATTATATAATCTTCTTAAGTTTAATATCAGTAACTCAAGTTTTAAAATTACAAAAAACCTTGTACGGAATTGACCGCTTATATGTTGACATTGTACTTTATACTTGTACATTATATAGTCTTCTTAAGTTTAATATCAGTAACACAAGTTTTACAATTCCAAAAAGCTTGTACGGAATTGACCGCTTATATGTTGACATTGTACTTTATACTTGTACATTATATAATCGTCTTAAGTTTAATATCAGTAACTCAAGTTTTAAAATTACAAAAAACCTTGTAACGGAATTGACCGCTTAACAGTTCCAGCAACACTGTGTTAGACTATTGTGCGATCACGCATATTTCGAGACGAAATGGAGCACATATAGTAGAGAGAGACACTGCTTCTTACGCAATGCCGATAGTTGACGATTTATCTGTTAGAGCTTTGGAGAAAGCTATGGTATTATGATTCAAAATGTAGCACAGTAGTTATTTAGAGTAAATTAAAAAAAAAATCTCTATTGCTTTATAAGACCATGTTTTAATAAACTCTGTATCTTTTATTTAAAAAAAAGCCCTTATTGAAATTTTACTTATATAATGTTGAATTTATATTTTGAAAAGACAGCGTAGATGTCAATCGAGATGCACAAATATTTCTGTGCAGTGTTTGGTATTGCGTTTATTGTTAGTGTTTAAAATTGGTTTCAAAACTTATATATTTTTGTTTCTATTATGTTTTAGTAGATTTCCTTGAAAATTTTCAGAATTTACGCTGACAATCTTTTAAAACAGAGTTTATACGATTTTTAATTTTTATGTTATCTTAACGGTTGGAAGAAGGTCGCTTTTTAATGATAATTTTTAAATTTTTCGAAACGAGCCTTTTTCTAAGTGCGATTATTTTACACAATATTAAAATAATTGCTGAAACTTTTCTGAAGCAGTATCGCCAAATTTGCAGAGCGGCGGTCACGCGACCGTCGAACGTCCACATGCCCGACACACTTGACTAGCGTCCGGACGCAAAATAAAGACGCCACCGGTAAAATTTAAAAGCCAGATATAATAAATTTAATGCAGAGAAAAGCGGGAAGGGTTGATTTGATTGCCTAAGAGGGACTGCTCAGACAAGGAAACCAAGTCTGTAGAGCATAGTATCCCTCCCGGTCCCTTTATTAAAGTCTTAAAAAAAGTTACAGTGTTCAGCCGCAGCTGATGCCGCCGGAAAACACGACAATGAGCGGCAAAACATAAACATAAGAAAGAAATATAATACAGACTACCCTGTCAGGAGTGCTTCAATAGCGAGCAAGTGACAGGGACTGATTAAGGCTTTTACAGGAGTGGTACATCACTGCCGGAAAACAGATTTTCCCACGCGGCACTGGGCAGTGAGGGGCATCAGTAGGTGGTGGAAACTACAGGGGGCAAAGAATTGAAGAATTGTGATCCGACGGGCTCCCTAAATTAAATTTGAGAGGTAAGTTAAGTGGTCAAAAATGCTTTTTAGTTTCCTCTTTAGAAGTGGGCGAGTTAGGATATTAGCGAGACAATTTTTTGGAGGGTTTTGAGTGCCCCTGAGATGCCATTGGCTTGTCAGTGTGCAGTGAAAATATGGGTGAGACGCTGTACCCTGTTCACCGCACTCGCATTGGTCTGAAGATGCACATTTGAATCTGTGTAGGTACTGGCGGAAGGATCCATGACCAGTAAGAAAAGCTGTAGTGTGAGGGGTGAGGTAAAATAGTGTGTAGGAAACTTTGGGGATTAGCGTATGAGTATGTTGGCCTTTGGTTGAGGTGGTCCAATGTACTTGCCAGTCTTTTAAAATATTTGTTTTTAATGTACGTTTGATGTAGTTATGTGGGAATGGAAGGTGATGATCAATGTTGGGTTTTTTTGTGGCTTCTTTTGCTAGAGTGTCAGCCAACTCGTTGCCAAATATGACCTTGTGTGCGGACACATGACCAATTCGTGCGTGGCTTATGATAGTTAATAGCCTTTTCTTTATATCAAGAACTAGTGGGTGTTTGGTTCTGTGGGAATTAACTGCTTGCAGATTAGACAGACTGTCGCTATATATCCAGTACAGGGTTTTGTCTGTTTGTGCGTGGATTCATTCGAGTGCTTGGAGGATGGTATATAGCTCGGCTTGATATACCGTGTTGTTGTCGTCCAATCTGCAGGCCCACTGGTGTATGATCGAGGTACCTTCCGTGACACAGTAAGCTGATGCCACGCCGGTTGCTGTTCGAGATCCATCAGTAAAAACTGTTGGCAATGTGGATGGTGTGTACGTGTTACGATCTGTATTTACTTGGAGGTGTGATGTTTCTTCTCCTGGATGTAATTGTCAACCATGGACTATTCGTTCGATGCTTTTGGATAGAAAATGCTGTTATACTGTTTGACTGTGTGAAAGGTGTAGGATTCTGCTCTTTTTGTATTCATATTTTAATGTTAAGGTGATGGGTGGTATACCTGTAATTACATTTAGTGCATCGGTTGGGATGGTTTTATAACCACATGACAGTTGTAGTAGGAATGGTCTTTGAATTGATGTTAATTTTTGTTTGTTTGTTTTTGTTAGTTTACCTCCCCAAATTCCAGCCCCATAAAGAATAATCTTTTCAATAATCGTATTGTACAATATTTTTAGCATGTTATTATTGATCCCCCAAGATTTCCCCCTAAGTTTTGATGCATTGTGGTGATGTTTGACTAATTTGAGTTTAAGTTGGTTGGGTTGTGCTGTCCAGGTTTGATATTTATATATAGTGACACCTAGGATTTTCATATGTGCTACGTGGTGCAAGCTAGTTTCGTTAATCCGCATTGTTGGCTCACGCTCCAGCTTACGTGGCTTGACGAATGTAAGGACCTCTGATTTTCCAGGTGATAGGTGTAGGTGGTGTGAATTTAGTAGTTTGCAGAATGCTGCGAGTGCTCAAGCCACCGCTGTTTCTAGGTCCAGACGCGTGCGTCCCGAGAGAACCAGGCTGAAGTCATCAGCAAAAGCATATGCGATTATGCCCTGACGTTCTAGCTCTAAAAGAAAGATGGTTGCGATTAGTAGCCAGAGTAGAGGTCCAAGACAAGAGCCTTGGGGCCATCCCTTCTCCAGCTTATGCAGAATGTAGCCTGCACCCCAATTAATGAGGACACTTCTTTCAGATAGATAAGACATGACGACCCCAGCCAAGTTCTTCGGGCAGCCTAGCGCCCGTATTTGTATATGTCCCTCCATTCTATGTTGTCGGAGGCTCCCTGTATGTCCAGCGAGACCAGGGAAGTGTAGTCACCATTAGCTATGCTGTTGGCGCAGGAAGTCAAGAAGTCCAGCGGTGCTTTTTACATGATATGCCTGCTTTGAACCCGAACTGTTTAGGATGGAGTAAACCTTTTGTTTCTAGAAAGTGAGTCAGCCGAAAGGCTATTAGTTTTTCTAATAGTTTGCCGAGGGTAGGAAGAAGGCAGATCGGTCGGTATGATTTGGGTTCAGAGGGGACTTCCCTTGCTTCAGGAAGTACACCACTTCCCCTTGTCTCAAAACCTCTGGAAAAATATTATGCTGGAGACAGAGGTTTGCCCAGCGTGTAAGAAGATTTGGAATTATGTGGAATGTGGCCTTGAGTAATCTAAAATCTATTGAATCTTGACCTGGAGCCTTCTTGTCATTAAGTGTATGCAAGGCTGTTTTTAATTCTGCTTTGGTGAAAAGCTTGTCAGGTGGTGAATCGAATGTTATGTCCTCATTGTTGTTATCAGGGTATGATGTGGGTCTAAATATTTGTTATGTTAAATGTTGTAGCTTGTGTTGTCTTGACGCGACACTTGGTGGCTGCTCAATCAAGATTTCATCCGGAGTGAAGAGTTTTCCCGTGTATATCTTCTGTGTGGTCCCAAACGGGTTTGTGGTGTTGCTACAGAACTGTCTCCATGCTTTAGTTTTAGCATTCAATACGCTTGTACAGTGCGGAGAGCTTTGAGTATTTTGCACTGAGGGATTTGTATGTTTCAGACTCGTGTTCATGGTCTCTGAGTCTCTTGAGTTTTTTCTCAATGCTGATCGTTTCGTTTTGTTTTTAGTTCTGTGTTCCAATATGAGAATGTGGGTGTTCTCCTAACTGTTTTATAGCTATAGGCTGACTTCGCTGCTTGCTGAATTATTTCTATCAATCTGGCTGTAAATGTGTTGATTTGGTTGGCTTCTTTTATGCTGTTTAACTGTTCTCCGAGGAGCTATTTGTTGTTTTTAATTTGTTGTGTGAATTTGCAGATGTTTCCCCTGGTTGTGTTGAATCTTCTTCGGATTGTGTAGAGTGGCAAGATCTCGAAGGAGAAGTGGATGTACTTGTGGTCTGATGCATTGTACAGGTCGGAGACTTGCCAATTTTTAAGTTTGTGCAGTGTTTGTGTGTTGACTAGTGTTAAGTCAGGCCAGCCTTGAGCCAGTAATTCGCTTTTTGAATTATATTTTTTATAAGTTGGTTCTGTGTTTTCAATGTTAGTTATTAAACAGTTGGTAAGTGTTTCCTCACGGCGATTTTCATTGGGGTAACCCAATAACGTGGAGTTAGCGTTGAAATCACCCCTGCAAATGAGAAACTTTCTTTGTGTGATGATGTGTTCCCATTATTCGAGTGTTTCATCGAAGTCAGATTTTGGTGCTGCGTATGTCGAGCCAATTATTAGAGAGCCTTCCTTGGCCATAATGGTCACGAAGGCACAGTATGTTCCTGTATAAATATGTGTGTATATAAGATTTTTGTTTTGTATGACTACATGTGCCGAGTATTTTTTAGATGGAAAATGGCCCACGATGAGGGAAAGTCAGTTAGCTCTCCGCTTTTGTTACAGTGTGCATCCTGCAGCAATGCGATGTCTATGTTGTTGTCTATCATGTCTTTTTTGGATGTTTCATTGGCTGATTTGCAGTGGTTGAGATTTATTTGTAAGATCTTGATGTGACCAAATGGCGAGAGTGGTGTTGTTGAAGTCATTTCTTTGTGTTGTGTACTTAATTGAATTTGTTATTTATTAAATGAGATTTCATTTTTGAAAAACTATTTAGATTGAGTGTCCTTTTAATGTAAGTTAAAGTACTTTAATACCTTAGGGATCCCATATCTCTGGATAGGTGAGGATACTCACTGCTATATGAGGGCCACTGCTGGTAAGGATCAACTGGATAATACATGTCCATTGGGTGGTTCAGAGACCTGTTCATCGTTGAATGTCCATAAAACCCTGGAGGAGGGGGTGGTTGGCTTTGTGGTAAATCCCATATGTTTGGTGAATGTTCGTTGTGTTTGTTGATTGGTGGAGGATGCAGAAGTGGTGGTGACTCATAGTTATCTTGAGGTTGTCCATGTGTCTTGTCGTCATGGGTCGATAAGAGGACATCCAATCGATTCCTCTCCTCATTGTAGGTGTTACGGTAGACTGGGCATCTTGAGTCAGAGGCCTTGTGCTCAGTGCTCTAGGTGCTGTTATGGACTTCGTTATATCGGAGGCATTGATGCAACTAAGGTCATCCTCGCAGTTTTGGATGTTGTGGCGCAGATCGCGCAGAATGGTCTCCTGCTGTCGCATCGATTTTCAGCGTGTCCAAGTTCCTGGCAGCGGTGGCAACGCTTCACCGAGATAAATGGTCTGAGTCGGAAAAGTTTTGGACCTAGTGTGAGGCCACCATCCAGGATTCCGTCTGTGCAAGATCCTGGGGTAGTAAGAGAATCCAGTCTCGAGCACCAGGGCTTTTTGATGGCATATTTCTTACCATGGTGATTTCATCTTTATAACTGTAGTAGATGGAGAGCAGTGTTTCTTCTATATATTTGAATTCAAGCGGCAAGGGTTGGGATCGAGACCCTGAGACCATCAGATGACCGCTGCGGCTTCATCTTAGCATTAGAAGCTCCGAAAAAACTGTATGCCATTTTCACATGTACTTTATTTGTGCTATTTTAACGTTGTTCATTTATTCTTTAATACAAAGGCACAAAGTTCAATCTTCCCGTAATAAAAACAGAACCTGTCTGTAATGGAAAAGTTTTATGATTCCTGAAAGGAATACCGCTAATGTGGAACATTTTTTTGGTCCATATAGCTATTATGTTTTAACAGGTTGGCAATACCAGCTACAGTACATTGTACAGTAAAATCCGTGAAAACGGATCCTGTTTATAACGAAATCCTAACTTAAATGTAAAATTTTCATAGTCCCTACGGAAGGAATACTATACTACATTTACAAATGCTCAATCGGAAACCTCTCTCAAACGGAATTTTGTTTTCTCTCCCTAACTATCCAGTTTTCACGAATTTTACTGCATAAGATTATTGTGTTTATTTAAACACATTAAAATCTTCTAAGACGGAATCTCAAATGACTGGAAAAAAGATTCCGTTTTAGAAAGGTTTTCGTTTTGGCAGGTATAATTAGGTGGTATTCTTTCCGTAGAGATAAGGAATTTTTTACGTAATAGAGAGGTTAAATAGGATTTACTGCATTTTTGTGTCGATTTAAAAACCGCGGTCAAACTTTTTTTGTCTCCCTATCCCAATTTTGTGACAATGGACCTGGCAAGACAGCTACGAAACGCCTTGGAATATGTCGTTTATTCTTACTTCTGAAAATTAATTTGAAATATAATGACATTTGTAAAAATTTTAAAATGACAAACTAGTGTTAATAGTATATATTCATTTTTAAAGAAGGTATCTCTTATTTTAATGAATATTTGGCAACCAATATTTTGCGTATTACATATATTTGTTTGTTTTTATTTAAATTCTATACAGATATTATCGAACACATTTGATTTCTAGTCACAAACACTTTTGCTTATAATTTCTTTCCTAATAAAGTAATCATAGCTTAAATTTGCATGACCGATCTTTGAAACATATACTTGCATTTTAACAAAATTGCAGTAAATATTGCAGGATAACTTCAAGATTTAAATGGTTGATACATATTCCTATTAACTCAAACTAACTTTGTCTAAAAATCTGAAGCTTGACTGTCACCAGTTAAAATTTGCTTAAAATTAAAATTTTATCATACGATTTCAGTGTTCTATAAAAAAAGATTTATGATCGGTAAAATTTAATATGATCACTGTCCCTTAACATGGAAATTTGAAGAAGATGGAATTCGCAAGCTACTGGTGACTTTCAATTTTTGACCAAGACAGAACTGACACACATATACAGGGTGGTCACAAAAATATCTTTGCCGATATATGAACCTCTAGCTACCGTACCATTTAAGGAAATGTGAGGAAGTTTGGGATGTAGGTATTTGAAGGTATACGCTCGAGATGAGTAGAAAACAGCAATCGAGCTCTCACATTTACTGTGATGAAAATTCGGAAATTTCAAACGGCTACACGCACTTTTTTTCATCACAAAATGATCTATACTAATGGAAACCATAAATTAGGTGGATTATGCAAAACAATAAGTCAGGGCATGGGGACTATGCATAATCCCATTTTTAATGGTGTTTATCATTTGAAATATAATTAGCGTATTCTAAATGTATACATTGGATTTCAAATAACCCAAGAGACAAAAACCCATTGGAGTGTGTTCGGGTGACCATGGTAACGTGAAATGGCAGTAGCATGTCATCTACGTACTCTTGCAGCACAAATGGAGCACTCACTGCTTTTTTTTTTTTTTTTGCTTTTGTCTCATATCGCCATTTTTAGTGCTACCCGTGTCATTTCAGCACCAATTGGGCCATTCTACAGCAACAAAGAGGTACTGTTTAGGTTAATTTTTAAAAGAATATTATTTTTTTTTTAGAAGTTTTATATAGTATAGCGCATTAAAAATATACCGGGTCCGCCATAAATGCGTCAAAACTTTAAAAATTCATTAAAGAAAACAAATAATGCTAAAAAATTTCAGTTTGCAGGAACAGGATTAGAGGAAGATCGGATGTTTTTTTAATAACAAAAAAGTTGTGGTTCAAAAAATTACCGATAGATGAAGCTGGCATGCATAATATGAAGCAGATGTTTGCAAATCAGGTTGTCAATAAAACACCTCCATGCTCAAGATTCTTTATTTGATGCCAGCAGTATGCTCTTGTTACCAGATCAAGCGTTGTTGGTTAATCTCTTTTATAAGAATGGAAAATCAGTAACCGGTTCATTGCGAAAATTCTACACGGCAAACGGACAGAAGGCGAGAAAAGGGTCCATTTCATGTGCTGGGATACTGAAGTTTGTCAGAAGCTCCGAAGAAACGGGTCGTTTGGAGCATGGACACTATAATACAGGCGTAATCATCAATCATTTTGTACACTTAGACCAATCAGTGATTGTTGCCCACGCGGCTAGGCCATTCTTCTCCTACGGTCAATTTAATGGCGGCTTGAGTCAGCCCGGATTGTAGGAGCCTTAGTTTGGAGTATCGACCACGGTGGAAGACCTTCCTTAATAGCTGCTCCATATTATGCATGCCAGCGCCATCTATTGGGAATTGTTTGAACAATTAACTTTTTTGTTATTAAAAAATACCGATCTCCCTTTAATCACATTCGTGCAAACTGCAAATTTTTAGCATCATTTGTTCCTTTTAAATGAATTTTTAAAGATTTTTACGATTTTTTGCCGCACTCGGTATATTTGATAAAGATTAATAATTTGTGAATTTTATTATTATTATTATTTTTTTTTTATGAACGGAGGAATATTTGTGTATTTCCATTACGAGTAACAACTACTCTCCTTTATTATCATCTTTATTTATTTTGCGAATGTGATAAACATATCATTCATCCAATAATGTATATGTTTGTCTGAAAATTCCTTTATATTTAAATAAAATTTTGTTATGAAAAATAATAATTTATTTCAAAAAATACTTTTGAACTATTGTAACAAGCCCTTCTTGTATCCCCTGTTACAATAAAATTCTTTGAGATAATTTTCGAAGTATAGTAGCAATCGGCATTACGAAATAAGACATTGTGTATTTGTATTGTGCATTGTATAAAAATATTCAAAGGACAGAATATAGCACCAATCGGCTTTACGAAATAAAACGCTGTGTATTTGAATCTTCTGCTATTATTTTTCAATGAACGGAGGTATACTGGTGTATTCCCCCGGTTCAATAAAATTCTGTGCCATAATTTCCGAAATATAGTAGCAATCGTCAAACAATAAAAATATTCAAAGGCAAAAGGCATCCCTTTTTAATTTTACCTGTTAACTGTGAAAGTGAACATTTTCGTTTTTCATTAATTTTGATGTATTCGTACTAAACTAGAAAAGGCTGCGAATTTTAGGTATCTTCTCTTCTTAAAGGTGCGCAACTTTTATTTAATAAAAATAAGTTTTTAAATCATATACGTAAAGATTTTTTTTTAGACGTTTTGGTCAAGTTTCATATCCTACCCTAAATAAATAACTTGGCATTACGAAACAAAACATTGTGTATTTGTATCCTCGGTTACAATATTGTTAAGAAAGTTACCTCGTAAATCCTTATAAGTTTAAGTACAACTAATGAAAATATTGTACGACGCTCTATATAAATCTTTAAAAAGGTGACAGATGAATTATAGATATTAATATTATTATAAAATTTTTGGACGTTTCCTTACTGAAATTTTTGCGCTCAAAAGTGACGTTTTCCATAGAGTAACTAAGTTATGTTTTTCAGTGTGTAGTGTAGATCTATTTGCGATAAAAAAAAGTTATTGGTATTCCCTTATAAAGTTTTCGAAATTTTTTTAGTTTTAAATATAAGAATTCGATTGCTGTTCTATTCACGCCGTTCTCGAACGCAAACCTTAAAATACCGATGGGAAATTTCATCCCGATTCTTTGAACTGTATGTGGTCACTAGAGGCTAATAGGCAACGTTTCTTTTCATAACCACCCTGCATTTTGTTGGTGTATGTTGAACAAAATAATACAGGTAAATATATTTTGAGAGATACTTAAAAGAACCCAAAAGAAGTTCTCTGCGGCAATATTTTTTATAGAAATGTAATAAATAAACAGAAACATAGTTATGCATACCCATTTTATTTAACAAAATAACAATTTCAAAGTGCATAATATCATACTACACGTGCGAAATATCCCAACACCGATTTAACTATATAACGTATAATAAGAGATAACACAATTATTTTAATGAAAGGAGTATTTAATTGACTTCGTTATTGGTACTATGTTTCAAAATGTATTCAAAATTTGTTTAAATTCTTTACTTTGCCTCAAATATTTGTGAAACATTTATTGAGAGGAAATTATTTGAAATATAGTTTGTATGATAACCAAGGATATATATGATGAAATGCAATAATTTACGGCTTTAGATAAACATGTACCTTTTTCTCTATACATCGTTTGTTTAAAATTTCATTTATCATTGTTAGGGCAGTCGTATAATTGTAGTGGCTATTATCATTCATAACTGCCATTCTTAAAATATTTTTATAATTTATTTGATATCAGGGAAATTTTACTAAGTATTGTATTTCACATTAAAAAATTCAATTCCTTTAATTTCCTTTTAATTCAATTCCTTTTAATAATTTTTGCTTGAAATAATTTACTTGCGTTACATAAAACAAACTATGCATTTTAAAATCATCGCAACGTTAACTTCATGTAGACATTTTCATCGTATTTTTTATTGATTGTTTATATTTGAAAAAGGGTAAACGTATTTTTTCGGAATATTAAAAAATACACATTTCCCTTTTTTCTGATGTTAGTAACTTGCTATGAATATTTGTCAGCTTAATGCATTTATTTTGAGTCATTTGTCTTATTCATACTCTGAAGGAACGGAAGGAAAAGTTTCCAAAATTGCTCTTTTTCTTTATCCGTCATTGTGTTCTCATTTTCATAATCTGAAAGTTCCAAATCATACTCCTCTCCTTTATCCTTCATTGAGTTCGCATTTTTATCATCTGAAAACTTCAAATCATGCTCTTCTTCTTTATCATTAATTGTGTCCGGATTTCTATCATCTGAAAGCTCGAAATCAGTATCCTCTGTTGGAAACATTTCTTTTTTCAATCCAATATTTTGGTTTGCGCTCGTGAAATCTGACTGACTGTCTTTCACTTCATCAGTTATGGCACTTTTCATGGTTTCCATGTGATCTTTGTTCTTACGTGTTTTAGATCTAAATCCATTAGTCCAGTGATTATCCTTTAAATATGAAGCAGGCACAGGTGTTCTAGATGTAGTTTTATCGTTAAGGAAGTCAATAAACCTGTCTGCCAATTTATGTGACAGGCTATCTTCAGCATTGTTATACGGTTTTCTCACCTGTTCTTCGTGTGGGCCGAAATTGACATTTTTGTCCACAATAATACTCTGGAACTTTGAATTGTCACCTATTTCCTTTACGTTTTCTGAAAAGTCGTTTTTAATAGTTTCTGAAATTGTCTCTCCTCCGTCATTTCTGCCTGTTTCGTATAATTCATCTTCTAGCTGAAACTTACTTCCTAGGAAATTCGTTTTGCTTTCACTGTTTTTGTTTACATCCAAACACTCAGGACAATCATTTATTTTTTCCGAAACGTATTCATCGACGTTTGTCTTTTCATTTTCAGTTCTGCTAGAGCTGAATAATGGTTTATTTTTAAATGTGTTAAACTGATTAAGATCTCTTTTATTCCTTCGGCTAAATTTTTCATAATTAATCCATTGATTTAATTGTCTTTGTTTTTCAGGAAAAAAATTATGCGTATTAGCCATATCTGGCACCTCATAATTTTCTGGTACATCGTTAAACTGCTGAGGTTCAATTGAAATTGAAGATAATTTGGAAACGGCAGGCGAAACATGGATGTTAATTCTCTCTCTATGTTCAGCATTTGTCCATAACCAATATTTTCCATATCTTTCACCTGAAGGGGTGTAACCACCGTCTTTGTTTTGGAGGAATTTGTAAAATTTAGTGTAATCAGCTTCTTTTTCATTGGTATTTAATGGATTTTTATGTGTTGAAATCATTTTGTCAGCGAAGAGAATTAAGATAACAGGATTGTTTGCAGGTTTGCTTACCGAATAACTCATTCTGTTATTTACACTCTTCACATGAGGTTCATTCAGTTTCCTATGAAATATAGGATATCGCCTAAAAAAGAGAGGTTTACTTTTCGTTGTTGTTGCATTTTTGTTTATTGCACCTAATCCTGAAGACATATCAGTATTTTTCCTTTTACTCACAAACTGATTTGTTCTGAAGTCCATTTCATTTTGAAGAGGATTTGATGGTGAACTGTTTTGAGAGTATTTATCTTCAAATTCGGTGGTTCTAATGTTAATCTGATTTGCATGTTTATTTCTTATATTATCAGTTTCATCTCCATCTTCGTTAAATTTATCTTCTAGTCTGAATGCCCCAGAAAAGCATCGTGGCACAACAAAAATGCCTTTTCTCGTCTTCGTCTTATCATTGTTATTTTTCAGCATCAATTCTGCCTTTATGTCCTTGATAATTTGTTTTGGTTCAGATTTTTGAGTTTCAATATGAGGCTTTACATTAAAATATCGATCACCATAACCTTTTTTAGGATAAAGTTGATTTATGCCAATACTGTTAGGGTGAAATTCCTGATTTTTTATCATCTTATCACCATCTTTACCAAAATAGTCACTCTCCTGATTATTTTTGACGTTGAAATTATTTGTTATCATGAAAACAGCATCGTATTTTACTTTATCCAATTTTTTGTTTGATTTAATAAAATAATCATTTTCCACGTAATTTTTTCTTTC
Organism: Maratus michaelseni; assembly: GCA_963931845.1. Taxonomy (NCBI): domain Eukaryota; kingdom Metazoa; phylum Arthropoda; class Arachnida; order Araneae; family Salticidae; genus Maratus; species Maratus michaelseni. The sequence continues at coordinate 152,429,317 of OZ007599.1, read as the reverse complement.
ATCAGGCTTTGTTTCATGTCCTCTAACTGCGGGCTTTTGTTCAAAATTAGGATTTATTTTTAATTCAGGGCTAGATGACATTCTATTATTCTGTGCATTTTTAAAAGAAGATGTATTATTATTTTCCATCCTTTTGTTAGTTAATGTGATTAAAGAATTTTTACTTTCCGGTATATCCTTTCCTTCATTTAATCTATGCCATATGTTCTTAATGTTTTCACTTCCGTCTGTAACTTTATTGTTGATTATAACTGTGAATCTGATGTATGTGTCGGGGTCAGAAATACTTCTATTTTTGTCATTTACATATGTACCAAGAAATAATGAAGGGCTCGATGTATTTAAAATATTATTTCTAGTTTCATTTACATCTAACATTTCTTTTGTAAATACATTATCATTATGCATATTTATGAATGTAGCATTTCTTTTTCTGTTTTTAAAGACAATATTTTCTTGTAAATCAAATGCATGCTCTCTATAATACGTAGCGGAAGGTATTTCAGTTATTACACGTGTAACTTTTGAGACATTACTTTCTGTTCTTTGTGCATCAATTATTTCTTTTTGTGAAAAGTCTGCAGGAAATATTTCCTTGATTGACTGTTCTTTACTTGGATTATTGGATGCATTATTATTTAACATGCTAAGCAATATATCTTGAGAGTCTAAAGTAGTTTCATTAAAATTATTAAATAAGTAATCAAAAGTTTTGCTTTCAAGCAATACAAATTTTGTTGGGAAATTTTCACTTTCTGTGTTTTTCTCACTATCTTCATTAGTTTTGTATAAATCTTTGTTTTCTTTTTCGAAATCTTCATTTTTTCTTTTAATTCCAGACAAGAAAAAACTTGTGTTTGTACGTGAAGTTTGATTTATTGTATTTTCTCCTGCAGGAAATGAGATTATGTCATTACCATCGTTAGTTCTTAAAGAAAATGTATTTTCATAAACAGTAACTGATGGAATATTTGAGAAATGTGTATTTTCTGTTTTGCTTTCAAGATCAACGCTATCATTAAGTAAGATAACATTTTCTTTAGACACATTACTAAAAAGTACTTCAGAAAAGAATATGTCAGTGGTATTTAAAATATTATTATCAAGTGACTCTGATGTCATTCCACCATTCAGAATTAGATTAGATAGTACTGTTGAACTTTCCGGGAAGTTATTCTTATTTGTTGACACAAATGCTCTTTTAAGAAAAATAGAATTACCATCATATAATTGATACGACTCTGTAAAAGGGAATCTCGATTCAAAGTCATTTATCGTATTATTTTCCCCTACCATGGTTTTATTTAATGGTACTTTGCGATTTCTATTTACACTTTTCAATGAAGTTGAATTCAAAGATGTAGCATCAACATCCGGAGTATTTAAGATACGTGTATTTTCAGTTTGGTTTTTAAGATCAACGCTATCATTTAGTAAAATAACATTTTCTTTAGACACATTACTAAAATGTATTTCAGAAAAGAATATGTCAGTGGTATTTAAAATATTATTATCAAGTGACTCTGATGTCATTCCACCATTCAGGATTACATTAGACAGTACTGTTGAACTTTCCGGGAAGTTATTCTTATTTGTTGACACAAATGCTCTTTTAAGAAAAGTAGAATTACGATCATATAATTGATACGACTCTGTAATAGGGAATCTTGAGTCATTTATCGTATTATTTTCCTCCAACATGGTTTTATTTAATGATACTTTGTGATTTCTATTCACACTTTTCAATGAAGTTGAATTCGAAGATGTAGCATCAACATCCGGTGAGATTGTGGCTTTGTTCAAGCTTACTTCATTTAGGACGTCGTTGATTTCATCATCGGAAAACACTGATACACTCCCAGAACTCGCCTTTTTGTTGAAATAAGTGACATTATTATGGCTACGAAAACCAGAATCATCAAATATATCAGGTGTATTTAGAGTGGTATGTAAAATACCTTCAGTTACCAAATTATTTTTTCTCGTGACAGCCCTGCTAGTTGAGATGGCTGGATGAAGATCCAAGGATTCAGTGGAAGTTTTATCATCTTTCGCATAAACACTTGTTATATGAGTTTTGGATTTGATAAGTGAATCCAGACTATGTATTTGGTCAGCCTGATTAACATTAATATTAAAAGTATTGACTTCTTCAGAATTATTTTCCTGCTTAGTAATATTATTTGGTGAGAAAATAATTTTTCTCATTTTATAATAGATCTCTGATTTATCACTACTTGGCTCCATGTCATAATTATCAACCTCGTCTAGAGAAGTTTTGTTAGTATCTACAATAGGTAGAGATTTATTGAAAGGCCTATCGTAATGTAATGTCGAGTTCTTTGGAGAAATATCTATTTTATTTCCGGGATCAACAATTTTATTAGAATTAACAAGAATTTCTTTTACCATGAAAATTCTGCTGAATGGTTGCTCAAAATTTTGTTTTGTTTCACTGTTCTTCGTATTAGTGGTGTTACCAAGTTCAGTTGCAAATACTTGATCAGGAAGATTATTTTGAATTCCTTTAGAATTTTCTTCAGAAACGCCTTGAAACTCTGCATTATTAGTTGATAAAGTTATTTCTGAAATGGTTAAAGGATTTTTATTATAAAGCTTCTCACGTATAGATACTGGAGCGTCCGGAATTTGTTGTACTGTAACTTCCTTTTTTCTTGCATTGGCTTGTTCTAATTTATTATCAAAGAAGTTAATATTAGATGAGTTTTTATCAAACAAATCGCTCAATTCTGGTGTAATACGTACTGGTGAATTTTTTATTTCATGATTATTTAAAGAAAATGTGTTCTTTGAAATAGGATTATTACCTTTTGGGGTAGATGCATTTCCTTGATTTTCAAAACTATTTATTTGAAGAGGATCAAAATTTGGTTTCTTCAGTAGAAGAACTGAAGGCACAGAATTGTAAGCATATTTAATTTTCGAATTTGTATTTTCCGTGATGTCTTTATTTACAGGAATAAACGTTTGTGTCGAGGTATATATTTCGGCTATTTGAGTGTCTGAAAATTGTTTTGTATTACCGTTATTTATCATCAGATCAGTTATATTATAATTTTTTCTTATTTTATCAGTAGGACTAACATTAGAGTGCATTTGTTTCAACAGTCCTGTTGATCCGACATTAGAATTATTAATTTTATCAAAACTAGATATTTCCTGTAAGTTTAGAAAATCAGAATGATTTAAGCTGTCAAATTTTGTAAAATGAGTAGCTGTAGTAAATTCGTTTTCAGTATTGGTCTCTTTTTTGACAATTTTAGTTGGAGAAATTAAGCTGTCAAATTTTGTAAAATGAGTAGTTGTGCTAAATTCGTTTTCAGCATTGGTCTCTTTTTTAACATGTCTAGTTGGAGAAATAATTACTTCTCTAATTTCATAAAATACATTCAACGGTTTATTAGTAATTTGCTCTTCTTTACTAACTGTATCATTTATGAAATTTGAATGGTTTTTTAGCTGCTCATGATTTCTAAATAAATATCCTGGAATGTGATTTTCGGCCTGAAGATTATATTTAGAAGGGAGTACATCCTCTGTAGTTACGAAATCAAGACCCTTTACTTCATAAGTGGCAGAATTATTAGTCCGAGAACTTTCTTCAAACTCTGCATTATTTTCTAGTTTATCAGAATTAATTATAATGATTTCATTGCTGTTTTTGAACATGTTATCGGTGACGATAGTAAAAGTTTCTTCTGTGCTATCATCAGATACTACAACAGATGTATTTGATCCTTTCATACCTGTAGCATTACCACTAAAATTCGCAAGCAGTATTTCTTGATTATCAGGTAAATAGCTTTCTATAACTCGCAGGTAGGTGGTATTCTTAGGAAGATGCATGTTTTGTATAGCCAGAAAACCATTTTTATACGATTCTTCTAGTGTAGGAAGTGTTCCCTCCGTACGTACTTCTAAAGTTTTGTTGGCGTGGTCTTTTTTATATGTTTCTTCTATACGATTAGCTTGATAGGGGTTGCTTCTGATTGTATGCAGTTCTTGAGACAGTGACACTGTATCTCCAGAACTATTTTTTCCCTTAATGGATGTAGATATATGAGTAGAAGGAGCTTTATTATCAGAGATTGGCTTGGTTTCGCTAAACGAATTTACTGAGCTTACTTCATTTTTGAAATTTTCTTCAATAACGGTTTCATTCTTTAAAACAATAGTTTTTTCTGCTTCATAAATATCATCTATTGGTATTATTGACATTGTGGTTGTATTATTACTCTGTATCACATGTATTGTTTTAATTTGTTTATTAAATTTATCATCAGGACTAATACTTCTTTCGAGATTCTTCATAATTTTTGAAGAGTACTCTTTTGAATTTTTATGATACTTTGAATTTGGTACTTCATTCATAAATGAAGAATCAGATTCAGACGAAACATTTAAGGGAGTAAAAGAAGTTTCTGAGGTAGTAGTAGTTCCGATTTTTTTTTCTTCTTCGGCGATCATATTCTTCGAATTTGCAATTTCTTTGAATTCGTGTATTTTATCCGGTGTCACTGTTGAATTGTTTGTGGTAAAATTTGAAGGTTCGAAATAAAATTCATCACTTTGTGTTTTGAATTCATGTGTTGAAGGATTTGGAAGGGTTGATAGGCCCTCTGTAAAATACTTATCTCCTAAATTTTTCTGAATAGGATTTGGAGTAGATTTATGCAGTCTGGTAGGGATTGCGGGATATTTCGAAGATATTGTCGTATCGTTTGTATTTTCTCCTACTTGAGACATTTTATTTGCTAATATATCAGCTTCTCTTATATCATGTAACTCATTGAATCGTTTCTCACTAACATACTCTGGTTTGTTATAATGATGAAAAAGATTTGAAATATTTCTACCTCTAATACTATTCTCATAATTCAAATCATTACTAAGTTTATCAGAAGGTTCTGCATAATTATCAAAAGAGTTATTACCATTCGTAAACATCTTCAAAATGAGAGATTTACTATCACGTAGTTCATTAAATACAGGGGTTGGTAATACTGGCGTAGCTCCGTTTTCTGAATTGTTTTTTTGCTCAACTGTTTCATCAATACTTTTTGCATCACTGTTAATTATTTCATGACTGTCTGTCTGAGAAATATTTTGGTAAGTGTCTTGAATAAAGGAATCATTTATGGACACAGTATTAAAAGGACCAGTATTGTGGGAAAAGACATGTAAATTTTTAGGATCATTTAGCACATCATTTCTCGAAGCATTATAATCATTTATAATCATATTTGTTGAAGATGAAACTTCTTCAAATTTGTATGATTTTTTCAAAGGTGTTTTGGATGCTGGAGGTGTATTTAGATTAGGATCAATGCTAGTTTCCTGCATTTGTCCGTCTTCAAATTTTATAGGCATAAATTGAGAAGAGCTATTAATGTGATCAGAAAAAATATGAGACTTAGATAGTTGAGGCATAGAGTCATCTTCATTTGAGTTATTTTTTCCTAGTTCAGTGGTCTTATTTGGGACGAATAAGTCTTCTTGAGATACATAACGTAGAATTTTTGTTTTATTTGGGTTGGTAGTAATTACCCATATTTGATCATTAACTGCATATTTCAGACTATTATCTTCTCCTTGTAGCTTAGAATCATTTTTTAAATCAGTTTTAAAATCCTTGTTGTTTATGAAATCATTGGGAATTGTTTGCTTCATAGGCGAGTCATGATTGTAGAATCTAATTGATGGAATAACTTCTTCAGAAGAAGTTTCTTCATTTCTCTCTCTACCTGCTTTATAGATTGTGTCATTTTTTATTCTGTTTGTCGTCAAGTTATCAGGCTTAACATAAAATTTATAAGAGTGTTTGTTGTTTGTGTATTTTTTCCCAACATCATTGTGCAACTTTCTTGAAATTTCTGGTAAATTGTCTTTGAAATCAGTATCAATTTCGTTTTCCAAAAATGCGTGTGTTTCTACAAAAGAGTCAGATTCATCCAATGAAGACAATCTGCTGGGAGTCATCTTGAAGACTTCATTTTCTAATATATTGGTTTTACTTGATTTATTTAAATTCTTCTCTGTTTTAGGCTTACTATAGTTCCATGCTTTAGAGAATTCAACAAGTGTATTGGTAGTTTCTGTCGCAGTTTTAGTAATTGATTCAAAATGTGGAATTTTATTAAGATCTTCTGAATGATGTTCTTCATGGTTTTCCTTAAGTACCACCCTTGAACTATTTATAGAATGGGGTATTTTATGCAGCGTATTAACACTATTGAAATCATAACGGAGTGTTGTAATGGAAATGTCTTCTGTTCCAGAATGTTTACGATTTTCATTTGTTGGATGTGCAGTACTTTCAGGCGTAGCTTTCGTTTCCGAGTTAAAGCCGTTAAATGTACTTATGTTTTTTACACTGTTTTTCCAAACTGTAATTTTATCGAAATTCCCTGAAATTTGGTTTACAGGAGATTCATTTATTTCTAATGTTTGAAGTTTGGATTGATTATTTATCTTAGATACATTATTTGCAGCCGGAAGATTTTTGTTCGAAGTATCCATAACATCTTTTACATTTCTGAAGTCTGTTGACACTTTTTCCGGATTAATAATTGGAAATTTGTCTCTGGATTCTACCGTAGTTAATTCATAAATATTTTCTTTGTCAACTGAATTTTTATGAGAAAATTTTTTTCTTTCACTTGTGATTGAACTTATGTCGCTGTTCCCAAAAATTTTAAGCGGTATTCTTGACTGGGCAGAATTAATTATTCTGTTTTCTATTTCATCGTGATTAGTAACATTTTTATTAAAATATCTATTAGAGTTATTAGTTATTGCATTGGTATTTCCAATTGAGCTATTCGATTCCCCACTGTGTAATTCAGTTGAATTATAACCTAAAGAATTTAGATTTTTTGAAATATCTTTTTGCTCGTCAGAATTTTCTTTGATTTTTATCCAAAATTTATCTACTTTAGGCACTTTACGTTTTATCATCTCAAAAATTTCATTAAAATCAGCTGAATCCAAATAGGTATCCTCATTTTCCATATGGCTTTTTTTTCTAGGGGATTTTCTACGTTTTTGATTATTATTTTTATATTTGTATTTTTTAAATTTTCTATTCGATTTATGTTTCGAGGCATCTGGAGCTTTATACTTCATATAGGTGACTTTATCCTTATTTTGTTTTCCCTTCTTAGTGCCTAATTTTCTCTTTCCCGACTTCCGCCTCTTATGAAGCTTTTTGTGTTTTGCTCGTGATTCTGGAGATCTCTTGATTCTACTAAATGTCATCTTTGGTGAAAAACGATGTATTAAAGTCGGTCCGGCTTCTTTCGATGTACTTTCTGCCAGTATCTCTTGAACATTTTCATTTCGAGTGTAGTTAAGACCTATCGAAGATAAAATAAGCAAGTGATTATACATAAGGAATTTCATTTTACAAAATTAAGCATAACTTATAAAAAAGATCAAAAGTTGTTTCAGTTCAAAAAGCACACTAAGAAAAAATGACATGCAATACTGAACAAATCATATTATTTCTTATGCGAATTAAAAAGATAATGGATGTCACTAGAAACGGATTTATATCCGTAAATGCTACACTCAAAGAGAATGGGAGGTCACTTTGTTTAACTTAGTCGAGTTTTATAAAGGTATTTGTGAACAGTTAATGACAAGTTTTTTTTTTATACCATAACAATATTTTATCATTCGGATCAAATTCCTTGCTTTAACTCGCATTTTTTATTAGTTAATAAGCATACAACATCAAAATAAAAGTATTTACATTAAAACCACATAAACTCTATAGAATCAGAAACATGTCTTGATGAACATAAATATCGACACTTCTACAAAGACTCCCTTTTTCTTTAATTTTGAGGAAAATTAGAAAAGGAAAGTAGGCGTTATATCTGGTAAACAAAGTATAAAATTTATTGAAAAACATGAGAATCTATAAAATTTATGATAATAAAATATTTATATGCATTTATTAATCTTATTATTTAGTATATCATTTTTTAATAAATCAAATCTCAAATACTATGGACAGAGATGCAGGTGCTCGCCTTCGTGTTACTGAAAGTAGCATGAAATGAGAAGATGTCTGTGTTGGACTGCATTTTATAATCCATTGCATGGTACAAAAAAAAAAACATGTTTTGATAAGTTTAAATGCTATTGCTAGCGCTTATTCTTTAAAATGTGATGTCATATGCAAGTACCAATTATCATGTTTTCAATAAAACTTAATTTTTTGTACACCGCATGTGACTTTTTTCTTTCCAATTTATTCAAAAAATACGATCAAGGATTTCTGATCTAGAGATTTTATTTGATCTTGACAGTCAGGTATCAGTACATGGGTCTGTTTTTATTTTAATAAACGTATTAAAATTACTTTTAAAGCACTGTATTTTTGAAGGGTCTTCATAATTTACCAAACAGTGATCAAAAAATTAAAAGAGGAATAAATGTTAAGAATATTTTCAATGTACCGAATTGATTTTTTAAAAAATGTAAGATAGCTATAAATTTTTTAGTGTACGCAGAAGTAAGAGTAAGTACGAATAAGTTTTAATAAACGTATTAAAATTACTTTTAAAGCACTGTATTTTTGAAGGGTCTTCACAATTTACCAAACAGTGATCAAAAAATTAAAAGAGGAATAAATGTTAAGGATATTTTCAATGTACCGAATTAAATTACTTTAAATGTAAGATAGCTGTAAATTTTTTAGTGTACGCAGAAGCGAATTTCTGAACTGTGTAAATTAAGAAACTTTAAAATGCATTACAATTAAAAGGCATGTAATTATCCAGCAGCTTGAAAAATCTCCGTAAAAACTCTACGTTATATAACTTTTTAGATGTTTATTAAAAAAACTACAGTGGCAAAAGAAAATGATCCAATGTAGATTCTGGTGATTAATTACCACTGGTGTCAAAGATCAAAGATCAAACACAAGTCTTTTGGTGTTACGTCGCAGTATGTGGCATTTTCTGTTTCGAGTAGCAGCAAATTTACAAACTGAGGATTCTGATGACATATTTGAAAGCTGAACCACAATCATGTTTCTAATTTTACATTGAAGGCCCCATGAAATCACGTATTTTAGAATGAACAGTCAATGATAGACATATTTAAATTTACTTTATACCATCAAATTGCCAAGAACAGTGCTTTTGGATTTCGAAGCAAACTGTGTTTCATAGTTTAGCTTGTGATTACCCAGCATCCCATAAATAAGACAGCTTCATTCTGTCTCCGTCCTATCAGTTGACGAATCTTATTGGTTCTTTTGTGCACGTCCATGTGCGTGTTTCCCAGCATTCCTTCTTCCATTCCGGAGAAACCCGTGTATTCTAGATATTACGTCTGCTGTTGGAGCAAGAATAACGTCATTTGCCCTGTATCTAGAGTAGATTATTAACGTCTCTCTAAAAATGCTATAATTGATATATACATACTATCTGTATTAAGACTTCCTTCTGCTCTCGTAGTGATAGAATGTCCTTCTGTGCCTGATAAAGATGTATTTCTTTCAATAGACATTGCGTTAGCTTCGTTTTTTATAGTGTAATTGTCTTTCCTTAGTATTATGAGATGAAACTTCAGAAATTCTTATTCTTTGATATCGTAATGGTATCCTTAACAAAATTTTGCTTAAATTGTAACAATTTGGGAATTGAAGGGTCAGAAAGAAACCATGAAATATAACATTTGAGAATGAATAGTCCATGTACCATTTGCCAATTACGGTTATAGTGACAAAATTTCGGAAATTTCAAATGGCGGTGCCCAATATTTTATTTATTTATTTATTTTTATTTTTATTTTTATTTTTATTTTTATTTTTATTTTATTTTATTTTATTTTATTTTATTTTATTTTATTTTATTTTTTTGCATCGTGAAATGATCTCCTCAGTGAAAACCACAAATAGTGTTAAAATGGTACTCGCAGCACTAAGAACAGTGACGTAAGTGAAAGACAAAGAAGAGTAATGAGTGTTCTACGTATACTGCAAGAACAGATTGATGGAACTGCCATGTACCGCCATTTGGCATTTTTGCGTCCCCATGGTCACCCGAACACGCCCTATTGTATTTATCTGTACTGGGTATTTAAAATATAATGCATATACGTGAAATCCGTTAAATACGTCTGATTTGTAAAACATATTAATCTTCCAGCGAGCTCTGTGTCGCAAAGTTTACGACAAACATGATTTTTCTGAAACTTTGTTATCACAAATGACACCGAAATTAAAATTCAATTTTTAATACTTATATGTAGAGTTGCAAAGACTAGGAAAGACCCCGTTTAAACCTTTGAATAAACTGGGTTTGGGGGAATAAACTGAATTTTTTGGGAATAAATCTGACAATAAACAGGGTCTATTAGAAATAAACAGGGGAATAAACTGGTTATTTGCAACTCTACATATATGTGTAGTTGCTCTTCGAACATGTCTCTTAATACTGCAATGAAATAGCTTGCATATGTAGTAGTGAAACTTTTACGGCGCGCAAAAAATGGAGCGTTCAGAGTCAAAGTGGCTCAAGTCCAAAAGTATAAAAAAGTTTGTTTTTTGGGGATTAATACTTGTTAATGTTGTATATTTTCAGAACCATAGGGAACTAAGTCGCATTTTCATTGTGTCATATTCATTTGATCGACCTTGTGTAAAAACGTTTCAGGGCCAAAGTGGATCAAATCCAATAAATTTTGATTTAAAATTGAATTGCCACCTTAATTATTGTTTTTGAATATTAAAAAAGTTAATCTTCATACTACAACAAAAAAAGGAAATTATCCTCTAAATCACTTTAGTATTCAACTGGTGTTAATAAATTTTAACCTTGACTATCTCAAAACTATAACTTATGGACTTGATTCACTTTAGCTCTGAACGCCTCAAATACGTCACGCGCCTGCTCCTGCAAACAATTTAAACGCGTCCGCTGAAACATTAAACTTGAAATTTACATAGTTGTCATGCCATGATTTATTTTTTTCACAATCTTTCGTATGCATAGGCACTAAAAATATTTATAATCGGACTAAAATATTTAGATTTTTATAGCCTTATTAGCCTCGCGAGTTGTTCTCACTGCACTTCTTTGGTTTTGTTTTAAGTTACCATTTTTAGTGCTACAGCTACCGTTTCAGTCATTTATATTTTTTCCCTGTAAAAAACTATTACCAATGAAAAACAAAAGAATGTTATCCTTTGATATTATCAAAATTATGTTCCATAGCTGTCACTGCGAGAGCTTGATTGTTGTTTCCACCGTTTTATTTAGAAATCCTTTTCAGTACAAGAAATATCAAAAGTTGCTGTTTTTCTACTTCATTATAATAAAAACCGAATGTACGTATTTTTTTGGAGCTGTGTATGTGTGTGTTTGTATTGTTAATTTATTCATGTATGTATAAAACATTTTAAGTTATGTGTGCTTGTCTGGTGCTTAGATCGCTGGCTACTACTCTAGAACTGCTGGGTTCAAATCTGGATTCAGGTATGGATATTCAGATGCGGTTTAGCTGCATCAGATTGGGTAACCAGATTTACCAGAACCCGATCCGTGGTTCGGGTCGTGTTGACGCTAAGATTTATCGTTACGGTTTCGGTTTCGGATGAGTTGATTTTAAATGTTTCGTGTTCGAGTTGGTTTCTGATTGACCAATTTTTCAAAAAAGTCTAGAATATTTTTTTCAGATGAAAAATACTAATATTGGAACACCAATGAGTATATATATGTTCATTTTTCAACATAAAAGATAAAATTGATATTAGAGAAGATATATAATTGTAAACTACTTTTCAATAATTTTATTAAAATATAGATTATTTTACTTTAATTTCGGGTTTGGTTATTTGGGGTTCGGTTTGTGTTCGGGTTTAGGTTCGGGTTTGGTTATTTTGGGTTTGGGTCGGGTTTTGGGTTGACGAAATTTATTTTGTTGAGATCGAGTCGGGTTTCAGGTTCACTTTAAGCAGAATTTTCAAGTACCCGACCTGCGCAGGACTGTGGTGGATTTCACCTTCAAAGAAGATCTCACTCTGTTTAGTCCTCGTGTGCTAAAGGAGGCCATAACGCAGCAAACCCAGCAAACAAAGCATTTTAAATTTATTTTCTATTAATTAAACTTGAAATGTATTTCATTTTATTTTTCCTTTACCTAAACCAAAAGATTATTGAGGTTCAAAATATAGTAAAAGTCTCTTATGAAACGTATTATTATTCTTCCTTTTAAGCCAAAACAGTTGTTTCAAAATCTCCACACATCGAAGAAGTACAGGATTAGTGATAAAACATACTTAATATGATTTTGAGTCTCGTCACGATTCTTTCTATTTTAAAAATATTTTATTATAGTTCTTAGATATTATGGAAATAAAAAAAAAAAAAAAAAAAAACTTTACTTCATTTTATTATCATTATTATTATTTTGACAAACAAATTCCTCCTATCACGGGGAAAAAGAAAATCTATATACGAAAACTTTTAAGCCGCTCGGTAATTCTAAAAAATTAAAATTCAGAATGGTAAAAAAATAAATGCTGGATTTTACAAAAACAAACAAACAAAAAGAAATTCACAAATAGAAATACAAACAAAATATTTTTCATACATTTATTTTTCCTTTTATATATACAATTTGTTTATTCAGCATGCAGTTATGCAACACTGGGATAGAAGTATCGTGAAATTAAATGGTACTATCTTATTTCGATAATGCATCCATTTAAATAGCTTAGAATTTTTATAGTATTTTGAAATTAATTGATTCGATTAATTTTTGTTCATATCTACATAATACTTATAACTTTGTCTTTTATATCATTATAAATTTATATGCAAATTGCTCAAGATCAAATTAATTCCAATTCGGATCTGAAATGCACTACAGTGGAACTCCAGTTATACGTTTTGCCCGGGACCGGAAAAACGAAACGTATAACTCAGTAAAACGTACAACTCAATTAATGGTTTATCGGAAGAATTTTTAAAATATATCGTGAAAACTTTGATCCACTGAGGTGTTTGCTACCTTTTATATTGAAAACAGAAGTTTCCTAAGTAGTACTGAACCCATGACATAAATTTTTGGAAATGGAAATGAGAAGAAAAAAAGTACATAAGAGAAGTACACATGGACTTATTTTATCTTAAAAGCTTTATAAAAATTATTTTTAATACACATGGAGTACTTAAAACAAATCATTGGAATCGTCTTGGCATATAAATTATTTATCAAAAGACATTTCAGTAGTTTATTGAATCTTGTTGAAATAATCACTAATCTTCGGTTGTTTCTTTTCGGCAGAGCCGACACTGAACAGCCCATTTTGCATTTCTGTTAATAATGCAGCCGCCTTATGGTTATTGCTTTTACTACTGACGAACCGATTTACTACGTCAGAAGCTTTCACATCAGCTCTGAAGTTTGAGTGGGATCTTTCAAATCAGACTCCTCGGCCGCGTCGTCAGTGTTTCCGGTTTCAAAATTGATAAATGAAAAATAAATTCGTCCGGGGACGCAAAAACGTAACGTATAACTGAGGGAAATGTGTAATTCAAACGTATAACTCAGCTAATTTTTAATGGCAAGTGGTGGGGACCGCTGAGTTGAAACGTATAACTGAAGGAAATGTACAACTCAGGTAACGTATATCTGGAGTTCCACTGTATTTTCTAAAATGAAGGCTTAACTGGAATCATAAAATAAAAAGACCATTTCACTTATTTTCCTTGTTTCTAGGAAAAGATAATTTCAGTGAAAATTTGGAACTAGAAGCCTTAACTAGCATATTTTCTGTAAAATACAGTCTACATAAAAAGTGTTATCTTGCTGATCATCGTTTTATAGAAATTAATTCAAAAGAAAAAGTCAATAATCGGTCAAGTACAAGCATAACTCGCGCTCAAAGTGTTCCGTACAGTATATGTATTAATTACTATTCATTAATTAATAAACATCTACTACCCCTAATTTTTCATCATTTTAGTTTCAGGAGATTCGGAAATAGGAGGGGGGGGGGCATATTTTTCTATTATGCTTTCGACGATATCTCTGGAAAAATAATACCTAAAATTAAAACAAATATATTTTTGAGTTCGATGTTACAAGATCTTTTGAACGATACCCTACACGATATATATATATATATATATATATATATATATATATATATATATATATATATATATATATATATATATATATATATATATATATATATATATATATATATATATATATATAAAGTTTTTTTAAAGTAACTTAATATATCGGCTAATTACCGACATTTTTTTGTACAAAAATCAAATCCTTTAATGATTCTGCGTCGATAGATACCTCGGGTGCCCGCCAACTCCCCCACTGACTGCCGGAAAAGTAAAGTTTGTGTGTAACAGAAAAATGCATTTTTCTCAAAAACTATGTTACCTAGAAAAATTTAAATAAACTCTTACTACCCCTATTTTTTTCATAATTTTAGTTTCAGTAGACTCGAAAATAGAAGGGAGGGGGGACATATTTTTGCAGTGCATTTTCGACGATATCTCTAAAAGTATAATACTTAAAATTAACACAAATATATTTTTGAGTTCGATAATACGAGATCTTTCTTACGATACCCCACATGATACACAAAAAGAAAACGTTTTTCTTTCAAGTAACTTAATTAGCCCCCTAAATTTCCCTTTAACATATTTGTGAATCGTTAATAATCTGAAAATATGTGGTTAAAAAGGCTTTATAACTTTCCCAAGTTTGAACTTTCCACGTCCGATAGTTTACGAGAAAAACGGTGGTGACAGACGGATGGACAGACACAGGCGTGATCTTATAATGGTTCCGTTTTTACTTTTTAAGTACGGAGCCCTAAAAAGTGAAATTTTATGCTGGTTAAGCTTAAGACTAGTTGTTAATTTCAGATCTTCAACAAAGGTATAATTTTTCTAGAGTATTTTAAGTTGTTATCCCTTTTGTGGGAATCACTCATTGAATGTTTGTCTCTTTTCAAAATGAGTTTATTGTATGCTCTATAATGCACATTTTACAAAAACAAATCATAGTGCATTTCTATCGATTTAATTAAAAGGAAGTACATTATTACTGTATGAAAATTCCATACTAAATCAGTGAATTCTTATAAAAAAAGAAAAAAATTGAGATGAGATAGCACTAGAGTTGTGAGATGTTGTGTGATGAGATACCACTGACAACCCAGTGTAGAGTCCTGTATCGGGTCGGCTAACCAGATTACACCCAAAACCGACCTGATCCGCGTGTTGGAACGGGATGTTGACGCTTATTTTTTCGTTGAGGTTCGGGTTCAAGTCTGGCGGACTTTAAATGTTTCGGGTTCGGTTGATCTGATTTTTGAAAAGAAAGTCCTGAATATTTTTCAATAGAAAAAATAACTATATATTTGCATATTAATGAATATATACACTGAGTTGCTAAAAAATTAGAGACACCCCTAATTTGAAAGTAAAGTAGTCCGACAGTGAAGTAGAATGACATAACAACGCAGAGTTTCTTATATAAGGAACTCTCATCTTCATACGATGTAGTTAGCATGAAAGTTTCTGTAAAAATGGGTAAGACGAAAGATTTAATTGACTTTGAACGAGAGATGATCGCCGGTGCAAGAAGAGCTGGTGCCAGCATCTCTGAAACGACGACTCTTTTAGGATTCTCTCTCCCAACAATATCTCGGATGTTTAGAGAGTGGCAGTTGAGAAAAAAAAACTTGAAGCGATAAGGACCATTCTGGTCCAAAAAGGCTGTTACACGAGAGAGGCGAAAGGCGAGTTGCATGCATAGTCCGCGTCAACAGAAGGCCAACAACACGACAAATTACAGTTGAAATCAATGTAGGTGCATCACAAAGCATATCCCAAAGCACAACAAGACGGACTTTGCAAAGGATGGGCTTAGCAGCAGGAGACCATCAAGAGTGCCTTTGGTATCACAGAAAAATAGGAAAAGGTGCCTTTTGTGGGCGAAGGAACGACGAGATTGGTCCCTTGAGAACTAGAAAAAAAGTATCTCATCTCAAGATGAATCTCGTTTTCTGCTTCATCATACAGATGGTAGGATCAGAATATGGTGCAAAGAGCACAAATTCAGGGATCCCTCCTGCCAAATGACAATTCGTCAGGCTGGTGGAGGTGGAATTATGGTGTGGGAAATGTTTTTCTGGAGTACACTTGGTCCCTTGATATTTGTGGACACAACTATGAACAGCACAGCTTACCTCAACATCGTTGCTGATCACGTGCACTCGTTTATATCTATAAAGCTCCCTTATGGAAATTATCACTTTCAGCAGGACATAGCACCTTGCCACCGCACTCGATAGTTCTTAAATTGGTTCAGGAACATCAGTCAGAGTTTTACCTGCTTCCATGGTCGGCTCAGTCTTCTGACTTCTATCGTATTGAGCATTTGTGGGACGAAATCGAAAGAACACTTCAAAGCTTTGAAACGCCACCATCCAATCTGACCCAACATACAGCTGCCGTTATGTCAGCAGGGATACAAATTCCTCAGCAGCGGTATCAGCAACTTATTGCGTCCATGCGAAAAAGAATATCCGCTGTGATCAGAGCTAAAGGAGGACCAACTCGTTATTAGAGGGTGTCTCTAATTTTTTGGCCACTTAGTGTATATGTTCCTTTTTATACAAAGAGTTAAAATTTATATTAGAGATATAATTGTTGACTCCTTTTTTTATAATTGTATTAAAATATGGAATAATTTTCTTTTTTTGTTTTTCGGGTTGACTTTAAGTAGAATTTTTAGGTTAGGATCGAGTACATTTCTATCCGCGCAGGACTGTAGTACAGTGCCGTAAATATCGGAATAGAGATGTAGATAATACAACTGCTTTTAAATCGGGACACAAAAGTATAAAGGAGTTTCTATTTGCTTTATTAAATACATGTAAATTAAATAACCCGCTAGTGGTGCAATGAGAAGTAATTTAAAATTCGCAAATCTTTGAATAGTTAATAATATTGTACGCCAACTATTCAATGTTCACAAATGAAATTTATTCACTATTATATTTAAGAACATATCACACTTTTGGCTGGCATACGCAAAGCAAAACATTTTGTACGTGCATTCGAAAGTTTTAAACGATTTAATAAATGATCTTCAGCATTGTTGCCATGTCACTTTTGAATAATAAAATTTAATTAGGGTATCTGCAGTTTTTTACTCATGGCTGTTCGCCAATCCAAATTTACTACTTTCAATTAAAAAAAAAAGTAAAGTAAAGCATCATTTAGGATATGTTGTCAAAATTGCCGTTTTAAGTTGTTTTTTGAATCTGCTAATCAGGAAACGAAAGTTGAGCACTCGAGCTCTAATCAAAGATTTATTATAATTTTAGAGGAATAAAACCCCTATCTTTTCGATTTTCAGGTAATTGAAAGATAATACCTGAAAAGTAAATCATGCGGGAATTAAAAGCATGTTGAAAGCCATCCAAATTTTTCAGTAAAGAAAATGTAAAATTTTTAAACAACCTTATTGGACTAGTATCCCAAATCATACTTTCTCTTTTTAAAAATCACTTCAGTTCTTTAGAAAATATAATCTTAATGAAATATAATCTTAAAACTTCTACACTAAAACCTACTGTCCTTATAAATTAAAGATTTTTACTGATTTTTCTGATTTTATTGAAATTCTTACACTAAAATCTACGGAGTGTTTATAAATTAAAGATTCTTCTTGATTTTCTTAAGATCTTTTAAGATCATGCAAATAAATGGATAGTATGGTGAAAATGAAAAATAAAAGAATATTTGCGTATTATGAAAAATTTAGACTTTTGACGTTCCGCGCAGGGGTTACACGGGACCGGGGTCTTTGGACCTTTGAAAATAGGGACGCCTGGCAATACTAGATTACCACTTACATGATTTGATGTAAGAATTCGAAACTTTTAAAGAAGCTCGTTCAGAGCTGTTAATACATTCACGCAGAATGAGCAGACTTACATGTAGTATAATTTTGAAACCACATTACTCAGCAACGAGTCAAACTCGAAGCCTATTTTTGTGGTCACATTAATATTTCATTAATTTTTAAGGGGTGTCATACCTTTTGAAATATTTCCACCGCCAGTGAAAAGGGATGTGGTTTCGAGATTTCATAAATTTTTAAATACTTAATAAAAATACAGAAACCTCTGCAATATACGAGGGAAAGTCTTTAAGTAAGTCACAAAAGATAATTGAGTATTCAATGAACTTACAATGATATTCACTTCAAAACTTTTTATTTCTCAACATATTCTCCAACAATATTAATGCACTTATATCACCGTTTTATCAGCGCCCCAACTCCATCTGCATACAATTCTATGGGTTGCTGTCTCAACCACATTAGGACTTCAAGTTGAACCTTTGCATCATCTGTGAACATCATCTTGCAACTTCTTCAACATCCCCCATGCAGCTTCGACTTAGTCCCAAGCGAATTTAATCTGTTTAGTCCACTAAAAAACCATCTTGGAAGCAAGATGATGTTCACAAATGATGAAAAGGTTCAACGTGAAGTCCTAATGTGGCTGAGACAGCAACCCAAAGAATT
The DNA here is from genome assembly GCA_963931845.1 of Maratus michaelseni. Classification (NCBI taxonomy): domain Eukaryota; kingdom Metazoa; phylum Arthropoda; class Arachnida; order Araneae; family Salticidae; genus Maratus; species Maratus michaelseni. The sequence goes on along the minus strand of OZ007599.1, from coordinate 152,410,699 downwards.
GTATTCAGCAGGTCTTGGGGCACTGATAAAACGGTGATATAAGTGCATAAATATTGGTGGAAAATATGTTGAGAAATAAAAATAGTTTTGAAGTGAATATCATTGTAAGTTATTATTTAATTATTTTTTGTGATTTACTTAATGACTTTCCCTCGTATTTAAGCCACATTTCAGGCTTAATAAAAAATTAAAAATAAACACTTATAACATAATACATGCATAATAAAAAATATGATTCAGTTAATATTGCAAAATGTTTTCACATGGTATGTCACTATCCGCACGATAACTTAACTTAGAATGGATATATGAACATAAAACTTACGTTAAAATGACCTTTAAACTATATTTTATAGAATGAATTAATCATATATAAATTCTTTCACAGAAACTATTTAAAACATTCAATTAGGTTTGCAAAATACAAAAAATAATGAAAAAAAATCATTAATTAATCATTACAAAATAATGAAAATATTTAGCTATCTGAATAATATTGTTAATTAAGTTATCGAGCGGATTATGACATACCATGTGAAACAAAATTGATTGCAATATTAACGTATCTGTATTTTTTATAATATTTTAAGTGTTTATTTTTACATTTTATTAAAGTCTGAAATATGCTTAAATATATTACAGAGGTTTACGTAATTTCAATAAGTATTTAAAATTTTATGAAAACTTAAAACTACATCACTTTTCACTGGCGGTGGAAAGATTTCAAAAGGTATGAGATCCCTTACTTCGTCCTTACTTAAACAATGCGTTGTATGATAACACAAAATTCCTAAACTATTTATAACTTTGTGCCAATGAAAACAATAAAACAACATGCCAGCTCTAAACTATTTATCTATAATTAAGTACTTATCAACAGTTTATATTTAAATAAATGGAATGAAATATGTATTTCTTTTATCTGTAATTAGACGGTCAATTCCTTTTCGTTTTAAACGCTGCTACTTAAAAGCTAAAATGTAAGTATGATTTAGCATAGCTTTCATATTTATTTTAGAACTTTTTTTAAAATTTTAAACTTTAAGAGCAAAATTAAATTTTAGAAAATATTCTTAGAAACTTCTCTGAAGTTTAAAAGATTTTCATGTGAAAATTCTAACGTTATTTGCAATTTGCAGTGCAGTAATTTGCTATAATTTATTCTAAAAGCTTAAGCGAATTTTTCTTATAATACAATTAGATATACACAATTTTGACTGCATTTTATGGAAATTGCATCGTCAATTAATTCACATATAAATAGATAAAATAATATTATTTTCAAAGTAAGCAGTTTTAATGCTCTTTAAATTTAATTTGTACGTATTTTCAGTCTACTTCACTTTCACTATAAGTCGAAAAGTGCTTAATTGCCGAAACTTAATTTCAGTGCTTTTTCTGAAAATGTTTCGTTTACATGTAATCAGAAAGTAATTCCTTGTAGACGAATTTTCGAATTATCAAGACATTAATAAACTAAAGAATAAGCTTCATAACAAGTTTTTAAACTAATGGTATGGTTTTATACAGGGTGCGTGAGAAAAATATATACACACTTTGAATGATTATAACTCCAGATTTATTCAAGTATAATTAATATTTAAATTGAAAAAGGATGTACATAAAATGAATAACTTTTCCTCCTATCACTGATGTTCAAAATTATTACCATTCTGGTCAACACACTGCTTATCACCGTTAGCTATTGATTCACAAACTTCAACAAACATTTCATTTGGTGTTGTGGCACATTCTTGCTCAATTCCGGTTCCGTAACTTTGTCTATAAACATACATTCTTTTCAAGCTTATCTTTTTTTCATACCGCTGACCAGGCCCCTACCTGCCGGACTTGAGTGCCTAGCTTGACGAGTTAGTACCTTGGGCTGTGATCCACCTGTCAAGAACCTGGTTGGCATCGCTGCAATGCTCTTTAGTGGTTTGTTACAGTTTTCTGTTTACTTCCAGATGTATAATTCATTAGGGAACTTGGAAGATTTTACATCCACGACGGATTTTACATTCACCAGGTGCCATTAAATCCGATGACTTGTAAGTCGCATTGGTGACTCTGCCTGAAACTCACTGCTATATTGTGGTTGTACTTCTGCTACATTTTCATACTTACAATAGTATTTTAAAATAAAGTTTCTTTTTTCAAAAGTTAATATTGGGTCACTCATTATTTCCAATTAATTACACTTTGAAAAGAAAGAAGAATTAGAAAGTTATGACCCGTTAAATAGTGTATGTATACATTTTACTGACGCATTCTGCATATTGCCAAAATTTGCTTTATATATAATCAACAGAGGAAAGTTTTTTCAACTAGGTAAATCATGTTCAATGGTTAGAGTATCATAGTTGAGATTTATTCCAAAAAAGCGAAAAATGCCGGGACCAGGACTCGAACGTACTTTAGAGTACCGTGCCAACACTCTTCCTACTGAGCTATCCCAACGATATCCTGGCTGGCATAATTCACACTTATTTGTTGGACATGGCTGTGAACTGCAGCCGGATGAATGAAATTAGCTCTGCAGTTCGGAGCCATGTCCAACAAATAAGTGTGAATTATGCCAGCCAGGATATCGTTGGGATAGCTCAGTAGGAAGAGCGTTGGCACGGCACGCCCAAGTACTAAGGTTCGAGTCCTGGTCCCGGCATTTTTCGCTCTGTTGGAATAAATCTCAACTATGATACTCCAACCATTGAATATTTGCTTTATATATCTTGGATTTCCCATCAGATGGAAATAGTTATACAAAAAAATAAAGTTTATCTCTTGCGACTCCTTTTTAAAAGAAATACTATTATGGTTTATACTGTAGCTGTTTTAAAGTACTTTTTGCATTTAATGTGTCAATCTAAACTATGTAATGTATTGCAGTGTAAAAAAATATAAATGTCTCTTTCAAAGAAAATATAATATAATTAGAAACCAAAATATACAATAACCTCTTCCGAGTTACCCACGATTCGGAAATATGTTCATTGTATCCCAGAAACTAATATATATTAGAGATTTATAGAATCATTTATGAAATAAATGTTCCTTTTGCTGCTACTTGTTTTCAGAAACGTTTCTGTGTAGTTTGTATAGTGTATTAACGTTTTCTCAACAGGGAATATAGGTTTTCCGGATGCTATGAATTCTCATGTAAACATTTTCATGTTAACAAACATGATTTACAGACAAACACGATAAATTATCAGCATTAACATTAATATTAAAATTAATATTATTTTGTTACTCTTGCATGTATAAATTCTGTTACGTAGCTGAAACAGTTTATTTCAGAATTGATAACACTCTAAAAAACGATATTCCGGTTTGGGAAAACTTATTAATACTTTTTAAAAACTACTCGAAAATATTTCCGAAAATCAATGGCAGCAAAAGAAACGTTGTATTTAGAAATGTTTCTTTAAATCTCGAAAATTTATTGGTTTCTGGGGTTTCTAAAGATAAAGAACACATTTCGGAATCGTATTAACTCGGAAGTGGTTATTGTATAATTTTGTACGTTGTTATATTAAATTTTCGTAGATTATGAAATATTTGTCTTTTTTTTCAGTGAACAAGTAAACTATTAAAACGCGTTTGAATATTTTTGAGACACCCTGTATACTTAATAACGAGATTTTAACGCTCAGAAAACTTTACTTTGCAATCCCCTCCCCCCCTTTTTTTTTATAGTAGATGATTTTCAATGTATCATGTTTGTGTGTAAAACATGTTTGTCGAACATAAAAATGTTTACTTGAGAATTTACAGCATCCGGAATAGCCATATTCCGAGTTGAGAAAATTGATTAATACACTATAAAAACTACTCGGAAAAGTTTCCGAAAATCAGTGGTAGCAAAATAATTATTTTTTTCTAAATGCTTCTCTAAATCTCGAAAATATATCGGTTTCTGAAGTTTCTAAAGATAAAAGACGCAATTGAATCCATTTGGACACTACACTGTTAACTAGTATTTTAGAAACACAAATTGCACAAATTGTGCTTATTAGTTGCTAAAATCAGTGTAAAAATTGTTTTAAACTCATAAAAGAGCTAAAATCCTACATGTTTCGGCTTTAAACTTAAAGCCATCATCGGGGAAGAGGAACAACACAAACGACTACTGATCTTTTAATTTTCGACACGACATTGAAAATTCAACGACATTTCATTGGAAATTAAAATTAGAAAAGATTGTATTTGTAATGATAACTTTTCTTTCAACATAGCTAGTTTATGGGATACATTTTTAACCCCTTGTTAATTCCTTGTTTTGTTTTTCGCTCTTTGGCAACAGAGAGCGCCCGCTTGTTTTATTTAAATTTTTCCATACTGTTGATTTCAATTTTCTCGTGTCGAAAATTAAAAGATCAGTAGTCGTTTGTGTTGTTCCTCTTCCCCGATGATGGCTTTAAGTTTAAAGCCGAAACATGTAGGATTTTAGCTCTTTTATGAGTTTAAAACAATTTTTACACTGATTTTAGCAACTAATAAGCACATTTTGTGCAATTTGTGTTTTTAAAAAGATAAAAGACGCGTTTTGGAATTAAGTACCTCGAAAGATGTCATTGTATATATATATATATATATATATTTATTTATTCATTTTTTTTTTTGGGGGGGGGGTTATATTAAAATTTTTTGTAAGAAACATTTTTCTTTTTTATAGTCTGGGCAACAATTCTACCCCATCCGTCAGAAACATTCAAGGTGTCTCCTCTTATCGATATCCAATAGCGAATTCCAAAACTTAGTTTTGGAGGTATAGTTCCTGACTGGTATAACTCCTAACTGACTATAGCTCCGAACTGGTATAGTTCCTGACTGGTATAACTCCTAACTGGTATAGTTCCATCATTTTCATGATACCACTTGCCATATAATAAATAGCCTTTTACTATAGGTAGGTCCTTTTACCACAATTCCATCAATTCAGACGTTATTTGAATTTTTCTTGACTTTAGTTTGCAACCTGTATATCTCCTGTACATCTTTGTGTAAATATAAGAAACGTTTTTACCTTCTTCTATCTTTACAAGAAGAAAGTATTGGTTTCATTTCGATTTTTCGTTTTCGACGGATTTTTACGTTATAGGAGGTCCTAAATACGATTTGCCTGATTTTAGACAATGTCTGTCTGTGAGTGTGCCTGTCTGTTTGTCTGTCTGTGTGTCTGGATGTGACAAAAATTTTTTGTACGCTGTATCCCAAGAGCTAATATTCGGAATTTGATAAAACTTTAGATTCAGTTAGACCTTGATATAAATTGGTGCTGATTAGTTTTTTGTGTAAATTGCACAACAGGTGCTGCATTATTCACGATTTTCAAGATATTTACATCTCAAGAACTAATGCACGGATTTTCATCAAATTTCAAATTCAGTTATACGTTGACATAAGTTGTTGCTTATTATGTTTTGCTGTAATTCTCCCAACAGGTGACGCTGCTATGCTGCATTTTTCAGGATTTACACGATTTTATTGATAGTCGTATATTAAGAACTAATGCACAGAATTTAATAAAAGTTTAGCTTTAGTTAGACCTTGATATCAATTTGTGCAGATTCGTTTTTAGTGTAAGTTACCCAACACGTATGTGAAATATACAGGTATAGTAGATATGCTACATTTTTAACGATTTTCACAATAGCTCTATCTTAAGAACTAATGCATGGATCTTCATCAAACTTCAGATTCAGATAGACGTTGATATAATTTGCTTCCGATTAGGTTTTCGTGTAACTCACATAACAACAGGCACTGCTATGCTGCATTTTTAGATTCTAAAATGCATAATTAAAAAAAATTACGCTTTTTGAAATATTAACATGTATGAGCTAGAAGAAAGGTTTAGGATTGGCACATCCAACTAGTTTATAATATGGAAGCCTTTCTATGTTGCAAAGCACTCCTATTCTTTTTATTTTATAAATGTTATGCACATAGTTTGAAGCTAATTGCATAGATCGCTATCGGATAAAAATCTGGATTTTAGTTTAGTAAAATACGCTGTATTCGACACTGAATCTGTTTACTCTGCTAGATTTTGTTCGATTAAACCAAGCATATATTATTCCTGAGAAATTGTTTAGGATAAAAAAAAAATAAGTTTGCTATATACAAATATTTTTTCAGCCACATTTTGTTCCCATAAAATGAGTTTATACGGCAGAAAAGTTCACCTAGATTTAGAATTTTTAGAAACTCATTTTAAAGGCGAATCCTTAGGGATTCTCTTTTGTTACATAATTCGTAAAGCGCACCAAAATCTTGAGCATGGAAGCGAAGTATGTTTTAAGAGTGTTTTTTGAAAAAGAAAATCCCAGAAATTTTAGCATAAAAAAAAAAGAAAAAAAAAACATATTTTCCGTGTTCCGCAATGCTCTTCAGTTTTGAACATCGTTGTTATGTTTTTTTTTTTTTTTTTGTTTTTTTTAAATTTATTTTTTTCTTTTTAACTGCAAAATAAAATTTCAGCACTGTTAAAGCAAACAAATTTCGAACATATTTCTTTGAATGTGGCAATCCTACTCAGACAGTAAACATCTTAGCCTTCAGGTATGACTATAGTGATGTGCAGAATGAAGGATTTTGATATTCGAATGAATCCTTCCCGCATGTGCAAAAGCATAGCTGTCAAACTCTGTATCTTTTTTAATCAATTACTACCAGATATTATTTTTAAAAATAAAGGAGTTTCTTATTTGAATTAAATTAAGAAACACACAAAATAAGAAACTTCTTTTTTTTTATTTTACAAAATTTATGGGGGTAAATGATTAAAAAAACGAAGGTTGGCAAATATGCTTTTGCTTTATTTTTTAATTAAAAAAATTTCTGGTGGTAATTGATTAAAAATATACGAATGTTGGTAACTGTGCTTTTGCGCAGTTACCTTTTACTAGTTGATTCATTCAAATGACAAAACCATTCATAGCCCATCACTAGGTAAATAAATTTACAAGTGGAATGTCAATAGAAAATTTGTAAAAAAAGAATAAACTATGGAGTTCTTACTGGAAAAACAATTTGGTGCCACGTGATTTGGCGAGATGACTGATGCTCGCTAAAATGCACAGGATTTAATTTAAATGCTTACTGAATTTAAATTTAAATAATGAAACAAACAATTTACTGATTTTTTATAAGGTTATTCTATAATACATTCCAGTTGCATGTATTTCAGCTATTTAAATCTATCATTGAAAAAACTTTTAACGTATTTAATTTTGCAAGCTGCAAATACTTATTTTAACGTGTAGTCAAGTTAACATTTTTACATTATTTTTCGAACTAAAAAATAAATGGTTATTTGGATATTTTAAAAATGATAGCTATATACAGGGTGAACTCGGCTTTTATTCCTTAGGTATGACTGGAAATCAACTAAAAACTGTTTATCTTTATGAGAGGAAATTGAAATAGAATATACATCATAATTTTGTGCTATTTTTATATCTTAATAGTTTAATGAAGAAATACGATTAAAGCAACACTTTTAATATGAAGTAAAATAGTTTTAGAAAAAATGAAATAAGAATACTTATTTAATAGTGACTTTTAAAACAATAATGACAAATCTTTGAGAAAATAAATATGATTTTTCTTCGCAAAGAATTTGTTGATTTTTTTCTAAAAAGGAAGGTATCATTAAAGAGCACATTAAGAATATTTTTTTTAAAATACTGATGACTCTCCATATGCATGTATCTAATATAAGTTCAAGGAAAATTTACATGAGGAATGTCAATAGAAAATCTATAGAAAAAAATAAACTGTGAAGTTCTTACAGCAAAAGCAATTAGGTGCCACGCGATTTGGCGAAGACGACTGATGCTCACTAAATGCATATGATTGAATTTAAATGCTTACTGAATTTAAATTTAAATAATGTAATAAACAATATACTGCTTTTTTGTATAAGGTTATTCTATAATACATGCAAGTTGTATCTATTTCAGTTATTTAAATTTATCATTGATAAAACTTTTAACATATTTTATTTTGCAAGCTGCAAATACCTATTTTAACGGGTATTGAAGTGAACATTTTATACAATTTTTTTTCGATTTATAACTAAATGGTTATCTGCATATTTCAAAAGTAATATTTATATATAATAGGAATATCACCTGGATTTTAATTGAAGAATATGCAGAAAAAATATGGCAGTGACAACTGTTACGGAAGAGAAAAAGGGAATTAAAAACTACTTTGCCGAAATTTTAAAACGATACGAATGTGCATATCACGTTACTGAGCAATGGCGAATATGAAAAAGTTTTTAATATTGCGTATTGTTTCTTGAACGAAGTTATTGATTCAGAAAACTATTATAATTAAACTACTTCAACGATCATATTCTCATCTAAGTCCCAATGAGCAGGGTTGTAAAAACATCAAAACACTTAAATATATTCTACTAAACTAACAGATGTCTGAAATTTCATATTCCGATCTGTTACCCTCCTCATTAGAGTTTATCATAGTTTTAGTAAATATATTTAGCGAATTTTGTCTTTTAAAATGCTTCACTTTTTCATATAATGATTCTTTTAAAGATTGTGATTTGACAACTTTGGGTAGATCAATGTGTGAAGTGTCATAATGATGTAATAAATCAGATTTTCTATTAAATATTTTACTATACTGAACACATTTATACTACTTTCGGGACTTATGGATCTTCTTATGTTTCAGTAATTCTCGAAAACAGTTCATTGCATACATCACAATTATATTGTTTGGGAGATTTGGAAATCTTTTTATGTTGACGTAAATCACTCTTTTGAAAAGTAAACAGGAATGTCACAGTTTTTTCAATATTAATGTGTATTCCTATGCAACAGAATGTGCTGTTTGTATATTTTTCTTCAACAATTTATGACCCCTTGTAGATGCCTCTTCAGTTTACTAAGGGGTGGAGGGAGGTGATAGTGACAATTCTATAAATTTTTAGAGCAAAATTAATTCAAAATTATATTTTAAATTAGACTAAATATAGAGTATTTTTTTGGGAAAAGGTATGTGCTATTCCCAATTTTATTGATACTCTATTCTTGTTTTTAACACTCCATTTTAATGTTTTTAAAAGTTTCACGACTAATTGAATTTAAATGTTTTTTCAAAATAATTTTGAGCTTCAAAAATTTCCCAACCATTTAAATTTTGTTCTAACCCCTGTATTATAAATTTGTTAAATTCAACAGTATATATTTGACAAAAGTAAAAGTTGTAAAAAAAGTACTTTTTAAATTAATTAAACTGGTTCAGCATGTAAAGTAAGAAATTTTCCAAAGTGAATATTACCCAACACGTTGGAAGATTAAAGTTCACAAAAGAGCATTTTTAAAAATTAAACTGGATGTCCATCAAACAAAATCTGTTTTTTCGTCATTTTTAACACTTTCCAACATAGTTGAAAAGTGTTTATGAATTCAGTTTGTCTATCTGTCTGTCTGTCCTTGTTCTAACTCGGGTAGATATGCTCGGATCGTCATGCAATTGATATATGTTATTGAGGCTTACTGTGGCATGTTTGCTATTGAAAATGAACTGTGTACCACTTATAGTTTTTTTATAAGGATACTCAAAAGAATTCCGTTACATTGCGATCTACACTGTAAAAAATGACCAATGTTTCTTATTTTATGAAAATATGTTATAACCACGAACGAAAATATAATATAATCTTCTGAGTTATCCGAAATTTCAAATAGCATGTTACATTGTCTTTTGAATCCCCAGAAACGAATACATTTTTAAAATTTAAAGAATAATTTATAAAAACAAATTATTTTTAGCTGCCCGAATTTTTCAGAAACGTTTTCAAAGGGTTTTTATAGTGTATTAATTAGTGTCCTCAGCCTGGAATACCTGTTTTTCGAATGCTATCCATTCTGAAGTAAGCATTTTCATGCTAAAAAAAAAATGTTTAACAGACAAACATGCAAAATGAACAGCGTTAACAATAACATTAAAATTAAGATTATTTCTTTACTCTTTCATGTATAAATTAACTTATGCGGCTGAAAACGTGTACTTGAGAATGGATAACATTCGTAAAACAGGTATTCCAGCCTGAGGACACTCATTAACACACTATAAAAACCCTTCGGAAACGTTTCTGAAAAATTCGGGCAGCTAAAAATAATTAGTTTTTATAAATTATTTTTTAAATTTTGAAAATGTATTCGTTTCTGGGGATTCAAAAGACAATGTAACATGCTATTTGAAATTTCGGATAACTCAGAAGATTATATTATATTTTCGTTCGTGGTTATAGCATATTTTCATAAAATAAGAACCATTGGTCATTTTTTACAGTGTATGGGGAAAAATCCTTTGCGGTTTATTTTAATAATGTTACACAATTTCAAACATGTTGAAATTGATATATATCACTGAGGTGCACTACAGGGGACTAATTATAGAATGTGGTGTGCATAGCAAATATAGTTCCTTTACAGGGATACTCAAAAGAACTCCGTTATATTACAGTCTATGAAGAAAAATCGTTTGCAGTATATTTTAATAATGTTTCACTATTTCAAAATATTAAAATTGATCTATATCACTAACGTGGATTACAAGAAGCTTACTATAGAATATTGTGTGTATAGCTTTCATCGTTCATTTGCAGGGACACGCGAAATATTTCGGTTAAAAGTACTGCTTATTAATAATAATTGCTGGGATTGCTTTTTCAGTTGCTGAATGCGTTTTTAAATTTATCTCATTTTTTGTCCATTACTTCGTGTGTATAAATTTTATAGATTGTATACAGGGCAGCACAAAAGTTCTCGAGTACATTTCTGTTTATTGTCGGAAATTGCAGAAGGGAAATTTTAAACTGTGCTACGCGTTTCCTATCTGAACTAAAATTTAGCATTCTATTTAGTATATATACAAATCTATAGATCCTATACAGGGTTGCACAAAAGAGCTTGGATGTTTTTCCGAATATTGTTGGTAATTCCTGAAATTGTTTTTTTTAAATACACTGGCCTCCAAAAGTTAAGGTACAACCGGTTTTTTGCGTCTAATTTGCAAATGAATGAATATAGAAACAACAAATTTGGAGGAAATGTGTGCTAAACTGTTATTTATTAAATGCGACATAGAAATTTACTTATGTTAAACGTGTAAATGAAATTACAACAAAAAAGCACTCATGGTGGAAAATTCCATTCTCGGAGAAATCAGTACATCGCAGTATTATGCAGTAAAATATGACAGAAACATTAAAAAACTGGTTCTAATGTCCATCCCGGATTTGAATGCATTGGCGGCATCGACTTTCCATGCTCTCAATTAAATTGTCGGACACCGAAATAGGTAACGCTGACCAGACTTGGAGTAAGCCTTGTTCCAGCTCATTTAATGACCTTGGAGGAGGACTTAAAGCCGCAACCTGTCTTCCAAGATAGTACCAAAGATGTTCTATCGGATTCAAGTCTGGAGAGTGAGCTGGCCATTCCATTCTCTCCAAACCGTGATCCTCAAGATAATCCTCAACAACCACAGCTCGGTGTGGTCTCGAATTATCATCCATTAGAATGAAACCATTGCCAATAGCACCGGAATATGAGCGCACATATGGATCAAGAATCTCATCCCGATATCTCACACCAGTCACAGTTCCTCCATGGAACACATGCAGGTCAGTGTTGCCTCCGAGTGAGATCCCTGCCCAAACCATGATTCCACCGTTTCTGTACCTGTGTGTTTCGACAGTGTTTGATTGATGGTATCGAGTGCATTGTTCTCTCCAGATCAGAAGAATTCCCAAATCGCTCTCCAGTGTGAATCTGGACTCGTCTGTGAAGAGTACAGAAGCCCACTGTTGTCTGGTCCAGGAAACATGTTCTCTTGCCCAAGATAAGCGGGCCCTTTCTTTGTCGTCTGTTGAGGGGAACACACACAACCGGTCGCCTTGCATAGAGACCTGCATTGTGAAGACGTCTTCGCACCGTAGTAGCGGAGATTCGTCTCCCTGATGCTGCAAAGTGGTCTGCAATGAGTTGCGGCACAGTAGTGCGTCTTCTCCTTCGGGCTGAAAGAGCTAGAAACCGGTCTTCTGCAGGTGTTGTAACACGTGGGCGGCCTGGAACATGTCTTCTGGCCATAGAATCTTCGGATTCATACTAATCCCAGAGTCGTTCGACTGCACTGCGAGACACATTGAGCCGTCTAGCAGTATCGGCCTGTGACAACCCCATTTCCATCCATCCTACCGTCCGCCACCTTAATGACAAACGACTTCTTCTAGACATTTCTAGACTCTACTGGCTGTTGTGAACAAAACTGTCAACAATAGTTCGAATACAACAAAACTTACACACGAAATTACGAAAACTTCATAATTGCATATTTTTCTCTCATTCACAAATACCTATTCTTTTCTATAAAATAAAAGTGGTAGCTGTAATTTTTGCGTGAGTTTTTTTAAAGCTTATTATTGTCATTCATATAAACTATGAAGTTTAATCTGACTGCCATTTTTTATCTTTTGAGCTTCTAAAAAAATGTTGTAACTTAACTTTTAGAGGGCAGTGTATGTTATGCGTTTTCAAAATTGTTTAGTTAGATATCATTTTACAACTTACGGTAAAGATTTGCAAAATTGCTTTGGAAGTGTTGGAAAGTGTTACATAATCTGGGCTTGACGCATGATTTTTAGTTCTTGTTTTTTTTTATTTAAGGACGTGGGACGCCCTCCCCTCTTTCTCTCTTTTAGAATTAGATTCGTTTTACACTTAGTAATAAATTCAATTCTCTCTATTTATACAACAAAATTAATTTAAAATATTTTAAATTAGTTTAAAGAAACAAAAAAAGTCTTTGGCGTAAAGTGTATTTTATTTCCGATTTCTTTGGTATCATATTCTTGTTTTACGCTCCATTCTACGATTTTTTTAAAGTTCAACAATTCCACGGTTTACATAAATTTTACGTATGCTTTAAAAGCAATTGTGAATTCCAAAAATTTTTAAACAACATAATTTTTTTTCTTAATTGTGTAATAAGATAGTTAAACTCCAATAAATCAAAAAAGTTTTATACATTTGTCCAAATTTAAGTTATAAAAATGTATTTATTTAAATTAAACTTTGTTAAAATGGTTCAGCGTAGAATAAAGCGTTTAAAATTATAAACAATTCTTGGGTATAATTTACTCAACTCTGGAGTGGAAGATAAGTGATCAGAAAACAGTACATTTTCTATATTTCATTGTATCGCCAATCAGCGATAAATCGCCAAATACTGAAATTTTCAGTATTTTTTTACAGGCGTATAATTGAGATTGTTCAGACTTTTTTTATAAACAGGTATACCCACATGAGAAGAAAATTTAAGTATGCTCGTATGGAGATCTTCCTTGTGAACAAAATATAAGGTATTGTTTTCGTTTATTTTGGCTTCGTCTTACTATGGCTTTTGAAATCGAAATCCTATTTATAATTGAAACTCATATTAAACCGATATTATAATCATTCAACAGAGTGGGAGGACTCAGTAAAATTTTTAGATATTAGGAGATTTCTTGCATCTTATTTGTAATTTTGCTGATATCTAAATAAAAAAAGTTGGTTTGAAATGCTTTTGAAACCAATAAAGGCTATAAAGGCAAAAAAGGTTTGGGTTGGATCTTTGGTTAGGATTTAGAAAAAAACAAAATGTAAGTCGTAAGATGCGCTGCATTTCTAAAATCAAAAGATAAAAATGAATTAATATCTGCAACTCCAAATTCTTCAATTTGATGTACGATAACGTATGAGAGTAAAAATAATCCTACATATTTATTACGTGAAAATACTGGTATACGCAAAGAATACAGCATTAAAGAATGTGCTAAAGAAAGCCACTAAGAAATTCTACGAGCACCGGTAATCAGTCAAATGCGGGCCCTTAATTAGGGGCGAGTGAAGACTAATAGGCCAAGTTTTACAATTCATACTGTAACTAGTCGTTGGGGGCCACCGTAATACTTACCCATCATGGATATGCATAGTATAAAATATGAAAATAAAACATGTGTAAACTATTTATAAAAGACATTGCAATTCGAATAAAATCGTGGCTTGCTGACGTCATAATCTTTAAATGCTCTATTACTGAATTGCGTAAAAGAAACATCCTTATAACTCTAAAAATGATAATCATATTAAATAACGGTTTACTGCGTCGGATTAAGCGCCTCATTTCCAATTAAAATATATCTTTGAATTGACATTTGAATGAAACACTGGGTCATGAAAAGTCGAAGAGTGTGGAAAATAGGATTACAAATATCTCGGAAACTCATTATCCGATCGACTTCATTCTTTATGCAAAATTTATGTCTTTTATTGTCTTTTATATTCACTCCTTAAAATAAACAATTTCGAAAAATGTTATATACCTTTTATCAGAACGACTATTTCGAAAGTCCGAAAAATAGTTCCGGTTAATCAAGGTTACTGAAATTCAATAAGCTTCTTTCCATTATTACATACTAAGTACTTACCAAATTTCAAGTCTCTATATTAATTTCTTCGGGAGATAGAGCGTTTACAGACACAGAGACAGACGGACGGCAATTTTTTTTTAAATATGTTTTTCGGAATTTCCAGTGTCTGAAACGTATAAAATCGTCAAAATTTGTTTTTCGATTTTCAAAACTTACTCTGTACTACGTATGATGGGTAAGTAAAAGTGTAATTTATAAAATTCCCAGCTGTTTTTTTTTCTTTACAGACAATTACTTTAAACAGATTTATTTCTATTAAAAGGTACAATATATCAGTCATAGCTTAATAAATGAGAGAGAATCTATATTATATATCAAAAACATATTCGAGACTAACACTGATGTCAAAATGACGGTCACTAATAAAGTTCGATTTTTTTAAACTTTTTTAAACTTCTAAACGTCGCACAATTTTTACACCTTCGAATAAGAGAGAAAAATGTTCTTTCAAATGCAATTTGTTTAAAAACTGTATCTCAATTTATTGATATTTTATGGGTCTTAAAATAATTTCTAAGCATGATTTAAAAAAAAAAAGTTTATCTCTATCGCGTGCATCCGATTGCAGAATATTAATCCGTTTGCCCTTAAAACAAAAAATATATATTTCAGCATTTGTTTCCAGCTAATATTCTATAAAGAAATTAAAACTTAATGATTAAATAAACAAAATAATATAAATAAAACAAAAATTTAACAGACATGTAATCGAATTACGCACTTAAACCACGAAAGTTATCAGAATGAAAAATACTGTGAAAGTAGCGAAATCTTTGACGTTTTCTTCGGCTATTAACTTTTGGCATGCTGATTATACGAAAGTATCGCTTTTAATAAATTTCAAAACGTTTTTTGAATACATTATTGATATTTTTCATCGAAAAATGCTTTTTGGTATTGTTAGTGGGCAATAAAAAAAAAAATACATAAAATGTGAAACGATTTTTCAATTAAAAAGTAATACTTTTAACCTATATTTTGTAACCCGGGTAGCTCAGGTTGGATCTTCTATTTTTGTAAAAAATGCTAAATTTCAACTATTTGGTCAAGATCCGATACCACTGTGAACTCTAAGTGCCGTGAAACATCACGGAAAAGAGAGTCTAAAAATGCATTTTTCCATATATGAGGGGGTCGGGGCAAGAAAGTGCCAAACCACATTTTTGGTGAAATAAATCTAACACTGTAACCTGTTGCTTAATAGTGTAAATTATAATATCCAACATATAAGTTGTTTCTAATGTCACTTGGTGGCAGCCTATGTGACAGGTTTCGTTTTTGCCCCAGATGTTTATGGCCACAATGAAGATAGCTAATTTACAAAAAAAGTAACAGTAATATCATTAAAGTGATGCCATATTGTTACTCAGAATATCTCAAATGTTACTAAGACATTGGCGAAAAAACTTTAGGTTATATATCTTGATTTGAGTATTTGAACAAATTTTCAAATTGAAATATCTCAGAAGTTCAAAAATGTGGCTTGGCACTCTCTTTCCCCGACCCCCTCATATATATATATATATATATGAGTATATTCAAAATATGCGTTTATTCTTGTAAAAATATATTAAATATATCCGCTTCGTTTCTAGATGTATCAGAAAAAAAAAAGATTGAAAAATAAAATTTAACGT
Source organism: Maratus michaelseni (assembly GCA_963931845.1). NCBI lineage: Eukaryota > Metazoa > Arthropoda > Arachnida > Araneae > Salticidae > Maratus > Maratus michaelseni. The sequence continues at coordinate 152,394,541 of OZ007599.1, read as the reverse complement.
CAAGCATGGAATATGAAACGCTTTCCAACACATTCAGAATACTAACAAAACTTCACGATTTAATATAGTGAAAATTTGGAAAACGTATAAAACGTTTGAAAACCCAATTTCAGGAATTACCATCAACAGCTGGAAAAATATCCGAATTCTTTTGTACAGCCCTGTATAGTATCTATAAATTTGTAAATATGCTACATAGTATGCTAAAAATAGTTGAGTTAGGAAACGCATAGCACAGTTGAAAATTTCTCATCAGCAATTTCCGTCCAAAAACGGAAATGTATTCGAGATATTTGTGCAGGCCTGTCTACTATGTAACGTATATGGTCTATGTAATTTATACACACCGAGTAATCTGCAAAAAATTAGTTGAATTTAAACACGCGTACCACAACTGAAAACGCACTTCCAACAATTATCGCAATAGAGAGTACTGTAACTGCAATATTTTGTGTGTCCCTGTAAATGAACGATAAATGATATGCACACACACAGTGTTGTATAGGAATCCTCATGTAGTGCACCTTAGTTATCTATATATATATTATGTTATCGTACGTGGCACAGAAATCGCAATTATTTGCAATTGTTTAATGGCAACACTCAAATGAAACGCATCTCATTGTTTGGTGTTGCCATCTACAGGAATAAAATCGAAACAAACAATGATTTGAAATGTTGATTTTTATAAGCATTTAATATTTATAATTTATATAATACAACTAGCAATACAAAATTAAAAATGTAAACAAAGCAATGATTTTTAAAAAGGGATTTTTAGTAAAAAGGGAAAAGTAAGAGTAATAATTTTCCCTGACCGTTTCATTTTTTAAACGTAACTGTTACACTTTTAAAATTTTAGCTCTTATTTAATTTTTTTTTAAATTTTTAGTATAAATAAATATTATTCAGTCTTTTTTTTATGAAGTCCACTCCACTGTTATATTTTTTAATGATAGTCTGATAGGGAAACGCCGGTCGGATCAGCTAGTATATATAAATTTTAATATGTTTGAAATAGTGAAATATCATTAAAATACACCGCAAACGATTTCCCCCCATAGACCATATTGTAACGGAATTCTTTTGAATGTTTCTGCAAACAAACTGTAAATGCTACACACTTCAGTTTCAATACTGAATATGATATTATAAAACTCAATAACATATATCAATTGCATGACAATCTGACTATATTTACGGGAGTTAGAGCTCAGTAGGACAGACAGACAAACCGAATTCATAAACACTTTTCAAGTATGTTGGAAAGTGTTAAAAAAGGAAATCATAACGCTAAGTAATGAGTATGAAAATAATTTCGCATAAATTGGTACTACTGTAAAATAATTTAATAACTTATACTACACAAATATAATTTATTTAACGATGTTACAAAAATCCAGTTCTTTATAAATATATAGAATAAATTTATAAAAATTTAATATAATAATTTTTAATTATCTTGTAAACGAGAAAGCTTTTTTCAAGTATTAGAAAAATGAAATACTAGTTTTATTTTAATGTTTTATAAATCCTCTGTTCTCCTAACAAAATATATATCAAAATCAAAATTGTATCTTTGTTCACTTTGTAAGATAAAATGCAAAAAAAAAATAAATAAAAATAAAAATAAAATAAAAAATAACAGCCAAAATGTAAATAAAAAACCAAGTTAGGCCACCTGCAAAAATATGTTTAATAATTACAGTGAACTTAAGTATTATATAATATTGGATAAATGTAATAAACTTAAAATCAATATTATAATAAACATCTTTTAGAGCAAATTTCTTTGTTCACCATTGGAAGGGACTACTTTAATAGTCTATCTTTCCTAGTCCTTTTTAAATCCCTTTTTTTTTTTTCAAAATTACATTTTTTAAGCTTAACAGATTTAATTTAGACCAAACATTGCATAGTATTTTTTACAAAAACTTCTTTAAAAAACTACTAATAATCTTATAGATTACCTCGAGAGAAATTCATCATTTCCCCCTGTTGATCTGTATCATGAATCAAAGCTTCGTCAGCAGCACTAAATTTATAAAGGAAGCAAACCATGAATGCATATTGAAAAATTAAAGAACTTATCATTTCATTAGCTTATAAGCTGATTAAAATGCAAACTAAATAAACAGCTTTATTAGAGTCGATCTAGAAATTGTAATAAAAACAGTCGTGAAAGAGCTTTTATAATAATGGTCCCGTGAGTCAGCATTTTTAAGTCGGGTTATTGTTTTGCATACATGGATGTTGATTCAGGCTTCGTGACACATTAACAAAAAATGAGAATGACTTGTTATTTTATAGAATTTGCGGCACAAAATAGTGAATATCTTGTGAAAAAAATTTACTCCTATTATTAATAAAATAGATTGAAATATGATTATATTTGCATCTTCGTGATTTTTCATTCTCCAATACGACCTGAAACTTAAAATGAACAACTCGAATCAACAACTATAGCTACTACTACTATATACAACATGAACTTGAAACTAAAAAAAGAAAGAAAATCATAATATTATATGCCAGGTGACCAATTAGTGCGTTAAAATTTCAAAATTTCATAAAAAGGTTGGTATGTTAGAAAACTGCATTTGCAGGAATTTCTTCTAACAAAGGGGGACCTATTTTAGTACGATAAAAAATCGTTCAAAAATTTGTCAATAGTGGACACTGCGCAAATTAAAATATGATAATTCTGTAGTAAGAGCATTTATTTGTGTTTACTTAAATCATCCCAAGCATTTTACAACACCAAATAGTAAATGCGCCCATCAGAGCCGGAATAGAAAATTTCAATTACTTTGAATTAATAGTATAATTTTTATAGTTTTGCAAAAATCTGTTGAAAGATATGATCAGATTTTAAAATATGTTAAAAAAAAGATTATTTCTGAAAGCCACAGGATTTAATGAAATTTTTCTTTTAAGTAATTAATTCGACAAACCAAGCTGCTTTATTACACTTTGCTGGTGAGTGAAAACATCTTTAATTGAACCATGCAACATATCCAGATAGATGCAGGTAATTTACGAAGTAACTAATAGCGGTTTTCAACGCTTTAATTATGCGAAATGCCCATTTATTTCTACTGACGGATGTTTTCAGCATTTGGTGCTGTGAAATATTTGTTAAGTTTCACCTAAATAAAAAAAAAATATTATTTGCCATAGAATTATCTGATTTTAATTCATATGAGTGGGGAGGGGGATTTTTTGCAAATGTTCTAACTAAAATCTTTTATCGCTCTAAACCCCTGTCCAAATAAATTTAGATAAAGTTTCCCGCAACCGCATTGCCTTATTCCAATTCCTTCCATTTTTATGACTTTTTAAAATTTTAACGAATTTATGCAAAAACCGGTAAAAAAAAAAAAAAAAAAGAAAAAAAATTATTTTCGACGAATTATTTTCTCATTTATACTTTTAATGCATATTTTAAATCCTTTCGGGTCGGATTTTTTGTTCAATTTTGGGAAAAAATTAGTTTTATAATAAAGTATTAAAAGTAGCTATCCAAACAACAAAAGTTAAGATTTACTGAAATTTAACAAATATGTCATTTAGTGAAATTTAACAAATATAGTCATTAGTCATACGGCAATAGGCTAAGGAAAGTTTTTGGGAGACGCTTGGAAAATGTCGTATTACAACAGTATTAAACAGACATAACAACTTTCTAGTATTTTTTATGTTTTACCACAAATTATTTGTTCAGAAAAATTGTCCTTATTTTAAATTTAAAGCATGAAACATATGCCTGAAGTAAAACATTCGCCAACGGTGTAAAGATAATTAAATAAACTTCTATTATTATGATTATTATTAAACTAACCGGGCTTCGCTCTTCTAGACAGCTGGATTGTTGACATCGCCCGTCTATATTTCTGACATGTAGATATATTAAAATTACATTTCTGACCGTGTCTGTAATAGGGCCAAAATTTTCTCAAATAAAATTTAAAAGTCAAAATAGTATTTGAAAGAAAAATAAAGAAAAAACTTCTAACTGTTAAGATTTTATGCATACGATACAATAGTAACAAAAAAAAATTGTATTTAGTGTTTAATTTTAATTTTTAAAATAATTTCTTTTAAATTTCATTTTCGACCAAAACCCTATTTGTAATATCTCTAAAAACAATCAATCAATATTTTGATATTTTTAACACGTAACCGATAAAAAATAAAATAACCTTATCTCGCATTCCGAAAATTAACTCCCAGGTATTCTTAACATAAAATTAAATCGTATTTTACTTCACCCGAAAGGAAAAAAAAAAGCAGTTGGTTGCAGCAGTCATGTGACGAAACAAATTATTATCACCTGCCGTTAAAAAAGATGGAGGAGAGAGAACATAGAAAAATAATTTTTTCAAAGCCAAACGTAACCCTCCTCCCCCAGTTATTTAGCGATAAATTAAAATCGACTTTCAGAAAAACATTTTTTGATATAGTTAAAGTTCAAAAAGTATCACGTAAATGAAAAAATTGAATGAAAAAATGTAAATTCTGTCAGAACGTGTCTTTATTTTATTTTGTAACTCCATTCGCGCTCCGGGTATCCCAATTTCAAACATTTTAGAAAACGAAAAATATGATAACGACGTCTAGAAAATATATTTTTTTAAACTAAAAATATTAACATGTTTTAAATGAAATATACCAACAGTACCACGAATGTACCGACAACAGGTAGGTCTTTTTTGTTTTTATATCTGCGTCCGAGCTCCGGAGATTGCAATTTTAAAATGCATAAAAGAAAAGGAAAATATGAAAATAGACTCTAGGAAATAAATGTTTTAAAATAATAAATAGTCATAATTTTTAATGAAAAATATCATCAGTATCAGGGGTCGGAAGTAGCGCGCTACAAGTAGCGAAACTGCTGTAGACGCTACTTTTTACAGTAGTTTGTAGTGTAGCGCGCTACAGTTTGATCAATGTAGTGTAGCGAGTAGCGCGATAGAGAAAATCAGTAGTTTGTAGCGAGAACCGACGCTACTTTTAACACTACTTCTGGGAAAAAAGTTCCATTCTGTAAATCAAGTGGTTGAAATTGCTTCTTTTGTGCAGAATTTGTTCTGATCTTTAATTTCCGAGTCGCAAAAATGACATTCGAGTGACAAATCTCAGCTACAGTGTATAGCAACGCATCGCGTGAGGTCATACATTTTTTTCCACAGACACTTGCTGCTGAAATCAAGTAACCCACCAAAAGAATTAATTTTCTTGTTGGCAACACTTGTCTATTTATTCGTTATTAAGTTCTCATGTTTTAATGCCGGGTTTCTCATTATTCGGAATTGCTCTATTTACAGATTTATTTATTTTTTGAATTTATAGTTGTTTTTCTGCAATTCCTAGATTACAATATTGTTCTTAATTATGCTACGAAATTTGTCAAGTGTGTATAAACTAACATTGTGGAGACAAACACAAAGCATTTTCTTGTATGTTATCCATCTTAACTTTTTAATGCCCTCAGTTATGTCGCATTTACTTAATTGTACCCTGGCAGACACGATATAACGAGAGGACGCAATATTATTTAATCCGTGTCTTCAATTTCTTTTGTAAATTGAACACTTTGACAGCATTTGAAAGTAGCAAAGTAGTGACTACTTTAGAAATGTTGTTTGTAGTCGCTACTTTTTAAAACAAGTAGTTGTAGTTGTAGTTAACTACATTTTCAACAAAGTAGTTGTAGTTGTAGTTCGCTACATTAAAAAAGTAGTTTTTCCGACCCCTGATCAGTATCATGAAAATACCGACAACACGTAGTTATTTTTTTGATTTTTTTATATCTTCATCCGAGCTCCAGTGATTACGATTTTAGAATATACAGAAAGAAAAATGTGAAAACAGCCTCCAGATTTTCTTTTTAAACAGTAAATTTTCATATTTTTTCTGAAGAAATATACCCTTAGTGCTACGAAAGTACGGTCTAAACATCGCAATATCTACACAAAAAAGGAAATTATGAAAAAAATCTTCAAAAATTTTTTTTTGAAATAATGAATTTAAAACAATGAATGCGGAATTGATTACTGTAGAATAATGGATGAGGCTAAGAAGTAAAACCAAAGACATGTTATAACAATATAAAACTATAAAAAAAAAACAAGAGGTAAACTTTTAACGTACAACATTAGCACAAAAACTAACATGAAGTTCTATTTTAGCGAGTTGAATTGTGTAGATCTCCACCTAACAAAATTATGCTAAACTCTGATTACTTTAAGGCGTGAAATCTTTTTCAGCGGCAGAGAATGCTGCAAAATTCACTGCCGGGAACTTTTTTTTGGAATGATTTTCATCGTGGTTTAATATTTTTTTCAATCACAGAGAAATGAGAGGAATGAATGAGTTGTGTTTACTTCGATACAATGAGATATTGCGCAGTCAAGTGAAGATATCTCAAAATATGTACTTATTTGAACATAACGCATCTCTAAAAAGTATTTTTTTTTTCACAATTTTTTAAAAAAAGGTTAATTTTATAGAATTGTTTCCAGAAAAAATAATAATTTTGAGACAAAATGGGCAACTGGCTTCTGAAATGTGGAGCAGTCAGCCTCGTATTCATTTCGGATTGTCACGTGATATGCACTTTTATAAGAAATATGCTAAAACGTAAAAGAAGTCATAATAATAAATGTATAGACATATATTATTGTTACTACGTGGAGATAATAACAGTAATAATTGTTAATACAAATTAACACTTAAGGGAAAGACATGTCCTATTAATAGACGCCAGACCCGAACTTGTTAATTACCTAAAATTCTATACGATCTAGATTACATAAAAAATCGGTCAAGTGCAAGTAACTAAAAAGTGCATAACTCGCTCTCAAAGGGTTCCGTACATTAAATTTATTAATTACTATTTATTAATTAATAAAATCCTACTACCCTTAATTTAATTTTTTCCTAATTTTAGTTTCAGTAGATTCGGAAATAGGATTGGAGGGGGGGGGGGGAGACATATTTTTCCAGTATGCTTTCGACTATATATGAAAATATAATACCTAAAATTAAAACAAATATATTTTTTACTTCGATATTACGAGATATTTTACGCGATACCCCACACGATACACCAAAAGAATTTTATGTTTTTTCAAGTAACTTAATTAGCCTCCTAAATTTTTTCTAAGCATTTTTGTGAGTGGCTAATAATCTGAAAATATGTGGGTAAAAAGGCTTTATAACTTTCACAAGTTTGAACTTTCCACATCCTATTAGTTTACGAGAAAAAGGGCTCTGACAGACGGACAGACAGACACAGGAATGATGTTATAATGGTTCCGTTTCTACTTTTTCAGTACGAAACTCTAAAAAGGGAAGTAAACATAATATCTTTATTAGAAGTCTCCTAGATTTAGAAAAAAATTAAACTTTTATGGAAGCAATGATTATTTTTTGTTAAATTTTACGCACTAATAATCTTTGAAATTTATCTTTTGCAGAAACGTTTAGCAAGTTATAAGCCTGTGTAATAGAAAATTTCAATTGCTTTAAGTTAATAGATTAATTTTGTGAATCATTTTTCTGGAAGCTACTGTCAGATCTGTTTAGATTTTAAAACATGTTAAAGAAAAGACAATATCTTAAAGTCACAGGATATAATGAGATTATTTTCCAGTTAGTTAGTTCGACAAAAGCTGCTTTATTCGTGTATAAAACAAATTCACTCTTTATCTTATCTTCAGGCATAGTTTCTTCACGTAATAGTTAAATTGGTAATCAGTCACCAATTTTTCATATCGTACGTATAGTACGTGTACTGAAAGTCTCAACAAATTTCTTTTAGAATCTTATTTAAAAAAATTATTTTCTGTTATTATTAAACAAATGCTAAACAGATACTATAATAAATAAAATTCCACACTTCTATAATTTCTCAAAATATAAAAACAAAATGCAGTGAAATTTTGTAGTTTCACAGAAGAACAGATTAAACTGCGAAAAAGTATTACAAAATCATCAATAATAATTTAATAATGAATAAAAACAAGAAAGAAAAGTCATGAGTTATGCACAGATCATGAAACACTTTTTAACACTTCCGGAGTATTGTTACGAAACTTCATCTTTTGATACGGGAAAAGAAGATATCTCAATAAACAATTTAGAAATTGCTTAACGTAGTTTTAAAGGCCCATTTTCAGCAGTTACTGTCCATAGTCGATATAGTATTCGCTTTTTTTTGTGCAGCCCTGTATATGATATATAGATCTTTGTACACACCACACAGTGTGCTAAAATTAAATTTAGCTGGAAAGTGCATATCACAGTTGAAAATTCACTTTCAGCGTTTGCCATCCATAGACTATAATTCGAATTATTTTGCGCAGCCCTGTATGGTTATTTTTCTACATTAGATATTCTAAAATTTAATTCAGTTATGAAACATAACAGAAGACGGATTTTGCGCAGCCCTGTATGGTTATTTTTCTACATTAGATATTCTAAAATTTAATTCAGTTATGAAACATAACAGAAGACGGATTTTGTGCAATTACTATTCCCAGACAGCAATATCTACAATTTTTTTTTTCACAGTCCTGTATATATCAATTTATTTATATTCTACAAACAACTCTTAGTTCAATTTCATTAGTTAGTTTCCTTCTGAGTTCAGTTTCATTAGTTCATTAGTTAGTTCAATTTCATTAGTTAGTTAGTTGGAAAATGCACAGTGCATTTAAACACACTCTTTAAGCAATTGACTCCTGTAGATAGAAATACTGATGAATTCTTTTGCGCAACCCTGTAAATGAGCTATGGAATTTATGTAATATACTAAAATTTACTGAAGATTAAAAAATAAAAATGCATCTCTGAAAAGGTACTTCCGCCATTTATCACTCATAGAAAGTACTGTAGATAAATTATTTTTGTGACCCTGTAAATGTGCAATAAATTCTATGCACATCATTTCCTATAGGAAACATTTTGTAGTGCATGTCAAAAATGCATACCAATTTCGTAATGTTCGAAGTCGTGTAACTTCATTAAAATGTACTTGAAATAATTTTTACCTATAGATCATAATGTACCGGAATTTTCTGTATATTCTTGTAAACTAACTATAAATGCTAAGCCTTTCATTTTCAACAAGAAGCGTCCTATAGTAAACCTCAGTAACATGCACAACTTTACTGTAATCCAAGTATATTTATGAAAATTAGAGCAAGGACAGATGAACAGACGAACCGAAGTGATAAACACTTTTCAATTACGAGGGCGAGTCAAATGAAAGTGAGCCAATCCACCCCGCGCAATAATGGTTCGGTCCATTATCTGCGACGCATGTGCGTAGCGAACAGGCATCTCTCATTTACAAAAGTGGCAGGGAGGTGTGAGGATAAAAGTTTTTTTAATGCTCTCATACACTGGGTTGAAGACGGTTGCGTGACATAATGGACGCTCCAAAAGATGAACAGTGTGGTGTGGTCAGGTTTTCGACAGCTGAAGGTGTTTCCCAAAACGAAATTAGTCCCAAATGGCTGCCGTGTACGGCGAACATTGCATTTCATTGGCCACTGTGAAGCGTTGCACAGTGGGGCGTTTTGATGATCTAGGTGGACAAAATTCATTTTTCCGATTGTCTCGGAATTTAACAAGACCGCGTATACTGGTAGCTGAATGTCTCTTTCGTCGAGATCCGTACGAGGTTTGTCGAAAAAACCCGATGTGTCGATTAACTACGACCGTAAAGAAGGCAGTTGGTTTGAGAGACTTTCAACAGTTGCATTATTTATCTGTAAGTTCGAAAGCAAGTCGGGACTTTTCTGTTTTATTCGAAAGCAGCAGTTTACTGGACATATGTCACATGTTTATCACACGATTTAACCTATTGTTGTTTGAAAATAAGCGCCATCTTGTATTCAAGCTTCAGCTTGACTTGTAATATAGTATTAAGCATTATTAAGCAATAAGCATTTTTTTAAAATCAAAGTGCAATCCCTAAAGTATTGAAAACTTAAGAAAGCTCCTGCGAAAGTTTGCGAATCATTAAGTTATATTAACTTGAAGTGTGTGTCTGAGTGTTTAATTCAAATCTTGCAAGTCAATTTTAACCACTTTTAATTATTCGATTCAGCTGAAACTTTGAATACATGTGTTGTTTCAATGACAATACAATATCGTAATATAAATAAATAATAATAATATAAATAATAATAATAATAATAATAATAATAATAATAATAATTAAAAATGCCAAATATTTATCACTGTTTGATTGTTTTATTACTGATACATTCGAAAACCCAGCAAAACCTAATTATTCTTCAACGCAATAATTTTGTCCACCTAGATCCTCAAAACGCCCCATTGTGCGTTGGAGCAAACGGTTCAAATAAGGACGTGAAAGTTGCAAAGACGATCCAAGACCTGGCCAAAGCCACCGTGCATTCACCCCCAACACAATTTCACAGGTTGATGAGCTGATTAGACAAGAATGGAGGATAAGCGTCGATGAACTGGCAGAGCGGGTGCAAATCAGTCCCGGAACCAGCTTAAGGGAACCAGATTCGTGTCGAACTATGACGTGAAGGAGGCAGTTGCAGACATTTTGAAGCAGCAACCCAAAGAGTTTTATGAGAAGGGAATCACGAGACTCATTAGTTAGTGGGACAAATGTCTAAATGCTCATGCAGACTACTTTTAAATAAAGTACTCCGTTTGTCATACATTTGCGTTGGCTCACTTTCATTTTACTCGCCTTTGTATATTTGAAAATGTTATAAGGTATTTTCAAAACATTTCAAATATAATGCTTAAATATTTTACAAATTACCCAATCACTGAAGCGAAGAAACATTGATCGTGGTCAGTAATTGGGAAGGGAACCTCCTGATAAAACTGCGCCGCTGTTGGCTTCCGTGTGGATTCCATATAGTACTTTGCACGCAAAGTAAGTGGTATGATAATCCTATGGAAGGCTAGTAGAGGAGAGAGAGGTACTAATCCGGAAGATTCACTTCGTCAAATAAGGATACAAATGCGGTGAAGCATCGAGGTAAAAAATCCGCCTTCCGTCGCTATTTCGCCTCTTAAACTACTATTTTGCTACACCACTTGCGTCATTTTCTGTCATAAATTTTAGTCTGCCGGGAGTTTCTACCAGAATATATCCAGGCAGACCAAAATGCTTAAAAAATACATATTTGGTACTAATTTTTTTTGGAGTAAGATGCCGTGTTAGTATCGCCAAAATGACTATTTGGTGCCCTTGCCCTCCATATCGTACCAAGACATGCCGAGGCAGACCAGTCATTCTTTCATCTACTGTTAATAATTTCATCTCGCAACTCAATCACATAGTCATTTTATCGTCGCTGCCCACCCTATTAACACAATTATTGAAAAATAGTCTACAATTATATCTCTTATTTCAAATTTATCATTTTTATATAAAAATAAGCGCACATATTTAAACATTTATCTTTTTTCATTTCAAAAACATTCAAGACTTTCTTTTGAAAGATCGGGTCACCCGTGCTCGACCCCAACGAGTCGAAACATAACATGGAATCGAACAAAACCCGAAACATTCAAGCAACCGGGTTGATTTTAATACTAATTGGTTTTGATACTTGATTCACCCGACTCCAATTTATCAGGTCGGGGATATACCCTCCTGCGCAAAGATTCGGAAAGTTGTCTAACTCTCGATCGGCCGTGGGGAATAAGACAATAACAACAGCAAATCTTTTACATGTAATGTTTCACTAAAAAAAATCAATCAAAGTTCGTAAACTTAAAGCTGTAGCATCTTGAAAGTAAAATTTTTTTAAAGAAATAGAAACTGAAATAAAGGCTTTTAAAGATTTTTTTTCTTTTCTACTGTATGTAAGTTGACATTCTTTACAAAAACATCTGTAGTTATCATTCAAATTAGGACGATATTCTGAATTGTCAATGAATTATCATATGAATTATTTTAGTGTAAAAATATAAAAATAATTTTTTTTTTTTTAAATTTCGAAACTTTTGAGATAATTTGATTCACCTGAACTGCGTCGTAAGAGGTTTTACCTTCCATCGATTTTTCATTTTAATAAACGTTTTATTAAAACACGAAACAACCATTCGGATCTTTTATTTAGACACTCGTTCGGACATTCATATATTGTATGATTGTCCTTCTTTTAATGTATTGCATTTATAAAAGCTTAGAAAGTTTTATTATAATTTAGAAATGCCGTTCATTTATTAAACAGTCAGGATTTTAATTATGGATTAATTTTATAATCTCTAAATAATATTAAATTCTAGAAACACTATTGATTATTTGGAACACTAGCAAAGCAAGTTTGAATTAGTAGAAGAACTAATAGAGTAATTTGAATTGTTCAATGACATTCGTTATTAAGTTTACAGAGAATTAAAATTTTGATGACATTGAAAGCAGATTTGATTTAAATGTAGATTAAGAGTTTTGATGTTTAAAAGATGAACAAATATGTTTTCAGGAAAAGTCAAACATTATTTTGAACTTTGAATGAAACAAGTATTGTCATTTATAAATTTCCTCATACATAGATACTTTATACAGGATGCTTGTAAGCTGTTTTAACAAAATAAGAAGAGTGACAATACACATACAAGCGAAAAAATATGTATAGAATGTCAGGGGGGCAATCTATATTTTCAGCCAAAAATACAGGGTGTTTCATTCCAAGATTATCATTTATAACTTAAAAAATAATGAAGATTATTTTAGAAAATTTTCCAACAGACTAGTTTGGTTTTGTGGGAAATGTGGCGACATCACTGTAAATGTTCGACGTGCGATGTAATTCGGTTAGTGACATAGTATATACTATCAGTTACCTTCTGATTTATGGAGCGTATAGATTAGTGTTGTTTGGATGCAAATAGTGGCCTTATACAACAATTTACGTGATGTCGTCACATTTCAGGCATAACGGAATAAGTCTGATGAAAATATAGTTATAATAAATTTATTATTATTGAAGTTAGGGGCGAAAATTTGCGCTTACTGTGTGATCTCTGTATTTTTGACAGAATAAGTGTGATCATGATTTCCTATACAAAATTTATCACTGGATATTTATGTTATTTCTTCTCTTATTTTGTTAAAACTGTTTACGAACTCATTGTATACAGATCTTAAACTCTACTAACAAAATAACAGGGATGTCAGCACAAGGAAAAATACACTACGTTATAGAATCTAATGTGGCAGTACCTTATTCAGTTAGAAATACAGTGTGCCATTCCAAGCTGAACCTGAATTTTCACTTGTAATTTTAACACTGGTGAATATAATGAGACAAACTTTTCAATAGGCTTATCTTGTTTTATATAAAATGTGATATCAAGTGCTTGAAGTGCGTAACAATTCAGTCATTGGTGAACTTATTGGTGACTATGTTTCGAAAAATTAAGCACCCAGTTTATAGTTATTTGAACGCGGCCCAATTCAAGCAATTATTATGTTGTTCCACAGTTTCACACATAACAAGATAAATCTATGGAAAATTCCTTTACAATATTTTTATTTTGTTAAAATGATTAAAAGAAAGTAAGGTTTGGTTTATCAAAGGACATCCTGTATTTTTTTCTGACAGAACAAGTGGATTGATATCTCGGATTCCATAGCAGGTGTTTTATGTCTTCACGTGTACTATCACTACTCCTATTTTGATCAAAAAGTTCAGGACCACCTTGTATATACAAAACGTCAGAGAATGGTACTATGTATTGAGTTCCCTATTTACAACTTATTTCTATTTTTCATTGTGTGCTTATCGCCAATTAGAAAATCTTAATCACTTTATTTTTCACGAGAGAAGGTGCAATTTGATAAAAGCTTAAGGCATAAACTTTTATCTCGACCTGTTATAGTCTCATAATTCATTTGAGTAGTGACATAAAGGCGTTACATTTATTGGTCTAGAGCCCTAAAGCAGAATATTTTGCGATGTTCTGCAACGAACCTTCAGCTGATCAAAAATGTTCTGCAGGAATAAAAAAGTAAAACACAGGCAGATTTTCTTGTATATGTAGGAGTTCAATTTCATCTTGTATAGAAATGCTAAAGACATTTTGTAAAACGCTAACAAACATACAGACCAAAGAAATGACGAATTTCGCAATTTTACTCCAATCGAATGATGAATTTCGCATTTTTTCCCCTCGTAATCGATTGACGATTTTTGCAATATTTTTGAGATTTTTCTCGGGTAACTGGCGAATTTCAAGATTTTTTCTCTGAATTGATCATCGAACTCCAAAATTTTTGTCAACATGACTGATTGAAGAATTGCGAAATATTTTCCAACACTTGACTGACGAATTTCACATTTTTTTTTACCAGCAACCGATTGGCGAATTTCAAATATTTTCGATATTTTCTTTTGACCGACTGGCAAAATTTTCAGCTCTTTCTTTCGACCAATAGGCAAAAATCGCATTTTTTTTCAAGCAGCTGATTTCCAAATTTCTCGTTTTTTTTTTTTTTAACTTACAATCGATTGTTAAATTTTACGATATTTTCCTTATTTATCGATAAATGTTGCAGATTTTCTTGCGACAGATTGAAAAAAATTGTGAGTTTTTCCGCGACTGATTGACGAATTTCGTGATTTTTTTCTGAGGATTCACTGATGAATTTAGTTTTTTAACCTGCGACTGATAGGCGAAAATCGTGTTATTTTCTTTCTACCAATTAGAACATTTTGTCGCTTTACCGTGCAACCAATTGAGAAAAATCGAGGGATTTTCCACAACTGATCAACTAATTTAGGGAATATTTTAGCCGCGACCAATAGCCAAATTTCGTGATATTGTCTTTCTGCCGACTGGCAAATTTTGCAGTTTTTTCTTGCGACCGATTGGAGAAAATTGTGTTTTTTTTCCGCTACTAATCGACGAATTTTACATTTTTCCCGACAATCCACTGACAAATTTCATGGTTTTCACCCGCGACTAATAGGCGAATTTTGCAATATTTTCTTTCTACAGAATGGCAAATTTTGTCACTTTTTTTGTGACCGATTGGCATAAGTAGCGCGGTTTTTACGCGACTGATCAACGAATTTCAGATTTTTTTTCCAACGATCCACTGACGAATTTTGCAATATTTTCCTTCTACAGACTGGCAAATTTTGCAGCATTTCGGTCGATTGGCGAAAATCGTGGATTTTTTCCGTGACTGTTCTACGAATTTTGTATGCTTTTCCACAACCAGCTGGAGAATTTTGTGATTTCTCCCCATGATCGACTGACAATTTACTTGAGCTTTTCTGTGATCAATTGATGAATTTCACAATCTTTTTCAATGAATGATTCAAGAAGTTTATCATGTTATTGACAGAAGAATTTGGCGCTTTTTCCAACGAATGAATGGTGAATTTTGTTAAAAATGAGAATCTGAAATGTTCTGCAGCGAAGTTTATTTTTCTGCGACGTATGTCGCACATTTAAGCATATTCTGCTTTAGGGGTCTAGAGTATTATGGACAGAAACAGACTTGCCAAATCTGCCATTATATTTACTCGTCTAGCCCTTTCACGTACTCACCTGAAAGGCCCAGTTCTATATTGTGGGTTGCCTCAGTTTGGACAAGCGCCTCCAATATGAGCATGAGCTTCGCACGTATGTTGCTTCTCTGATAAATAAATGTACTGTACTATATGTATTGACAAATGAGATTTGCGAACCCTGAAAAAGCTAGAAAAGAAAACTCGAGTTAAAATTTTGAGGAAAATAAAAGAAAAAATTTAATCATATTTCTTTACGTTTTAATATCAAGTATAAATGTAGATTTCGGCTGCAAAATTGTTACTCATTTAGTACCACCCAGGGCGCACGTGTAGCTTAAGGAATGCTACGGACGCGAGTAACGTTGCTCCCTAACCTCCCCGATTGTCCAAGAAGCAGTGCTGTAGCTGCCTTTCGTCTCGCGACAAAGCATGATTGTTTATATGCTCATCTTTTCCGTCTCCAGATAGTGGATAGTCCTGACTTACCCCTCTGCTGCAGTGGTGCGACGATGACTGCTGACCACCTCTCTGACTGTTCAGCACTCACGAAGAACTGCATTTACTCCCGTTACTGGGAGGCCAGAGATTCTTTACACATTTTAACTTCTTGATTTTATGTGGTTCTCATGTTAATTACCCTTTACTTTGTTCCTGTGTTTGGTGTTATCTTTTTACTTATATTTCTGTTTTTTTTTTCATGATCTCTGTACGGCATAAGGATAATGTCTGTTCGCCTGGAAAAAAATGTAGATTAGTGCATAAATCCATACAGACAGACGTATGCATAATAAGTATATACAAGATGCCTACTGAAGTCCTGTCCTCCCCCATTAATGTCAGAATGCCAGCGGCTATGCCTAATTGGCTATGCACTACGCGATGAGAGGCATCTAGAGACAAACTGCGGAGTTGGCGTTTCTATCTCAAAAAAGGTACGAGATACGGGACAAAGGCAATAACAAAGTGGCAGAGCGTCCTTGTTTCAGTATGAAATGATATCTTAAAAGTAAAAATATCTTTATTAGAAGCCCTGAAATATAATTTTTTATATCGTATCATTAGCTTAAATACGACACAACTCACTTATAGAAGTGTAGAATTTTAAGGCAGTCGCACATTTACTAATAAAACTAACACATGTAAGCAAGGTACAATTTATTTTAATGAAAAAAATCTAGTTAAGTATGCTCGCTATGTTTTTCATCGGATCACATGCTGAATGCATGATACATTTTCTAACAAAGATTAAGCACATTGAGAATACTTAACTTGATTTTCTTATTAAAAGAAGAAACTGTACCTTGCTTACATGACTAAGTTTTATTAGTAAAAGTACGTTTTTCTTATAATACCACATTTTAAAATACAACTAGTGGGCGTATTTAAGCTGGCGATTGGATATAAAAACATTATATTTATGGGCTTCTAATAAAATAATTTTTACTTGTAAAACATCATTTCATACTAAATCAAGGACCCTTTGCAACTTTATTCATGATTGTTTCCTCGTATCACGTACATTTTCGAGATAGGAACGATAACTCCATAGTTTACCGCTAGACGGCACTTAATTGGTCTCATCTTGTAGTGCATAGCCTCTTTAATTTACCTAAACACCAAGTTCATGAGTATAGCTTTTACCGTTCTGAAGTCAGTGGGGATTAACAGGACTTTAGTTGGCACTGTTGTATATGCATACATATGCGTATTTATGCATGCACGTAAATACAAAGAAAGAGAAAGGGAGGAATAAGAAGAGGTGCAAAGATGACATACCAATTATATTTGCATGTCTGCACCTGTATGATATCTCTTTTTGCTACAACACAAAATATACAATAATACATGTACGTTTTAAAAACATTCTACTAGAATAAAATTCAAATAAACTTCAGATTATGTCTGCTTTACTTTCTCTCTATACCGTTACATAGAATACAAAATTTTTACTCTAGCGATAAGATATGCTGTTTCTTTGATTAAACTCAGAAAATAGTCTATTTCTGTCTAATGTTCCAAGAAAAATGTTTGAGAGTTTCCATTTTTTGAACAAACTAAAAAATGAAAAAAAAAATGCAGATAAAATTCTAAAGTGTTAGACTTTATTTCTATTTTATTTTGAGTTAAATGGAAATCACTTAATTTGTTCTTTAAAGTAATATGCTGGGAAAGAGAAATCGTATGCATTCTCGAATTTTATCAGCTCATGTAATTGGATATTTCTATTTGAAATATGTTTGTCACAATAATATTTTTTCCATTCACCTCCTATAGTTTCATACCTTCATAAAAATATTTACAGATGACAAATTTTATTTTATGCTTAAGTGATTGCATTTATATTAATAATTGCTGAATAACTTATCTAAAATTGCTTTTTAAAAAAAAATAGACCATTTCAAACACAATTCTTTTAAACAAGAAACTTTCTTTTAAAATAAAGAATTTTTAAACTATACATAAATCTAACCTTTATATATATATTATATATATATATTACATAATCTAATTTTTATATTTAAGAGAACATAGATAAATATTATCTCTACGAAATTAAAATACATGGATTTTAAAATGTTTCTTTTCCATTCTCATTTATTTGGAATTTTTTTCACCATTCTTTGAAAACTGATTCTATTCTTACACAGTGCATCTCAAAAGTATATGGAGAGGCAATTTTTTGAAATAGCAATTCAAAAAATGAAGCTATAATCACGAAAAAAAAAATTAGCATATGGAATCATAACATAAGTTTATTTTTTTAACAAGTTCTTGTAATACCAGAAGAAGTAAAAGTCTAGTGGCTGAAGGTATTTTGTACTACCAAGGGGTAGAAAGACAACCTCCACATTGAATCCCAGGTTCTTGGTACAAAAGAAAAAAAATCGGGAAGATGCTTTATTCGTTTGACCATTCCACGCGTCTAGCACCAGAATATTCTTCTTGTGAACCAATCATCTCTTTTAGATTCTGAAAGTATTCAACAGTATTTTACTTTCAATTGCAATATCCAACAACCAAAAAAATTCTCTTTCTATCAACCCCTGTTCAGCCGTGAATAACGATTGACTTAACTCTTCTGAGGACGTATTTTGTGCCTCAGAAGATTCCCCAAAATGTTCGAAGAGCTGAATATCAAGAAGTATTGCAGTTACCGCTTGTTAGAGATAGTATTATAGCATAAGGGCTCATCATCTAGCCCATAATAACTGGGCCCGAATTCATATGTCACAAGGTTGTGTGCCACTTTCTCTGAACCAGCGCGTCTGGAATGCGAGCAACAAGTACTTCTAAATTCTCTATGTTTGAGTGCCTGAGGAAACTGCCTTCTTATTCCCTGTCCATGCGCTCTTTCTGTCCCATTGGACAAGGCAAAGAGTTAGTTCCTGTTAATAAGTAAAGGATAAGCATTCATATTATATTTCCCAAGAGACGTGGTGCATAAATGAACAGAATCTTATTCTGGCTTGTTTAATTCTTTATGAATGACAGCATGAAAAAATGGACCCATACCTCGTGAATAATTCGATTCAGCAAGTAATTCGTATAAATATGTATAACATAATTTAAATGTTAACCTATCTTAAATTTATTCTAAAATTTCTCCATTTAATTTTACTATATTTCGCCTTAAATGCTGTTATTTTCTTCCCCTTTCATAAAATCCTTAATTTTCTACATGTCATAATATTACTTTCATTTTGGCATCGCGCAAGTAATATTTTTCTTTGAATGAATTTCGAATTCGGAACATTTTATTATGATCCAGATTCTTCGAGAGATTTGTAGAAACATTTTTTCGCGCTTCTTTTGAGACCATTTTGGCTCAAGTTTATGCTTAGGCGGTGGATACCATATTCGAGACTTTTGATTAGTAGTATGCATTTTTGTGATCGTCCGCTATGGGTTTAAAACCAACTGCACGAGGTTGGAAGTGAACTTTTTCATTGTTATCGTCTGCTAAATATATCCACGACACCAGAAGCAATGACTCCAGTTTTTTTTTTTTTTTTTTTTTTTTTTAAGAATTTTGCCGTAATTAAATTGTATTGAAACGTCGTGTTATTTTAATTCGAGAGTACTTTATCGATTTTGTGAAGGCGAATGGCAATAAACAGTTTAATTTCAAACTGTTTGATAATTTTATCTAGGGAAAACTCCAATTATTATGCGACATCTGCCACGCTTGATTTAATCACGTGACTGAATTTTTTTTTAACTAACGGCACGAATTCCATCTGCATGCTAGTAAGTCTGCTATGATAGTATTCTTATCTTCTTATCTGCAACAGCACTGGGTATGTGATCGTTTGGAGTGGCCATCATCCTTTTGATGGCTGTTCACTGACATCCAACAACTTCTGCTATCACGTAATTGCTGTACAGCTACTTAATGGGATATCGCCATATACATATATATAATTTTATGACAAAAGCTTTCCAGCAATACCACTCTTGACCGAAAACCAATACTATAACAACTGAGTGTATTCACTAAAAAATATTCCAACTGAAATTTTTAAAGATGCAAATTGCTAGTGATGTCTCTTGTTTTTGGTATCTTTTTGGAGAAACAAGAGCAAGCAATACACCGAAAAAAGGCTTAGGAAATTTCTGCACATAATAGAACAATTCAATATTGTTCAATTAATGCATTATATGAATGTTTTTAATTACATTTTCGTTACAAAATGTTGGTTCACGTTAATTTTATCATTCCAATTTTAGCCGCAGTATATCTGAAATCATACGTTTCATATGTGATTATACAAGAACTTGGACTTAACAAATGTAATAATTTAAAAATAAAATTTACAATATATTTTTATGCTTCCTGGGATAAACTTTATTGAATGTTATCTTAAAATCTAAACAAGTTAATTTAAAATGGAACTCTAGACATTTCGAAGTATATTTTAAATGCGATAAACCCTCCCAGCTTTACTAGAATTCAAATGTAAATGATTTCTGAAAATATTACAATTAGAGGGAAAAGCTTTTCATGCAACATAATTAAAAAAAATCAATAACCATGGAAATTTTAAATAATTATTTAAAATATATATCTTACATTTAGCATATTGGAACTTAAAAATTTTGCTATATGTTGCTATGCCTCTTTGCAATACTTTACTACAAAAGCAGACATTGAAAAAACAGTGTTTGATATTGCACAGTTGCATTCCCGGTTGTTAGAAATATAATTAAAAATTATAATATAATTTAACTTATAATGTAATTTAAATTATAATTATTTTCATTTAAAAAAATTTCTTACGTACACGAAGAAACGTTGATCAAAATTTTCTTTTTTATTAAAATATATTTTCCTGTTACAAGCATGAATTTGAGAGTAAATCAGAAATAATTAAAACATTTTGCGTTTATACATGATTACCCAATTAATTTGAGCATTATTTTGAATTATTATAATAAATACAGAAGCTTCTATATTTTGTTAAATATGGAATATTACGTTCTGATCGCGGATACTGGAATTCTATTTGCACTAAACCAATGGTTCCCAACCTTTTTTGGCCGTGCCCCACAAAAGCATCTCTAAAATGATGATGCCCCCCCCCCAAAAAAAAAAAAATATAATTCTTATAAAAATTTAAATGAATGAACTGATAGAGTAAAAAACATTTAACATTGATCCTGAAACATACCGAAGGTAATGGATGAATCAAATATTTTTTATAATCATCTGATACTACTCGTAGTTTAAAGTATCGTTGGCACATAAAGGGTCACTTTTAATCTCTTAAAACGGTCGCCACGTATGCGTGATGTATAGAGTGCTCAGAATCCTTGATTAGATCAATCAATAATTTTGAATAAGACATTTTTGTCTTATTTAATCACAGAATTTCTGCGATTAAATTATACAACAATTTCTCAGAATAAAATGTGATAAAAGATTCTGGAAAGGAAGGTCGACAAGTAATTGTTAAATATACACTTGAATAGTTTCATGTGTAAAATTGACTTCCATGTGACATATTGCAGTGCGACTCATTCAATAAATAGTCGAAAAAGTTGTTTAAAATTCTAAAATACTTATAAATAAAAAAAATTATAAAAAAATTTACATAGATAAAAGTACCTAAATATCTTTAATATTTTTTTCTATAATTATTCTGGTACAAATGTATTTAAAACTTTTGAATGGAGGCTTTTAAAAAAGTTAATAAAAAACTTGTTTGTTTTCATTTTTTTTTTTTTAATTTGAATGTGTAACTTTTATTTTCAGTCTACAGCATTACTATTACAAAAACAATTCAAAGGGTATGAGTTCACAAAAATCTGGAATTGCCCCCCTGAAAAGTCAAATTGCCCCCTGTGGGGCGTACGCCCCCCGTTGGGAACCACTGCACTAAACACATGTTTTGTATTTGCTGCTGTTTCTAACCAGCACTGTTTTAATTTTACATATATAAGAAAAGCCTTCATGAAGAATTAAGTTTTAACCCTTTAACGGATAAAGCATTTCAATTGTTAAAATGTTGAAATAAATTATTCACACCGGAAATTATGAACAAATTTATTTCTCTATATAAAAAAAGCGATATTTCACTTATATAATAAATGGAAAACATTTCTATTAAAATTCTGCTGTCATTGTGGAATTTCGTAATTAAAGTTTTGTGGTTTCCTAGGGAAACCAATGAACGTTAAAGGGTTAACGCAGTTACATTTTAATTTTACATCGGTTATTTGTGCTATTTTAAAATTAGATTTATACATAAATTATTCATATTTAATTATATTTTCGAGAATTTACATGATTAATGAATCAATATCTCTAACTATCTTTGAAAGGCATCTTAAAAATGCAGCTACTACACGTCGCGTGATTAATACCAAAGGTCTAAGCACAATTAATGGCAGACAAAATTAACAAGATCAAATTAATCAAATTCAATACAATCAGTTGTGGTTAGGAAAAAAAACTTCATTCTAAGAATAAGACCCACACCTACATGCGACGTCTATTTCTGTGTATTCCACCAGACTTTGAATTATCTTCAAGCTGAGGGAGGTTATACGCACACAGGGTTGTTCCAAAGAGATTGCAAAAGCTTTAACTGTTTACATGTTACAGATACGTAGGCAATGTAAATCTCTAAAGTGTTCAAAATAAAGTAGGAAATGTGATTATTTTGATGAAATATTCCTACCACTAATTATAAAACAATTACACTTTTTAAGTTTTTATGCGGTCCCTGTGTCCTGTAAGTTGCATCATTAATAAAAGTTTAAGACCAAACGATGCTTATGACAACATATAAGACTTCTTGCTATTCGCGATGACAGTTTAAATTCCTTGCTTAAACGCCAAGATGCGGTCTTCAGGCTTACAGATTTTCCTGCAACAAGTAAAATTGCCTTTATTTTCTGATAGGAAACCCTAGGCGAACGCACAGCTATTCACCGTATAATATGGTTGTCTCGAGAGGTTGTTGCTGTTGGTTGACCGGATCGTTGCCTTGCAGTAAATATCCCATCTAAAACTAAATGCAAGCAAGACTGCTGTACATAATGTCTTAGTGAAGCTTGAAGTAGATGGGAAATTTACTTCAAGAGCAACAACGTGTCGAGATGGCCATATCATACGACGCATAGTTTTGCATTCGCATAAGAGTCCTGTAAGAAAGTAAAGAAAAATTTGCTTGCGACAGGAATAAATATAAGCCTGATGACTGTATCTAGGAATTTGGATAGTCAAGAAATAGCAAGGAATTTGAATTGTCATCGCCAAATAGTACGTGGTCTTAAATTTTGCATAAACATCGAGTGGTCTTGAACTTTTCTTAATGACTATATATTTAGAATTTGTTTCCCATGCTCTGAAAAAAATGAAGTACTTAAAAATGAGTAAGCCCATGTACTCATATAGAATTGAGTATCTTTAGATCAAAAATGAACCTGTGATTTCTTAATTTTGATCTATGACATGTGATCAAAACCAAACCAAACGATAATTTTGTACTTTGTAATGATTTATTTCATTCCTGATGGCATAAAAGATGTTTATTAACAGGAAAACAATGCAATATACCCTGGAAATCAGAGAATAATGCAACATTTTTATTCCTTGGAAGGAACTATAACTTGCCGTCTCTTTTATAACGCGTAAGAATACAGTGTTGGTTGACTGTTGATTGCTTCGCTTTGCCACAGAGTACCTTTCCGCAATAGAACAATTAAAGTTCCATTCTTCTATGACCCAAAATAACCGAGTTATGATACTTTGAATTTTATGAAATTTCGTAGTTCTCTAGCACTACAAACGAATGAATGAGTTAATGCTGAAAAGTTTTGAAATTTCACAAAAGTCAAAGTATTATAACTTGGAGAATTTGAGTCGTAGAAAATGGAACTTTTAATGTTGTACTTGTCAAAGCATGAAGGAAATATTTCTAAATATGACTTATAGGAACTAAAGACCGTATAAAAAGTTAAAAAGTGTAACTTTATGAAAATTAATGGCAATAATTTTTCATCAACATAATCCTACCTTATTTTGAATACTTTTGCAATTTACATGTGAACATATCACCGAAAGGTAAAATATTAAAGCGCGTTTCAATTCTTTTAGTACCCTGGATACTGTTTTTTCTCTTTAGAAAAGCTTTCTGCAAAGATTACCCAAAACACCTGCTTACTGATTAAAATAAGATACCCTTTACCGTATAGTAAAACATTTAAAATGTCAGTACTCTGTTATTAAGAACCGAAGAAGTTATACGGAAGAATTTTAAAGGCAGATTGTCTAAAATTAATTTTAGGATAAATATGCATTATTAAATTTATACCGCAGATCGATTTTATTGAACAGTATAATCCCGATTTAACGTTTCCCTATTTGAGGATCTCCTCAATTTAACGATAAACTGTAATGGTCCGATTTCTTCAATATTTATTTCTACTAGGATACTACTTTTAAAGAAATTTTTTTTATGAATTTCAAGTATTTGAAACGTTTCTTGAATAGAGTCGTCATTTCTTTCTCTGTTGTTTACTGTTTAATCAAGCGAAAAATCCTCTAAACTGCGTATTAAATGGGTGTTTTACATGAATGACATATGTATAATGCGTTTTAAATAATTAAAAATGTTTTGACACAAGAGCTACATTAGAGAAAAAGCAAAGAAATTGTGAAAAAAAGATTTAAAAGTTATAGGTATATATTTAATTCACTTAAAATAATATATAATTAAATACTGTTGGTAATAATTTCTTTTTAAATTCAATAAACAACTTTTATGCACTTTTGATTTATGTAATGTGTTCTTTGATTTAACGCTAATCCAAATTTAAAGAGTATTTTTAAAAGATCCTTTGCCATAATTAAGTCAAGGCTCAATTTTGTTTCTAAAACAACCCTTTTTATTTATACTTTCAATTAAATCACTTAAAAATTATATTTAAATGAAAATAGGTTTGTAAATGTTAATTTTATAAAGGTATCTTTAACATAAAAGGACTTAAATTTTTTAAAATGTAGTTATGATTTCATAAAACAACCAGGCAAAATGAACAGACTTTAATGAAAAGGAAAATATATGGTGAAAATTGTTTTATTTCTAGAGAGTGAAAATAAATATCATTTTGCATCATATGGAAAATTACCTAACATCAATCGTAATGCTTTTTATGTTCGAATCTAGAGAACACCTGTAAATCAGCGTTCGTAACTTCAAATACCTAAAACATGATGTATAATTGCTATTTCACAGAAATTTTTTGCTTTCACTGTTTCATTTATGAAAGGCAATTTTTCAAACTTATTTGAAAAAACTTTAATTGTAAATGTTACAACAACATGGTTTACCATGGCCTGGTATATAATCCAGATCCAGAGACTGGAAGGCTGAATAACACACCGGAATGTAGTGGAAACTGCTGAATTTGCAAGAAGTGTGATTTCCTTGATTAAAAATGGATTCCAAGAAACAGTGTTTGTTAGAAATCTGTCGAAGCATTGTCACCACCTGCTACCACAGCAACTGACGGCCAGTGTACAGGGTGGCCATAATAAAAGTGACAGTACTCAGCGTGATCTGTAGAACTATCTAATTGTGAGAATGGAATCAAATATTGTATTACGGTTAAACAAGACGGGGGAATTCCGCGAACAAAAATAGTTTCAAAAGTCACCACTGGGTGGAAGTATGGTGCTGTGTAATAGAAAATAGAGTTTAATTGCCTTATTGAGATGGATTTTAATCGTTAAATGTTCTAAATAAAAGTTAATATTTTTTCATTATTGATTCTGCATTTTTAAACTCTCTTTCCTATTACACAGTGCCACATTTACACCTAGCGGTGACTTTTTGAACTATTTGTTTTCGCGGAATCCTTCGTTCCCCGTCTTGTTTAATCATAATACAAAATCTGATTCCGTTCTCGCAATTAGACCACGCAGCTACAGAGCACGCTGAGTACTGTCACTTTAATTATGCCCCCCCCCCCTGTATAATGCTAACAGATTGTTTTGAAATAGAACAAACAATACTATTTTAGATGCAAACAGTGATTCTTTTGGTAACATGGCGAGGATGACGAGCCAAACTGCCGGAAATAAGTTTCATCAAAGTGGCCTCAATGCAAGTAGACCAATGGTGCAGCTTAAAGAAGATGGGCTGCTGAACATCAGGACTGGACGCAAAATGATTTGAGTCAAGTGATTTTCACTGGCGAGTACCGCTGCAGTAGTCTGCAGTATGATAACCGACGTGTTCTGGGATGAAAAAAAAAAAACCAGACACACAAAATAAGCTTCGATCATAGTACAGGAAAGGTGATTGAGGATCTAGATAGGAATCAGTATTGATGAAAGTATGAGTATGCATTTTATAATTGAAAGCCTAATGGAGGTAGTTCATCTAGTTTTTCCAATATGTAGAGCTTTGGCACCTAACCCGGAATGCTCCCCCACACGCAGAGGTTCATTAGGGAATTCCAGCGTCCAGCGAGACAGACGAGTTGGGACCCACAGAGAGCCGCGAACTCCCAACATTTATAATTAAAAATATCGATACATAATCGTTAATTGGGGGGGGGGGATATCATAATGTGGTCATTTACATGCTCTGCCTGAGCATCGCCCACTAGCTACACAAGGTAAGGTCAAACAAGACGGTGAATAACTTGAAGTGTGTGCCGGAGACCAGATCTCAGACTACATCGGGCGCTATAGTACCGTCTGAGCAAGCTCGGATCACGACACTGGTTGGTACCATTTAAGGCAGCTGAACGAGGTGGTCAGCGAGGTAGTTGAAAGAACCTAGACGACTAGTTGGCTAGGTTCGATAAGTTGAGGAAAATGTTATGAGTGTTTATGAGTTTTGTTAAGAGTGCAGGGCGTGTTAATATGTTTAAAAACCAGTCCTTAGGGGGCATGGCTAGGCGAATGATTTGCCAGTGCTGCGAAAGCGTGCAGTGATGAAAGACATCGGTAGCAGTACAGAAATCTCCGCACTAACATCTGTGTGAACTGGTACATTTCAATTTGTGCACGTAAGTGCTAAAGTTTCTATGGCTGGTGAGGAAGCTTGTAGTGTATGGTGTTAGTGTATAGAGATTGTAGAAAACCTTCGAGATAAGGTCATGCGTATGACATTGTCTGTTGATTCCCAATAGCCTTACAATTCAATTAGGGTCTTAGAAAGACCCTCTTTATGAAGGAGGGTGGTATTGGGATGTGGTGATCTGATGTGGTGTTAGTTGTGCCTTGCTTTGCCAGTTGAATGTTATTATATAAGGAATGTCAGCTTGACGACCGAAAGATATACAGACTAGATAAACAGGGTTCATGGCAGTATAACTGTAGCCTTAAGCTACGTTATAATGCAGTCTCATGCGATACATCATACAGATCAATTTGTGAGCACGTACAGCGCATAGAGATGCAAGCATACACTCTTGATTTAAGTACGATTGAACACGTCTGAGCACACTAGGATTCCAAACTGCAGCATAGACCAATAATTCCGTTAATTTTCTTAGATTTGAAAATTCCACTTCTTGAAGAATGGAACAAATTCTTCAAAACCTCATCGACAATCTCTTAGCATCCATGGAAATCAGGCTTGCAACAATAAAAGAGTACTTCACACTTTCACATACAATATTAAAAATTCCTTACCAGCTTCAAACACTAATTTTGTAATTTTACTGTTATCTAAATCGGTGCCTTAGAGATTCGTATACTTGACTTATTTTAAAGTAATAAAATTCTCAAAAATGATTTCTCTGAGTGCGTTTTCGGCATTACACTTTAACAAATTCATACTTCCTATTTTATGTTTATGCATGGCTGTATTGCACGATTTATGCTATTTTTTGCTTGCTGTCATAGTTTTTTTTTACGACTACTTCCTTAAACGCATGTTGCTAAACTGATATATCTCGGGCACAATAACATGGTCAATGAGTAACACAAATATACAGCGTGTGTAAAAACTTTAAGAATAGCTAAAAATTGTAAAAAAATTGATAAATTTAAAATAAGATAATTGAAACACTGTAAAAAATTGCTGCAGTGATATTACTGCAGCAGAGATTCCAGACAATGTCCGTAAGAAAACGGGTTTTGTCCCTAGATGAACGGACTTTGCTCTTACATAAACGGGTTTTGCCCGTAAAAACATGAAATTTATGGAAATTGACCGTTTACCTTGAAAAAGGGGCATTTTCCGTTAAATTACGGCAGAAATTCCCGGAGAATGCCCGTGAATTTACAAATTTTTTTTTTTACAGTGAATGGAAATTTAATGTTGATCATAACGTTGAAATACTAATATAAAAGTCAACAAAATGTATATATGAGCTTTTTATTGCAAAAAAATAATTATGCAAACAAACGCTGTTTTCGCTTGTATAAAAACTTTAAGGACACTACTATGTTTTATAGAATTTTTTACTTATAACTATTATTGATTTGCATGTTAAAAACTCTTGTGTATATTGATTTTTGTGACGTTTTCTATTAAGAGTTTTGTTAATTTTATAATAATGCCAAAATAAAGTAAACTGACTGAATATGAAAAGGTTGCTGTTGCATTTTTTGGATTGTCAGGAATGAGGTATTGATCTATTGACAAACAGATAAGAAGATCTAAAACCGCCATAAATAATTTGGTACGGTTAAAAGAAGAGCATGGCAAAAAGAAACGCTGGAAGCAGACCAAAAGCCTTGCCATCCAGAGATAGAAGAAGAGTTTTAAAGTTAGCGTGAACTGGAAAAAACTCCAGTGAAGAAATTTTACGAACGACTGTGTTCAATGTTTGCAAGAAAACAATATTCAATACAATTACTAGATCTGGGAATTTCCAATGCAGAACAAATTTGTGTAAACGCTCTTTACTGACTAGACACAAAATCCAGCTTTTACAGTTTTCAAGACGAATGATGACTTGGGACGACAAATGGCTGTAGGTTATTTTCCCCGATGAAACAAAATGGAACTTATATTGTCCTGATGGCTGGAAGTATTTGTGCCTGATTTGAGAAAAGAAAAAGCAAATTTCTCAAAACGTCAATTAGGTGGTGGATCCATTTTGACATGAGGTTGCTTTTCGTTTAACGGCGTGGGGTCACCTGCATTTCTTTCAAGAAAAATTATTTCAAAGGCTTATCTAATACCTTTTTCTGGTCATCTTTCACCTGTTGCAACACTTTTGGCAGCGGGAAAATGGATTTATCAGCAAGACAATGAGCCTATCCACACAAACCGCAGGAAAAAACTCTGGTTCCATAAAAAAAAAGTATTGGAGTTTTGCAATGGCTACCCAGAAGTCCGGATCTAAACCCTATAAAGAACTTGGGAGGGGATTTATCAAGACAAATTTACAGAAATGGAAGCATTTTTCCTCAGCTTTAGAACTCAGATCTACGAATCAAGATGAATGGTACAAAAATACTCCAGAACTTCGTCAAAAATTAATAATGTCCATGAAAGATAAAATGGTTGCGGTCATTAAAAGCAATGGTGGGTATACAACATATTAAGTATTTGTTTCTTCTTTACTGCATTGTTCTTATTTTGATGTCCTTAAAGTTTTTACACAGGCAGAAATAGTGATTTTTTGTATAATTATTTTATTTTCGTTATAAAACACTGACAGATAAATTATTTGACTTTTTTATCAGATTTTCAACTTTATGATAAGAATTATATAGTAAATTTTTTTACATCTGATATGAAATTTATCAAACAACTTAAAATGTTTTGTTGTCCTTAAACTTTTTACACGCACTGTAGGTGAAATTATCCATTAATTAAGGAGAAATCAACACTACCAAGTAGTAGAATCTAGATTTTACTTAAATATTGCATTTCATGCATCTTTTGAGTATCTTAGCATTTTTAGTAGCATTTTTTCCCTGCAGCATCGCAAAATCTTTCACTGTCATCACCCAAGTTATCGTAAGTGGACTGTAGTAACTTTATATTGCCAGAGAAGAAGATGATAGTTAAATTGAATGTTAAAAAACAGAAAAGTTAAATGGAAAATCTTTGCGTCAGTGCTTAGAATCCTTCATCGGGTCGGGTTATCCCACTTTACAAATCTGCTATTTGGCTCGCGTCGGGTTTGTGCAAATTGTTTTCATTACGGGTCTGGTTGATTCAAATTGTTTCGAGTTCGGGACGATTTTGCGTTTGATTTTGACTTTTGCAGAGTGGTTTCATGTTAACCCGATTTTACAAAAGTAAATCCAGAATATTTTTTCCCATATGAAAAAATATATCTTTGAATTTGAATGTGTATATGTATTGTTCAACATAAAAGATAAAATTGATATTAAACATAAATTTATAAAAAAAGTATTTTTCTTTCGTGTTTTCGGTTGAATTGTGTCGGGTTTTGGGTGGTTTTAAATCTTTTTACGGTTTAAGGGCCAATTAGGGTTTTAAGGGAGTTCACTTTCGCTTGACTGGTGTAAGCGGGATTTATCACTAGTGTAAACGGGTTTCTTCTCTAGTGTTGTGGATTTCTTCGTGTGACTAGTGTAGGCTGTTAATAACCTACAATAGTACGCTAATGTTAAACCTGTGGAAGTGTTTTTTAAAAATATTTCGCTTGTTTTTAACATTTTTAATTGATTTTTTTCCGCACAATATACCTGAGACACAATGTTTAACGTTGTACCTTTGTACTCTTTCGATTTTGGTTGCAGTTTTTTTTATGAGGACACTTTCACTTTTGGAACCGGTTAAAACCCGTTCCGAAAGTAAAAGTATCCTCATAAGAGAAACTGCAACCAAAATCAGAAAAGTGAAAAAGGGCTCGGTTAGAGAACAACCTAAGCTACCCTGTGCAAAAAAAGAAATTATTTAAACATGTTGAAATAAAAAAAGAAATTTGAAAAGAACGGTGTCATAGGTTTAACATTAGCTTGCGAGTGTCTCCACGCGAATAGTGTACGCTCTTAACTGGAAAATCCCGAGAATGCACGAAGTGACCAATTAACTGTAACAGTAATTTATAAAAGGTGTTTTTTGCAAACTCGGTCACTGATTTCTTGTACAGAAAGCAGGTAGTATGACTTTTATAATTCTTCCATTTTTGTGATGGGCTGGGATAAATTTAGGGTTGGAATTTTTTTTTTTTTATGAAGTTCAAAAATAGTTCCTTCGACAAAACCAGGGATCGGAAGTAGCAAAACTACAGTAGTTGCTACGTTTTACAGTAGTTTGTAGTGTAGCGCGCTACATTTTGAACAATGTAGAGTAACGAGTAGTGCGATACAAAAAATCAGTAGTCTGTAGCAAAAACTGACGCTACTTTTAACGCTACTTCAGGGGGGGAAATGTGCCATTGTGCAAATCACCCAAAACTTGCTTCTTTTGCACAAAAATTGTTCTTCTCAACAATTTGCTATTCTCAGCAGCAAATCCCAGCTATAGTGTATAGCAACGCATCGCATGATGTCATAGATTTTTCCCATTGACACTTGCTTCTAAAATCAAGTTCTAGATTATAAATATCACTCTTCATTTTGCTACAAAATTTGTAATGTGTGTATAAACTAACATTTTGGAGACAAATGCAAAATATTTTCTTGTAAGTTATCTTTCTTAATTTTTCAATGCCCTCGGTTATATGTCGCATTTATTGAATTGTATCCCGGTAGACGCGATCTAACGAGGAGTCGCTTTATTATTTAATCCGTGTCTTCCATTTCGAGTGTAAATTGAATCCTTTGACAAAATCTGAAAGTAGCAAAGTTGTAACTACTTTTGAAAAGTAGTTTGTAGTCGCTACTTTTAAAAACAAGTAGTTGTAGTTGTAATTAACTACATTTCCGATAAAGTAGTTGTAGTTGTAGTTCGCTACAATAAAAAAGTAGTTTTTCCGACCCCTGGAGAAAACTATGCCCCCCTCCCCACGAAGGTGCAGACAAGTCCGAAGGGGGTGTGGTGCCTATGCCTCCTCGAACACCAGCTTCGCCCTTGTCTGTAAGTAATATCATTCGAGCAGCTAAATCGAGCTGTTTAAACAACCGACTTCACTTACAAATTAATTTGTTTCGATATTTGAAAAGTTTAAGAGCCTACGGTCTCGCACTCGCAAGTTAATGTTAAACAAATGGCAGCGTTTTATTTTTCAAATTTCACGTTTGCAATTTACTATTTATAAATGTTTTTTTGGATAGGATAACCGAAGTTAAGGTTTTGGTTTGTAGTTTTTTCTTTGAGGAATTTTCTGAACCAGTACCGAAATTAAAAGTGTCCTCAGAAGAAAAATGTCCTGCAACCAAAATAGAAAAAGGGCAACGACACCTATTAAAAAAACTGGCTTTTCAAGGACAAACGTCCTGCTTTCATTATCCCTTCGTTGACATGGCACATTAGGACGTAAGCCCCTCATTCCCTTTTTCCCACTGCACTTTCACAAAAACAAATTTACCTAGGCAAGAGTGTGAGTTACTGCGGCATTCAAAGACTCTCTTTAACGTAACACCAATCTTGATTTTCTTACGTTAAAAGAAAAGCTCATCATTTTGCTGATTTTATAACACTTCTTTTGTTAAGCTGTTTGTAATTAGAAATATGGATATATTTTTAAATGACAGATTAATGGTATTCTTAATTTTTTATTTTTTTAAATTGATTAATAATTTTAATTGACAAATCGAATTTTTCTAGCGTATTTACAAAATTACCTTCATTCGTGTAAGCATGAATTTTTCTAATATTCTAATATGCGTGCAAAAAAAATTTGAACACATCTATCTATCAATCTATCTATATCTATCTATCTATCTATCTAGCTATATCTATCTATCTACCTATCTATCTATCTATCTATCTATCTATCTATCTATCTATATATATATATATATATATATATATATATATTATTTTCTTATGACTTACATTACACTGTAGTGCTAGCTTGGGATCACCTTTTCGTGTTAATCATGACCCAAATATCGAGATAAAACAGCAAATTCACAGTATTTTTTGAAAAATACTGTGCGTTTATAAGACAAAGGAAATCATTGTTAAATTCATAGAAATCTGAATTTTTATATATGGAACTGTTTCCTTGAATATAGCGAGTGATACATTCAGATTTGAGTCTGGGAATTTGAGATCTCATTAACGAACAGCCTTAAAACAACGACAAAAAATATGTAAAGAAGAGGAGGCGGAGGGTAACTGCGGCTCAATCAAATCGCGCCACTGTAAACAGCACGACGTGAATTCATTCTTTATAAATCTAAAAGAATTCCTGCTCTTGGTGTGTGTTGGGGAGGGGATGTATAATTAAAATTCATTTTACATTCTACATTTTTTGCCACGAAATCCTCCAGGGAAGGGCATAAATGCTTAATTTAAACTATGTGTTTTAAAGTGATACTTTCTTTTTATTTTCTCTTTCCTGATGCATTTTTCTGAGAAATTTTATACGCGCAGATATGATGTCGCTTCTCTCAATCAAATATTTTCGCCCATCATTGCCCTTTTTGTATTGTAGCCCATATCAGTTAATATAGTCCACACAGACTTTGCGCATCCAGGAAAGTTTATTTTCTGTTGCAAAATTCCTTTTAAATTGTTGCAGGTTGGATAATTTCCACTCTCGTAATACTCTTTAATTGTGCGACATATGACTTCTTTGTTAAAATCATCTTTAAGCGATGAAAATGTCAGATTTTCTAAGCTGGAGTCTGCATGACTATTAGTTTCAGCACAGATCCTTCCAACTGTATGAGGAGATATGCCACATGCTTTAGCGGTTGCTTTTTGCGTTTTCATACATATATCTTTGATTTTTGCATCAGGATTTGAAGCAACAAGCTATTTCAAAGAGTTATATATAAATGATAAACAACGTTCTTCGACTGTTTTCTATTATCAGGACTAGCAGCCATAATTGAAAGAAAGCAAAAGGAAGAGAAAATCAAAGAAGGTAATGTAATCGAACAAAGCTGAGGAAGTAATACTGATCAACTGATCTTTGAAGGTGTGAAGTGGGGTTTAGAAAATGAGAGCGGTCAATCTGTCACGTGAGCTGTTACCATAGTTACTGACCTAAGATAGGAGTCGCGGGGCTGACCTTGAATAGTCATTTTTTCTTACGGTGAATATAGACATAGACATCATATATTCTATGCAAAAAAATCGTTTAAAATACTGAAATGCAAACGAGAAATTTGTAAAGAACGCTGACATTGTTTTAACATTAGCTTACAATTATCTTCGCGTGACTTAAAGCCTACTTTCGTGAGTTCGCTGATTTACATAGCCATATAAAAGAAATCGTTGAACAAGTTACCTATTTATTTTAAATTATATATATTCCAAAGATCTAATATTTAAAAAATTACATTTTTAATAAAGTTTTATGCATGTATTGACAAAATATGTATCGATAAAATAGGTATTGACAAATTACTATGGAATTTTTTTTTATTTCCATATAACTAATCATTTCTGATGCAACGACCTGGGGGTAAGAATACGTGGGTATCCTGATTTACATAGAAATATAAAATATATCCTCAGCAATTTAATTATTTTATTTATTTTACATCTATCCCAAAGATCTAATATTTTTAAAAAGTTTTAGGGGACAAAATATATTTAATAAATAAATGCACTATCTTATAAAAGCATATTCGGCAATCACATTTTAAATAAAACTCTGTCTTGAGATAGAATTTATGCAACAGGAAATTGTGTTCCGCTGTCGGCGAAACAAAAGAAGGGAAATTGTTTTAATTCACTGTAAGAATATTCTGCAGGGAACATTGTTATAATAGACTTTTTAATCTATATAATTTCAAGCAAATATTTAAATATGTTCAATTTTCTTATGATATTTTATCAAAAATAAGTGTTTTGAAAGGAAAAAAGTAATTTAAAAGATATATTGATAGTTTAAAAATTCTGTGTATGAAACTGAGTTTCATAAAACAAAAAGATTGCTTTTTGTTAGAATGTCAATATAAATGGCGCTTTTAAAAATATTGAAAAAATGAATTATTGTTTATATTTGCCTTAATAATGGGGATTACAAAATATGTATCGACAAATTTCTACACATTTTGTTTCAAAGGCTACTTACTTTTTATTGATAGTTAATGATTTTAAAGCTTTAACTGGGTTAGAAGTTATGAAGAAATAGATTAAAAATATTTTCATTAATTATTCGGTAATCATTCAGTGCTGTGAAATTATCGTTCTCAAGTATGTGCTTTACAAATTTGAGTAAAATTACATAATCGTATAATAAAATCACTAATTATCATTAAAATATAGATGTAAATGCTTAAAGTGATAAAAAAAAGAACTCAAAAAGGCTTATAAAAACCTTTTAATACGATGATCGACGAGAATACTTTGTTTATCGTGTAAATTTTGATAATGGCGTCGTTTGTGCGTTCGAAGCATATCATTCGCCATATTAAGTGTTTTTATAAGCCTTTTTGACTTCTGTTTTAATCACTTTAAGTATTTACATCTATATTTTAGTAAAATTTTAATATTTTTCTTTTCTTTAAAAAATGTTTATACCCCAGGAATTTAATAACTGAATAATCAGCAGTTGTGTTTTAAGAGAAATATAAAGT
Organism: Maratus michaelseni; assembly: GCA_963931845.1. Classification (NCBI taxonomy): domain Eukaryota; kingdom Metazoa; phylum Arthropoda; class Arachnida; order Araneae; family Salticidae; genus Maratus; species Maratus michaelseni. Next base: position 152,358,910 of record OZ007599.1, on the reverse strand, counting down.
TCCTTTCAGTAAACATAGTATGGAAAGCTATCTTTTTGATAGGTGACATGTAGGTGTTCAGTTCAACTTTTGGTCAGCAGTTCGGAGATGTAAATTCAATTTTCAGTTATCGTAAATCCATTTAGGATTTCATTTCGTCATCTGATAAATATTTCAAACCACAAAGGAACTTAAGATACACTGTTAAAAATTTGTAACGAGCTGTCCAGTCATTTGACCGTTTTTATAGAAAACGGTTGCGTAACCGTAATTTAATTCTATTATGACGATAACATAAGCAATAATCTGGTCCGAATGAAGTTAAATTACGGTTATGTGACCAATTTTTATAAAAACAGTCAAATGACTGGACAGTTTGTTGCAAATTTTAACAATGTAGAATATGCAGAATCAAAGATCTTTGAACAATTAAAAAAAAAAAACGTGTTTCTTTAACTTTTGGAATCTCGTGGTAATACAACTCTTTTCTGGTATTTAAAGTGTACTTTTCTATTTAAAATGTAATTTCGAATCATCAAAAATTGTTGGAGAATGGTCTTGTTGACTTCCTTGTCCTATAACATACTCTATATAAATATTTGTCTGTATTATTGTTTTGTGTGCACTATTACTCTAAAATGAATTTTTAATTAAATCTTCATATATCGAAACAGCTTTACGTCAGGTTCCACCACCCTTCCTGCGAGATTCAAGATTTCTGCAGTGAGAGGAATTATTTCCCAGAGTTCTCACATAATACTGAAGTCGAATTATAATCGAATTTAATTTAATATTAAAAATTAAATGTAAACATTTGTTAGTAATTATTTAATCTAACGAAGCAAACAGCGCTTAACATGAAAAGTTATAAAAGATATTCATGACAATCAAATGGGAAAATTCGAAATTCACAAAAAAACTTTTTAGATGCTACACTGGTAGAAATTGAATTATGAAACATGGTTTTTTAATCAAAACATTTATAATATTAACTAAAAATGAATAAATGTTCATACATTATACATGCTATGTACAACAAATAATTTAGAAAAATAAAATTTCATACAAATTAATAAACTAAAACATAACATCAAAAATTAGATTTTAGTAACATAAAAATATGGAAATTGATTTATGAAATGTCACATTTAATTGAAATTAATAATTAGTAATGCCGCCTTTATTCATTAGAGTTTCTTTTATTCTAGATGGCATTGATAAAACAAGATTTTGGATGTATTTCTGATTAATTAGTTTCCAGTTTTGTCAGATTGAAGCTTTCAAATCTACAAGTGTACTGCATCCCATTTGCATAAGCCATTCGAACAAGCTGTCCCCAAACGTTTTCGATGGGGTTCAGATCAGGACTAATAGGTGGATGATCTAAAAGAACAATATTCTGTTCGTCAAACCAATCTTTCATTGTATTTGAAATGTGAATACTTGCATTATCTTGCAAGAAGATATAATCTAAACCATAATATTGCCATGCAAATGGAAGAAGTGAATTTTCTAAAACTAAACTATAATCAAAAGAGTTCTGGCGACCGTTTAAAAATGCAATTTCACTTTTGCCATCATAAGCAATCGCTACCCAAATCATCAAACTTCCGCCATCAAAATTTCTGCTGAATGTAGATTTCGGTTCTTTTTTCGGAGATCTCTCCAATAATACCTCAAACCATCTGGGCCATCCAAATTAAATCTTTTTTCGTCAGAGAAAATGACTTTCTTCCAATTGTCACCCATTGCCATGTACTTCTCGCAATATTGCAAACGCATCTGCTTGTGACACAGAAGTAACTTTGAACACGGCTTCATTTTCGACCATTTCAAGCTCCGTGAAGAATGTAAAATTTGCCTAACTCTTCTAGAAGTAACAGGCAGGGATAGATCTGCACAAATCTGCTTTGAACTGTGACCAGCTTTCGATGCAAGTTGAAGAATCCCCCTTTTCTGTCTCTTGCTTAAACGTGGATTACCGTTTTTGTTAAAATTTTTGCCATGATTTGCTGGATCTTTTCTATAGTTATATATCACACCAACAGATCTTTTAATTAATTTACTAATCTCCGGGACAGACTTTGCACATTCTAAATATGCGTCGATTTTACCTCTTTCTTCCTCAGACAAAATCTTTCGTTTACCCATCGCGAAAATTGTAAATGAAACGTATTGCTTTCACTGTACAACGCTTTTTATCTCTACTTTGCAGGTCACGTTACCTTGTTTTATGCAAATTTTTGTCACATTGCTTCGGAATAACCAATGAAATGTGATATTTCATAAATCAACTTCCATGTTCGCATATTACGAAAATTTAATTTTTGACTTTTTGTTTATGTTTAATATTATGTGTGAAAATTTATTTTTGTAACAGATTTGTCATACGTACTATGTATATCCCATGAAATTTCATTCATTTTTAATTAATATTATAGAAGTTTTTGTCAAAAAACCATGCTTTCATAAATCAATTTCCACCAGTGTATTAGAGTGTTTCTAGAGTTAATATTAACCTTCCTACCCTGAATGGGTCGAATCGACCCACTTCTATAATTTATTTAATTCGATTGGAACCAGATTTTTTTTCATAAAGTAAGTTAAATAAATGCTACAGAGAACTACGTTAAATAAATATGTTAAATCATTATCAAAAACAATTTCTGGTGTGATATGTTTTTACCAACGTTGAGTAAAATTTCAACAGGGTACGAAGGTTAAGAGATGATGAAACCTAGGATTTTATACGAATTCTTTAAAGTCGCATTTCTGACTGCAATGTTTAAAAATTTAAGAATGTTTCAGAATGTGTATTCCTTTTGCAGAATTTTGATTTAGATAAACTGACAATAATGCATACTATTTAATTAACTAACTTAAATAATTAAATTTAAAAAATGATATATAAACTAAAACGTGTTCAAATAGATGCTACATAGTAACTGATATTGTATAAAATTTTCGTGTGCGTTTTTCAGTAATATCTACTAGACGCAAATTAAAAAAGTATTACTTAGCTAAAACACTCATTAAAATCTATTCGATTATTCTTTAAAATTGTGAATATTTCAATACATAATGATTTTTTAAGTACTATTTGCACACTTTATTTGGTAATCATACCAAAGTAATTTTGAGATGTTAACCCACAGCCCGCTCACTACTAGCTGTTTGTACGGTCTGTTGAATTTGAATACGAAAATTTTCTAAATGTGTTCTTCGTCTTATTTTTCTCCGGCAAAACAACACAAAGAATAATTTTAGAAAATACTGGTATTAAAATTCATGTCATCGTACAAACGCGGAAAAAATATCCGCCCACAATTACTGTCTCCGCGAGTAGACCTAGTATTCAGAGGGCTGTGGTTAACCTACTCTGTCCCCTGTCACACTTTGTGGATTCTCTTCCCCTCTTGAAGTTTGACATAATGGATTAACTAATTATTTATTTAACAAATATTTTCTACCGTTTATAAACGTAATTGTTGGCAATATAATTTTATTTTCAAGATATATGTCTTTCTTGAAGTTAAAAAAGAAATAGTTAAAGTTCCTCAAAGTTCTGATAAAAAATGCTACTGTTTGGTGGTGAGAAAATATAAAAGAATTCTTACTAAAATATTTTTCTAAAATCAAAATTTATTAATTATTTTTTTAATGAAAAGTAGTTACATATATTTTGGCTAGAATATTTAAAGAGCTAAAGCAAACTCTTGAAATTCATAAATGAAACTGAGAAGCCCATGTAGATATTCTGGTTTTCTCCGTAAAAAATACAAAATTTACGCATTCAATAGAATTTAAATGATTTTCAAATTAGGTTTTATTGTGTTCAAAATTTTTATAATATCTCGTTTCAAAGTACAGTGGACTGTTCATGCACTAATCTCTTAAATGTTTTGTTATCTTTTTCAATAGTTTTCATTAGAATGGTATATCTCTAACATTCAAATCACAAGAAAAAAATGAGTAAACATCTTTTAGCAAAGCCTACTAATAAACTATTTTCCGCATACACATTAAAATATATCATTTTACGCGTTTGCGTCGCATTTTTCTATTCTTAAAAGCTAAATACTAAAAGCAGTAGCAAACACTCGTTTTGACTTCCATTTTTTAATTTACAGCCAATAAACACTATTGCTTTAAATTTTCTTTACCAATGAATAAAAGACCTCCAAATATGAAATAAAGTTATTTGCATTTCACAAACACCTACATCTATCTGTCATTAAAAACCACACCGATATAGTGGCTTATCCCAAAAATATAATTTGGTGTGTAATATATGGGTCGCTCAAATGAAAGTGACACTACAGTCGGTTTGAGAAATGGTTTAATGGTATTAATATAAATTAGTATACAAAAGAAAGAAGTAATACAGACGTAACAGATAGGCTAGACAAAGTCACCTTGTAGATTGAAACAAGTGTCCCAGTGGTCAACGAGACAATGAATACCCTGGGTGAAGAAGCTGTGGGGTTGGTTGTGGAACCAATTTTCAGCGACAGCTTGGACCTCATTATCGTCAGCAAATCGCAGCCCCTTCAGAGCTTTCTTGAGTGGAACGAAGATGTGGTTGTCACACGGCGAGAGGTCTGGGCTGTAAAGGGGATGTTCGAGGGGGATGTACTGCTTCTTCCACTACGAAAATCCCTACACAATCGGAATACCGATCTGCGTGACATACACTCCGTGCCTTACACATTTTGCATTCGACGATAGATTTCACTAGCACTCACATTTTCCGCTGTTAAAAATTGCAAGACGGCTCGTTGACACCGTTTGGAGGCATCCATGATGCGAACGATGCCTTTTAACGTGCTCCCAGTCTATCACACACGCATCTGGCGGGATCTGACGCTATGGCATGCATTCCCAGCACTCTTCGCCCTCTATAGGAGCATGCGCATTCATCTTTCTCTTCAAATGGCGGTGTTACTGCAGCAATCCACTTTCATTTGGGCGACACTTATAAATCAACGTGATTTATTACACACTGAATAAATCATGACAAAAAAATTGCAGCTACATGCTGTAAATCTAATACTGGCTGCGAATATATGTTGAAAATGCTGTTAAAGTTTATCATTTAATTATTTACTTGTTGAGAACTTGCTGGTCCAAAATGCATAATGCGAAAATCTTCATAGGAAAGTTTATATTTCTCACTTTTTCATCCTGTACTCGGGGAATTCAGATCTATTTTCTTTAGGTTGAATTTTCTTATGTCACCTTGACATTTTCATGTTTTTGTTTTCGAACATATTTGAATAAAATTTTTGAATGTGTTACTGAAATGATAAATCGAAAATTAACTTCAAAATAATAAAAATCATTACACATCTTTATAAGTAAGTTGATACTGATTATTAAATGAAATGATTTTATGACATCATTGGTAAAGTAATGTTAGATACTGATACAATTTAATATTTCTGATGTTTCACAAATGTTAGCAAGAGGGAGGCTTGAAAACCACAATTTTTAACAATAAAAAACTAAATATTTATATTTAGATATTTGCGTTTCGTATTTTTTTTTACACTAAAACACGAAAGAATAAGCTACTAAACCGACTTTGGACTCAAATGGTGTTGCTACTAAGCAACTTGGGTAAGATTGATTACTCTTTATCTGGGTACCCCAAGAAAGCCCGTATTATTTATAGGGAAAGGTAAAAAATGATACAATTAATTACTTATTGCAGTGCCTGGCAGAATATATAGCGGAGGAAAAATAATTTATTTTAAATTTATTTAGACAAAGTTGAAATAAATAAATAAACAAGTTATATTAAAAGATTTTAGAAGAAAATATGTTTAGAAGGCAAATACCTCATGCCTATATTGGAAGCACGTAAGATTAATATTTTCCTATAGCGAATTAAATAAAAGACTCAAACTCGTCTTTAAGACTCAAAATTTCATATTTGTCCCATAAAATAACTTTGAACTATTTGCATTCATAGTAGAAACACATAATTTTTTCGTTAAATACGCATATACTGTTATGCAAAAATTGTGTTTAATTAGATTAATTAGTTAATTCAAAGCCAATTTCATATCACGTCATTTAAAATACATCCTTCAAACTTTCAAAACATTCAAAGTTTCATTAAGGTTGTTTTGTTTTTGGAAACATATTTATTAAAACAAAAACTGTTCAAATTTCAAAGGTTTCCTTGAATTTTAAAACAAGTAACAAAATTTAATTCAACAGTAAATTGTAATTTATATATGTTGTAAATTATAGCTGGTTTAAATTAATTAAATGTTAAACAGCAGGAAAAATGTTGCTTTAACAATTCTTCTTCCCACCTAACCTATAGACCTATTTTATTCAAAATATTCACCATGCATAACGGTTTGTTGCGGAAATCTCAAAAATGATTTTTGACTTCTCAAAAACCGACGGTATATACAAGTTCTGCACATGCAACTAATAAAAGGAAATGAATCAACGAAAGATGTGTATTGTTATAAAATTTCATTATTCCAATTTCCATTCTAATAAAAAAAATGTTTATCTTGTTTCCCTGAACTGTCGAAATTGTTTCATCCTGTACACTTTACAATTTTCTCGTAATCAAATATCTTTGTATACGAATTTATCAAAACTATGATTTTGAAAATGTCTTCAATAGCATTAAAAGGGCTTTTTACTAAAAAAGCATGAATAAGAGAAATAAACTCAATCTGTATGTCATCATACAATGCAGCATAAGGGTTGCCGGTACACGTGGGGATCAAACTAATGAAACACAGAAAGATGCATGAATTTCTCTATTTCATGTAAATTAGATAGTAGAACAATTTTTTCAATTTTCTAAGAATGTCTAAGAAAATAACATCCTTTATACTGCTAAGAGGTAATAAAAATTCTATTAAATTGGAAGCGATGCAGAATGAAATATAATTTTTATGAGAGGTTAAATTAAACTTGGTATTTGAAAGAAAGTAATTTTAGAGTTAGCTCTGAATAAAATAAATTTCCGCGCTATGGAAAAGCCTTTATAAGCCTTGAAAATTAAGTATACTTACGCATTAATATTTAACATAACGTTCCAAACAAGTGCGAGGATTTTGTCATGGAGTTTCGGTAAACACATACATTTAAATATTAAGCTTATTTTTAATATTTAAAAAATTGAATTCCATATGCGAAAATAAAACAACGCATATCTGTATATTCAATTTTTTAAACATTAAATAGTAGTTTAACTCGTTCCATAGATGTATGACCGACTTACTGACGTAAATCCCACTGACATCATTCATTTTATTCAATATTTTCTGATATTCTATTATTTATTCAACATTCCTATTTATTTGTCCAAAATAGAGCAAAGAAAATCTTTAATAAAATTTTATCCAGTAGCTACTGGAGATTTGATTTACTTAGAAATAAATTACGTAATGTTGATATAAAACGCAAATTTATTTTTATGTGTGTAGGTGAGAGTTGTGAAAAACCTTAGTCTCTACTTTATTTAATTTCACTTTACATGGCATCTTGTAAAAGCCTAGTTCTAAATTTGTTATCTATTATTACAATTATATTGCTTTTAAGTATTTGTTATAATTGAAATTTTAATAACTAAAAGAAAATTGAGAAAAGCAGTAGGTATTATATATGAATTTAAACCTCTCGATTATTTGGACCACATATGATGCTCCTAACTTAAGGTATCATTGATTTAAAATCAGCTTCCGACCAAATTTTATTTTTAACTAGAAAACCCGCCCAGCGTTGCCCGGGTTTGTAGAATCTATCTGTCGCTATTCATGTATAAATAATAATAATAATAATAAATCCGGGACACGTGGACATCATTTTAAGCTGCAGAAGAAAAGGAAAATATAAAAATGATCATCTGACTTTTTTTCTTTTTTAAATAAAGGTACTGTTGAGAGCAGAATATTTGTGTCTATCCGTGCTTTATTTATTTATTTATTTATTTATTTATTTATTTATTTTGTATTTTCATCCATACGTGAATGGCGTTTTAAAACTGCAGAAAAAACGGAAAATATAAAAAACTGCACCCAGATTTTTTTGAAAAATAAAAGACACCATGAGTACGATGAAAGCACCGACAATAGGTGAGTATTTTTCTGTTTTTTATAACCCCATCTGGGCCAATTGTGATTACAAAATACATAAAAGACGGGAAATGTGAAATGGACCTTCAAAAGGTAATTATTTGGCGTTAGTAATTATTTATATTATTCTTAATAAAAAGTACCATCGGTACCGAAAATGTACTGGCTATTTACAGGTGTCTCTACTGTTTTCTTCCTACGGGCACCGAGCGATCGGAATTTTAAAATCTACGAAAACCGGAGAAATTTCCTGCGGTATGCGAGCTATGTCATGGAAAAGATCATAACGCCGGCAAACTGAGGGAAATTGAAGTTTGATGATGATTTTAAATTAATATCTCAGCTAATTATGAAAAAAAATAAAAAAAATGGGTCTTATTGATTGGACTTATACCTCTACATGCGATATGTGCTCCTAACCATCGCCAACAGACACGCACACACACACACACACAAAACATCTTTATTTTATTAATATAGACTAGCAGACTCACCTGAAGTTGTCCGCGCATGGGTTAATAACATTAAATATACCTAAAATTATCTTACTGTTTCTCCGTATTACTTTAAATATATCGCTATGCTGGTTGATTTTTCCACGAGCCGAATAATAGAACTCTCGACTGCGAGGTCACGTGCTTCGTCATAGGAACGGTTTTGGCGATAAAGGGGTTACTTAGAAAACCAACGCTGTAACTTTTTCCAACCCTTTTCTTTTTTAGCATTTTTCTGCGCAGCGTTTCAGAAAAAAAAATCGGTGGCCTTACTTTCTTTAAGAATTAATTTTTAAATATTTCAAAAATTTTAAACGATTATTGAAAGTAAGTACCATACAGTGGTTTAAAATATAAGATAGGATGGAAAACTATCAAATAGATATCGGTTGATAAAAAACAAACTTCTCAGATTCTGTGAAATGGGCACTTTTTAGAAACAAATCGTGAAAAATTCAAATATCGCTGTAAGAATTCCGAAGGAATATTAGAGAGGAATTGAAAATATAGATACTATATTCGGCTAAAAGATTGGACTTGGATTAGTTTTCTGATCAGATTAAAATCGCCGGCGAACTGGGAAAATAGGACAAATACGAGAATCGTTTCAGTCGATCAAAAAGTCCAAAATCTGATGCCGAGAGTGATTCGGATTCTGTCTTTGTCTATTCGGAATCAAATTTGCAGACCTCTACGTGTGATAGATTATCCCTGCCATTGTCATCAAACAAACAAACATACAAACCGACCTACACAGACATTAACTTTCTTTTATTAAAATAGATAACACCTATGAAATATCAAGGCTTCGCATGTGGTATAAATTATGTTTTTCTACAAAATTTAGGATAGTATTTATTTATACCAAGTTAATTAAAAAATAATTAAAAAATAATTTGTGAGTGAGTAGGTTATATTTATATCGTAAAAATTATAAAGAAATACATATTATATGTAAGTGGGGGAGGAGTGCTGTCCAGGAAATAGTATATTATTTATACCTGATTATGCATTCTCAAAAAGTCCGAAATAAAGTCCGTTATTTTACAGTAAAAATAATTACAAGAGTTTGATAAATAACAAAGGTAAGCTCTTAAGTGGCGATTTCAATATCGTGGTACTTATTTAGTAAATACATTGTTCACCGCATAACTTTGTTTGATATCCAAATTTATTTACTCATCCGTTAGTACGTTTGAAAAATATAAAAATAAATTTCTATTCAAGATTTCATAAACATTATGAGATGGGCTTGTTTAACAGGTTTGTTGACACGTTACTTCAAGATAATCTTGAACAAATGAAGCACAGCCACGAAGTAGGTTGAATGGATTATTAATTAATTTAATTAGTAATTAATATTAATAGGGTATTAATATTCAATATTTTTGGTATTGCAATTTTTTTAATTTAAAGAGAAAAAATATATGTATATAATCCATCGAGGTCAAAGTAAATAGCAGTATAAAAATATATAAAAACATGTACCCTGTATGTGAAAATGTTTTTATTTTGAAACATCTAGAGCAAAAAATTATTGATTGCTTCTGATATGTCTTTCATTTAAGAATATTTAAGTTTTATATTCTAGTTACTTTCTAATATACAGGGTGTTAGGGGAAAATTCCACAGTTTCCGGTAAAAAGCGAAAACGTGAAATATCTGAGTTAAAATGCAATTTTAATGGAAAAATGAATAGGTGGCATAAAGATTTCAACAACGTTTGATCAAAGAAGACAACCTCAGCAGCCGTAATTGTCTCGAAGTGGCTCCTATTTTTGAATATTTAATTAATTTATTCAAAAACTTTGAAACAATATTAACACTTTATATAATGTGGATTTTTTAAATATTCGTTATAGTAATTGCGGTTTTAACCTGTTAACTGCGTATGACGAAATATTTCGTCATACACAAACTACTACCGTAATATTCTGAACGCATAACTTCCACCAGTAAAATTTTAATACAAATTTTCATCTTATTAAAACGCCCTATTCGTGCAAAATTACTGCCATGAATAAGCAAACATTTCTATTATTTTTTACTGGTGGAAGTGTGCCTTGTTGGTAATCAGGCACATCAGTTGAAAAAAGGTTTATTCCCCGGTTAACAGGTTAACGAATTTATTATTTTTAGAGATTCTCATACAACAATTTAGCCAAATCCAGTGATTTTTATTTTGTGTGTACGGGCGCGAAGCGCTCACACACGCGTTATAGTGATAGCCGCTATTAAGAATTTCATATTTTTCGATTCATATTTTTCATATTGACGGGGAGAAAATGTTATAATATTCAGAAAAATTGCACAATTAACCGATCGGTTTTCTAAAATGGGACTATTTAATGTTAATTTTAACTTAGTGTTCCCACCTTAACCATCCTTGAATGAAATTACATTCCATTAGTATATGAGAATGATAAAAATATCATCCCGAAATTGCCAAGCAGGCAATTATGCACCAAACTTTAAAATCTGTAGGCATCAGCTTTCGATGTTAGGAATTCATAAAGCGATACTACTATATTAAGATCTACTATGTAGCATCCGATTATATACATGTTAAGGAGCAATGATTAGTTGTCTTCAGTGGCTGCTCGTCAGAGGTTCGCAATCACTTTATTACCAGAATTTTCGTATATTAAATTTGATCTTATCTAATCATGGACTGTTTTACGATTAAACAAGGAGAAAATTAGTCTATTAAAATACTGGTGAAGAAGTGATTCTGAACGCCTGACGGTCCGATGCTTGTTGTCTTGATTGAGGAACTGGGTTAACGGTGTGAATCTTCATGCTGCAGGTTACTCTTTTCCAATATTCTGATGGCTTCCACTCTTTTTCTTCCATTATCTTAGATTTAATGGGCGTATCTGAAACCAAACATTATAAACTTATCTAGAATATGTCACATGTTTCACGGCAGCTCATAATTTTATTCTATTTACAAACTGTCAAATTTATCCCGAACACCTTGCATATGTTATTAATACAGGAATTTTGTCGAAAAATAATGTTATGTTTTACAATATTTACAAAACCTGCAACGTTTGTGCTGCAAAGGTAAATTTATTTATAATGAAACATATAATTAAAGATTTTGCATCTTTTAAAATTTTCTACAAAACATTTCATAATTACAAAATAATGATCCTGCCATATTAAACTACAATGATCCTGCACTGTCAACAAGCTTCCCAAATTTCGGTAATCTAAAACTAAAATTTATGAAAAGGGTGAATGTTTTCCTCTATTTTGAATATCGTTTTTTCTAACTAGTAATCTTCACTTTATTTAATATCAGAATTCTGTCATTAAATAACGTGGATATTTCTATACGGAAATAGCGCTATTCAAATTACCGGAACGCGATCACACATGATTCTTCCATAATGAAAGGTAAGAATTTTTTACATGAATCTATGCAAGAAAGTTTTTAATTTAATCTTTTACAGCTTTCCAAGCATTTAAAAAAATATTACTCTAATTATAGCAATTTAATCTTTAATCTGATATTTACTTTGAAGTTTCAAGATGTTTTCGATTTCTTCAATAACTTTAACTAAAATCTAACATTATGAATTTCTGTAATTATCACTGTTACATTTCATAAAATACTATTTATATAGTAATTGTCAAAATCGTACATACGTCACCGCGCCCTCGTTTTTTTTTTTCATATATTTTTAAATACGACACAGGTCAATGACCTCCAACATTATATAAAAGAAATTTCAGAGGTCACTGACCTAAGATTCTTGAACTTATATAACATAATCGCATTTATCTGTACAATCTACTAAAATGAAAATCTAGCTTTTTCCCAACAAATCTAACAAGTATCATAAGTCGGAAAAACAATGCAACAGGAAATCACAGCTTCTCGGACGTGATCAGGGATAAATATAAATAAAGATACTATATTCAAGGTTTATTTATCGCTATTCCTTTGATTGTCTATTTCAGAATTTTCTATATCTGTAGTAAATATCACATAAACTTGGCCACGTTTATAACACGCTAAATTAAGGATGGTTCTGGATATAGCTTAATATTCTTCTTTTTCGATCAAAATATTTTAATATGTTAAATTTAAGGGATTATACCTACCTCCAAGGTCGGGAAAAAACGTGTAATTTCGGAATTTGTTTCAGGAAAATGAAACATGATATTTGAAAAAATCTTTGTATTTTGTGTATTACACTTTAAAGAAAATAAATGAATTTTTTTAATGACGAAATAAAGTTTGGTGTCCCCAGCAAACCCGCTCGCCGGAGATAGTACCGATCTGGTTGCCCTCCACCGTGATAACGGTAACTCTGCCAAATGTTATTTGAAATTATAATAGAAAGAAAAGTGCCCAGTTAAACTCATGGCATTGAGCTCACAGGCTTTTTACGCTAATTGTATATTCAAAGAATTCTCTTATTCAAAGAATAATGTCCCTCGAAAAATAAAGAAATCGACAATAAATGAACGGGGAAATTAGCCCCCCTGTTCCCCCTTTATACTTAACCAATGAACCCCCAAAACTAATCAAGGAAGCACCTTATCACAATGAACCTATATACAAAATTTGAAGAAAATCGGATAATTCTGCATGAAAAACCATTTGTCTAAATTAAGGGGATTAGCCTCCGTTCTCCCCTTTATACTTAACCAATCAACCCAAAAACTAATCAGGGAAGCGCCTTATTACAATGAACCTATATACAAAATTTGAAGCAAATCGGATATTTCTATCAAGAGTTATCGCGTTATACGTACATACATACGTGCATACATACGTACGTAAATACAGAACCTTTCGGGCACATTCGCTCTCAGGTTTTGAACACTTAGAGCTAGAGAGTAATCGTTTTTTTCGGTGGGGGGGGGGGGGTGATTTTGAACAATATGGCGGCCGTTCAATCTTAAGGTACCGAATTTTACAAAAAGTTTGAACTTGGATTGTTTATACTAAATAGAAAAAAATCATCATTTCGTCAAAAGGAACAATTACTCTCTAGAAAATATCACTGTTAAAAATTGGTCAAAATTTGAAGAAGATCGTCTGAGATTTGTTCGAGTTATCTTGATAACCGACTTTAAAAGCATATTTTTAAGATAATCACGTTTAAAGATTCAAGTTATGATTTATGTATGATAGAACAAAGTAAATTAAAGCGGCGTAACATTCTTCCTTTTATCAGATCGGCTAGAAAATGTAACTGGATATTATTTACTAACTGTACAATCAGAAAGCGCAATACAAAAATGCATTTTTTAAAGTTTGCAGATAGGTATAACTCATTAATAATAGTAAAACAACTATATTATGCGACATTTAAAAATTTAGAGGGTGTTAGACAACTTTTGTACTCAAACAAGCTATGTAACACGCTAATCTGCGTCACTTTACACACTTCAATAAATAATCCCACAAAATTGAAGAAAATTGTTCATTTTTCAATATAAAAGTTAAAATCGATACTTGAGATATAACTGTAGACAAGTTTTCGATAATTGTTTTAAATGTGGATTAATTTACTTCCACTTTGGTTCGATTCTGGTTCAAGTTTAAATATTTCGAGTTTTGGTGAATTGTGTTGGGATCGAGATCGGGTTTCAGGTGGTCAAAATTGTTTTTGTTGGGTTCAGGTCAGGTTGTAGGCTGACCTTTAAAATTGAACTTTCGGATTCGGGTGTAACCTGACACACGCAGAATTCTACGCTGGAGTTATACTCCTTGTTTTGACATCATATATTTGAAATTCATATTTTTTAGAGCTAATTTTGATTAAAACAAAACTAATATTATTATTTTACATTTTAAAATTATTTTATGAAAAAGTAACAAATTCAAATCTATCTTAATACATTTTTAACACTTTCATTAGTTGTAATACATTAATCGTATTGTGCCCGTGAACTTTCATACCAGCCTTTGACAATACGTATCAGCATGCCAATTTGTATTCACCTGTATCTGTATCGATCTAGGAACAAATTTGTTTTAACAAAACCAAATAAGGGTGACCGGGACTTTTTTCACAAAATCGAACTTTTTAACTTTTCAAAATTTAGGTAACTCTTATTAAAAATACATTACTCCAATTGAAAGTATCATATTTAGTGCACATTTTAGATTCATTTCTTTAGCCATCAACCAATTGCAATCATTTTGTTTATATATAAATATATCTAGGCATCTGTCTATATGTAATGCAAATCTTGTCATCACAATATTGAGTGAGATATTGAACCAATTCTAACCTATTAAAGACAGTGTATTGATCTTGCCAGTATCTTGAATGCGTTCCACAATCAAATATGTAGATATTTGTTTACAGAAGTGCATAAAAGCAAAGCATGTAAAACTTGTCATCACGATAACAATCGAACTACAGAACTAATTCTAACCTAATTGTGACAGTGTATTGATCGTTTGGAATCTTGCTAGTAACTTTGGATGAGTTCGAGAATCAAGAAAAATTACTTAATAAAACTTTTCTGGTATCTACTGAGTTATTTATTAACTTCTTTTAATTAATAAAATTTCTGGTTTTAGTTGTTTTGAAGAAAACCGTAAATTATCAGGTATGTCTAACTTTTCCAACATTTCAAACCACTTCCTGCCCTTGTACTTACTTCGACTTCTTTATCTATCTTAATATTAAAAATAGTACTTGGAAAATGCTTAACTATGCCCCATGCTTAACTATTACATTGCTGCTAAACCTATTATCATTAATTAGCATTTTATTAGACAAGGTGGGGTGACTTCTCCCAAAAATTCTTTCTTTTACTTGATCAGGTATGAATGAGGAATTTTATATTTCCTATTTGCTTGCCATGATGGGAATCGACCAGCTTTAAAATCCCTGAGAGTCTTTTGAACTTTTAGAATACGTTAGGAACTCCTCTTAGCATTTTGTTAGCTAGAAATTACATCGAGACAAAAATAGTAATAGTATAAATATAAGTAATAGTATAAATAGTGAGAAAATTATAGAAAATAATCTATGTTTACTCAATAATAAAAATATCTTTCAAAAATTAAACGAAATATAATTAAAAACAACATTTTTTCCCATATACATTGAGCCTTATGTTTCTATGAAATTGGAAAGGATACTTTTGCGTTGCTACCTACTCCTTGGATTCAAAACTTTTGCCATTGATTATATTTTTTAAATCCTTTCTTAAATATATACCGCCATTATTACGTCAAATTTTTAATTAAGGAGGTCCGGGGACACATTTTGAAAATATTTTTATTTATTGAATTAGAATTTTGAATTTTTTTGTGATGGTTAACCATATAATTTGTAAACAAAATCAAAATCACAAAAGTTCTCATTTTCTAGTTACTAAAAAAAATTAAATTAAATTTTTTAAGTGGGGTAATTTAAAATTGTTATGACTCAAAATATTATTCGTCAATTTCAAACTTTTTCCATTTAATCAAACAGAAATATATAATGCTAAAAATGTTTTCTAAATCCTACAATTTAAAAGAGAACATCACCACCGACATGATTCGGTTTCATTACCTGTAATGAAACCGAAACATGTCAGTGGTCTGTTTGTTTATATATGTATTTTGTTACACCTTACTTAAGTAAAAGAAAGTTTTTATGAGTTTAAATGTTAGAAATATATAAGCTTTAATTATGATTCAACATTTTTTTTAAATATCAATTAAAAAAATTAAATATTTAAAGAAAAAAGATGTGACTTAATTTTAAAAAATTATATTTTCAAAAGTAAATATTTTTTTTAAATTTGCTGAATCAAAATTAAGTAAAATAATTGAAAAAGACATGTTCCAAGTTTGAACCATTTATCTTAAACTGTTCTTGACTTATCAGAAATTAAGGACGAAAATTGGTGAAAAAACCCATCACGCAGAAAATTTCCACGACAACCACTACTTGAAAGCTAGACTTTTAAAACAAAAAATATAATATATCCTGTTCTAATTAAGATACAAACATGGTATAAACGTCATTTTAAGCGGGAAAAACAGAGAGTTGTTTATTGCAATAAACTATTTTGTCAAAAATTTGAAGATTTTTGTGTTCGAAAACCCTTAAATTTCTATAAAGGCACAAATTTTCATTCGAAATACGCAATTCAGTACTCAAACCAATTCCTAAATATATTAATTCAACAAAGTTCAATTATTCATAATTTCTGCTTTAAAACATTATTTTAATGTAATAAAAATATTGTGTAAAGTAAACACACGATTTTACTGAATGGTGTATGAAAAATTTTATGTAAAATTATATTACAAAATTACATTAAATTGACGTTTCGGTCAATTTCTATGACCATCATCAGAATATGTATTTCTGTAACAATTAGACTTATAAATGAAATGCTTCCATCTTGAAGATGGAAATTGACCGAAACGTCAATTTAATGTAATTTTGTAATATAATTTTACATAAAATTTTTCATACACCATTCAGTAAAATCGTGTGTTTACTTTACACAATATTTTTATTACATTAATGTTTTGATGGTGTAACGGTCCAGCTCAATCATTATCATTATTTTAATTTAATATATGCAAAGGCCTCATAATTTTACCTTGATACATTTGCTGAAAGCCTCTGTACATAAGAAGGATCCAGTTCACCACTAATACTTCTATTACAAAATCTGAAACAAAAATTCGATGAAAAATTTAGAACAACTCTAGTTCGAAACATATTGACTTTTCCACTTTCACTTCCTGTAGAAGAAACAGACATAAGTGCTTTGACGTCAATGGGGTCATTTGACATTAAACGATAAAAAACGGAATATGGTAACCTCGATTTCGGGATTATTCTCCGCATTAAAAATTGTTGTCGGAACTTAAAAATTAAAGATGTCAACTGCAATAGAAAATTCTCCTGGAAGAAAAGCTTTAAATGCAATAACATATTTCGGGTTTTGTTTAGTGCTCCCGATGCGATACGTATTTCAGTTATACGTTTAACCGATATACGTATAATACGTATTTAAGGAATACGTATCCCTTAAATTATACGTTTAAACGTATCCGAATACGTATAAGCGTATATCGGTTAAACGTATAATTCAAGTATACGTTTAATTTAAGTATACGTATATTTCAAGTATCGTATTTACTTTTAATGCCAATGGATCTCATCAGTGTTACGTCACTGAACGGAGAACACATTGGAAATCTGTGGCGTGACTTTAGCAATCTGTATAATATGTTTATACATAGAATCTTGTTATTTTTCCCTATAAACGATTATCGTAAATATATAACGAAAATAAAAAGAATTTTTGAGCAAATAAGGAGAATATACACGTTTCAGATTTATTGTTAATCCTTATTAAGTATATTCTTTTTGTTTTAATTTTTTTTTAAATATTTATTTTTGTGTGCGTAGACTCAAATTGCGCCCGGGAGGTCAAATATTGTTCTTTCCACTGTGCTAATGTTTTCTACTCTGTGTTAATGTATAACGCAATTTCATTTTTTTAACCATAACACTCCTGGTATTTTTTATACAAAGTGTATGTGCATTACAGGATATTACGTTTTAAGAATTGTTGTTAGTCTTGACAAATTTCATTTTTTGTGTTAGTACCTATAAATTTCGATTAGCCTGACAAATAATCGTCTCTGCAGGTTTCAGAGCGTAATCACACAAGCTTAAAATGACGTTTTCTCTTTTCTTTTTTCCTGTAAAACGTATTTTCAAAATATGAGGGGGTCGGGCCAAGAAATTGCCAAACTATATTTTTGGTGAAATAAATCTAGCACTGTAATCTGTTGCTTAATATTGTACATTATAATATCCAACATATAATTTGTTTCTAATGTCACTTACTGGCAGCATATGTGACAGGTTTCGTTTTTGCCCCAGAAGTTTATGCCCCCAATGAAGATAGCTGATTTACAGAAAAACATAATAATAATATTATTAAAGTAATGCCATATTGTTACTCAGACTATCTCGTATGTTAGTAAGACATTGGCGGAAAAACTTTAGGCTACATATTTTGATTTGAGTATTGGATTAAATTTTCAAATTGAAATATCTCAGAAGTTCAACATGTGGCTTGGCACTCTCTTGCCCCGACCCCTCATATTTTTAATATAGAAAAAAGTATTCTTAAATAAAATAAAAGTATGTTTAGTTAGTTATTTGTTACGGCCGATTATCTGCAGTAAGGAAATAGGACGGTGGGAGAAGTGCCCACCGTGGGGGTCTTTAAAATAAAAATAAGATTATGAAACTTCCCAGAAGCTGGATTGATCAATGTCAGTATAAAATATGAAGTCAATGTAAGTTTGTGTTCTGCAATACTAATGTTTCGGGCGAAATGTCCACGCCCTAAATCAAAATAAGCTATGTGCGTGTGTTACAGATATGCGAAAGATAAATCATTTCATAGTAAATCATTTAATAATTAATAGTTTAGATTTGAGGGGGGGGGGGGTACAAAATCTAAAATGAAGAAAAAAAAATATTCCGATTTTTTTTTTTCAAGTACCGATTGCACGGGATACAGTGGGTGTTTCTCAAAGTTTCTGATCCGCAGACCAAGCAGGAGAAAGGCATATTGTTTTAAGCAATGAACGAAAACCGTTTAAACGCTTATAAGTTTAACCGCTGGTGTAAGATCCGTATATACGATGTACCGTATATGCTGTTTGGTATAATACGTATAACCGTTTCGGCCGTATCATACGTATCCAAAATCTGCACCCCGTATAATACGTATTATACGTATACTCGTATAAACATTTAATAGGGAGCACTAGTTTTGTTCCTGAAATTCGAATGTTTGGTTATGTCACATTTACATACGATCCATGCGTCAGTATTTTAGGTGCAAGAATTTTGTCTCATCTTTGGGTTATCACACACATTGAACTTTTTACTTTAAACGGGTTTTAATCAATGACACTGAAAAGAAACCTTAAATATCTTATTCATAAGTGAAAAAATCTCAAAGAATTAGCTTTTGAAAATGATGATTTGGACAATTATAATAATAAAAAAAAATAAGCTTTATAAAATGAATTTCAGTAGATTTATAGAAATTAACGTTATTAAAAAATCGTTTAAAATGAGGTAGTTCAGAAGATTCTCTATCTAAATATTTTGCAGTATATATACTGTTTCACCTTAAACAAGAATACCATTTAAATATTTTCTTCATACAAGAAGCACACTAAAAACAATATCCAGAAGCATTCCTAGAAACATCCTTATGCAGTTAGTTGCCCGAAAATATTTAAGAGATGATTCTTGAAATATAACTTCTAGGAAGCTCGATTCTTATATTATTGCCCACCTTTTATCATAAATATTTCAGACAAGAAAAACAATTTCTGGGGAATTTCTTTTTGATGAAAAACCAGCTTTTCGTCATTTCCCAAGAAAGTTCATAGATTCATTTTTAAATGTGTGTATTTTATTTTAATTGGAAACATCATTATGCGATTACCAGTTAGCCACTGAAAACTCTTCTGGCAATTTTCCATATCTAGACATCCTTTTGATTAAGTATTATTGGAAATTATGAATTTTTTTTTTCATATCGACCGGATGGAATATATAGGGTGGACTAAAAGTCTTAGCCTGATTCTAATAATTCATTACAAAATAACCGTTTGTATAATAATGTAACTTGTTGTATCAATTGATAGGTCAGTTTTAGTAATTTTTTATGCAATAGATGGCACGAATTGGATTGGAAGGGATGGACCAACACCCTGGCCTCCGCACTCTCTAGATATTACTCCTCTGTATTTTTTTCTTTTGGGGCTATATCAAGGACAGCGTCTTTGCCATATCAATTGCTGACGTCGAAGAACTGAAGACTAAGATACAAGCTGCTGTGTGCACTGTAACAGAAGACATGTTAAAGAACACTTGGCGGGAACTAGAATACCGCTTAGACATTTTCCAAGCTACCAAGAGGGCACACGTTGAAATTTACTGAGGTACGTGGTCTTTTAAAAAAATTAAAACAGTACTTATAATGTATCCAAACAAACATATGTCTAATTGTAAGTGTTTGAGCACAATAAATATTTTCAGGGCAAGATTTTTAGTTCACCCTGTATGTGAAATTCCCTGAAATATTTCAAAGAAACTGTGTTAAATGAACCTTTTTACAGGCCAATATTTACTATCGGAAACAAGGAATTAGAAAAACATTTAAAAATTAAACTCCATTTATAGTGACTTGAAAACAAATAGCAGTTATAACTGAAAACGGCTTGATTTCTTTAGATAAGAATTACGTTTCAGACAGGAAAGAGGAAATGTTAAGAAAATAATAAAAACAACCTTTTCACTATTTTTCACAGCATTTAAAAATTTATATGAAATTCAAAAACTTTACAACACTTCTTCAATTTGTTGCACGTACGTAAAAGTATTAAACGTATTAAAATAGTGTAAGTAATAAGAAATGCATTTGCGGTTATTAGTTGAGTTCTTATGCTTCTAATAGTGAGCAATGTCGTGTAAATTCAAGGTTAGCTTGCAATAATTAAAAAAAAATACGAGATTTAGATTGCTTTCCAGTGTACTATAGAAAAAAGTTGCAGAAAGCGTCTTCTTTTTTTAGAAGACAGCATTCACTTTTTAAGGCTTATTTATTGACGGGAATGCTGATTATGATAACCTGACCATCTGGTCAGCTTATCCTAATTTCAATCAATGTATCCTAATTGAAAATTTTCAAAATTGAGTAAAATGCCGCAAAATTTTCCCTATCTTCTAAAAAGAAGACATCAGGTCATTTTACCATAGAATAAATGTATAAAAAATTTCCTAAGTTTTATCCAAATAATTATTTTTATTTAAATTTACAAATTTTCAATAAGTATATGTATTTTATACATACTTAAATTTAAAAATAATTCTTCAAGAGTGTCTTGATATTTTGATTATTGTTTAATTATTTCCACATTTATTTAATTCTAGCGAATGAAATTTTACCCCGGATATAATCTTAACCACTTTTAATAACTGTCAGTCCATGAAATTAAAATTTATGACAACAGGTGAGGACTTCAATCGTCTTTGATTTTGAAATGCGATTGAAATATCAATGAATAATTATATATTTTATATATGAATACGAAATTAATATTTGAATGAATGATGGATACCACTTTCAGCTTCTCTCTTATGCATGGTCAATTTTAAGCATTTTTAAATGGAATTGACAGGACATTCAAAAGAAGAAATTCAAATAATCATCACACTACTTTTTTTTTCCATGAAAGTGAGGCAAGAATTACTATTCCGAAGAGACAAGAAGCGATAGAAATAGGAAAATAAAGATAACTTGTGATGGTGGCTTCTACACCATCCATGTTTTAGGGAAACATAACACTCAAGTACAGTTCACAATAAATCAGTTTACTTGAACAAGAAAGGAAATTTCAATAAAAATGATTCAGGATGTTAAAACTAAGTCAGTTTCACAAGTCAATCAACTAAACTTGAGAATTCTCAATTTTAAAAGTCTTCACCACAATTACCACTTTTAAATAATCTAACTTATAATGCAGCGTCACAGTCTAATAAATTCAAGCATGCTAGAGTAAAACACAAAATTGTACTTGTACTGAATTTTACAGTAGACAACACAACACACACTTACATACAAAATATCACTAAATGTCTGCACTTAACAAAGTACTATAAATTTCATTCGACGTAAATCAACTTCTGTTGCTACCACTAACTCATAGAAAGCGTCTTCAAAATCCACACTATCAAAAATGCTATCGCTGAAACTTAGCAATAAAATATTCCAAATATTTTTTCCAGCACGGCAACAAATTTTCAAACTTGGCGAAATGCGTTAACTCAATTTAACCAGCGAAGACATTTTATAGCAAACAATGCAATACTAATTAAAATCAATGTAGAAATGACACTCCAATTCCACCGAGTACTGTTTCACTTTATAAAGGCAACATTTGCGCACATGAGATGGCACACAAGAAGAACATGAACGCGTTCAAAACCGAGTTGCCCACAGAGTATCTTTCTATATCGGTAGACAACACACCACCAGCTATTTTGCCAGTGAAGAAGAAATTATTAAAAAAATACACAAAAGACTCAAATTGTAATTACAAATGTTTTAAAAAGGTCATACGCATGCTTATATTTTATAGGGTTTCTACCTCTTGAAATTTTGTGTTCAAAGTTTAGTTTATTCTTATGTTTTTTTTCAAAACTGAATACACATTTTTTAACACACTTTAATCAATATTTTGTAAGTTTTACAAAAAGGAACAGAACGACTGTTATTTTGAAATAAGAACTTACTGCAATTTTAAAGTATATAAAATACAATAACAGAATTGAATCCAATGGTATTTCTTGCCCTGTTTCCTAAAAAAAATTACAAGCTAAGTATTATATAACAAAGCTTTTCGATAACACTTGTCATCATCGTACTGCAACAAGAGATTTAGAAAAGAAAATTGTCCGGAAAAAAGTTTCGAAAAGTTTTTGGCATTAAATGTTACGAAAATAATAATAGTACTTGATGATATGTATTGGATGAAACTTATTGGAAAGATAAAAGAGTAATAAATAATTGTTATTTCCTTTGGTAGCTTTCATGAGAGAGAGCACGACTGTCTTGAAAATAACATGATTAAGCTTAGGATTTTAGGACATCCTGATAAGTAAACTTTTTGGCCTCAGGTGCTCTCTAAAAAATGATTTAGATGCGCAATGTCTCTTTAAAATTAATTTCTTTCTAAAAATCTCTTATAGATGATACATGGAAAGTAGGAAGCACCCATAAAATTAGGAAATAATGAACAACGTAAAACGTATAAAAAATAAAAGGAACGAAAAAATACAAATATTATTTAAATGTTATAATATTGCTAGTACTTTTTTTAAAAATATTTATCTACAATGAATATCTCAAAAGACAGAAGCATTGTATCCCAAGGATAATGATTGGATTTCTGAAACAAAATTATTTTTCTTATAACGAATAATTTACATTTAGTTTTGACATTTATATAAAATTTACTCAAGTTAATGACAGTGAATGCAATTTAACTATTGAGTTTATTCACTATGCGTCCAGAGTTATGTAACATTAGATTGTCAGTAGTTGTCTATAAAATGCTAAAATCATTCACTGTCTGGTGAATCAGTCCAGTTGACCAATTTGGAATACCGACAAATTTATCATTTGAAAATTGTAATAATTACATGTAATAACAGCATATCCGACCGAATCATACCCACACACCATTGACATGCAGCAATAACGAAGACATAACATGTTACATAGTGTATTGCGAACTTTTTCAAAGTTGTAATTCATGTGTCTAATAGCAAGAAAATAAATTTGCTTTTCTTACCATATAGATCACTAGATTAAAATGTGATTCTCTAAATTCACATATAAACATATCTGTAGTCTTTTCATTTATCTATCAAACAAAATATATATGGAAGTTTGAATGTTAAAAAACAAATGTTTAAGACACTAGCGTTTGAAATAAAGAGAGGTAGAAAGATGAATACTGGAACATGTACAGGCAGCGGAAAATCATAGTAGATTATTACAGAATTATTACAGAATTATATTATTATTGAACTAATCTTATCGTTGTCCAGTATCTAATTCTTAAACAGCTAATTTTATAGGTATACTTCCAATTGCAAAAATAGTTCAAACATTCTTCTCCAGCATCAGATGCCATTAAAATCAAAATAGTTATTTTTATAAACGTTTTTAATTTTCAATTTTTATACAATCCCTATTATAAATTATATTTAGAAAAACAAACTCTTATAACGAATTATTATTTAATTACTTTCTAACTAGTATTAAATAATCCATCCTTGTATTTAAATTTACCTGATTATGATAGCCTGAATTTTATGAATTTTCAGCTTTTTCAGCGTATAAACCGCATATTTACGTGCAAGCTTTAGGGACCATATACAAATTTGGATTTAGAATCAATATAATTTTCTTTAAATTTATTGAATGCCATAATCTTCGGAGTTTTTATGGTGCTTCACATAATTTGTAAACATATTATATAATCGTTAAATTTATATTAAATGTGTGTATGTGTGCTGAAAATACAGAAATGATTTAAAGAAGAAAACACTTGCAATTTCAATATTTCCCAACAAAATATACAAGGGAATAATTCAAAGGGTATATATGCTGTGAATGAAGGAACCTGAAGGAACCCGAGGAAACTGTATTGAAATTAAATTTTTGTCAAGATTTTTTTTCTATTTTTTTTTAACATTTTGTCATTACAATTTAGAAAAATTTATTACTTTTATTTTTACTTTTACTAAAATAATTAATGTCTGAACTCCAAATACATCGAAGTTACTTAACAAGTGTATATCAAACTTATTATACTAAATGTGTGATTTGCAAAGCGAATTTCTTTTTTTCAGCATTGAATCGTAAAAAGTGAAAATAGATAATCAGCAACGTAAACTACGCTCATCTATCTCTAATACTCTGTAACACAATTTCATACTTTCTTTATATGTCTCCCTCTAACGTGCAATACCTAATTAATGAATGTCCCCGACAGAATGTGCTTTGAATGGCTAGAACTTGGTAAAGTATGGTCGTGAAATTTTTTTTTCTGTTTTACATGTTAAATCATAGTGAATTTTTAGAAAAATATAATTTACATGTCCCAGGAAACGTATACAAATTTTATTTTTGTAACTTTTACAAAATTAATTTGATTGAGGTCAATGGTTTCTGAAATGATGTATAACAACATTTGAAACATTTTTGCAATTGGAAATCTACCTTTAAAACCATCTATTTAAGAATTGGCTATTGGACAATGGTAAGAGTCGACATCCGTATTTGTTATATAAAAACTTAGATCTTTCACATCAGGTAAACATATTAAAACTGATCGTAAAAGTATGATTATATAATATGAAAAATATACCTTCAAAATGTGAAGAAATATATTAAAGATTAAGCCCTCCCCTGCACTAAATGTAGAGAAAAGGAAGGTAAGATGACGAAGTGGGTAAGATGACGAACTCAGATTTCCTCCTGTCCAATCATGCGTAA
Source organism: Maratus michaelseni (assembly GCA_963931845.1). Taxonomy (NCBI): domain Eukaryota; kingdom Metazoa; phylum Arthropoda; class Arachnida; order Araneae; family Salticidae; genus Maratus; species Maratus michaelseni. The sequence goes on along the minus strand of OZ007599.1, from coordinate 152,333,232 downwards.
CAGCCCCTGGTCATTTGCATCAGGGATCCATGCTAGGGGTTCATGTAATTCATTATCGAGAATTCGCTTCAGAGCAATTTGTGAGAAGTTGTAAATAGAAGTTCGATTTTCAAGTGTGTTGATGTAATTTTTGGGCCTCCCAGTGTCAGGAATTACTCATCTGTGGTAAGTTATTTCAATCCCTCACTAAAATATTCATATTCTGAAACTACAACTCAAAACGTAAACATTAATACGAAATGTAAATTGTTTACAATGAACGAAATTCCGATAAAACCAGTTCAAACAAATGTGGCTTTGGTGGGGCAAGATGACGAGGATGAAAATGATAGGAAAGATTATGACAGTAAAGTCTACAGTATTTGTGGGGGCCAGGGCAAGTATGAACTCTGGTTACAATGTACAAATTTTAGTCTCTTGCCGATTGTTTTGGTTTTGATGTAGAACACGCCAGGTACAAGCATTTTCGATGGGATTCTTCTTTAAAAGTTTCAATTTCTAACTTGTTTTGAATAAAATTTGAATGTGTTTGAGATTTTGTAAAATGTGTTGAATAAAATTTTATAGGTACCTAGATAAATAATGCTATGATAAAAATTAATATATATTCTTCATCTTACCCTTTATATGGGGCTATATGACAAATATGACGTTTCTTCGGAAACTTATTTCTTTCATCCTTAGAGAGTAGATGAAACATTTTAAAGAATTTCTGTTGGAGGGAAGAGTTGTAGAAAAAAGTAATATCAATTACAGATTTTTAATTCATTTACTTAGTTTAGAAAAAATCTTGAAAGCCTATGCTCGTCATCTTACCCCCCCCCCCACTGTTTTTTTTTTTTCACTCTGTTTTATGCAGTAAATTTATTAAAGATTTTAATTTGAAAAACGATTCAGATATTTTTTTTTACCATTAACTTATACAAAAATTAGATAAAGTACTCTCTTTGTATGATCCTCCAAATATCTTGATCGCGATAAGATCATTAGATGAAGGGGACCTGAATATTTACCGACGACTTTGTTCATAAATATTTCAGTCATTTATACACCCCTGGATAACTTATTGGGATATTTATTTTAATGCTTTTTATAAGAAACGTGGAAGGAAGTCGAGCTAATTGTATGGGAAAAATTATGCAAATAAAATTTCCCAAATGTATAAAAATAATTCTTTGACATGTAAGGTAAAGCTAGGAGAGTCTGCGCACAATTCAAAAGAATAACAATAAAAAATCTAAATATTAATTTTTTGCTAAACTATCCATGAATAATTTTTACTTCATTTGTTTTTTATTCATTTCCATTGCTATTTTGTTGTTATGTTGCAATTTAATAGAACAGTTGTAATAAAACCAAGAAAGTTATTTATCGCAATCTGTCCTTACAGGGTTAGTGTGATTGCGCATATGGGTAGGAGAGATTGTTACTAATAATAACTACAATTAAATTGTTAACAATAATAATTACACTTAAATGACATTGTTGTAAGGTTTTTGTGAACAAATATTATTGTATTAATAGTGAATATTTCAACCTAATGATTAAAGAATCAGAAAAAGGAAATAATTTTAAAAACGATTAAAAAAATAATTAAACAAAAAAAAATTAAAGAATCAGAAAAAGCAAGTCCAGATAAGATTATAAAATAACATTAAGTTACTTGATAACACGTTTAACTTAAAATTAGTCCATTTTAATTTTTCATTTTTTATGCAAATTTACCAATAAGCTACGTAATCTCTCCTAGCATGGAAACTAATGGGAACAATGCGCCATCTCTCCTAAGTAGCAGATGCGCAAACTCTCCAATTTCGGTTGGAGAGTTTGCGCGGCCTTTTATTTAAACATGGCCGCTACTAAAACGAACCGTTGATGTTCACATTGTTAGTCTAGATTAGTAGCTTATGAGAAATCCTTTGTTTAAAATATTTTGTACTACTGACATTGTATAGAAATTTTGATGAATAGCTATGAAAATCCAAGCACTTACTTTGGGAAAACAAAACAAAATAGCAATGCTTTATCTTAGACGGTCAAAATAATCAACGTGCAATGAAGTAGACACTCCACTTTTGCTGTTGTACAACTACCTGGAGTCGCTGCGCGCTCACTCTACTCCTTCCCCCCGAACCTCTATGTGCGCAATCTCTCCTGGCTTTACCTTAACTCATAAACTATTTTAAGAAGAACGTAATTTTGATATGGTCATAGTTATTGAAAGGTGAATTTAACCACTTTTTTAAGAAGCTAGGTTTATACTAATTTGGAGGAATCACATCGGACCAGATGCAATTTTAAATCTGCTTTCAAAGTTTACTCGTAGGAAGTAGAGATGCCAATATCAGGGATCGTCAACCACGTGATCACATGAGTTCTTGTGCCCAAGAAAACAAGATAAGTTTTCCTAAATATTCACCAATATCCATAAAACATTTTTATATATATGAGATTGGATATCGTCGTGCAATGTGCGCCACAGCTACACATATAAATATACGTTTACGAGAGCAAAGTGCCACCACGAAAAGGAATATTTAATCCAAAAGCGCCCATGAGAGTAAAAAGTTTGGTGATCTGGGGCACAGATGAACAGAATTAACGGAAAATAAAATTCCTAACGCTTTTCGAAATGAGAAAATCAAATCAGCAAATTTAATCTGATGTTTGCAGGTCGAAAGTGACAGTGGAGAATGTTATCAAACGTGGTGCAAATGGTTGCAACTTAAAGCGTTTAGGGCGTAAGTAAGACTCTCGATGAGTTGCGCATTTAGAAACAATAAATAATGTCAAAGAAAATTGCAGTCCATCTTCTGAACAATATTCGGTAAAATAATTTGTCGTATTCTTAATGATTATGAAGCCTTAAACTATACCAAAATGAGTGTCAAACATAGGTTTACCCAACAGCACATAATCGAGAGAAAAAGAGTCATCATTAAATGGATGAAAATTGCCATTCAATGAAATAACGTCATATTTACGGATGAAAAGTGATTCAATCTTGATGAGCCTCATGATGAACGTTACTACTAACACGATTTGTGAAAATATAGAAATGTTGCATGTGGCTATAAATATACAGGTCTCAATATAAAGGTCTTGATTTGTCGTATTGCATCAGTTTAAGATAAGGCTGATTTAATTATTATTTCTAAGAAGATGAGAACACCCTTATTTTAGGAATAGCATTTTTGGCATACTTTGGCAAACTTTAGACTCTTAGTAGGTCACAAATTCCTTTTTCTGCAAACACCATTATGCCATACCACAAAATCCATAAAAATGTTGTTCAATGATAACAGTATACTCCATTACATAAAGGCCACCTCTATCGCCTGATGTGACCATTATAAAATATATGTAGTGCAATGGTGGACATTGTTTATGCAAATGGCATGTATTACAGATTTTCTGGAAGCTATTTACAATGCCTGGACAGCTATTTTCACATTATAGTTATCAAATTTGTTCAAAGCATGGCGGCAAATCATACGGCTTCATGTTTCTGAAACAAAAGTAGGTATTCTTATTGCTAAAATTGTACATAAGTGAAATTAGAAGCAGTGTCCTAAAAACTATAACTGTTTAAAAATGTTAATAAATATTTTACTTAATATTTAAAAGAATATATCTTTACTTTTTATAAAATGAGAAAGACAGTTTAATTTTGATTGTAAATACACATTCTATAATATTTATTAATGTTCAGAATCGTATCAAATTTATGACTATTCTTACTTCTAGATATTTGCCGAGGATAAATTCCATTGAGTTCATCATAAAATTATAACTTTCTCTCGAATAATTTATATATTTTTCTTTTTAAATTTTGATGTGAAAATTGAATTTCCGCGACCCATATATTTAGTTATAAATTTTGCTATATTTATTTTAAAACGAAGTTTAATTCTTTTTAAAGAACAGTCATGTAAATACATAGTAGAAAATGGTATTTACTGAATAAAATTTCAACAAAATGTAGTACCAGGCATATTAAAATTCGTGCAATACATTCAATATTAAACATCAGAATTAAACATTCTAGCTATGCTTGTTATTCCTGTAAAGCAGGAAAAGCCCCTTTTGCTCTTCCAGGATGAAAAGCTATTTTGGAGATTTAAGTTTTTTTAAATTCAGTATTAAATGTAAGAAGTAAACCTTCTAGCTACTTGTTATGCCTGTTAAATAGAAACACCTCTTTTCGATCTTCCAGGATCAAAAGCGGCTCTTCAGAAGATTCTAGACGTTATATTAATAGACGTGACAGAAGATTTGACAATAAATGTTTTTCTTATTTTATCTAATTTAATTAAGATCTCGACGTCAGAAGCAGGGGAAAGCCTCTAAGATTTAGCAGCCAAAGTACAAGATGTCTCATAAGTTTATAAATTTATTGTTTTTCATATACGTTCATCTATAATGTCATTTATATTAACATAATAATTAAGGTAAAGCCAGGAGAGATGGCGCGGTCGGAGAAATTGCGCACATAGAGGTTCGGGGGAAAGGAGTAAAGTGGGCGCGCAGCGACTCCAGGTAGTTGTACAACAGCAGTAGTGGAGTATCTATTTGAAAGTGCACGTTGATTGTTTTGAGTGTCTAAGATAAAGCATTGCTATTTTGTTTTGTTTTCCAAAAGTAAGTGCTTGAATTTTCATAGCTATTCATCAGAATTTCTATACAATGTCAGTAGTACAAAATATTTTAAACTTAAACGATTGCTCATAAGCTACTAATCTAGACTAACAATGTGAACATCAACGGTTCGTTTTAGTAGCGGCCATGTTTATATAAAAGGCCGCGCAAGCTCTCCTAACAAAATTGGAGAGTTTGCGCATCTGCTACTTAGGAGAGATGGCGCATTGTTTCCATTAGTTTCCGAACTAGGAGAGATTACGCAGCTTATTGATAAATTTGCCTAAAAAAATGAAAAATGAAAATGGACTAATTTTAAGTTAAACGTGTTATCAAGTAACTTTATACTATTTTGTAATCTTATCTGGACTTACTTTTTCTGATTCTTTATTTTTTCCCCTTTAATTAAAATTTTTTAATCGTTTTTAAAATTATTTCCTTTTTCTGATTCTTTAATCATTAGGTTGAAATATTCACTCCTAATATTTGTTCACAAAAACCTTACAACAATGTCATTTAAGTATAATTATTATTGTCAACAATTTAATTGTAGTTATTGTTATTAACAATCTCTCCTACCCATGTGCGCAATCACACCAACCCTGTAAGGACAGATTGCGCAAAATAACTTTCTTGGTTTAATTACAATTGTTCTATTAAATTACAACATAACAACAAAATAGCAATGGAAATGCATAAAAAACAAATGAAGTCAAAATTATTCATGGATAGTTTAGCAAGAAATTAATATTTCGATTTTTTATTGTTATTCTTTTGAATTGTGCGCAGACTTTCCTAGCTTTACCTTACATGTACTACCTATTAAAACAGACATTAATTTATTTCAAAACACATAAAAAAGCAGTGCACACGCCCAGAAAAGCTTCAAAATTACATTAAAACTAGTCAATATGTTAAAAATTCAAAAAAATATTTTCGTGTCTTGTTTCATGAGGCACCTTCAGTTAGTGATGTTGTTGTTTTTCTTTTCTCATTAGTCAATCTGTTGAAACATATGTTGTTATGAATGGGGAAAAAGAGAAGGTTTCAACAGATATATATCAGATCAAATATCTATAGATATTTTCATTTGAGGAAAAACTTACCAGAAGTTACTTGTAAAAGAAAAAAAAAATCCAGACAGGTAAAACTACAAAATATTTCGAAACAAGAAGTCCACAAATTTCGAAAGCTTTCAGAACAAAATTCAGATTCCTTTTTATGCGAAATTTTATATAAAATCTAGAATTTCTAACCAAAATTGGTTTCTAAATAAGTGCTTGAACATTTCGTAAGTTCTTGTATAGATGTCATCAAAAAATACAATTTTTTTGAAATAAACTAACATAAGAATGATGGTTACGTAAAAATATTTTCCCTTTTTCTTATGTGTCATTTGACAAATATTTTTTGCTTATTAGAAAATCTGGAATGTGAAACTTGACTCAATTCTCATTGCTCAATTTATATGTAAAAAAAAAGATGTTTAACAAAATATAAGTTTCAAATTTTTAGAGAAATATTTATTTTAAGCGACATAAATAATTGATTTGCATACAAAGTTTTTAGAAACAAAAGGGAAGACCAGAATTTTATTACCTACTAGCAGACCCGCATGGCGGCGTTTCCCGGGCCCGTAATGATAACCTTAAATAACCTTCAAATTTGGATGACTTTATATCTTTAACACGATTTTGTAAGAATTTATACTTTTAAATGAAAATCTTTCCAAAGGAATCTCGTATTGGGGACCCCGCAATATTTATATATTTTTTAAAACGAATTTGTCGTTTAAAAAAAAAAATGTTTGTTCTTTAAATGGCTATTATATGCTTCTCGGTATTTCGACAAAAAATAGCAGATTCAGAATTTTAAAGAGTGCTGATTTTTTTTTTTTTTCAATTCGGCTGATTTCATTTTTTAAAAAATAGTTTTTATTGTCCAAACTCTTTGAAATTGTTATCAGTTATAAATATACTTGTTTTGAAGCCTGTGTAAAAAATTCGTGGAAACAGATTCATATTTGTTGTAAAAGGACTGTGTTTTTTTCTCCCTTTTTATTTCTTTTCGCAGGTAGTTTAATATTAAAATCAAAATAGTTCGTATCGTCCGAATTCTTTAAAATTTTTACGTGTTACAAATATAATGTTTTGAAAGCCTACCTAAAATTTTCGGGCAGAAATATGGATATTTAGTTGTAAAAACATTAGCAAAAGCCATTCGCGTATTCACATTCTTAGCGAAAATTTCGAAGATTTTATTTTTCTTAAATACTTCTAATAGTCCTAATACTTCGAAATTGTCATACGTGATGTAAATATGAAGTGTATAAAGAACGTGTAAAAAGATTGTGCGAAAATATCGATAATTAGTTACTTTTAGCGTAGAAAAAAATGTGTCTCCAGAAGGTGTGACTTTTTCTGATAGGGTTGATGTTCGTATATTTGTAAAAGAGCTGCACCGCCGTAGAGAAGAAAGTATGCGAATTAAGAGGATATTTTTCGTTTTTCCGTATCTCTAAAATTGAGACCAAACGCGAGCTTCGAAACTGAGGAATTAGCTTACAACCCCCCCTCCCTTCGCAAAATCGAACTTTTTTCAAAATGTTGTTTGAAAGAGTTAAAATTCATATTGTTTTATATGGTTTGCAGCGTTCGAAAACTAAAATAACGAAATTGAAGAATATGTTTTTAGTTTGTCCGTATTTTTAACGGTTGGGCTGATGCACGTTTCGAAAAAAAAGCAAATCGGTCTTTTCTTCCTTCTGTGCTGGGAGATTTGCAGAAGTGTCTTAAATGCACAAGTGCGCGCACCCTTGAAAAATAATGCTCTTCTGATGAACTTTAGTTTTGATTTCAATTAATATCTCAGTTCTTTATCAAAAATGAAATATCTGAGCCTCAGGTGCATTAGGACCTCCTTTGGACTATTTTCATCCAAATTTTCAGACATCTGCGCGTAATAGATTTTTCTAGCCATTGCACATAGAAAGACACATAGAAAAACATCTTTATTTTATTAGTATAGATTGTATTGTATCAACATTAAACAACAAAGGTGGAAACACAAATTTTCAACATTTTAAAATGAGTGATTACTGAAATATGAATAATGGAAAATCTAAATAACTAATATTAAAGAATGAAAAATTTGTGAATAACCTTAATAAATCTAAATAATTTTTAAGAGGTTACTTCACTCACGTGAAAGTACCCGCTCGCAATGTTAATCCTATGAGAGAAATTTTTTGAAATATCTCGTCTGCATTTCAATATTTTTAAATGATTTTTTTCGCATTGGATAGCTGAGATCAATGTCTACGCAGACCATTTTATACTTTTTCGATTACAAGTTTTGTTTTATGAAGATACTTTCACATTCGGAACCGTAAAAGTATCCTCATAAAAAAAAATTGTAAACAAAATTGAACAACTAAAAAATGGCCTGCGTAGAGATCGACCTTTTCTATCCAATGCAAGGAAAAAATAATTTAAAAATATTGAAGTGTAAAAGATATATTTCAAAAAAATTCTCCCATAGGATTAACATTAGCGACCTCTTAATGAAGTCAGCATTCATCTGTAGTTCTTGGCAGGTATGGGATTATATCCCGAGACCTCTGTATTAAAAATCTATAGTCCTTTCAGAATCAATATTATTACTTCTATCCTGCTCATCAGTTCACTTCTTTTCTTAGTATTTAAGAATTTTTTTCTTACCATCATAAAATAGGATTCTCCTTAAAAAATATTATAAGAATATCAAAGAATTGAATAATTAAATGGAATATCGCATTACTAATCAAGTGCTTTTTTTATATACTTTCTGGATAAATTATGTACAGTCAGTATATATATATCTATAACGATACACATGCGTTTATTCGCAGACCGTTTACGATAAAATGACACCAAATGTGTCAATGACTGGAAATATTGTCTTCTTTCAGAATATGACTGCAATTTTTGTTCGTCTACATAAAAATTGCACCAACTTTCTTTTCTAAATAGCAACACCCACTTTTGGCACCATATTTTATTTCTTTGGATCAAGACAGCAAGAGAAAATATATATTTTACATTTTTTTTAAATTAAATCTTTATAGAGTTTTAAAAGAAAATCTATTAATCTACAAATTTTGAAAAATTAAATTAAGATTTCAAAGGAAAAACTTCCAGAATCGCACCAGTAAAAATGTAGAGGTAATTGATGCATAACAAAGACAAAAATAAACTCTCATCTTACAAATTTGAATCAAGATAATTTTTCACAAAAATTTTCTGGTTGCTGATATTGATTTTGTTATAATGTGGTTGAACGATAGCAGAATATTTACACTTTAGACCTTCGAAAAGTAAAAATAAAGATTGGAATTAACTGTAAACTTACGCAGCCATGTTTTTGACGATGCCCATTCTCTTTATATTAAAATATGAAAATTGATGTAGGTCATAATTCATAATATTTTTATTATGAATTTATTAATTTTTTTTATTAAAATTATGTTTTTATGTATAAAAAATGCCTAGAATATGTTTGGGTTCCTTCAATGTATTGCACTGAAACAGAAAACGAAATCAGATGATTTTTTGGGACGAAACAAAGTAAAGTTGTTTATGTGAATTTAACGTTGGCAACCTCCTATTTTGACCTCATCTAACTCTATGAAGATTTCACAAAAGTATATTAACTATATACTTTTCTGCGCTAATTTGATCCAAGAAACTCAAATAAAGTGTCAAAAGCGGGTGTTACTACATGAAAAATCGAAGTTGTTGAAATTTGTAATAAGTACACGACCCCTATTTTTTTTAAATGCATTTTTTTTCTGAAAGAAAACAATATTGCGAGTCTAATAATAGTTTCGGTGTAATTTTATCTTAAACGGTCTATGAATAAAGCAGGTGTATCCTTTTTTAATACTGACTGTACATTCTTAAAATATAATAATGTATAAACTTATTTTAATTATATCCCTAAAACTACTTGAATCCTTTATTGTTAAAATACTTTTATAAAAATCATATTTTATCTTATATTTTCTAGTGTTTGAAAGCAGTAAAACAACAAGTCAAAATATATTGCGATTATATGATCGACATTTTGGGAAATCCTTTATAAAAAAAGAGAGAGGATAACAATAAAAACAGAATAAATTGTCTACATGGAAGACATGTATAATAAAGAAAACACGTAAACAAGAAAATATATGTAATTTATATACTGATAGTTTTCTTTTTGCATAAAGCATTGGTTTTCCGCTAATAAGCCTTTCTGCCTGGACAGCAAATATATTATAGTGATCTAGAATGATTAACTGATGATTATCTTTGTTATAACGCCGGAAATTAAGAAAACAAGATATGTATTTGTTCAAACCATGAAAAAAAATGTAACAGTAATTTAACCTTGAATAAAATTTTATTTCATCGTTTGGTTTTTAAATGTAAATCTATATTAATTTTCCCAAGGAATGCTTGAAATTTTAATGCATGTATTAAAAAACATTTATAGCATTATAATTTATAAATATATTTTATTAACACTAATATATCAGCCTGTAAAATAATAATGTATTTTGACCCTATTTTCTAAAATTAAAGAAATTAATGGATGCAATATTGAACATAATTATGTTACCTTTAAAAGAATGCAAAGGTATTTTTAGTCAATGAGCAAATAATCAAAATAAAATAGAATAAAAAGACTTGTAATTCTTTCTTCTCTCCAAGGAAAATATAAAACTAATACCTATTATTTTATTTTATTGAAGGAGTTTTCTTAACATACTAGTGCAGTGGTACGTACTAACGCGGCCGTAGAGTTACTAAACTTTTTTTAAAAAGCAATCTTCACCTTATTTAATAAGAAAATTTCTGTCATTAAATACGGCGAAAGTTATCAGTTGCAAATAGAGGTGTGATAATATTTTTCACAAAAAGTAGTGAGTACCATTGATCTACTGTGATAAATATGTTTGTTTTTTACCTTAACACGGCTTCCAACTGCTACGATGTTTAAACACCATTTTTTCCTAGAGAAATCTTTTACCTTTTTAATCGCAGAAATCTTCGGTTAAATTAAGTGAATTTTTCTCTTCAGAAAAGTGGTGTCAAAAAACGTAGCAGACGGCAGCTATGCGTTTAGTCTTATTAGCAGGTGATTAGCAATTAATACAGTGGTTTCAAATTAATAGGCTGCAACAATCAATACTATTTATAAACAAGACTTTATGAATTTATAAGTATGAATTTGCAGATAAGAACAAATATAATATGATGATAACATCTATAGTGTTTACAAGTTTATGGGAAAACATTGTCACAAATATATATTATACGATAAAAACACTTATAATTACTCATTGGAGAGCGATTCATGTTAAAAAATAATATCGATTCCATATCATATGCGTTATTTAAACAATAAGCTCCCATAAATAGTACTATATTTTCAGTCTTTAACGCAATTATTAAAAAAAAAGAAACATATATATAAGGTTTTGATAATATTTTTGTAAAAGGATAATTTTAATTCATATTCATTAATATATTTTGATTTTGCGAAGATCTGTGCATGTTTACGAAAGCATGAATATGGATCCTAATCGCAAAGAAAAAAGTATATATTTCTATTTAGAGGTTTAATAATCACACTATTAATTAACAATTAATATTTTAAAACAATAATTCCAAAGAAGCCTTTGCATTTTGTTTTTGCTTTTCAAAATAACATATGAAACTTAAAGTAATGAAACGCATTGATTATTATTCCAGTTATGTTAAAATGAAGGAATTCCCTCTTTAATTCTCTCACTGGTTGGTATATTTTTGGTTGGTATAAATTTACATCTCACTCAATCATCATGCACAATTGATTTAACATTTGTATTTCTTTGTTTTGTACCATGCGAAATTTAAATAAAAATTAATAAATATAGATGTCTGTCTGGCTGTGTGAGTGTGTATGCTGCGATCTGAAGAGACAGCTGCGCGTATCAATATTGGGAAAAAAGGAACCTGTATGCCTGCACCTTGTATGAAAGTTATGCACCTTGAAGACTGTTTTTGGAATTCGAATAGATTTTTTAAATTTAAATTGTTATGGAGTTTTTAATGTTTATTTGTATGAGTTTCTCACATTAGTAAAAGCAATCCGGTTTCAATCTTTGAGCCCTATAAAATGAATTTTGCCCGATTTTCAATAGCAATTATTCGGAATTCGTACATTGATTTCTGAAATTTTCCGTAATTTTGTATGAGATTTTTAGAGATTTTTTGCGTTCTGCTGCGATTTTTAGCATTAGTAAAACAATCCGGTTTCAAACTTTTGCCCTCTGCGATTATTGAATTTTTAGCGATATTTATGTGTTTTTTAGAATTTTTTAGCGTTTTTTCCCGTACCGCGGACGATTTTTCACATTTGTAAAAGAAATCCAGTTTTCTCTTTTATCCCAATATATTATCCTCTGCGAATTTCGGATTTTTTTTTCACGAAATTTTTATGCAATTTGGAGCGTTTTCCGCGTTGTGTGGCGATTACTGAATTTTTTTCTATGAAACGGAAAGAACTCTCCAGTAAATTTTGCTACATTCGTGAATAAATTTAAGATGGACGAATGTCAAATCGATTCCTATAGCAATGTGAATGACGATGTTGAAAATTTTAATTGAATCTGTGTCGAAATAAAAATAATAGTTCAAGATCGCTTGATTCGAGACTGGAATGGGCGTAATCCGTACGAGTGCACGCTGCCGAAGGTCCTGCTGCCGCAGGTACGCTGCCGAAGTCCGTACGATTGAACCTGACCATAATACCAGGTTCGTTTAATTTGAGGTTCGTCGTTTTAATTCGACCAGCAAAGAGGAAGAATCTCCGCTAGTCTATAATAAGAAAGTTTGTGCGTGTTCTGAAAGAACCACTCCGAGCAGAGCTACCAGATTTTGCAGAACGATGTATAACTCGACCCATATGTCTCACGTTATGTACCTCGAAACCAGTTTTTTAGAATGTATTTTATTTTAATTTTTATGGTATTTTTAGCGTTTATTCGCATTTTGCGGTGAATTTTGAAAATTCGTAAAAGGAATCCGGCTTCAATCCTTTAGCTTATTAAGTAAATTTCAATAAAGTTTATTCGAAATTCTTACAACGATTTTGAAATTGTTTGCAATTTTTTTTAGAGATTTTTAGCGTTTTTTCGCCTTTTGGGGCGAATTTATGACAATTTATTTTAAAGTGGAAATATCTCTCCGCAAATTTTGCTACTGTCGTGATTAATTTTAAGTTGAATGAATGTTAAATCGGTTGCTAATGCAACGTGAATGACAATGCTGAAAATTTGAATTTTTTTTTGGTCGAAATAAAAAATGCCATTAATTCAAGGCTCGCTTGATTCGAAGTTGGAGCGGTTTTAGCCTTTATGGGTATATGTTGCCGAAGGCAGTGGGCCCTATCCCCGGGTTCATTAAATTCGATATTAATTTGGAAAAAAAACGACCAGCGGAGCGAGCGAAGTATTTAGTCAAACTGGATTGTTTTTATTGAACTTTTAAAAATTAGGTTCATTTTTTATATGTAGATGACTTCTTTTGACATACGCACAATTAATTATAAAAGCATTTTTCGAATTAAAACGAAGCTTTTTTCTTTCTTGAATCAATTATAATTGAAGATTTAGCTATAGTTAGTTTTCTGTCTTCTTTAAAATTTCATTTTTTTCTGCACAATAATAAAGTAATGCAGTTATTAAATTCAATTTCAATAATAACATTACAAAAAATTACAGTAAAGATTTATGCTAGATTATCCACTTTTGTAAAACTTGTTTTGAAAGAGCATTTTTTCAGACACATGTATCTGATCTTTATATCGTGAATAACGAGTATATTGCGAAAGAAAATCAGATTGCAATATCGGAAAATGTTCTTGATACTCAGTGTTGCCAGATACTTTTTCTGACAAATAATATACTCTTTATTTAATCACAAAATGTGCATCTTTAAAGTAAGCGAAGATTATTATTATGAGATAGTGGCAGATATTTTGAATAAAAAAATTCCTCAAATTGACAACACTGATAGTACTGTACTACAGGTTTTGATTGCATAATTCCCATTTTCGAACATTCGTAAGAAATAAAAATATATAAATTCTACTTCAAATAAAATTTTATACTTTAGTGACATAGCAAACACCTCTAGTGATGGAATAAAAAATATTTTTATGAAATTTTTACGTCTCAGTGTATTTAAATTTTAAAACAATTATTGCTTTTTTTTTTTTTTTTTTTTTTGTCATTCTGATACAGCCACAAAATTTTCACATTTTATGTATTTTATATTGAACGACCAAAACATATATAGTAATCCAGTAATCCATGAGTTAAATCCAGTAGTCTGTCTTTCAACAACCGAACATAATGAATAATTTCTAGCTCTATAAAAATATCCTTGATTTTTTTTCTGATGCCTCATGACTTAAGAAAACATGTAGTAACATCGGTAAATTATAATATTCTATTGTGAACCAAAATAAACTATTTATAAAGCATTCTATCGCATTGTGGCTGACTTTTCGGGTGGGAGATGAACCTATCAGCAATTAACATCTTCTGTTTCGGTAAAATTTAATAATACAGAGAGATATAATCACTAAAATCTTTTGTAAAAAGTTTTATGTTGCACTTATTTTAGCTTACAATTGATAATTTAAAAAAAAGCGTACTATTTAAAAAAAAAAAAAATCCCACTTTCTTGCTTTATTACTTAATACCTAATAAGCATAACTTTTGGTAACTGTTACTAGAGTTTCTCAAGATAAGTAGGGAGAGTTATTTGATATTTGAATACAAATGATTTAAATAAAAGTATTAATACTTTTTTGACCGTCAATTTAAAACTTTTGCTACAGTTGACGAGAATTTATGCCATTTGGATATTCATATCGCAGCTTACGGGCGTAACTTTTGCCTTTTATAAGTTACGTTTTATCTCAAAAATATACACAATATTTGTATTTATACAATAAATGTATAAATACATCGGTTTGAGACAGTATCATTATTATATATAAGGTCAATGTGCCTAAATGTGATACCCTATAAATGCGACAAAGTTCTTGTACCTAAATCCTAAGGCGAGAATCGTATATAAATGTGATAAATCAAACATCCGTATTTCAGAAACAAAACGCAAAACATGTCACTGCATAACCGTTTATTCCCATTGCTATATATATCATTAACTAGCAAACTCTCCCAATATTCCCTAAATGTGGAAAAAAAATAACCAGATATTTTACTTAACCTTCTCTATACCGAATATAACATTTATGAATAATCAAGTCCACGTGTGCGCTAGATGTTTCCCCGAATAAAATAATTTTTCCAAAATTCCAAAATTTTTTGTCTTAAATGTTGTATAAATATATTTTAATGACACTAACTTTTATGAATAAAAAATCCTTTAATAACATTCATCGAGAATTTCTGATTTGTAGAAAATCAAAATATTCAATTTAAAATTTTTCGAAAAAAATAAAAGAAAATATTTTGAAAGTTTCGCTGAATTTTGAATATTTTAAGATACTATATTTTTGATAGGTCATATTTCATTGGATATAAAATAAATTATAACGTTTCTAAGGACATCAAAAAGCATCGTATTTCATAATAACTTTTCTGTAAATTTCAAAAAGCTTTGAGAAAAATAAAAATAAATATTATTTGAAGATGATGTAAATACGTCTTTTTGGCTTTTCTTTTTATTCTATGTAAAAGCAATCTTGCGAAATATAAATTAAATACTGCCCAGAATTTCAAAAAAGTCGCTTTAATGTCAATTAAGCTTAATCTCCCAACTGAACCAAAGATGGTGCGCGTATTAGACTATGTTTTAATGAATACTGAAATCATTTTTTTTTTTTAAATTTGTATTAGACTTTCTATTACTTTATGTTAAATTTTCATTTTGAAAATACATCGTAGCGCAAAGAAAAATTAATCTAAATCTAAAAAAAACTGCATACAGTATTTTCAAAGAACGTTCATTAATAGGGTTTAAAATTAGCTTTAAAACTTATAATATTTTCCCAGTTATTTTATATTTAAGCAGAAACTCTGTGATGAGCAGAAATTCTTTTTGTGGGTATTTATGCTGATATTTGTTCAGCAGAAACTTATAAATTTTTAATTTTTATGCCTATTTAAAATCTAGAATAAAACCATTTTTATGAAAGTTATAGTTATTATATATTTCAAGGGTAACGTGTGAATTTTTTGTTAATTTTTAAAGGAAAGCTTTTTCTTGATTCAAAAATAGCAAGTTTCATTTTTGTTTTCCATTTTCTAAAAAGTACCAGCGATATCATTTTGAGCATTTGACAGTTAAAAATCTGAAAATTTCACTCTCCTCTAAGAAAAAGATTTTCAAAATACCTTAAACGGCGTGTGTCAATGGCATTTTTAATAAGCAGAGAGAGCAATACCCACCGTAATTTACCCTCTTTTCAAAGAGGGCGAAAAGAGAGAAGCTCCAAGAGAACGGTCATTAATTAACCTGTTTGTGATTGGTCTGTTTGGTTTGTTCCTATACCCATTTTAAAAGAAATCTTAGAAAATGGCAGTCATTACCACTATTTTTTTGGTAGCTCCTAAACTGTGTATCAGTTTTCTTCTTTTTTTTTTTTTTTTTTAGAAACATGCGGATCCGATATAGGGTGATCGCTTTGTCGGAAGTATCCCGACGCGTTCATGGTAGATTCATAGGTGCGTGTCTTGAAGGTGCTATTTGAAAAGTTCTTAAATATCATTTGAAACAAGAGTAATTATAAAAACGTACGTCGGTGATATGTCATCTGAATCTCTATTTTTCTCAAATACACGACCCATACCAATCATATCAATTCAAAATTGAAAAAAAAAATAGCTTCTCCTCCATATGTCTGTGGTTCTTTAGCGAATTCCATTTATTACATTAGATCTTGTCCCCTAACATCTCATTTCCATATTCATAAATCACCTAATATATCAGATAACTCTTGGACTTCATACATCACCAGCAAACCTTTTATTGTTAACAAAATTATTAGTTCTATGAATATTTTAGAAAGTAATCAAAATACTTTTATTTTCTTATTTTCTTTTGAATATACATCCGACGTTTCCTCTTCTATAACCTCTCTTATAGATAAGGTTTTTTTCAGATTAATCTCATGCTTTTTGTATTTAGTATTTCTGTTTTTTTTTTGTTTTTTTTTTTGTATTTATTTTTTATTGTACGTTGGGGTAAATGGAGTAATTTTTAGACAAAAATTAAACTCTTATTATAAAGAAGGTTTTTTTGGATATAGTTCCGATTTGATGTTATTAATATTATTAATATTATACAAAGCTGGTTCTTAGCATATTCATTATATGCTTTTTGTAAATAAAGAAAAATAAAAAGTATAAAACCGCGTCTAAAAATTACCTCGGCAATTGGGGTCATTCTTGAAAATGCAAAGAGTAATTATTAGACACTGGATTTCTGTTTTATATGAATAGCACAAAAGTTGCTTATAAGGGCAATAGTCAGACAGTATCTGATTGTATTGAGTTCTTCAAATGGTGTAAATAATAGGCACTTTAATGCAAGAGAAAAAAATATTAAATGTTTGGCAACACTCTTTATAACAATTTTGAAAAATCAGAGAAAACATACCAATAACCTAAGAACAAATTTTAATTATTAATTGTGTATATGGCTAGGACAGTTTTTAGATAAAGCACAAAAACTGAAAAGTAAATTAACTCTTTCAAAGACTAGATTAACATAAAATAACCAATTAATCTTCTAAACTAGAAACCAAAGCAACTTTAGTTAACTTTCATTAGTTAATTTATAACAATCTTCATATGAAACTTCTTAAAGTTTCCATATAAGTCAGCAATCTCATCTTTGCAAGAAATTTTAGAGCTTTCTACAGAATTAGTAGTCTGAACTGTGCCATAAAATACAAATGAAACAGGAACTTTGCCTATTTCCGGTATTGCAGGCCATCAAAAATTGTACTCTCCATACTATTTCGGGAATTTTATTTATAGAGGCTCAATTTTTTTCGTTTTATTTATAGACCTTCAACACGTTGCCAATATAGTATGAAGAATCATAATAAGCAGAAACAAATTTGTCACAAGTAATGTTTTTTTTTTCATTTTACTTTTACTCATCATACGTAGTATAGGGTGTCTTGTAATCGTTTTGAAAATCGAAAAAAATTTTTGACTGATTTACACGTTTTAGACACTAGAGATTCCGAAAAACATGTTTTTAGAAAAAATAATTGCCGTCCGTCTGTCTATCTGTGTGTCTGTGTGCCTGTAAACGCTCTATCTCCCGAACAAATTGAGGTAGAGACTTAAAATTTGGTATGTACTTAGTATGTAATAATGGGAAGAAGCTTATTGAATTTCAGTAACCTCAATTATCCCGAACTATGTTTTTCGGACTCTCAAAATATTCGTTCTGATAAAAGGTATATAAAAATTTTCGAAATTGTTTATTTTCATGAATGAATATAAAAGACAATAAAAAAACAAATTTTGCATAAAGATTGAAGTCAATTGGATAATGACTTGTCGAGATATTTATAATCATATTTCCACACTCTTCGATTTTTTTTGACCCTGTGTTTCATCCAAATTTCAATTCAAAGAAATATTTTAATGGAAATGAGACGCTTCATCCGACGCAATAAACCGTTAGTTAATATTATTATCATTTTAGGAGTTATAAGGACGTTTCTTTTACGCAATTCAGTAATAGAGCATTTGAAGTTTACGATGTCATCAAGCCACGATTTTATTCGAATTGCAATGCATTTTATAAGTAGTTTACACATGTTTTATTTTCATATTTTATGTAATGCATATCCATGACGGTAAGTATTACGATGGCCCCCAACGACTAGTTTATGTGAAGCTTCAGTTGATGTGTATTTTTTGGTAGAACAGGTAGTGGATACAGTGCTGTGATAACTAGCATCATCTGATGAACTTTCACATTCTTCTGATAAAACATTTTTCTTTGAAATCGTCTTATGTTCATTTTTAGAAAGATTCTTCCCTTCTTTTTCTTTTATTTGTTAGATATAGTCACCAGAAGTTATAATAACTGCGTTCATATCTATTTTCCTTTGTTTCCCTTGTACATTATGTCTTGAGGTTATATTACTTAGTAAATTTTTTTCAGAGCTTCTGTGGACAGTACAGCTAACACCAAGTTTTCATGGTATTTTTCTAGTACTAGAAGCATCCCCTTGAACGCTTGAAGATATTGATTTTGGTCTGTTGGATGTTGAAGCATAATTATGCGTCTCTTCAAATTCCGGTCCAGCTTTAGATGAGGAAGATTCAGTTTCACTAGCTTCAGGTATACCATACAGCATATTGTATTGCTCCAGCTTGTGAAATTTGCTGTGGGATTTAATGGATAAATTCCAGTAGAAGAAAATACGAACAAAATATTTTTTTCGTCAACCCTGATAACCATACGGCTGAAATCCTTCTCTTTCATTATTGATAATTTTTTCATCGGTTTCTCAATCCCAAGTTGCACATTTTTTATAAGATAGCATTTTAAGTTGACAAAAGCAACATTTGTCTAACTGTTGTAAAATGTCGGTTGCTTGAGAAGGTAGTTTCAAAACTGAAATACTTTTGGAACGAGACAGTTCAACTGTCTGCAAACGTAAATGAGACATGTGTTCATCAATAATAGTAGTAATAATAATAATGATAATAATCTGTAATACTAAAATGGTTTTAGTTAATGCTTTACTTTAACGATAACTAAACAACTTAGTTTCAATTTCATAGTAACTTTCATGTATTTTCACAATAAGTAAATAAAGATATAAAGTTACAATTAAAAACCATAGACTGTAAGTAATCTGCTTATTTTAACTATACCCTGATGTTTTTGTTTACTTGGCTTTATTATGCTTTTTAAATTATAAAAAAAAAAACGATTTGCTGAAGTACAAGGTCAAGTCATTAAGTTTTTATTACTGTAAGGTACTGTAATTTTAGTTTTGAAATTTTATTGACTTTTTATTCAATTGTAAATAATACAGTCAATGATTGGATAATAAATAGTAAATAGGCTCTTGAAATACTTATTTTTGAATTGTAATAAACTTACCTTTGCCTGAAACTCATAAAAATTCAATTTAACCTAACTTTGTATTGTCAAAGAATTACCACAGAGTGACTAAATATTACCCCAAGGATCGTCTAAGAATTACCCCCAACATGAAACAATGTAAAAATGTCTTTTTGAGATACGTATACTCATTTCAGTTTATGAATCTTGGAATTTTCTGTTAATAGATTCAAAGACAGTCAGTTCCTTCTTTAATACCACCGAAAATCTGAAAACTAAAGCAAAACAATATCTGCTATAAACAAATTTGAAAGTGTTGAAAGTGAAAGTTGGTGAGTAATTTTTCAGTGGCATTATTCTAAGGGGATAGAAAACTTGTTAACATATAGATTACAGCTTAGGAATTTTTTATAGAATGAGAAAAGGGGTTTAAAGAGATACATTCAAACACAAGAAACAAATAGAATTAACAGTTTTTAAACACCAAGTGCTCCTAAGAACTACCCCGAAGTTGTGTCTCTAAAAATTAGTCCGGTTGCCTCTACTACATTATTATTTTTACGTTTCTTTCATTCTTTTTTTTTTTTTTTTTTTTTTTTTTTTTGTATAAAATACTTTTATTTTTCCACAGTCATAAATGTCATTTAGCTGCTGAGTTCAGTAAAGTGTACAATAGCAATATCTGATAATATGTATATATATTAATATATGTGCACTGTAATTGTTTAAGTAGCAGATGTATACAAGGCCATCTGATCCTCTGGATTGTCTTCAACGGAATTGTTTTTACGCATAATAATAAAAATTGGTTGCGCAGACATCTGAATCATAAATCATTCAGAGGTGGATACCTTCATGGTTGACTTAATGACTTTATGTAGTGCAAAAAAGTATATTGCGCCAAAACAAAAAAATTGTAATATCTGTTAAGTTTCTTAATACTACATTACAGATTCAGTTGCATATTTTCAATTTTCAAACATCTGTATAAAATGAAAATATAGAAATTTAATTAAAAAAATAATTTCATATTTTAGTGACACAGTGTTGCCGAATTTGAGGATTTTTTATTTTAAAATGTACGACTATTTCCGAATAGTATTATTTGTTTTATTTAATCTGTCAATAATTTATATTATTTATTTTATTATATTTATTCACATATGTGATAACATATTTCTTTCTTTAACGTGTGATCTAAGAGATAATAAAAATTACTGCATATTTGTTTACTCAATTTTTTTTTTTTAATTTTCTTTTATTTGCATGATATACTATTAGAATTTTATTTCTATTCAGAAGTTAAGCTGATTCTTTATCAAGATCAATGAAACAAATTTAGGCTATCGCATGCGTAATCTGTGTTACACTTGCTACAAATGAAAGAAATTAGAGCATCAATGAAATACATGTGGGACGCAGCTGCATGTCTACAAAGATGATACGTCTATATCTAATTGAGTAATTAAAATTTCTTTGTTCTGTAACGAATTTATTATACGAGTTTTATCGATGCACACATTTTATATTCAATTATGGTAAGTTATTTTTGTTTTAGTACGTTGCAAAATTTGACCAATTTTTATGTTTATAGAAAGAAAACAAATGTCTGAATGCATATGCATACGTTATCATGATTGAAATTTATACACACAACCGAAAAATGAAGAAATTTCTCTTTTGAACAATATCATATATACTGAAATTTTAAGGATTGTTTTAAATTCTGCTTATCTTAGAAGAAAATTTAATATAAAAGAAATAAACTTTATTATTATGACCATAATTAGCAGATTTAACGATAGTAATTTCGTGCGCGTGTTAAGCGTACAAATATAATTTTAATACTGGGTACAGAAATTGTTGTGGTGCATGAAAACTTATTATTTTTTATATTTAAATATTTAAATATTGACAATATATTTGACGTGACATGATTATTAGAATTGAATGTTTGTCGCAGAAGAAATGGATCTAAAAATTTTAATACGGTATTCCTAATCAATATTCTTCGTGGTTAATTTCTATTGCAGATGTTGTAGAAACCTACCACAAAGTATTTTATTTAACCTACCACAAAGTATTGTTAAAATGTTTTGATACAATTTTTGATACAAACTTTAAACCCTAATGGTGATGTATATCTTTAGTTGTGTGTTTTAACTGCTCATTCATTTTATTCTTTTTTTAGTTAAAAGCATCAATGAAAAAACGCAAAGGAAAAAGTGTTAAACGTGCAAACTTCCACCAATAAAAAAGAACAGTAAATTTAATCGCAAATAAAATTAGTGTTGTTGGTGGAAGTCTACATGCTGCTCGTGTTACGCTCGTGACTAACCACGCATATAAATGTTTTTTTGAAAAAATGAAAAGCTGTTTATATAGTTAAACAATCATTTAATCAACAAAATGAGTTGGTGCAGTACCTGCTGTAACGTTAAATTTTTTTATTGGCGTACATTTGGGCCGATGGCTTTACCATTTGTTCAAGGATGTGTTCTTCATAATATTTTTGATTTATTTAAACATAAGTTTCCACAAAAAAGAAAAAAAATCATATGACACTACCCCACTCCAAACCATCAGAGATGCGGGATTTGAGGACCAATCGACAGGAACTAGTTACCTTATCATTTTGTTCATTAAATGATTGCTAAACTATAAAATGTTTTCATCTATTCACAAAACTGTGTTAAGCAAATGTGTTAAGCAAATGTTTCACTGTTATGTGCATGCGATGAGACAATTTTGGCCTTTGAATTTTTTGATTCATGCTTATTTACCCATAAAAAAGAAAAAAGAAAAGAAAACAATCAGCATTTAGAACACATAACTAAAGATTTACACCTTCATTTAACATTAATATATTGTCAATAATTAAACATAGCTGAATAGAAAAAATGATATTTTTGATGAACCGAAAATTTTCCTCTCCTTATAGCTTTTTTTCACTGAAATACTCATTTACACCTTTCATATTTTAACAGTTTTCTAATAAGGAGCACTAAAATAAAGAAGTTCCTTGTTTCATCAGTGGCCTAGCCAGGGTGGGGGTCTGGTTGCTCTGGATATCACTAATTTCGTAAAGTTATTTTCGCCTTGTTTAATCGCTGAAAATTCTGTGAATACTTCTTTAAAATATTGGTATCCAGAGCCTCTGTAACCCCACCTGTGCTACGCCACTGAAAATTATCCTTTGAAATGTGTCTTATTTAGGTTATGATTTTTGAAACTGATAGTTTTTTAGCAACGGTACTGGAAGCTATTGAAAAATGCCACTTTACTTTACATTTCAATTCAGATCGACATAAAAAGCTCCGTTATAAAGCTATGCGCAAATGTAACACAACAAATTTCGCAACATGCACTGTCGCTGTGTCTTTGATTGCATATATCTTAACTTCTAAAAAGCGGATTATTCCAAGGAAAAAAATATACTTTCAAATAAAGTTTATTTTAAAAGTTTAATATAACTTACCGATTTTTATTATTTTGAAATATTTTGAAAAAGAAAAAAAGGCAACAAAACCCCCACATTTATGTGGATTAAAAAATTTCCCTTGAGCATAGATCATTAAACATACTACACAATTACGTTTTCTCGGGGTCAATTTAAAAAGAAAAGAAAAGAAGAAATATCAAATGTATTACCATCTAAACACCTTTTTTGTTTCAACTTTATTTTGAGAATTAAAATTTTTCGTATTTTAATGCATATTAACCCTTTTCAGGAGGCAGACAACATCGAAATCTAGGCGACTTTTCGAGAGAGAGAAAGACGCTTTCTAACAAAACAAAGAAACTACTATAAATATAAAGCTACAACTTCAAAAGTTTAACTAGCAAGAAAATGAATTACACCACCTGTTTTCAACTGCGCAAAATTTCCAGAGCTAATAATAATAGAACAACCAATCTATGAAAAAAACTATTAATACACGTCGTGCTTACAATCTGTTAATACTACATTTTAGATAGGCTCTGGGAATTACTTATTGAAGAATATCACTAATTTGCAATGAATCCCTCTTGATTTACGTAAATTAATGCCATAAGGCATTACTTACTACTTTCCATTAAAAAAAATTAATATGCACTAATTATTGAAATTCAGCTTTCTTCTTGAAATGAGTAGCTGAGCATGGAAGAATATAAAACAGAGTAATTTGATACAATATTTTCTTAAATTTCAAAAGTATGACATTATTTACGTGTGGTGCATGAGTTTTGTTTCTATGTATTTGTATGAGTTTTGTTCTTGTTATTTTCTTAGCACATAAAAATGTGCAAATACTTAGATTTTTTAAAAATATTTTATTTCTTTGAGGGTCATTTACACCAAGAAGATAAAACATAGTAATTTTATACAATATTTTCTTAACCCTTTGATGAACGATGGTTCATTTTTGGATAATATTATATATTCAGGTGTCATTCTCTCAATCATTTCTGCATTTTACGAATCGAATCCCTTTGTACCTGAATGGGTTAAAGTTGAAAAATCGGATATTATTTATGTATTTCATATTTGCATTTATTTTTGCTATTATTTTAACACACAGAAATGCGTAAATATATAGATGTAGAAAAATATTTTATTTCTTTGGGATTTGTTTATGCAAAAAATTGCTAGTTTCCTACCTAAACATTGAAACCGAGTAGTTCAATAAAGTTACAAACTAATTTAATTCAACTTTTCAACTTTACGGCATGAATTTAAATTATATAATTTAGCCGTGAGAAAGAAATATTTGAACTTTACTTGAAGGCGAAGAAATAGAAGTAAAAAAGTTATTTCTTATCAGATTCGTTAAAACTACTATCTGAAAAGCATTTTAGAGGATTTGATTAGTTAAAATATGAGCTTCTGCTACATAAAAAATCTATCTAAACAGTTTATCTTATTTACTTTAAATAGAAATATTTTTCCAATTTTAAATTCAGTAATACATAATTCAAACGATAAGTTGTTATAGGAAAGGGGAAAAAATATGATAAATTAAATAAATATTTGGCTTTATAATCTTGCACCAAATCTAAATTAACTTATCGCTTTAATTCATTTTTTTTTTATTCAAGCTATCATTTAAAGCGAAGTTTTATTTTTAGAATGATAGCATTTAGCTTTGAAGACAGCAAAAGATTGCATATGATTTCATAATATAAGCTCAATTTCAATAGACTCTGAAGAGGCGTTTTAGATTAATTAATTAATATATAATTATTCATTTATTATTAAATTTATATTAAATATCTTAATAATAGAATTTAATATTTTGTTATTTCTTTATTGCATTTGCATAGAAATATTTTTCTCTGTCCACAGTATGCATAGATGGCAATTGCTACAATTTTTTGTCACAGCTACTTTCGAAATATAATCTGTGCCTTATTTAATTGCCGAATTTTGAGATTAAACAAGGCGAAAATTAAGTGATTACAAACATTCGTAGCAGTTGGCAGCTATGAGTATACCGTTTCGAAATGGCGTGGCAGTAAATTATATTCTTTCTGTATGTTATACTAGTCAGTTTTATTATCTTATTTAATTATTGTTTCTTCGAAATTATATAATACATTCTCATCTTTCATATATTAATTATTTATGTAAAGTTGTGCCGTTCTAATAAAAAAGTGCTTTCACGACATTATTTTTTTAGTAACTTCAGTTTTTCTGCATCTTTTTTTTCGATGATAACCTATCATCTAATTCTCGAACGTTATTTAACCCTTTCAGGGGCAAAATAATTATGTTCTTAAAATGTTGAAATGATCGAATCATGCCAAAATTAAAAAACAATTTGATTTGTAAGTATACAAATTCTTTTCTTCACGTATATTATAAAAGAAATATTTTATTAAAAAAATTGTCCGGCCCATGATGGTAACCTCAAGTTTGTATGATTTTATATAATTAACCCGCTTTTGTATGAATTTATATTTTAATGAAAAAAATCGCCAAAAATTTTGATATTTAGTGGTAAAAGCGTCCGTAATATAAGACATTTTTTTGTTTTTTTCACGTAGGGTCGTTTCATAGTTTAAAAAAAAAAAATAGTTCTTGTTGTCCGAACTCTTTGAAATTTTTATCTGTTATAAATATAACTGTCGTGAAAAAATATTGTTATCTAGTTGTAAAATTAATATATTTTCTTCTCGCTTTTTAACACTTACCAACATAGATGAAAATTGTTTATAAATTCGGTTTGTCTGTCCAGTCTGTCCGAGCTGTATCTCACGTAAATATCCTCGGATTGCCATGTAATTGATATATGTTATTGACGTTTGCTATGGCATGTTCGGTATTGAAAATGAAGTGTGTAGCTTTTATAGTTCATTTACAGGGGCACTAAAACTTTCTCCATTGCATTATGGTCTATGGAGAAAAATCAATTGCGGTATATTTTAATGGTGGTACACTATTCGAAACATAATTAAATTTATATGCATTATTGAGGTGCACTACAAGAAGGTTACTTTAGAGTGTATTACGTGTAGCACTTACAGTTCATTTACAGGGCACTCAAAAGTGTTCTGTTATATTATGGTCTATGAGGAAAAATTGTTTGAGGTCTATTTTAATGATGTAAAACTATTACAAACATAATGAAATTGACGTAAATTTCTGGCGTGCCGTAAAATATGCTTTCTGTAGAGTATGGAGTGCAAAGCAATTATCATTCATTTACAGGGTCACACAAAATAATTTGGTTAAATAATGGTCTACGGGAAAAACTACTTGCAGATTATTATAAATTATATTTCACTATTTCAAACGTGATGAATTTAATATACATTACTGAAGCTTGCTGTAGAATAAGATGTGCATAGCATTTATCGTTCATTTACAGGGACACACAAAAGATGTCGGATACAGTGCTGTAACCGCAGTATTGTCTATTAGAGATATTTGACAATAAGGATAATGTATTTTCTGTTAAGATATCCGTTTTTAAGTTTTACTAAATTTTGTATACTACGTGGTGTCTATAAATTCTACTGATCATGTACAGGGCTACACAAAAAATATTAATAAGCAATACCAAACATGAGCGTGAATTCTTTAAAGTTGTTTTTAAATTGAATTGTTCATTTTCAAGCTCCTTTATATCTAGTATACTAAGATATGTTTGTAGAATATAAATAAAATCATATACAGAGCTATGCAAAACTGGACACATGGCCGGCTATGAATCGTAATTCCTGGAAGTGTGATTTCAATAGTTTTAGGCATATTTTTGCCTGAATTAAAATTTAGCTTAATATTTAGTGTATAAAAATCTTTAGCTAATTTACAGGGCTGTACAAAAGAACGCTTGCAAGAACGTTTCTGTCTATTGATAGAAATTGTTGAACGTGAATTTTCAACTGTGTTATGTGTTTTCTTGCTAAACTTAATTTTAGCATACTATTTAGAATATATACAAATCAGATATATACAAAAAATACCATATACACGGCTGCCCAAAAGAATTGGAGTACCTTTGAGGCTATGAACGGTTATTGCTGAAATCATATTAATAATTTTCACGGAGTTATTCAGGAAGAAAAAGTGTGTGACGATTTACGGGGGATAGTACTTTTCCTTATGACTGGAAGGCCGAAAACCGTTCCGTGTTGTCGTGTGATGTGTGTCCTCATAGCACGCCCAAAGTTACAGACTTTCATTTTGTTTCAAGTATATTATTGAAACGTACTTATTATATGAATGGTTGGAAGGGTTTAGTGCCTGTGTTGCGTATCAAGGTTCTTAAAGTTTAGTTTTTTTGCATTATTATTTCAATTAATCTAGTTTACACTGAATTTAATACTATAATATTATAATTATCATGATAATAAATCGTGTCAATGTTAATAATTAATGTAAGAAAAATGTTAAATTTAATTAATTTATTGGCTATTAAAAGCTTTAACACTGTTTAAGCAGAACAAAATGAAGTTTCTTCGTTAATTATGATTTTGTACTGTTAGTAAATATTTTTGTACCTTTCGTAATTGTTAAATTTAAATTTGATTTCTTTATTTTTGCATCATGTGTGAATTATTTTATCTAATATGCTAATTTACTGATGGATATATTTTAGTTTAGTTAATCCTTAAGGGAATTAATTTTTAATCCTCATAAGTCAAGGATTCTCTCTAAATTACGCAAGGCATTGTCTTCTAATTATTAATTTTGTGGCTTTGACCAGAGGAATTAGGATCACAAAAATTGCTGTAATAAAGTATATTCTAGATGTTTCGGGGAATACTAGTATATATATGTGGCCGATTTTGTAGAGGTGTCTAGTTTCTCCCTAGCAACAGTGATAATCGTCTTATCTAATCACAGAATTTTTGCCAGTATATAAAGAGAATATTACTATTCGAAAATTGTTATATTCAAAAGTACGCACCAGTTTTGCCAACTTAGAAGTTTTTTATTCATAAATCTACCGCTACTTCCGAACAGTAATTTTGGCCTTATTTAATCTGTCCTTGAATAAGTTGATTATTACTATACGAGAAAGTGGTAGGTTTCATAATAAAAAATCTGCTAAATCGGCAACACTGGTATAGGCTGTAGTGTGGGATTGCTGGTTTCGGAGAAACAGCTCGTAAATTAATCCAGAAAGCTTTTTTATCTATCCAAAATAAGTAAAACATGCAAATAGTAGCTCATCCTTTTGCTATTTCATATTTCAGTTTTATTTAACACGTTTTTACAAAGAGTTAATATATTATATTTAAATAATTTGTCATGCTCAATTCGTTTTAATTCTTTTATAAATCTACCGAAACTGTCAACTTCATTCAGAATCAACTTTTTGTTCCTGAACATATATTACGCCCAAAAAAACAAAGCCTCTAATAAACTGAACTGACGGGAAAGTTAGTCATCGAATAAATTGTGCGCTTTAAAATTTCGCAGAATCTTTATGTTTAATTTATAGAATCGTTTAAAAGAGGAATATTTCATTCTGTCTGACTTCTGAAACTATAACAGGAGATTTTTTCCTCATAAAAATTGTCGAGTCACTTTCAATATCCGGAGCAATAAATATTCTGTGCCTTACTAAATCACTTAGTATTGCAATGAATTCTGAATGTTGGATCTTGTCACGAAAGAGAAACGCAGAACAGTGATTTTATTTTCAAGGTTAAAACTGGCATGTTTAGAAATGAAAAGTAATGTGGTAAATAGTTGAAAAATTCTTAAATTTTAAAAATCCGTACACAAAAAATGGCAAAAAAAATAAGAATTGAAATTATTTTCCTTTAAACTAGGACGGTTGGAAATTTTACTCAAGTTTTATAAAAATATTTTATATTAGAATTTTTATTCAAAACTATTTAACTTGTTTATTTAACTTACTTCTGTGTTTACTTAACTTATTTTGTGAAGAAATTTCTGGTTCTAAACGAAATATATTTATTTAGTACAGGTCAATATGACCGCTATGTCCTTTCTGGTGTTAAAGTAAATGTTTCACGCAGTATATTTACATGTATGAGATTTTATATTTTAAAGGAATTTTTATAGTGCACATACCTGAAAATTTAAAAAAAAAAAGAAAATTATACTAAACTGTATTTGCCGTTTTTAAAATGTCGCTTTTCTAAAAAATTTGTTTTTTTTTTTTTCAAATAATTGTATTTCTTCTTTTCTATGCATTTAGTTTCTAAGAATATTTTTCCCAGAAAACCAAATTTATGTAACAGTTGAAATGCGATTAAAAAATACACATGATAATTTTGTATTTTTCAAACGCATTTAATATATCTTCATTACCATATATATATATATTTTTTATTTACAATAAGCTTTGAAATGAGTTTTTGATTTGTCATTAGGATATCTTTCTTCATACAGGTTGTTCCAGTATAACACTCTGAAACTTTCAGAGGTGGTAGAGTACACTGCAAGAAAGAAGTTTTGTATGGGAAACCAGTGTCGCAATCTACACATTCAATCAAATGTACACGGTGTTTCATTTAAATCTGAGCCCCTAATTTTGTCATAACTTTAACAACAATAATGTTACAGTAACGGCCGAAATTGCGGAATACGTTTTGAAAAGATGTATTTTTGGAGTTTGATGGTTCATATCCAGGGATTGACAAATAGGGTCACCAGGTCGCCACTGACGACCAAATTTTTTTTATCTGGCGACTTAGTTATTTAATCTGGCAGAGTTTTGTTGTTGCTTTTTTGTTGTTTCTTTTGTTTTTTGTTTTTTGTCTTTGTTTTTGTTTTTTGTTTTTGTTTTTGTTTTTGTTTTATCTTTTCATTATCCCATCATCATCCCAAAACATGGTTTAAGGCTATAAGCTTGTTCCGGCCTCAGTCCATCTCTTTCGCGGCCTATCTCTGTCTCTTTTCCCCCTTGGTTTATAATTAAAATTTTTGTCTTTCTTCTTTTCTTACAAAAATTGACCTAAGCTTTTTTGAAATGAGCACAAATGTTATTTTTCTCCCTTCCTCCCATATTAAAAAATAAACTTATAAACTATGTTTAAACAAAAAAAAAGTACTTTAAACATTTATTTTTAATTTGACAAAAATTAGGTCATCGAATGTAAATTTTAAAAGAAGGAAATCATAATTATTTGAGACTTTGAAAGAAAAATAGGCAAAAACTTGTTTTCCTGCTTCACTATTTCATCCATGCCCTACTCAGCAGATATAGATTTTGTAGCATTTAACTATCCGGAGTTTTGAAGCATTCGGAAATCATCATTTTACGAGCATGCCTTACGAACATGTACGAACATGTTCAACCTTTACAGTTTTTTTCCTAAAGATATATAATGTTGATAAGTTTCATCAGAAAATTTAGTTTATACAGGGTGGTTAAAATTAAACTGACGGTACTCAGAGGCTCATAGCTCCGGTTCTACTGATCGGATCCGAATAAAACTTGAAATATATGTTATATAGATCATGCGGCCAAGGTTTTCGTAAAAAAAAAAGTTTGAAATTTCGCTACCAGATGGCACTGTATGACTAAAACCATATGCAAATGAGTAGCTAATGTAATTTCGCTATAAAAGCGATACGTATGGTTCAAAGGAATCATACTTTCGCAGTGAACATGCCGATGAACAAGAAGGAATGCATATTGATCGAAAACTTTTTTATCAGAATGAGAGAATGCTTCGGAAGCACTCCGTGCTTATCGGCGGATGAAAAATGTCCGTAAATGAAGTTAGAGGCACGATTCGTAAGTTCGAAGAAACCGGTCCTCTGGATGTTGCACCGGAAGCGGACGATTAGCAACTGAGTCGGCGATTGTGAAGGAAATTGCATTCAGAGCCGAAACATTGCTCTCATTCTGATAAAAAAGTTTTTGATCAATGCGCGTTCCTTCTTGTTCATCGGCATGTTCACTGTGGACGAATGATTTCTTTGAACCATACGTATCGCTTTTATAGCAAAATTACATTAGCTACTCATTTGCATATGGTTTCAGCAATACAGCGACATCTAGTACAGAAATTTCAAACTTTTTTTTTCTACGAAAACCTTGGCCGCATGATCTACATAACATATATTTGAAGTTTCATTCGGATCCGATCAGTAGAACCGGAGTTATGAGCCTTTGAGTAGCGTCACTTTAATTTTAACCACCCTGTATTATCTTTCTAAATTATGCACCACTCTAAACTATGTAACTATTAATTCTAAACTATGATTGTTATTATTTTTTGTCAATTAATTCATAAAAACGTTTGTCAATTAATTCATAAAAACGTTTGAAATCAATAACGGGGCATGAAGGGGTAGTAACTATTTTTTACTGGCGACTAGAATTTTTTGCTGGCTACCAGATTTTATCAAATTTGTAAAGCCCTGTCCGTAACACCACTTTCTATTTAAGTAATGTAATAAAATTATATACCAACGGAAAGATAATTTAATCAAGAATGTAATTCAATAAATTTCATGAAGGAATGAATGTTTATTAGAACAGCTGTTATAAAGAATAAAATGAAACATATCGAAAAAATGAGATGTAGACACCTGTTGATATGGAATGACCTTTAATAAAAATAATTCTCGGGACAAATGGGTTAATATAAACACCTTTGCATTATTTCATTTTAATTGCTCTCAGCATGTGAGAATAGAAGAGAAGTATTTAATAGATGTTTGAGACATTTAATGGCAGTTTATTTAGCTCTGCTATAAACATTTGGTTGACATTTATATAGAATCATTAACAGAACAGGATAAGCTGGATAAAAATTGCTCATGTAACATTTTCTTTTAAAAAAATGTTGTCAAATTCATTATGAATATTTTTTAATTGCAGTAATATAACTTCGATATATTGAACGCATTTGTATTTCTTATAGAAAATATTACTTTGGCAAAATTGATCTTTCATAAAAATGGGGAGCAATGAACAATTTGAGCCATTTCTGGACATAAGGACAAATTTCACTTGTGTCCAGAAATTAAGGGGCAGTGACCAATTTCAGACGTTTCCTGGAATATCTACTGAAAGAAGTGAGGAAATGGCCGAAATGCCCTTGAACTTTGAGGATCTAAAGAACATGTTTGACTTCATGTCTTTCAGTGAAGATTTTGTCGCGATGTAAATTAGGGGCGGGGCAATAATAATTTTAATAATAAAATAATATTTTCGATCACCCAAGTAACAAAAAATGCTAAAAATTGTCTGTCACTATAGCAAATGACAATGTGGGTCCTGTTCAACATTTTTTTGCATTTGTGTAAGCATAGCATGTATATTCGTGCAGATGTTAACGTTTCTGTGAAAAATTCAAAAGGTTTTTTTTTAATAGCATGCAGAGTTTTCAGCCGAATTTAACACCGCTTTTCAAAAACTTAGACAAAAAATCTTAGAAATAGTATACTGCAATTAAAATATTAATATGTGAAATATTTGATGAGATATGGGTATTTGTATAAAATAAATTTTAACTGCGCATGTGCGAACTACAGCAAAGATTTTTTGTCATGATTTGATTGTCAATACTATAGGGCAACTCATATAAAAAGACCAGTGAAATATCGTGAAAACTCAAAAATGTACAACAATAATTATTAAATTGATGAGGAAATCCCATAGGATATATATGAGATTTCCTCCTCAATTTATCAATTATTGCTGTAGTTATTTGAGTTTTCACGATATTTCACTGGAAAGCGGTGTTAAATTCGGCTGAAAACTCTGCATGCTAAAAAAAAAAAAAAAAAAAAAAAAAAAAAAAAACTTTTGAATTTTTCTCAGAAACGTTAACATTTTCATGAATATACGTGCTATGCTTACACAAATGTACACAAATGTTGAACAGGATCTACATAGTCATTTGCTACCAGTGACAGACCATTTTTAGCATTTTCTGTTACTTGGGTGATCGAAAATATTATTTTATTATTAAAATTATTATTGCCCCACCCCTAATTGTCCTCGCGACAAAATCTTCACTAAAAAACATGAAGTCAAACATGTTCTTTAGATCCTCAAAGTTCAAGGGCATTTCGGCCATTTCCTCACGAGTTTCAGTAGATATTCGAAGAAACGTCTGAAATTGGTCACTGCCCCTTAATTTCTGGACACCAGTATATATATGATATTGGAATTAATTAGTATTGTCGGTGAAGCATCCTTTTCGACTAAGAAAGAAAATACTTAAAAAAAATCCAATGCATTATTTAAATTTTAATGTGGATAGATTAGCTCAAGTAGTTACATTCGTTGTTTATTAAAATCTGTTTTTCGTACGTAAATCAATTGAAGAACATGCTAAATATTAAAGTCATTCATGTAAAAACTTTAAGACTAAAGAAAATGAATAACATAAAAGCGTTTTCTAACCACTACGCCAAGGGCGTCTCCTAAATCTAGAAAAATAGTCAAAATATTAACAATAACTAGGTGAGTGATGTTATGTGGCTGCACAGCATTTTGTTCAAAAACCTCCTAATAAAAAATACAACCCTCTCTACCGATTTAGCGTGCACGTCTGTTCATGCTCTTCATAATTATTAATGACCTAAAAAGCTGATACGAGGCTTGTACCATTTACTCATCACTTGCGGAATTATGTTTCTATGATAGGTACTATTAAAATTAAATCACATAACATATTTCAAATAATAGCAAAAAAATATATTATTTTATCTTTTTTTTTAATTTTCAGATAGATATGTATATTTAAATACGGTAAATTCATTTATAAATTAAAATTCCAATTCTTTAACCATTTTTTTATATTTCTCAATAGAAGGACGTTACAATATTTCGGAAATTCTTTCAGCGCTAATAGCATGCTTAACATGTCACCACATGTCTCCTTCAATTGGATTACCGGTTATATCGGAGAGAAATAAAAGTCTTAATGAACGAGTGTCCTGGAACAAAATTCAACTCTCCATGAAGAACGATAGAAATTGTTAAGGGATTTAATCTATTTCTGTAACACTTTAGATATGTGTTTCCATTTATTGTACTTTTCGCATGATCGATTGATTTACGTCATCATATTACGTAGTAGTGATACATTAAGATAATGAAAAAGAAGGTTTTATATTTAAAGTAAGTTTTACAACTTGTACGTATCTAATCATATAATAAGAACATAAATTAATATATTAAAGATAAATTGTTTTATTTTTTAAAAAATTGCCGTGATTTTCCATATATATATGAAATGATTTTCTATTTCATATTAAATTATTTCAAAGAACCACTGACGCATTAATACTGGTAAACGATGTATTTTTAGATTCATTATTTTGCAGTCGAATAAAATCTCGATGGAAGGCGATGTTTGAATTACACTAGGTATTTTCCCGTAAAATAAAAAAAAAAAAAATCTCCATCATCATCAATAAAATTATTGACACTTCGTAATCAAAGACAATTCCACTAATATCCAGTTTAGAAATTCATAATTGGGCTGTGCTACGCAATAGAAAAAATGCTATTAAATTAGAAGTACATCAAATCGAAGATATTCTCCTCCAAGAGATGGGTTTTATTTAGTAAGTCAAAAACGTAAAAAATCTGAATTCCAAGATTGTGTAACGCGTTTTATACCCGGCGAGGAATAGGAATATTTCGCCAATGCACGGGTAATTTAACCAATGAATGGGGTGCAAGGCTGTTGGACTCTTTATTATACTCGGCATAATTTTGAAGTGAATAAATAGACGCGGGAGTTGCAATGAATTATGGAATATCGAATGATAATTTTAATAAAAATAAAAATGATATTAAGAAACGTTCTAAAGAAATAAAAATTTAATGTCTCAAATGAAGAATTAATTTAGGGGTTTTTACAAAGAAGTGTAGCTTTTAACAAATTAAGATTTTTAGAATAAGAATTAAAAGAGTATTTTGATTAAAGGTATGGAATTAAAATATAAATTATATCTGAGATATTTTTAAAAGACAGGGAAACAAGGTAGAATTGTAAGAATTTGGATAAATTAAGGTAAAATGGTGAGATTTGTATTATATATATATATATATGGATGTATTTCAAAAATACCAAAAATAAAATGTTTTACTTTATTTTATAATGCGTTGGATGGGAGTTGTTGCGTTTATCGCTGATTCCATGATCTTCCATTTAATTGTAATCGTCGACTGTTCAACCGAATGTTAAACAGAACAATTTCTTTTAGATCCTGTTCCTACTAAACCGATGATGGTGCAGCTGACTGATACGAACTGTCCTTTAGATCCTGTGACTAGTAGATGACTCATCATACTACTAAAGATTGCTTTTTAGAGACTGAATCTACAGAACCTATTTCACAAAGGACTGTTACTGACTCTCCTGTAGTGACTGTTCCTGAAAAACGATCCAGATACGGTCGCTTATTGAGACCAAAAGTAAAGTTTGAGTTTCACTGAAATCGAAACTTAAAGTTGGAAGTGTGTTGGGTTTACCGCTGTTTTCATGGTCTTCCATTTAATTGTAATCTTTTTGATTTGCGCCTTGCGCAGACGATAGTTTTGTTTTTGTTTTTGTTGACTATTAATTTTGTTAGAATTCTAAGATCTTGAATGTGATTTGTATATTTATGATTGATTTGCTGATGTAAAAGATAATACGCGCAGATATTATGTTTCGTTTAGGTGATATTGTTCTAATATATGTTCGTGCCTTCGATTAGACTTTGTGATCACTAACTGAAACGAAAATACATTTGCACGAAACATGTTCCGAACTACATTCATCTCCGAACAACAACTAGTAGATAGGTAAGCCTAATCACTCACATTAATATAGTTTAAAGAGATTCGGAAATTCAACAGTTATGTAAAATACTTGTTTATTTAGGATATTTTCAACTCGAAATAACAAAATTTAAATATAATTCTCAGTGCTGCATATCTTTTGCATCTATGTCTCTCAAAATTAAAAAAATTCGCAATGATGGGTTTAATTTAACCCTTTCATGTCCGATTATTATTATTTTTTTTAACTTCAGGGGGAAATTACTTTTTCTTTAAAAAAAAAATCTTAAAAGTATCCATCCAAATGGCAAAAAATTAAGGTTTACCGAAATTTAACGAATATGTTAATTGTTAATTTGAATACTATTAGTATGTCAATAGGCTATGGAAAATATTTTGAAGACGTTAGGAAAACATTGCATTATTACTACAACAGGATTAAATAGGCATTTACACTACTTTTTCATCCTTTATCATAAATTATTGGCTTCTATTAGTAGTCTCTATATTAAAATTTAAAGAATTAAACATAAGTTAGAAAATAAAGTCTTAGCAACAGTGTATAAATTTTTAAGCAACTTTTTTGTTTATTTTATTATTAAATGCTGAAACATAAATGAAATAACAATGGTAAATGTAGAGACATGCTATCATTACTATAGATAATAATAGTAATTGTAAAAAAAAAATAGTAAATTGAAAGACATCTATACTATTATTAGGACTTCAGACATGAAAGGAATAATGCATCTAAATTCCTTTGTAAATGTATTCATGTTTGTAAACAGACTCATCTGAGTGCAACAGTTTTCTGGATTT
The DNA here is from genome assembly GCA_963931845.1 of Maratus michaelseni. Classification (NCBI taxonomy): domain Eukaryota; kingdom Metazoa; phylum Arthropoda; class Arachnida; order Araneae; family Salticidae; genus Maratus; species Maratus michaelseni. The sequence goes on along the minus strand of OZ007599.1, from coordinate 152,296,430 downwards.
TTAAATTTAACCCTATCGCTCAAAAATTACCAAAAAATAAAAGCAAAAACATTAAGTATATTAATATATTTAAAATGGTGTTCTAGAATTTTCGGCACTAAGAAATCGTCTGTCCGCTTGTATTGCCGGAATGTCCGAAATTTCATAAATTTCAAACTATCATTACTCGGTGAGTTTTGGTCGTAAAAGATTGGAAATTTTATTGTTGTACTTGTCAGAGCATAGAAAAATTGTTTTCAATTATAACTTAGGTTCAAGGTATTATATAAAAATTTTAAAAGTGTAAATTTTCGAAAATAAAGGAAGTACTATTTCATTCACATAATCTAAATTCTAATTTTTTTAACACATTTGCAATTTGTAATTCCCACGTATCTTCAACAGGCAAAAACGTAAAGCGCTTTTAAATTTTTTGGGAAATCCTGAATATATATATACAGGGTGTCCATAACTAAACGACCCTACTTCAAAGTTGTCTACAGAAGAAACTATTGGTCAGAAGGTTGTGAAATTTTTTGAAGGACATAATGAAGGAATTCGAATATGTTTAAGCTAAAAAAACTTAGTTCAAAATTTCGCCGCCAGAGGGCGTTTTTAATGAATTACACATTTAGTATACATTTACGATAGGTTACAAATTTTATTACAACAAAACATGTTGAAGAAAACTTTTTTTGCGACATGTTTTTAGCATTTACAAGAACACACTGCGGTCAACTGTGAAACATGCTCTCTTACGATTCCAGATGGTAGCAGAAAAGGATGGCCGTCATGTTGAACATGTTCTCTTGCAATAAAATATGCAAACTATCGTAAATGTATGCTAAATGTGTAATTCATTAAAAACGCTATGTGGTGGCGAAATTTTGAACTATTTTTTTTTCGCTTAAACAAATTCCCATTCCTTCATTATATTTTTCACAAAATTTCACAACTTTCTGATCAATACTTTCGTCTATAGACAACTTTAAAGTAGTGTCATTTAATTATGTACACCCTGTATATATATATATATATGTTACAGTCAAAACTAGTTTTAACTAATTAAAACTACACTGCTGGACAAAAGTACAAACTCACTAGATTTTGTTTTTTATTCTAATCATAATTAAACTCACCTTACCTTTACATTAATAAAATAAAGATGAATAATTACAAATATGTTTTTAACACTTTCCAAAGATAGTTGAAAATACTTTTGAATAGTTGTTTATGAATTCGGTTTGTCTGGCTGCAGTCTGATACTAAATTATGTTTTACAAGCATTGTTTATCAATTTAAAATTAAAAAAAGATCTCACACAATCAATTGTTCGAAAGAATTTTAAGTACGCGGAAAACATACTTGTTTAAATATAGACATTCTGATGCATGCATGTATGTAAAAAAACAAATAACGATAAATGGTAATTTAAAGAATATATAGTTAGAATTTGAAAATATAATCTAAAATTATTTGTACCACATTCTTTAAAACTGTTCTAGCTTATAAAATGTAAAACATGTTAAACACGATAAAATCAAAACTAAATATTTCGAAGTTCTAAAAAAGGATACTTATACGTGTTTGTCTTCACATTCTTTAAAACTGTTCTAGCTTATAAAATGTAAAACATGTTAAACACGATAAAATCAAAACTAAATATTTCGAAGTTCTAAAAAAAGGATACTTATACGTGTTTGTCTTGTAAATATTTTTCATTTTTAAAATATGAAATAATTAGCCAACTAAAATATATTTTACAAGCATTATTTATCTATTTAATTTATTTTAAAACTTACAAAGGAAAGAGTTCGAATGAATTTAAAGCCCGTGGACGTGGGTATACTAGTGCATGTAAGCAAATAAACAATGACAAATAAAAATCTACTTACTATTTCAGCTTCTTACTATTATCAGCAGGTTAATAAATCTGACAAATATTTTCAGTGCTGGTGCTGATTTCCGACACTCCGATATGATAACAATCCGTCGATTATCCTTATATATTTTTAAGTTTTAAATATCAGAAAACAGTTTTTTATATAGTACTTAATTTAGTAATGAAATATTTTTAATAACTTTAACAATGAAAGATTAAAAAAATCAGAAGGTATTTTAAAGTGATGATAATTTTAATTTTTAAATGAATAATGGGCAATATTGTTGGCTATCCCTTACTGATACGGTTGTAACACAACTTCTAAAAACACAGCTTTTCACAATTTCTAAATATTACAGCTATTAAAAATTATAAAATTTTGAGTGTTAAATTCAATATTTTCGACAGAGATACACAGCTTCTGCACAATTTCTAAATATTACAGCTATTAAAAATATTAAAATTTTGAGTGTTAAGTTAAACATTTTCGACAGAGACTCATTATTTTAAGAGTGCATTCGCAATTTTAGCTTTCCCTCTTTTTTTCACGTTGCTTTACAGAATGCTTAGAACGCACATGAAATATTTTACAAAAACGTCCTGAAAAAGTGGCATTTTATACTACATCGTTCTTCATTTGTTTCTTCTGTGAAATTTGAGAAAAACGTCTTGCATCAATTGGTTTGTAATCGGTGTATTTACAGCATATAAAAAAGACTAACTTTTACAATAATATCAAATTTATTTCACTTTTAAAATCTACTTTGTAATTATATTTTTATTTTTATACGCTTGTCATTAAAAAAAGTTAGAGATAAAAAAAAATTCCACGTGAAAAAAAATGAAAACGAAAATGAAAATTGTACGAATTAAAACAAAAATTCCTATCTGAAATTCTAAAATATCGATTTAAGTTTTCCGGACAACATAAGATAAATGCTCTTGAGCAGATGTTAAATATTAGCAAAATGTTTAGAATAACACTGCAATTAACAAAGTTAAACAATACTTTCGGCATCAAATAGCTGTTTTGACATTTATCTGATTTTGAAATTTCTAACATATACTTTTCTATAAACGAAGAAGATTTCTACAATGTTATTGAAGGAAATAAGCGTATAGATTTTTAACTTCTTGAAGTTTTTGGATGCTCATACCTGGTAGGGATATTTTACTGCTAACGAAACAATTAAATTCAATGTTAAAATGTTTTTGTTTGTTATAAAATATTTTTATTAAATCTTCATAAAGAAATAGAATGCTGATGCGTTTCGTTGAATTTTGCAATATTTTCAGTAATCAATTTAAAAGATATATTGAATCCTTAGTTGTAATTCAAACTTGATAGCTTTTTGAATTATTTAAAAGCTTATTTAGTTTTCTTTCGATCATCATTCGCGCAATGTGAAAAAAATCCCTGACGGCTCGGCCTATAGGCACAGGTAGATTTCGAAGACGCAGACCGTGGGGCACCTGTGTGTTGGGAATTGAGGAAGAAATGACCTTTTTGCCATGATGCCGCAGTTGGGTTCCATAAGGGACCGCCCACTTCGAAATCTAACTTGTTTGCAGGATTTTTTTGTTTTTAATATTTTTTTGCTATAAGGGTTGGTCCTATAAAAAACTTGTCAATATAAAAGTTTTAGATAATAGTAAGAGTACTTATAATAAATTTAAGCGGATTTGATATCTTGTAAATTGACGAAACTATGAATTTTTTTCTTCTAAACCCCCCCCCCTTCCACCCCCCTTGGGACCATTTTTAATTATATCAAAAATCTGTTATACATAAATTTTCGGCCCTTTTCCTAGAAGTAATAATAACTTTAAACAGATTCGATACGTATCATAATTAAGACGTTATGGTTTTTTTTTCTGTTTTCACAAAAAGACCCCTTGGTTCTATTTTGCCCATTAACGAACTTGACCGAGATTTTATGCCCCTTGATTTTATGTATCAGTTTGGAAGAGATTTGTGAAGAATTATTCGAGTTATTGTGTCCATAAAAAAGGGACATAGATGATAGATAGATAGATAGATAGATAGATAAATATAAAAGTTTTGAAATGAGGATGGTTTTGGGTTCTGGGAGTCATGATCGGCGTAGATCTGCAAAAATTTTTCAAAAATTCCAACTTAGGGGAGAATGTAATAGGTAGTATTTCTTACGAAATCTACCTAAAAAGTACTAGGAGTAGCAATTGTATATACCACTTGGAATTTCGTCCCCTATTCTCAAAACTGTATTATTAATTAATACACATAATATAAGAAGATTCAACCCGGGATACCCTTATTTAAAGATGTTCGATATACTGTCCGGTGTACTGTAGACGAAAAGCAGTTTTAATTGAAAACTATAAGAGATTTTTTACATTTAGTATATTTTCTTCTTAGATCGCCCACCAACTGCACCAAAAAGCATTTTTGGAACTCGTATTTGCCGCAAGCCAGCGGTAAATCACGAAAGGTTTCTGTATTTATAACAACCTTTTTTATTTTAATTGTTTCAATGTTTATGTAGGTAGTTTGATTATTTGTCTCTTAAATTCGTGTTTTATTTATTTATTTGTAAAGTTTTAACTTCATTTGGCAAGTAAGTTTCGGAATATTACATATAAACAAACAAATGCTGAACTATTTACATTTACTGAACTATTTAAGCCTAAACTTGTTAATCTTCCGTAACTGGATTGTACGTTCATTTTTGAGATACATTAAAAAAATGCATGCTCGAAAAAAAAAATAAAAAAAAAATCAGTAAATTGAGATAGAGTTTTCGAAGAAATTACTTTTGAAAGTAATTTTTTTCTATTCGACGGTGTAAAAATTGAAATTGTGCGATGGTTAGAAGTTTAAAAAAAATCGATAAAAGGAAATTGATTGTTCACGTGGTTGCCACCGGCAAAATGACGTCAGTGTTACTCGAGGACATATTTTGCTTAATAATATGGAGTAGAGAATTCAACCCTGGCTTCCTAAGTTACAGAATATATAAAACCTTTTGTTATTTCTAACATAAGTTATTTTAAACGTGACATTATATGACTTGACTCTTTATATGACTTGAGAGAAATAACAAATAATTATATTTTCATCGTATTATCTTTGAATTTTTAAAAAGTAATGCATGTGTGTATGTCATGATATCGATTTAATAGTTAACATTTACTTTTGACCAGAAAGTTTCAGGTATTTGTTTTACTTGTACTCTATAAGCAATATGAAAATAGCTTATAAAGTTATGTATTGTAATATACTCTATATTTATGAAAAAAGCATAACATACTGTATGTTTTCTTCATAACTACTCTTTCTAATTATAAAACTATTCATTCTAATTTGATTGAATACTGAACATTTTTTTTCAAGCATTTTTGCAATCCAAGTTCAAATAAAACTTATTCTAAACATTTAATGCAAACAATCAAGAAAAGAATAAACTACTAATAAAATTGTGGATGATTATATTTTCTCTGCTCCATCACTAAAATTTGGCAATAAATCTTCCGCTATTTTTGTCATTGTGGGGGAATTCGTTGAGTGGAGAAGGCACATTACTTTTGCGTTTACATAACCCCCGTTTGCTCTACCGAAAGCTGGAAGAGAAACAATACATGTATGACTCACTCAGTAGTCCGTGAACCGATGTTCGTAAATTGCTTTTCGATGCCTTTGACTATGAGAGATGATGGATTGAAATGTTTCACTTCTGAGCAAATAAAAATTGCAAAAACTATGGAAAACATTAGATTTCCACTTGTGTATTTAGTTACTGTATAACGATCAGTGAATATTTAAAGGATTATACATTGTTCACCGTATTTATTCGCGTAATTTTCAAATTTTCTGGGGTTTTTTTTGTTTTGTTTTTCATTATCTACTCACTGAATCTAAGTATGCGAAAAATATGCGAGTTTTATAGATAAATATTTATTGGTATATATTTTCTTTGGATGATAACATTGATTAATCAAGCGAATGGTAAAGTTTTATTGATATAATTATTTAATGAACAAAATAATGGAATAAAACAATTAGTATTAGAATATGAACATTTTTTAGAAAGCAAATCTAATTTGTAAAGAATATTTTTATAAGTTTATAAATTGTTTTCATAAATTAGGTTATTGAGAGTCTGATAAAATATATGTATTTTTTAATTTTTAAACACGAACATTAAATGAAATTAACTAAGATAACCTTTCTATTTCACAGCACGCTTCTTTTTTTTAAATTTTTTTTTTATTGATAATCTAGCTATTATTTTTTTCTTGAATAAATGAATTTTTGGTATACGGTGAAGCTAAACGAATGTAATAGTTAGTAAATTAATCTTTCACAAAAGTGTTGTTGTATTACACGATCGATAATGTAATAGAGTATGAGGAAAAAGTTTTGGTGCATCTGATTTTTGGCCAGATGGGCTGTTGAAGACTTCTGCTGAATTTTTTATTATTATTATTGAAGTACTTATTGACCCATAGGCCGCCTTACAGTTTCTGAAAAGATATGTTATTCATAATATTTTTGATTGATTTTAAAGGCATTTTCCATAAAAACTAGCAGAGTTTTGAATTTGATCACGGAAGCAATCTGTTCGGATCACTCGACAGGAGCTAAGCTCTTTTTTTCTTAAAATTCTTCTTTTAGACATCAAGATTTCTTTACTGAATTGAGACACCAGAGAAAATTTTTGAGATTAAAGGTATCTCATATTCTGTGAGCGAAAATACACAATTTTTTTTTCTGTAAAGAGCAATTAAAAAAATTGGTTCAAAAATTCTCACCGATAATTTTTATGGTTCATGAATACCTTTTTAACACTTTCCAACATAGTTGAAAATCCTCTGCAGTGCATTTTGAGGATTTGACACTATTTAAAATATATTGAAATTGGTATACATCACTGAAATACACTACAAGATGCTTACTATCAAACATGGTACGTCTATAATTTATAATTAGTTTACAGGGAAACTGAAAATAACTCCATTACATTATGGTATAATGTGGAAAATCGTTTGTAGTGCATTTTAATCATGTTACACTATTACAAACATAATGAAATTGTTATCAATTTCTAAGATGCACTAAGACATGCTTTTTGTAGAATATGCAGTGTAAAGCATTTTTCTTTCATATACAGTGCCACACAAAAGTATTCTTTTACATAATGGTCTAGAGAGAAAAACTGTTTGCAGCATATTTTAATTATGTTACGCCATTTCAAATTTAATGAAATTGATATACATTATTGAGGTTTACTAAAAGATACCTGTTATGTGCATAGCGATTATCGTTCATTTACAGGAACACACAAAATATTTCAGGTACAGTACTGTATCCGAAGTATTGTTTATGAGCCGTAATTGGAAGTGAGATTTTAGTAAGGTATGCGTTTAACTAAATTTTTGAATGCTATGAGGTATGTATAAATGCTACAGATCATATACAGGGCTACACAAAAAATTCGTAAGCATTACGGTTCATCAGCGTAAATTGATTAAAATGGGTTTTTAATCGAGTTATGCATTTTGAATGTGAAATATATTTAGTATACCAAGAAAGGTTTGTAGAATATAAATAAAATCACATACAGGGCCACGCAAAGAACTGAATACATGGCTGCCTATGTATGATAATTTCTGGAAGTGTGATTTCAGCGTGTATTTGCCTGATTTAAACTACAACTTAATATATGGCGTGTATAAAAAGCTTAAGGTAATATACAGAGCTGTACAAAATAATTCACGTATGTTTCCGTCTATTGGTAGAAACTGCTGAAGATGAATTTCCAACTGTGTTATGTGTTTTATTACTAAAATTAATTTTTGCATACTATAGAGTAGATACAAATAGTATATAAATTATATACAGGGCTGCAGAAAAGAATTGGAGTACTTTTCTGGCTGTGGACGGTGATTGCTGAAATCTGGTTTTCAAGTGTGTTTTTATGTTTTCTGAAATGTTTACTTAGATACCTTATTTACCTTATTAAACAGAGATGGCTTGTTAAAGTATTCTGTTAGTGTTGGAAAGTGTTTCATAATATATGCTTTGTGCATGATTTTTCTTTCTTGTTTCCGATTGCTTTGCTTCTTCAGCCATCGTTTTCTTCCCAAATCTTTCCTCTTGTATCCGAAATTTGTTTTATACAATCACAGTGATGGAATAGCTGCGCACCAACGAGCCAATTCCCACCAGTAAATTTCACTAGCATTGTTTGCCTTAATTAAGGAAAGAATTTATGCGATTCAATAAGGAAAAATATACTATTAAAATTTATTGGTGACAATAGGCCTACTGGTGCGTAGTTGTTTCACCACTGCAATTATCATGTTTTATACAACTATATCTCCATATAAATATAAAACTAATTTTAACTAGCAGCAAAACATCCTCATAAAGGTATACGGGTAAAAATAAATTAAAACACATAAAATTCTGAAGAAACAACTTTAGTATTTCAAATTCATTCGGAAATCAAAGTATAAGTCACTTCTACATTTTCACTGTCTTGAGAAAAAAATATTTCTTACTATATGATAAAACCTTTAAATGATTTATCCTTATAACGACATCATGTTATCTTGTTTTTAATTTGATAATTTAGCATTTTAAGCGGAGGTATTCTTTAGGCATAAAATTAAAGCATGACTTAGTGCGTCATAAAATGTAAAATGTCTACTTTTATTGTTGTTCAAGTTTTAAAAATAGTGCAGGATTTGTCTTCTTGAACTGATAGAAGGTTACTTTTAAGTATTCACAATTAATTTTACATTCGTATTCCTAAACTCATTGTAAAACAAAATTTTGAGAAATTTAAGATTGCTTTAATAATAAAATGGCTGAAGAAAGTGTTTTTCTTCAGACAAATTCTTCAAAAAGACCTCGAAAAATTCCCATCGTATCTGCTACCCTGAACAAAGCTAACGTTTACCGATTAAATCCCCCTTTTTTAGGACTTGTTGAAATTGCGTACAGATGATATTTCCCCAATGGCTTTTGCAGGAAATATTAGTGAGATTTGTTGCAGAGGGAAAGATATATTTTAAGAACATTTTTCTTAGTAGCGATATATGAATCATGACACAAACATGTAAAAACATCAGAATTCCTATTTCATAAACGAAAAACTTTCACAACCATATTTATTTATTTATTTATTTATATGTAAGTGATTGTCTCCTAAAATTACCATCACTTTCCTTCCGTTTTCTCTGATTATTTTTATTATATTTTACATTAGAAGTTCAATCTGTTACTAAATGTTCATACAATCTTATTGAGTACTACTGCATGGCAATCCGATGTGTCGCCTTTGCATTGAATGACATCTTTCGTTGTAGGTTTTTTTTTTTCTTTTTTTTTCTTTTTTTTTGGGGGGGGGGGTTGGGGGGGGTATAGAAATTTAATTTTTTTCTACATTACAAAAATATTTATAATATCTAAAGAAATTATATTTAAAATGCAGTTTAACGGAAAACTACATTTTTCAAATTGTGTGATTTCGATGCCAATATAGTAAAGTTACATTATATTAGGTTAACATTATAATTAATACACAATATTAATGGGATTATTAAATTATTATTACAGGTATATTTATCAAACAAAAAAAGGGAGCATAGAAAACGTAGCATTTTCCGGTTTCGAACTTAAGCCCGCAGATCAATGAGCAGACGCCATAACAACTGAGCTACGACCAACGCCATGACTGCGTCAAAAAGTAAGTATTTAAGTTGTGTTATAACATTAGACCCCCTATTTTTCGAGAACTAAGGAGCGTTGTATAAAATCCGCGGAACCTGAGACTAAGGGGCTTCTATCCTACAACATATATAAAAATAATCAAAATCTGTGATTACCAAGTTTGGCCCTTTCCTTGTTAGAAATAAGTGTTTTTTCTGAAAATCACAGACATTCACTCAAATTTTGTATATATATGTTTAGATAATTAGCTATGTGCACTTGATAATATCTTAAGAAATATAAATTGGTTTCAAAATTTCAAAATCGTGCGAAACAATTTAAGTGAAAGTAACATAAAAGCTATGCACGTGTTTTGGCTTATAAAATTACTTAATTAACATTTCAGTTACTCAGTCTCCATATTTATGTAGTGGTTAAAAGATTAAAAATGATTTTTTACAGAATACCACATTACAGTTATGGGAAAATATTCTTTATCAAGGATTTGTATGCGAGTCTCATGAAACGTTTGGATAGATTTATACAATATAGATCTAACCAATATACCTGATGGTGAATACTGAAAAATAACATATGTTGAAAATTTTCTGCGAGTTTTATAAAGGGAAAAACTAAGTAGTTAATCACTAAATTGTTTTATAAAAGCCTTTCCTTTTTTTTTCACTAAGCATATTTGAATGTACATTATTCTTATTAATAAAAAATTATATTAATTTTCAGTACTTTTCATAATTTATTTTAGCAGCCACAAAAAATTCAAACTTCTGATTAAATTTTATAAGACGTATCTAATTTGATAAGAAGTACTTGAAGCTCCAGTGTAATAATATTGAACAAATTTTAAAGACAATGCAACATGTTTTGAAGATGCAAGCGTGGCGTTAGCGCTGTGCAGTAATAAATAATGTTGAAAAACTTACATAACAATGTCTCAAAACATATTTTCACATATTAAACATATTGCATTATACATTAAACGACAAAAAAAGCATGCCATTGCAACAGTTTCCTATTTTAAAGGGTTACATACATTCCCAACTCTAAAAAAATCGATATTTTTTTACGGAAATTAAATACTTGTAGTGTGTAGAATTACAGGCAAAAAGATTTAAAGTGATATCACAATTATTAAGAAAGATACGAGCAAAAATGTGAGCGCGCGCACGATCGATAAAACCGACCTCGTCGAAAAAATTCTGCTAAAGATTCGTATGTGAAACAAAAATATTTTAAATGAGAAGATTAAGGCACAAGAGGTTCCAACGTATGGTGCAGGAATTGCAAATTATGCGTAAGTTGAAAGAAAATTATCAGTATATTTTTCTTCTATATAACTTTAAACGATATTTTCTGGAAACTACATTTTTTAACATGGGCAGCATGTTAACTTGAACAATTTTTAATATTTTTGGATAAAAGTTGCGCTCATCAACGCATAAATTGTCCAAGGGACATCGAGCCACTTTTTGAAAACTTTATTTTTTTTATTTTTCCAATAAGTTTAGAAGTCAAAATTTTAGACGAAAAATGAAAAATTTATTCAAAATACTCCAATTTTCTTATTTCTCAAAAATTAAAAAAATTGAAGCTGTTCCCTATAGCTATGACCTTATTTTACAAGAAAAAAACTGAGATTTTAATATTTTTTTTTTCTACAGGAAGTTAGGATGCTGCCATCCAGCCCAGATATTTTGGTAGAGGTCAACGCGACTGCAGGTTCCCGAAGTAATATGTGACTAAATTTAGCAAAAAATAAATAAATAAGAAAATAAATAAATACTTAAAGCAATAAAAAACAATTTGGAATTATTAGTTTTTCAATTAATTTTATTCTCTTCAGAACCCCCCCCCCCTCCAAAATACCTCAATTTTTCCTGCGCCGAGAACGTATGTAACCCCTTAAGCAAATTTCTATTTTACATATTAACTATTTCCAAGAAAATTTGTATTTCCCATGTAACGCTTTTTTTACCATCTTACATTTTACTTTTAGGTAGATGGCATTACAAAAAGCTACATGTTGCAGCCGCGCGGAGGAAAGCAATTCCAAAATATTTTGGTATATTTTCACCGATCATGACCCGCAGACCCCCCAAAATACCCTCCGTTCAAATCTTGATTTACATATAATGTATATAAATATAAATAGCTGACATTTGTCATGCTGTAACTCTCTAATTTATGAACCGATTTGGATGTGACTGAGTATCTGTATAGGACATACTAAGGCCTAGACCGAGTTCGTTGGCCAGCTTCATCCGCCATCTTGTTTCAAAATTGCGGCTAGTTAAACATTTTTAAAATTTAAAAAATTCAAAAAGATGAAAAAAAAATTATAAACTGAAAATATTGTTTCTGTTAAGCGTTAGAATGTGACACAAGAATTCTGGAACAGTTTTTGTTTTTGCTATTTCTTAAAAAATGGCTGAGATATGGCAGTTTGAAATTCTAGGGGGCTGAGATTTTGAAATAATCTGATATTTGTTATGCTGTATCTCTCGTATTTATGAACCGATATGAATGTGACTGATCATGTGTACAGAAAATACCAAGGTCTCGACTGAGTTCGTTGGCCAGCTTCATGCGCCATCTTGTTTCAAAATGGCGGAATGTTAAATTAATTTTTTTTAATTCAAAAAGATGTATAAAAAATTATAATTTGAAAAAGATGTTTCCGTTAAGTGTTATATCGGGATACAAGGATTCCAGAACATTTTTTGTTTTGGCTTTATCTTACAAAATGGCTGAGATATGGTAGTTTGAAATTGTAGGGTGGCTGACGTTTTCATTGTTATGCTATAACTCTCATGATGAAATTTGCATTCAAATTCAGTATTAACGAAAACTGGGATTGAATCTTGTTCCAAGCATTTTAGCTTCGGGTGTGTGAGTAAAATTAGTTGAATTTTTTAAAACTTGGACCATGAAAGATACCTTTTCCTCCCGGTACAGGCCGGAAAGACTTTTTCAAAATATAATATTTTTATTTATCACTCTTGTGAACTAAATAAAACTAAATTACACATTTTTCAAGAACAAAAATAATATATTTTTTAAATGTTAAAGATTAATTAACATGTTTTACTTATGTCGAAGACAGACAGAAGGAAATTCAGTTTGCTCAACATTTTATGCAAATTATCATTACTATTCTGAATATTGCATTACACATTGAAACCTAATCATAACCTCTTTGGTTTCGGTATATATTATATAAACCTATTTCACTTTGAAAGGTATCCAATGAAATGAAATTCGCTCAAACGACGTTTAAGGTATTAATCAATGAATATATTGATACATTGATATATAACTAATTAGTTTCCTGCTACCAAGCACTTAAGAATTTACGTGTTAGCATTATTTGCAGCCGTTTCTCTCATATGTAGTCGTGTTCCAAGATATTAAATTCTTATCAAATATGTTATTAATTAAAGGGGTTGCTATTTTCTCTTCAAAAAGCAACTGAAGCACATTCCATAAAGTAAACTTCGTAATTGGTTTCATAAAAGTATGTGTTAAAAGTTACTTCAGTTGCAAAATCTGGTTTTTAGTTTAATAACATTGTTTTTAATTTCTTTTAAAGTACATATGATTTTTTGTTTACACTTTTCAACATAGTTGAAAACTTTTATGAATTCTGTTTGTCTGGTCCGTCTGTCAGTCTGTGCTCTAACTCTAGTAAGTATACTCGGATTGCTATGTAATTGATATATGCTATTGAAGTTTTCTATACATGTTCGTTATTGAAAATTAAGTGTGTAGAATTTATAGTTCAATTACAGGGACACTCAAAAGAATTCGGATACATTATAGTCTATGGGGAAAATCGTTTGCAATGCATTTTAATGATTTTATGCTATTTCAAACATATTGAAATTGATATACATCACTGACGTGCACTACAAGATGCTTATTGTAAAAAATTGTGTACATAGTAATTATCGTTCAGTTAACCCTTTCAAGGGCGGTGGTTCATTTTCAGAACACCTAATTTTAATTCCTTAATGCCACATTGGAACCAGGATTTTGGAATGCAAATTTTCCTTTTATTAAGTACGTGAAGAAAAGCTTTTACTTATTTTCAAATAAATTTGTTTGTAAAATCTGGTGTCAGTCAATCCTTTTAGCATTTTACGATTGAAGTACTTTGCCCCTGAAAGGGTTAAATGGACACACGAATGTATTTGGTTACAATACTGTTACTGTCTATGAGTGGTAATTGCTAGAAGTGCCTTTTAACACTTTCCAACATAGTCGAAAGGTGCACCTGGAAAAAGGAATTGATTAAAACTACAAAACATGTTTTGTTGAGTACATTTTGGTTGTTTTAGCAAAATTCAAGAAAAATTGAACCATTTTACTTGAATTAACAAAACATTTTTTGCTGACAATACAAAAAATTTTTTTGGAATTGCAAAAAAAAAATTTCGTTGTTGCTTCAAACAAAATTTCTATTGACCTATATTTAAACAAAAAGTTTTGTTGGGTCAACCAAATTTTTGTTGATTCAACAAAACTTTTCTCTGGGTGTGCTTATAAATTTTGTTTGTCTGTCTGTCCGTGCTCTAAATCACGTAAATATGCTCGGATCGCCATGCAATTGATATATGTTAATGTGGTTTACTATAGCATGTTCTTTATTGAAAATGAAGTGTGTAGAATTTCTAGTTCATTTGAAGGGACACTCTAAAGAATTTCGTTACATTACGGTCTATGGGGAAAAATCTTTTGCAACGTATTTTTGAATATGGTGTGCATAGCATTTATCATTCATATACAGGGAAACGCAAAACTGTTCTCTTACAGTTCTCTGTATGAGTGATTATTGCTGGAAGTGTGTTTTCAGTTGTGTATGCGTTTATATTATTAAATAATTTGTTTGCATATTACATGGTGTGTACAAATTTCATAGATCCCATGCAAGGCTGTACAAAAAAATTCGAATACATTTCCATTTATTGACGGGAGATTGATGAAAAGGAATGTTCGACTGTGTTAAGCGTATCTTAAATGAAATAAAATTTAGCATACTATGTAGTATATATACAAATCGATAGATCATATACAGGGAATCACAAAAGAATATGAATTTTTTTCTGACTATAGATGGTAATTGCCGAAGTTAGTTTTTCAAATGTTTTAATGCCTTTTTCCAAATTATTTACTTAAATAACATCTTTCACATTACTGAACGGTGAAGTTTTGTTGCAGTATTCTGAATGTGTTGGAAAATGTATTGTATGTGTAATGTAAAGTGTAGGATGATATAACGAATATTGCTGAATGTATCCTCCATCATGCATTTGTAAATACTGCAGGCGATGAACAACGTGTTCAATCGCGGACGAAACTAACATTGTGTTGATTTTTTGCAGATAGTGTGTTGCAGTTTTTCAGTTCTGAAAATATACCAATTCTTGTAAACTAAAATAAATTCTTAAAAGTTCCTCACGACCAGAAATCGTATGGATTGAAAGTCGGTGAATGTTGCGTTAAGGAATTATTAAATGAACAACTAACAATGCGCTCAAATGATAAATTATACTGTAAAACATTTTTCACACATCACTGCTTACTTAAGGGTGAGCTACGAATTTCGGTTGTAAGACACTATCGCCACTGCAGCTAAGGTAATCAGATGCATGCTGCAACATGTGGTACATTTGAGCAGTCACAATACATGCCAGAGGGCTATTTGGAGTAACACTTTAAAAATAAATGGATCAAGGAAGAGTATTAACGTGAATACACACCACGGAAATAACTAATATCGAATGCAGAGAAATGTTTTTGAGTGTACGTGGATTTTCTTTCCCCAAAATGTGACAATTATCAATCTTCACTGCCCCATGAAGATAAAATTGAACCTCGTTTCAGAGGATTTTTCACGACTACACTGTTAAAAATATCCCTGTAAAATTACGGGCAGAGGCCGGCAGCAGAAATTCCATTCATACCCCGTAAAAAAAAAAAAATCCTCCATGCCCATCCTTTTATGCAGCCTGTAAGTTTACGGAGCAAAGTAATAGAGCATTATAATGCACAGGATATAATGCGCTTTAAAAGAAAAAAAACACCTTACTTACTGTTCCGTAGCACGCAGCACGTTAGATAATCATTACAGAATCGTTGTACAATCGTCGCAAAATATGTTACGGTCACGGTTAAGTGACATTATTTTTCGAAACACGACTAAAATGAAATGTTACAACCTAGCGGAGGAAAATTTATCGGGCCGTACCGTATTTTTGCTAATCGATGGGCTAGAACTGTAATAATATGTGGATTACCCTTGATTTTCTAAGTATCTAAGGGATAAGGCCGCTTATTTAGTGGATCAGACCGTTTTTCATCAAATAAGGCTGTTGCCTGTGAAAATTGAAGGGCAAACGCTCATACATTTACAGTTTTTTCTGAGAGTGCATGGCACATCAAATTCCATCACAGTAAGAAACGTCAATGCAGGGTCGTTGTTCTTTGTCCGCATCGAGTATAGCTCTAGAGTATGAAGGATCTTGTAACGGAAAAATGTACTATGATTTAGCACTTTCCGTACAATGGTATGTGCAACGTGTTATTCAGTATACTGCACGTAGACTAGTAGGAAACAATAACAAGAGTTACTGACTGATTGATAATAGATTTCGTAACATCTTCAACAACTTGCGAACAGGTTTACGCTTGCTACCAGGCTGAACTACTATATTTCAGTCTTTTTAAATCTAAAAATTGTGCTTTGTACAGCTTCTGTATACATTAGTGCATGATGTACTTTATTAACACGTCAAAATCTGCGAACAGCTGCAGCAGCCTCATTAAAATGGATTTCAAATATTTAATTTTCAAATAAGTCGCGGTCAACTAACGCAGAAATCATTGTATAAAAAAATGTTTCCTAATGTTTTGGGCCTCCCTCCCATGGTATGCCCATGTTCTTGGTAACATATCAAGGATAGTTATTTGAGATTAGCTCTACAATAATTCAGTTATGTAATATGGACCTGTAATTCAGTTATGTAATATCATCGTATTATATCCTTTGAATCTTCAAAACTGCGCTGCCCGTTGAATGTTTCCAACATGAATAAATGTGAGAAATTACCGGGCTAGGATGTCGATATGGGTGGCTTAGTGGCAGAGCATCAGCACGGTACGCTGAAGGTCCCAGGTTCGAGTCCTGGCTCAGGTCAATTTTTCACTCATGTTGGTTTAGTGTATTTAATTGTCTGATAAAATGTGTGTTCTTATATATTGTATAATATGAACCTGTTCATGATTATGCTACAATTTGTGATGCGCATATGCAAAGCATCCGGGTATATGGCGTTATTTTCTATACCTTCCTTCTTGAATATAATAGCAGCTGTGATTAAGCATTAACGCATTATTGCTTTAATTTCATAATTCAATTCTAAAATTAGAAATTGGAAGCTGTTTGTTGTGTTTGTTTTGAATAACAAGCATAAAAATTGCGTCTGCTTTCAATCTTTATAAGAATTAGAATGGATTAATTTTAAAATCTACTTGAAACATAAATTCACCAAATAAATACACGCATAAATATTTTGTACAAGTTTAATTTTTTCATTAAAATGCACCTAAAATTAATAGATGTGATTATTATAATATAAATAAAAGCTAATTTGTTTTTAGTAAAATGAAAATCGCTGTTATTGCATTCTAAATTAATAAATATTTAAATATATATATATTTATAATTTGGATTTTTTTTAATTTATTTAATTAATAAAAATATTAGATTGCTTAGAGGAATCTCTTTTAAGTTACAAAATCTTAATTTCACTAAAAGCCGTTATACAAGTATAATCATTTTTAAGTTCTTTCATAAGAGGAAAATTATTATTTAGAGAGACGCAGTTCTATTTTTATACATATAAGTCTCACAAAGTTAATTAGTATACTTTTTCCAAAAGATTGATATGTAGAAATAATTATTGCTTTTATTTCTACCTGGTTTGCTAATAACATTTGGAATAAAATTTTATTTTGACATTTTTATATATTATAGAAAATATATTGATTGTTTAAATATATAAGTTGCAAAATTCATGACAAAATTGTTATGGTTATTATTTATTTAAAATTGAGAAAATTATTTTTGAGTATGTACAGTTATGTATTTTGACGTAAATGAATGCAATAAGTACTCATAGTTGCAACTTTTACGCTTTTATTTTATTACTGAAATTTAATAGTGAATTTTACCTTATAATTTAGCCGACATCTGCGTTTAAACAAGGTAAAAATTTTAGTGATCACAAAAAAGCGCAAAAGTTAGCAGCTATGAGTTCTAAGTAACCCATACAGTTAAGATCTCTAGTGTTAACTTCAATTTTAATATTCACATATATTTTTAACTTATGTGCACCTGACATATGCATAGCAATTTTGTGAAAATTTTAGTTGCTTATGCGTTAATTATTAAGGAAAAACATCATATAAAATTATATTTTAAGTATTTTTTAAAAATAAGTATATAGTATAACTTTCAGTTAATTATCATTCAAGGTTCTCAAATGGTCCGCCAACTGAATACCAATGTTTTTTAACAGAAAATTTCATGGTAGGTTTCTACAACATTTCCCCAAAAATGTAACCTGAAGGTGGTTTCTGCCAAATTTGCAAGAAAAATATAAAAATAATTTTTTTCTAAGAAAATACCGGTATTCAGTTGGCGGACCATTTAGAAGCCCTGATAGTTGACAGACAAAGGGTGCGTCCGACTTTGGTAGGTTAACTAATTATTATTTTAAATGAAAGACACGTGTTTTAGTGCCCAAAAAACCTGAAAATTTATAGAATTGAAAGTATTATAAATTTGAAGGTTTTGGTCGAAAAATAATATGGATTTTTTTTAATGTCATTCTTAGTTGCACAACAACATTTTTCCACGGATGAGCTATAGGAAAAGGTTTATAGAAATTTATATGCAGTGAAACCTCTAAATACTAGGCACCTCGGGGCCGTAATATTTTTCCGGGATTCAGTGGCGTCCGCTACTAAGAGTCAAAAGCATAAATATGTATTGCTCTTGGGGATTGGTATGTCTTTTGCTAAATACATAAATTTATATTCAGTGTCTGAAATGAATGTTTCAATATTTATACTTTTAAAATCTCTTATGAATTTTTCAATCATTTTTGAGTCTGAATTTCACACACTCGAAACATCTGAATTTCGGACATTTTTGAATTTTCATTTCTCGGCAATAGGTAACCATTTTTTACCACTTTGTTTAGCATTAAACGATTTCATCATTGACCACATTGAATCCTCTTTGTTAAATGGAAAAATAGTTTAACATAAAGCAAGGCTGGGTTTGTTCCGACAGCATATTCTGATTGAAGTAGGAGCACACTGGGCCGTCGTTGGTCAGTCCTCCCCCTTATTTTAAGAGCCTCCTCCCCCTTATTTTAAGAGCCCCTTAATTTATTATACAACTTTCGTAAAGCTGTTATTTTAAGTCTCTTTCGACATTGTACCAATTATAATCATTATTTTTAATTTTTAGAGCAGAATAACATTATATATATATCATCATCATCATCATCATCAACCGTTTTCAATCCACTGCTGGATGTAGGTCTCCCCCAGATTTTTCCATTGTTGCCTGTCTAGTGCTTTAGTCATCCAATTAACACCGGCCACTTTTCTGATTTCGTCACTCCATCTTACTTGAGGTCGTCTTCTTGGTCGTTTTACATCTCTGGGATACCACTGTAGGGTGTTTGTGCTCCATCTATTGTCTTGTCTTCTTGCAATGTGCCCAGTCCCCCCCCTTATTATATATATATATATATATATATATATATAATTACAGTAAAATCTCTCAATACTGGACACCATGGAACTGCTGAATTTGTGACTAGTATTAGGAAAATAGCGCACATTTCCAAATAAGAGGCAAATTCCGTGGTCCCGAGATGTCCGCTATTGAGAAGTTTTCCTATACTTTCACAAATAGATATATAATTTCTTAATCTTATCATACTCTAAAAGTTCAAAATAATGTTATAATCATCTCAATGTTGAAATAGATTAACAATATCAGCTTTACCGAAATTGCATACCAAATTTTTTGAACAACTAAATTCGGAAAGGAAGGGTTGCAAGACCACGTCCCGGTTTCCCCATACTATAATAAAGTCCTGCTTCTGGAATAAATCCAATCCTGCTTTATGGTTAAGTATCTATACATATTTTAAAGCATAGAAAGTGCTTAATTTTTTTGTGATAGTATAGGAAATGTGCATCAAATGAATTATGAGTTCCAGGTCCAGTGGTTGGCATTCATTTCCCATTCCCTCTCCATATACTGTCACAAAAAATTTAATGTCACCGATGACCTAAAATATAAATGAACATATAAAATTACATGTTTGGATAAATATATCCTTTGTCTTTAACGTCTCTAAAAGTATAAATATTGATTATAACTTTTCTGCACCACCCGATTAGTATGCACGTTGTGGCGAACAATGACTTCATTCGTGGCGCACATCTGCGCAACCAAATTTGTTTCTACAATTTAAGAGTGAGAATTTAAGAGTGCAACATTAGATTATAACTGTAATTTTGTTTTAGAGCAACAATGCCAATTTCCATCAAAATTAGCTGATTATGCTTAAGAGCATTGTTAAAGTGGAAAATTCTTAAAGAAATACTTCTGTTTAATTTATTTAAAGGATTATCAAAATAAAATTTATATCAAATAAATATCTTGTAATATGCAGCTTATTTTTTTAGTAGAAAGTACAAGTTTCTTTCCTTGAAGTATTCTGAGATTTATTTAAACATTTGAATAGAATAGTTCAATAATTAAAAAAAATGAAAATTAAAGCTTTTTTTTCATTGAATGTTTTCTATTTTCATCGAAATGTTAACATATATAAAAAACATGATGGTGTTATGAGTTCTTCCTAATAAAATTAAAAAAAAGGGAACAGGGAGAAAGATTTTTAAAAAATATTTCAAAACATATGCTAAACAACCTATATTTTAGATCTTGTGCAACATGCTTAAAAAGTTAAAAAAAAAAAGAAAGAAAATATTATAGAACCAGTAAATTTAGATCTCAAATTTTATTGCAGCAATGAAAACTCATTAGAAAAAAAGATTTAGCCCTATTCATGGGCCAAAAATGTGTCTTATATACCCATGTCTCTGTGGTTGTGTTCTTCTGTATAGAAATGTGCAAAAAACAATGGAAATTGACACCAGGAAAATTATACACTCATGTTTGTGAAAATTGCAACACCATGAAGGAATTATGCAAATTTAATCAAACTTACAGGAAAGTGAGGTAAGACGTGCAAATGATTATAATTACAAAGTGATTGCGCATGCGTGGAACGAGAACCGGCTCCTTATCAGTCGCTTGTTCCAGTTTTATAAAGGACTGTAAAGATGCGTTGAAATCCGTTTATCTTCATCTATCTGCGGTAAACGTTTCATTGGTGGTCAAAATGCCTCGTCAAAAGCGGAGGAAGCCATGCCAACAACTAACGGAGTTCTTACGACGCCGCATCGTCGGTTTGTGAGAAGGTGGATTTTCGTATCGAGAAATCGCAGCCCGCACGCAGTGTAATGCCACAACAGTGATGCGTGGTTGAAATAAATGGACAGAGGAGAATGAAACAAGGCGAAAATTTGGAAGTGAAGCACGCAATAGCACAACAGCACCGAACGACAGACACCTCACCTGCATGACTGTTAAACAGCGTACAGCGTCTTCTCGTGTGTCAGTACAACGTTGGAGCATAGCTACAGGTGTTTTGTTGTCTAGCTCCGAAGTTCGTCGCCGTCTGTTGCAGCAGGAACTGCGTGCAAGGGTTCCTCTACGCAGGATTTTCCTCTCGCTGAACCATAGACGCCTCCAACTTCAATGGGCTTAGCAACACAGCGCATGGCGTGTCCAGTAGAAACAAGTTGCGTTTTCCGATGAATCTCGCTACAATCTGGAGTACAATGATGGAAGACTACGCGTCAGACGTTACAGAGGGGAACGTCTATTCCCACAGTGTGTTACCCAGCGTCATACAGCACATGGTGTAGGGATCTATTGGGCATAATTGTCGACCCCATCTAGTGCACATTGCGGGCAACCTCAACAGTGATCGCTACATAAGGTAAATTGTGGAGCCAAAGGTCCTCCCCCTTCTTCGACGCATTCCGGATACAGTATTTCAACAGGATAATGCCCGTGCACATGTTTCTCAGACTTCACAAGCCTTCTTCAGTGCACAACAGGTTTCGCTTCTTTCATGGTCTGCTTATTCCCCGGTTATGTCTCCATCGAGCATGTCTGGGATTTCATTAGTCGGCGGACTCGCTCGTACAGCTGGTGGGGCACACTGTAAGACTGAACTTTGGCTTCACGTCGAAGTCATCTAGAATGCCATTCCCCAGGATTACATTCAGAACCTGTATGATTCAATGCCACGACGTGTACAGGCTCTCATCGCACAGCGTGGCGGACACACAAAGTACTAATTTTTGACGTTCTTTTCGTTTTTTGTCTTGTAAATTTGGTCGTTTATTTGTACCACTATCAGTAACATGTGGAATAAATTTCATTAATTTCTGATAATTCCTTCATGGTGTTGCAAATTTACAAACATGAGTGTAGAAATGGCCGCTGGTCACATTTGTTTCAGACCATCTCTGGTACGTTGAAGCATACCTGCCTTACTGACTTGAGGGGTGGGTTGTCTCTCTGTATTAGCGCCTTTTGGAAAGCATACCGTATCATGGCGTAAAACACAAGGGCTGATAGTTGACTGTGGACAAGCTGATGAACTTAAAATAGAGCTTCCCAAGTTGTTAAGTTCCCATCCTCACACAAGCTTCAGTGACTTAGTGACTTGAACACTATTCAAGCATGCGTTTGATTACTTGTGTGTTGTCGTGAAAATTCTGCACATCCAGTGGCTGCAGGTACTTTGTCGTATTGAGAGGACAGAACATAGGCTCTACATTCCCTCCTATTTTCTCTTTCATAAGCTATATGTCTCTTTGTCCTGACCACTGATACAAAAGCAGGAGGGTATGTTCGTTGCCTATGGACTCTTTTAATTTTGTGAAGTACTCCCTCAGTCAATTGTCTTGTGCTCTTCCCTGACTTATAGCACACGGTGACAACATTGTCATAACACGTTTCTTCAAGTATTTTTTTTACTTGAGGCCCGAACATTTTGGTTCCTGGGTGATAAGGAACACTTGTCAAACTAACTTTCTAGAAGCAGAAATAGTTATCTGGATAGTGTAAGAATAGGTGTTTTTCTGCTTACTTTTGACTGCGGTAGCCGCGTTCTTTTACTCATTTCTTTTACATATCTATCCATATGCATAGCCATTCTGATCTGTTTTCAGGATTGAACTGAAAAAGTATTTTTTTCGATTATTTTTTCTTTCACATTACTACAAAAGGAATCTATGATCGGCTGCAAAGAAAGTTCTGGGAAGGCCATCCTTCCTGGTTACCATGTGAGTCACTTTGTGGCTTTTGATTTTATATTCTTGCTTAAACAAGGCTATGAATCTGTCGGATGCCTTAAGGTTTTCTAAGCCCACTTCAATAGCCTTGTACATTACCCACATCCGGCTGTATCATGTACAGTGACCCTGTATTCTCAACGGTATGTACGCCCACGTATAACGAAAGCCCACGTACGACGGCCCACATATAACGCCTAATTTCATTCTGTTTTTGCTATGTATTGTCACATTTCTCCAAATACCATCGCCACCGTATAATCACCATGTGGCTTGTCGCTTTTCTTGACTGAAACATGTTTGCTTTTAACTTATTTTCTTTCGCCTTATCGTATGCTTCAATTATTTTTTATTATTTTAGAAGAAACCTTTGGAACATCTATTTGTCCTTTTTCCTTAGAGGGTTCGTATGCAGGATCATCTTCTAATTCATTACCGTCAACGTCTGCAGTTATTGTTTTATCCATAAAATTATAAAATTCATTCTCAATCAAAAGTTTCGCAGTGTCGAAGATTCGGAGACTGGTTTGTTTTTCAATGTTGATACGCACCGGAGACTTCCCAAAATGAAACAGTAAGTGATCACGAAGAAGTGTGGCAATGAAGGATTTCTGGGTGATAGCATTACAGCCTGAAGACTCACCGAAATCGTCAGAACTGGGCCCAATTTTGCAGTCACAGGGGCACGTGCCGCTTCTCTGAACCAGCGCACCTGCAACGCGTACCACATGTACTGCTAGAATTCGGCATGGTTGAGCCCTTAGGGACCTTCCGCAAGAGACCCTGCCCTTGCCCTCTTTTGATACCGTAGAACCGGGCGAGGAATTAGTTCCTGGAATTACAGATATTCTACTAAGTATTCTATATGACCAACGACTTTTGTCTTATTGCTCTTTCATTATTTCTCATAAATACCAGAAATAAAATAAAAAAATTGTGTGACATAAATTTTCGTATAACTCGAAAACGGCTCATTTTCGACGGATAGTTCCATTGAGTTTTTATTCCCCACGACGAGGTCTTTCCAACGATACCACTCTTGTCAAAATCGGCAACTAACACTTCTTGCAGTTCCCTAGTAAGTCAACATTTCCAATAATGGTGCAATCACTGACTCAGCCTACGGATAACTATATATTCCAAATGACTTCAATTCATTAAAGCTTTTTAATCAGCGGTAAACAGAACATTGTATAAAGAAATCAGAAACTTTTTCTTTCATATTTTACGTAATGTGTTGCATTAATTAATTAACTGAATATAATTGTTACAGTTGTTATACTTTTAGACAGAAGAGAAACATAAATAATGATTTTGTCGTAACTCTTGTAAATAATATATTAACTTTTGATTAATTGAACAGGAATTTTCATGCTTCAACTTTTTGCTTTAGATGTTGCAAAGCCAAAATAGCAGTCCAATTAATTTTTAAAGCCTTTTATACCTTAATTTATGTTTTCATATATTATCAATAGAGTGGTCGTTATTTCCTTTATACAAGTTTGAAATCATTGTTGCCAAACATTATATAGACCGCTCAGTGTTACATCCTACTTTGAATTTTTGAATAGTTTATGGAGGTTTTGAATCGCAGTTCTGTTTATAATATCAGCTGAAAACTTTAAATATCAGTTTCATCTGCATTCATTACGAACCATTATCACAAAATAAAAAACTGAAGTGTATTTATTTATGTTAGCTACTCTATCGCGTAAATAAAATCTGACAATAAGATACATTTTTCCTTTATTTTTTCTATTTTTCCTAATGTATCCATCTGTGTAGCCTAATTATGTCTGAATACTTAAGTTTTAGCTAACATGAGATAGAAAAATACATAATACTTAAAAAAATTCTGAGAATAAATAATTGCAATAATAATAATAATAATAATAATAATAATAATAATAATAATAATAATAATAGCAGTGCTAAAATATTTTTTCATTATTACCGTTCATTATGTAATTTCGTAATATATTTTTCCCTGATTTCGTAATATATTTTTATATAACTTTAAGAATTAAACAGGAAAGAAAAATCATGCGTCAAGCATACATTATGTAACACTTTCCAACACTTCCAAAGTAATTTTACAAATCATTACCGTAAGGAGTAAGATGATATCTAACTAAACAATTTTGAAAACGCATAACATATTTAAAAATCCAATTTCAGGAATTACCAACAATATTCGGAAAATATCTCAGATCTTTTGTGCAGCCCTGTACATGATCTATAGCTTTGTATATATACTAAATATAATGCTAAATTTTAGTTCAGTTAGGAAACGCATAGCACAGTTTAAAATTTCCCTTCTGCAATTTCCGACAATAAACGGAAATGTACACGAGAACTTTTGTGCTGCTCTGTATACAATCTATACACTTTATACACACCAAGTAATAGAGAAAAAATGAGTTAAATTTAAAAACGCGTTCAGTAACTGAAAAAACATTCCCAGCAATTATTACTAATAATCAGTACTTTAACCGAATTATTTTGTGTGTCCCTGTAAATGAACGATGAAAGCCACAACAATAATCTATAGTAAACCTCTTGTAAGCCACGTTAGTGATATATATCAATTTCAATATGTTTGAAATGCCAAACATTATTAAAATAAACTGCAAACGAATTTTCTTCATAGACTGTAATGTAACGGCATTCTTTTGAGTATCCCTGTAAAGGAACTATAAGTGCAGTTATGCAGTTATATATATAAGTGCAGTTATAAGTGCTATGTACACCACATTTTATAATCAGTCTCTTGTAGTGCACCTCAGTGATATATATCAATTTCAATATGTTTGAAATTGTGTAATATCATTAAAATAAACCGCAAATGATTTTTTCCCATAGACCGCAATGTAACGGGATTCTTTTGAGTGTCCCTGTAAAAAAAGTATAAGTGCTGCACACTTCATTTTCAATACCGAACATGCTACAGTAAGCCTCAATAACATATATCAATTGAATGACGATCCGAGTTTATTTACGCCAGTTACAGAACGGGCAGACAGACGGCAGACAGACAGACAGACAGACAAACCGAATTCATAAACACTTTTCAACTATGTTGGAAAGTGTTAAAAAAGTGATGACACACATTATATACTAAACGGGGGGCATCACTCTTTTTTCTAGTTTTTGTACAGTAAAAATTGTCCTATAGTTTCATTCTGCCGGCTTTGTACACTATTGAGTGGATTGAGTTGACAAATCCATAAAGATGGTACTGAGTATATAGCTAACTAAAAATAAAAATTACTATAAAAATTGCAAAGTAATGATCAATAATAATCAATAATAATAATACTAAGAAGAAATATGGAGCTCGTCATCTTTCTGAATCATAAAATACGCTGAAAATCTGTCACAGTGAATGCAATTAATCCAGACGCACGAAAAATCGACGAAACCGACAAAAACCACGGAAACGCTGTCAGCTCAAATATCGACTTGCATCACTCTTTTTTCTAGTTTTTGTACAGTAAAAATTGTCCTATAGTTTCATTCTGCCGGCTTTGTACACTATTTATTACATTTTGCTCACGTACAATAGGGTTGTATTTGGCCACCCAACGAGAGTCTCTATAAGATATTTATATTCTCCATACCCACAACCTTTTGATCTGTTATTTTTCCTGTACTACTGGTAACCGTAAGTGGACCAATGCTTGAAAAATAGAAGCAAAGTGCAACTGATGGCAATTACAAGATGTCACGTGTCGATCGAAACTTTGCCTTCAGTTCACTTTTTGTTTAACTTATTTCTTATTTATATGCTTCATTTTAAAAAAGTGGACTAGGATGCGGACCACCAGCACGTTTGTTCCAAAATTTTGCCCCCACCTACATTTCTTTCTGCTGGTGTTGTCTCTTAGTATTTCAAGCTATACATCTTACTATTTTCAAAGATTTAGAGGAGGAAAGTCGACCCTTCTCTGCACTCCTCCCATGAGTGTAAGTAAATTTTGGAGAACTTTCTAGTTTAATGAAAAGGAACTTT
The DNA here is from genome assembly GCA_963931845.1 of Maratus michaelseni. NCBI lineage: Eukaryota > Metazoa > Arthropoda > Arachnida > Araneae > Salticidae > Maratus > Maratus michaelseni. The sequence goes on along the minus strand of OZ007599.1, from coordinate 152,269,322 downwards.
TTAACTAATTAATGCACCAAAAATAACTTCATTCCAAGACTTGGTAAGCACACTTGTACAGTTTTGACACACGTTGTATGCTTTAATCATGTTACTTATTTTATAAAATGATAGCAAATTTAGTAGATGGAAAAATTTTTTAAACACCTTTCAACTATTCGAAAATATTTTCTGATAATACTGGCATGTATAAAGTTACAATTATCACAGTCATCACACATGGGTTACAATTACATCACATTCAGACACTGAGATGTCAAAATTTCTAAATGTTTTAATTTCAGACATATCATTATTATTCACACATATTTCTGAGTTCGTTGATGCCATGATCATAGTAAGACACTTATATGTCTTAAATACAGATAGCTATGATATCCGAAGTTTCACATTCAGACACGTTAGGTGTCTGAATTACTTTTTCAGATACATGTGTGTCGTAATTTCAGACGCTTTCTATGTGCAGTGTAGATGTGTTCGCTATTCGAGAGTGTCCATTATGGAGATTTTATTGTATGCAGTAAAACCTTCATAAGGGACATAACATATCCTCCGGAACAATGTGTGTTTTTACATCTGAATAGCAGACTCCCCTGAATACGGGACAGATTTCGCGGTGTCTGCTATTCAGAGGTTTTACTCTTTGTATATACATAGTTTCCAAATTAGTGTGCATGTTATTGAACATTGAGAATGTAATTAATTTACCAATTGGGATTGAAAAAAATATTTATGATACTACCAACAATTTTCATAAAAAATCATTTAATAAAACTAAAATAAAAAAATAGTAAATGTAATAAAAGATGTAAATTCTAAATTGTTGTGTATTTGAAAAGAAAAATTTAATTCTTAACACGGATATCGTTGTCCAATTTTTATTAAACTCTTTAAAATGATTCATAATACATTTTACTTTGCTTTTTGTACAGGAAAATATCCATATTAAACTGTTGGAATGTACAAACTGTTTAATCTGTTGCACAGAGAAATGTTTTTTTTAAATTTAAATTTTTCTCCTTCCTAAGCAGGTTAACAGTTGCATAATTAATAAACACATTAAAATATTCATAAAATTTTAATATAACAATGTTATTAATTGCTGAAAAATTTAAGCTTTTATCAAACCAAAATAGCATTTGCAAATTCCCATAAGAATTTAAAAATATTTTAAGTCTTTGCTAATATTAAGTGGTTTTAATTCAATTTGCTTTAAATTTTGTTTATCCAATCTGTTTAATGTATTCCATAATCATTTTCATTTTACGAGAAATTCTACTAATTTTCCTAATTTTTTTAAAAATAACATGCTATTTTAAATTGAAAATATAAAATTTTGGAGACCAAACCGATGATACTGCGAACGGTAGATAATACAATAAATCGCATAGACATTTATTCCCATTTAAAAAATGTTTTTAATTTAATAAAGTAATCCGTAGAATTTATTTCTTTGCACTCTGTTTTTCCACGATTTTAGTTTCTTTTTGAAATTATATTTCAAATATATATTTTATTCATTCCATAACCAGATTAATGTCTTACTATTTTCACTTAAATTCGAATGAATGGATTTTGTTTGAATTACTTCTTTTCACGGACGTTAAAACCTAATTGAAGAAATTTCAGATATTTTCATAATTTGGAGTTTTCAGCTGTGATTTTTTTTAGCAGATTTATCATTTTAGAATAATAATTATTTTATATTAAGTACTATGAGATTTTATTTAATTACTAGTGCACAATTTATTCTTTTCAACAGCATTAGCACTTAATTAAAGCATTACTTGCAGTATGCTTTGAACTTTTTAACGGTCTTTTTCAATCAAGAACGTCTGTTGGGTAGATTTTTTAAATTTTTTTGTAAAATGAATAAATTCTCTCCTTTTTCTAAAACTAATACATGAAATCTAGTTCTTTTGTTTGATAAATTTAAATTATTTAGCAATCAGTTGAATCCGTCAAATGCGGAGAGGGTTTTACTGAGGTACGTTTATATGATATGTCCATTGCATTAAAATGATGTTTAAAGATTGTGGTTAATTAAGCTTTGTTGAAGTAAAAAAATGAGGAATTTGCTAATGATAAAGCAAACAGGGTTTTTCTTTGGCTGGTACTTAAATATGTGTATCAAATGATCAAAATATAAAATTACATGTCTTTAAAATTTTAATAAAAAACATGACGTAATAAAAGTGGCCTATATTTAAGCAGAGAATAAAGACATTCGATCAGTGGGTCATTCAATAGTTTTATATGATTGAACCTCTGAAAATTCCTGTGTAGATTAAAAACATTTAAATTTAAAATGAAATTTAAAAATAAGGTATTTTCTCATTTAATTGGTATGCTGTTCTATAATCATCTTTTCCACCCAATGCCTTTCAGTGCTAAAAAAAATTCACATCAAGAAAAATGAATTAAGTGAAATGAATACTTTTAGACGAGATACAACCACCAATGACTCGGCTGATGAGAGTTTAAATATTAGCGATTAATATGTGCATTGACACGTTTCCTGACAATAAATAGTTACTGATGATTTTCATGTTAATGAATCAACTATTAATGCACACCTAAAAACGACATTTTCAAAACTGATCACAAAATACTCAAATCTGAGTATGTCGCATAGTCAAAATGGCTCCGAATCAAAATTACTCAAGTTTGAAACATGTATATACTCATTTCTGAAAACATGCATACACTCAAGAATAAAACATCATGTGCTCATATTTGAGTATGTCCATGTTTCAAACAACAGTAAACAACAGCTAGAAAAAAAGTGCTAGTGCTGCCATCTCTGGTTCTATTTACGATTATGGGAGGATAAACAAAATTTACGCTTTTACCCAGACCCAGCATCGAACCAGAGTCCTACGAATTGCAAGTCCATTGACTTATCCACTTCGCCATCCAGACCACATGAGTGGGCTATTTTAAATGCAAGTCATCGAATGATTCGGATGCATGTTGATATTTTTATAGGATTCATTAATTTGTTGCTGAGAAAATTGGAAATTTTTAACGGGATTTCGGATAGATTTGGTCAATTTGAGATAGTAGTTAAGATTGTAAAACTTTATGAGGGGAAGGGGAGATGTGAATTATACAAAATTTCATTCGAATGTTATCAGTATATTTCTTAAATGTAAAACCGCTCCCTGATATTGAAATTTAACTGACTAAATTTTCTTTTGGACACATTTTAACCCATTAACGCCACAGTTATTTTTCTCTTGAAAAATGGAAATATTGCATTTCATTCAAATAAGTATGAACTGACTTCTATGTGTTCGTTTTTGGAGTGTTGCCATGTTTCAAAAATGAGTTTGAACTGATTCTAAACATTTTTTAGTATGTCCATGTTTAGTATGTCCAAAATGAGTATGAACTGACCTCTATGTGAACAATTTTGTGTATGCCCAGGTTTCAATATTCTGAGTATTTCTGGTATTTCAGAATTGAAAGCATTAGGTCGTCATATTTTAAACAGAAAGTTTCATAACAAAATGGAAACATCGATTTAGTCAGATTTGAAAGTGTCATTTTTCTCAGTGTGATAAGCTTTCTGCTTCGGAGTACAATAATTCTCCTGATTTTTATGTTAACGATGATTTAATAACAAAAGCTAATGAATAATTAACAACTAAGGCTGACTGCTCTTCCAGCATAAGTTTTCAAAGTAAGCACTATGATAGAAATAATACAACTTCTAAAATAATGTGTGGTGTGTCTGTCCAAACAAATTTAAAATTGGATAGAAATATAAGTTATAAAGATTTTATGTTTGCAAACTATGAATGTATATTTAAAAAACTGATGGACAAAACAGGTCAGATTCTATTCAAGAACGATCTGGAGGGCAAACAGAATCACACTCACAAATATCTTTAACAAGCTAATCCATCTCATGTTTCAAAAAGCTGTTTGTAAAAAACAGTTTCACCAATCAATAAAAATCCAGCCAAAAAGCAAAAAGCAGTAGGATCAAACTTTCCAGAATGCTTCACAACTGAAGCACAGATGAAAAAAATAAAGAGGACAATGAAAGGAAAGAGGTAAATAAGATACAATAGTAGAAAACGAAAGAAATGTTAAAGCTTAAAAAAACAAATACAACGTTACAAAAACATAATTCAGCAAAAACTTGAAGTAAGTCGCAAAAAGAATCTGGAAGTAAAAGTACAGTAGAAACGGAACATAATGAAGAAGCCTAAATCTCAAAATTGTTGATATTTATACCTCCCGGAAACCAAATATATATATACAATGTCTCCGAAAAGTCTGGAAACGGTCGAATAACTCGAGAAATGTGCATCGGATTGAAGAACAGAAAAATGCATGTTCAATATTATTGAAAAATCTATTTAGGATATCAAAGTTTCCCCCACCCCCAAGTCTACCCTCTTGGAGGGAAAGGGGAGAAACTTTGAAATCTTAAATGGTAACCCCCTTTTTTATTGCAAATTCGGATTCTACTGGAAAAAATGCGCAAATTTTGTACTTAACATTTTTTTCGAGAAATCGTAGATGGCACTGTAATCGAGTAAAATGCAACCATTCAAATCATTTAATTCATCTTTCTAAACTAAACTAAATCTGCAGTGCTACAATCGCCCTACAGTGCCCAGCCCTGTTCTACGTTGAAATCAAGAAATTCTATAAACGTGCAAGGCAGCATAAAGAATTGAAATGAATCCAAAACTAAAACATAAAACTTTTCTTTTCTTCCGATTTTTCATTCGTCTCAAAATGTGCCTTCGTACTTGTATAGTTGTCAGTGCTCTGGTTATTATACAAGAGGTGCTGGGATCGAATCTCAATTGTAACATGCATGTTTGTAGTAGGTCGGATTCCACTTTAAACAGATATCCCGGTCTGTTTATTCCTCGTGCGCAAAAGATGGCTGTAATACTCTAAAATATCAAACCTAAAGCTTTGTATGCGCATTGTGCATATATTTTTAAAGATATTCGTAAATTCGTAAACAGACGTAATTATATAATCTCCATACCTTTCAAAGGATGTTGATGTGTATTTTAATATTTTGATAAAATTGCAAGTGGATGGTGGGCGGGGGTGATAATTGTTTTAGGGAATTATATTAAAGCAGTTTATGCTGTTATTTTATATATTTATAGAGCAACGCTTTTTATAAAAAATAGTGTGTTATATAAAAGCACATATTTTTGTGAATTCTACGACTTTTTTTTAAAGATATTTATTTTTTTTATTAACTTTTCAATCCGAATTTAACAATACTGTTACTTTACCAATCATGTATTCTCGAAATAATATTATATAGGTATGGAACAAAAATTTCTTCGTCCAAAAATTCAGGAATTTGTAATAGCATGATGACATTTACAGGACGTTTCAGTGTCCTATACTTTGGATTCTACTATTTTCAAACCATAAACTTTGTGTTAGATTTATATTGTAAATCTTAAAGATATCTACCAGGAAGATTCTTACCTCAAAATAGTGGTAGTCAAAATATAGCAGGCTTGGAACCATGCCTATGCAATTGGGTAAAATTGGGGGATTTCAGTAGTATGCCATCTTGAAGCAAGACCACTTTTCATTCTAACGAACATAATCAATACCATGGTTGAGCTTAACTAAAATACGTTTCAGCACTCATCACACTTATTATTAGGGGGCTTTCATTACAAAAAGCAAAAATCTACCTATTGCAGCCGTTCGGAAGAAAGCAATTTCGGAAAATTTTGGTATATTTTCACCGATCATGAGCCGTAGACCCCCAAAACTACCCTCGGTTCAAATGCTGATTTACACACACACACAGACATATTATATATATCTGACATTTGTCATGCTGTAACTCTCAAATTTATTAAGCGATTTGGATGTGACTGAGTATGTGTATAGGACATACCAAGCTCTAGACCGATTTCGTTGGCCAGCTTCATCCGCCATCTTGTTTCAAAATTGCGGCCAGTTAAAAATTTTTAAACTTCAAAAAATCAAAAAGATATACAAAAAAATTATAAATTGAAAAAGTTGTTTCCGTTAAGTGTTAGATCGTGATACAAGGATTCCGGAGCATTTTTTGTTTTGACATCTTAGAAAATGGCTGAGATATAGCTGTTTGAAATTCTAAGTTGGCTGATATTTTGAAACAATCTGATTTTTGTTATACTGTAACTCTCATGCTGAAATTCATTCAGTATTAACGGAAACTGGGATTGAATATTCTATAATCGGGTTCCAGGCATATTAGCTTCGGGTGTTTGAGTAAAATGAGTTTAAATTTCAAAAACATGGAATATGTAAGCAAGCTTTTCCTCCCGGTACAGGCCGGAAGGATTTTTTCCTTTCTTACCAAATAGAGTGTTAATGCAAATTATTTTAAGCTTCAGACGATAGAAATGTAATCGCTTTTTAAAAATTTTCAAAACTTTATAATTAAAACCCTAACTATTTACTACAACTAGGTAAATTATGTCTATGACACACTGAACAGAATTTTAGTTTAAAGAAATATATTACAAGTTTCAAGAAAAGACATTCGCCTTTAAACAAACAAAATAAATTGTTATGGTCTTAGTAAAAATGAGAGGCTACGGCCGCCGAAGGCTGTCGTACGTCATCCGCCGATTCTAGGCTCTCGTAAGCCCATACGAGACACGACCAAGAAGGAGCCGGTTTACCCGGGCACCTTTAAGGTGGTGCTCTTCAGCCGGGGGGAGAAGTGGGGGCGTGAGCCTACCTGCACTTAGTCACCCTTTTCCAAATGAGTTGACGACATAGGTCGAAGCGATACGGTGGAGCCTTAACTAGAGGACACCACTTATTTCACAGTTGGGTGGATAGTGAGAGTGAACTAGAGCCTCGTAGCCGGGATCCCATAGGGGAGCCGGATCCTTAGCCCATGTTGAACACTCCCACTTCCCATTAATGTACCACGACTTCCGAATATCAAATCCTAGGGAGGGAGGAAGCGACTAGTTCATTTGACGTGGCTAGCAGGAGGTGCTTCTCGCCACCCCGGGACCTCGAAGAAATTTGGTCCCAAGCGCATAGTCACACCTGGCTGTGTTGTCACCATCAAATGGAATCCATTCAACGGGTCATGCACATATCATATCAATACAAAAGAGCAGGAGGTACTTGGTAATGAAAATAAAGTCAATCTTGGTAATCTTGGTATATTCGTAAATTTGGTAAGGTCTATGTAACATTCAAGATAATTTATGAGTTAAAAGATATATTAAAAGTATAAATAAGAAACATTATTTTTTTAACTAAAACTAATAGGTAAGGGAACTGGTGGAGACCACTCTTTTTAACACTTTCCAACCTAGTTGAAAAGTGTTTACGACTTCGGTTTGTCTGGCCGTATGTCTGTCTGCCGTCGGCCGTCTGCCCGTGCTCTAACTCCCGTAAATATGCTCGGATTGCCCTGCAATTTTTATATGTTATTGTCGTTATCTATAGCATGTTTCCTATTTCAACTGAAGTGTGTAGCACTTCAATTCAAATCATTTCTTCAATTTCAAAAATCATTTGCAATTTATTTTAATGATGTTGCACAATTTCAAATACATTGTAATTGATATATATCACTAAGGTGCATTACAAGAAGCGTTATATGGAATATGGTGTGCATAGCACTTATAGTTACTTCACAGACACAGTCAAAAGAATTCCGTTACATTACGTCTATGGAGAAAAATCGTTTGCGGTTTAATTAAATAATGTTTCACTATTTTAAACGCATTGAAATTTATATATATTACTAAGGTGCATTACAAGAGGCTTACTACAGAATATTGTGTGTATAGCAGTCCTCGTTCATTTACAGGGACACACAAAAGAATTCTCTACTGTCTGTTAACAACAATTCCTGGAAGTGCGTTTTAAGTTGCTGAACGCGATTTTAAATTTAACTCACTTTTTGTCTATTACTTGGTGTGTATAAATTCCATATTTCATATACAAGGCAGCACAAAAGTTCGCGAACACATTTCCGTTTATTGAAAGAAACTCCAGAAGGAGAATTTTAAACTGTGCTACGCGTTTTCTAACTAAAGTAAAATTTAGCATCCTATGTAGTATATATATACAAATCTATAGATCATATACAAGGCTGAATAAAAGTATTCGGATATTTTTCCGAATGTTGTATATGTTGGAAATTCCTGAAATTACGTTTTTAAATATGTTATGCGTTTTCCAAATTGTTTACTTAGATGTTATCTTTCAGCTTATTAAACGGTAATGATTTGTAAAATTATTTTGGAAGCGTTGGAAAGTGTTACATAATCTATGCTTGACGCATGATTTTTCGTTCTTGTTTAAAACTAAAATTGAGATGGTTACGGTAAAATAAAAAAAATAATAAAAATACGGGATTGTTATTGCTTTTTTTCTCTTCACGTTAGTAAAAGAATACCTTTTCGCACTTTTTAGATTCACTTTTAAATTTATGATTATGCAAAACATCTTTTAATCAAGGTAACCTGTCCAGTGAAGGTAATTCGAGCACTTTCCTATTTTACACAATAGATCTATTTCTACTAAGTTTTATTTCCCATACGCAGAAAATGACAATGAACAAAAGACACAACTTCATTATCTTTATGCCCATAACTTTATTATTATTTGAAATAAATCGAATGTAAATAACAGAACTCCAAAATGAATAAATAAATGAATAAATAAAATAAAAGTGTCATGACTGTTTAAAATTTGCAATCTTGGCATACAATAATGCTTTTATCTTGCTTTCTTCGTAGTGGTCATTTTCCCCAGCAGCTAGGTTTCTGCAGACTCTTGTGATTAATGAGCGATAAAGGATTTGAAAAGGATCGTCCCATACATTTGAAAAGCAATAAAAACAGATTCGACAGTACAATACATTTTACCAATTCAGTAACTTAACGAATAAAAAGGTAAACTTACCATATGAAAATAACTATGACCGCCCTGGAAACCAAGCATATACAGGTAACTACTTCCACAGGAAAAATTATTTTAAAAATCGGAACGTGACTATAGTTTCATTGTTGCTTTCTCTTGAAGTTAGTAGAGTCATTTGTTGGTAAATATTGAAAATAATGTTGAGACCGCCTAGTGACTATCGTAACAGTGCTGGAACCTTACTTACCCCTCAAGTACCTTATTACATGTATAATAAATACTTTGAAAATATGATACAAAGTTCTTTAAACTTATACTCAAACTTAAACTCAACTAATTAATAATTGTTATTGTATCAAAGAATAAGTAAACTATACTAAATAATTTTCATTATCGTATTCAACTCATTAATCATATCCAATTCGCTCTTTAAAGATCCTTCACTATACAATATTAATTTAATACCTTAATTAAGAAATTAAACAAACTAGGAACATCGCAATCTAAAAAACATTGGAATCGCACAAAAAGAAATAAAAATATCATACTTATAATCAAATTAAATCTTATGAAACCCACTTAAATGATTAAAGACAATGGCATTATGATTTGTATCTCTTTTTTTTTCAGCTTTTTAATGCCTATCTTAGTAAATAGTTTACAGCAATTAGTTTCTTCCTACTTCGATCACAAACTTTTCAATTAAGTGAAAGAAACATACAAATCTGCTTTGACCTTTATTTGCAACTTCTTTTAATCGAATTCCGACGTAATCTGCCTTTCTTTGAGTGCTCTTCATCATTAGAAAAGAAGTTTCAGAATTCCGAGAACAAGAATTTGTTTTTTCATAATAGAGGCTGTCTGTTTATCGAAGATCTTTAATAATTTATTGTATTTATAGAAAAAATAATACGTTATTAGTTTTTGTCTCTTTAAGAGATTAATTTAGATTATCTAGCAATCAGTAAAAACAATTCATCATGAAAAGCAATTATTCCTATTAGTTAAATTAAAAGCTTTCTTTTAAAAAGGGATCTTTACTCAAAAAAGTCCTTGACGCAATTATTATTGATTCGCATATAAATTTATACTTTCTGTAGCGAGATGAAAATTAAAAAAAATTCAGCAGCTAGATTATTTAATTAAGAGAGCGTGGCATTATATCTTGCAATATCCATATAACCCTTAGCCACATGAATGGCCGTGGTTCTTTTTTGGATTCGTTTTTCAATCCCTAAATACCAGATTGGCTCCAGAATTTTGAAGGAAATTTTTCTTTCTATTAAGTGCGTCAAGAAAAGATTTTAATTATATTCAAATTAATTTGTTTGTAAATTCTTCTGTCATTCAATCACTTCAGCATTTTATGAATAGAAGTACTTTGTCCCTGAAAGGGTAATAGAGACGGTGGCACGCCTGTTAAATTATGCTAATTTTTACAGGCTTTTTGGAAAAAAATTTTGACAATTTATTTTTAAACGGAAATAACCATTAAATAAAAATGAATTATATTAGATCAAATATTAAGCAACGAATACCATAAAGATAAAATTACTCTAATCATCAGGAAAGTCAGAAAAAAGTTCCCAGTCTCCTTCACAGGATCTTTCTAAATGTCGGGTACTGCTACTTGGTAATGGTAGTTCTGAAACAAACAAATAAGGTTTAGCCATTTTAAACCGAATGTAGAAATCTGATAAACCATTTATTCTTGCAAAAAAATATATTGTTGGCATTACTTTAATTTTAAATAGAAATTTTAGAAAAGAAAATTTTAAAAAAATTCTTAGAAGTCACGTTTGAAAAATAAAAAATAATTATGAAGACAAATTTAACGGCTCGCCAGATAAATACATGTTTCATGTAGCTTCACTCCCACTTTGAAGTTGATAGCTTAATTGCTAACTCTCTGAAAAAGTTTAAAAAAAACACACAATATGAGAAAAATGCATTAAGTATATTTGGCATAACTGTTAACGTTTCAACAGATGACGCAAGCGAAAGCTTACAAACGCGCGTTTATTTTCTTTCCTTTTCCCGTGATAAGCAAGGCAGAGAAATTAAAAAAAAATGTCATAAAGAAAATAAAATTGTTTTTTAAAGTTTTTACACCGATATTCTTCCTTAAAGTGGCAACACGAGTAAATTCATTCACAAGTAAGTCACAGACTTATAAGGTTTTAAGTAAAAAAAGTGAGTCCAAAATTTTTATGTATTAGCTTCTGTAAAGCTTTATTGGGAATACACTGAGGGACCAAAAAATTAGAGACACCCTCTAATAACGAGTTGGTCCAACGTTAGCTCTAATCATAGCCAATATTCTTCTTGGCATGAACTCAACAAGTTGCTGATAACGTTACTGAGGAATTTTGTCCCATGCTGACATAATGACAGCTGTAAGTTGGGTCAGATTGCATGGTAGCGTTTCAAAGCTTTGAATTGCTCTTTCGAATTTGTCCCACAAATGCTCAATAGGATTGAGGTCAGGGTACTGAGATGGCCATTGAAGCATGTTAAACTCTGATTGATGTTCCTCAAACCAATTTGAGACCAATCTAGCACGGTGACAAAGTGGATTGTCTTTTTGAAAGTGACCATCTCCATAAGGAAACATTATAGTCATTAACAAGCGCACGTGATTGGCAACGATGTTCAGGTAAGCTGTGATGTTCTGCGTTGTGTCCACATATATCAAAGGACCCAGTATATTTCAGGAAAACATTCCCCACACCATAATTCCACCGCCACCAGTCTGAAGAGGTGCCATTTGGCAGGAAGGGTCCATGAATTCGTGCTGTTTGAGCCATATTCTAATCTTGTCATCTGCATGATGGAGCAGTAAACGAGATTCATTGGACCAGGCTACTTTTTTCGATTCTCAAGTGACCAATTTCGTCGTTCTTTCGCCCACAACAGAATCTTTTTCATATTTTCCTGTGATACAAAAGGCACTCTTGATGGTCTCCTAGTGCTAAAGCCCATCCTTTGCAAAGTCAATCTTCTTGTGCGTTGGGATATGCTCTGTAATGCACCTGCATTGATTTCAGTTGTAATTTGTCGTGTTGGTGCCTTTCTGTTGCTGCGTACTATGCGTGCTACTCGCCTTTCACCTCTCTCGTTCACCAGCCTTTTTCGATCAGAATGGTTCTTATTACATGAAGTTTTTTTTCTCAACTGCAACTTTCTAAACACCCGAGATACAGTCGGGCGAGAAAATTCTAAAAAAGTCGTCGTTTCAGATATGCTGTCACTAGCTCTTCTTCCACCACTATCATCCCTCATTCAAAGTCACTTAAATGTATTTAGTCTTACCCATTTTTACAGTAACTTCCGTGCTAACTACGTCGTACAAAACTGAAGACCTAATATAAGCAACTCTGCGTTGTTACGTCACTCTACGTTACTGTCGGACTGTTTTACTTTCAAATAAGGGGTGCCCCTAATTTTTTAGGCACTAAGTGTATGAATATTATTTAAAAGTTTTCGAATATCCCATGATATTAACATGAGAAGATGCTTAAAATGAGCTCCACACATTTGAGCACAGAGTGAAATGGCCAGTCGAATGCGATACTTCATCCAGGCGACCACAGATGTCAGTTGACAACATATCTGTTGGGTCGTATTCTACCAAACATTCAGTTGGGAATATAATTATGTTTCATTATTTGCAGAGATAATTTTAAGCACTTACTTAAACTTACACCAAAACTTAACGTAATTACCAATCTTCATGTTTAAATTAAAGCTTATTTTCCTGAACGGCATGTCATATCAAACATTACATTCTGCGTTATTGTTAAAAAATGAGGATCATAAAGGTATGTTTCTTTGACAATTTTATGCGTATTAAAAGCGAGATTTCTCACATTGTAAAGTTTATCGTTATTGATGAGTAAAACTTCATAATAAAAAGTATGAAATTAATAGTGTGATTTTATGTGTTTTTAACTAATTGCATTCTTAATTGTGAAATAGTATTGAAATCTCAACTATGTAGTATAAATTCCCCATATCGGTCACTTTTAACACCAATATTTTTTTGGCCGAATTCACCTTCCCATGCCTTCAAATGTCTAAATATAAAATATGATCTCATCTCATGATTGAATTTCATTTAGCTACAGATGGCTCCATGTAGAAAACACTTTTATACCACTCTGTACTTCAGAAATGGAGTACATTGAACTCAATAACATAATAAATGTCTACTGATATACATATTTTCCCTTTGATGCCCACAAAAATAAATAAATAAATAAATAAGAAACTGACATCAGCGATAAAAATAAAGACAAAAAATAAAGATTCATTGAAGATTTTTCTTTTAAAGAAGGACAAAGAAAATCCCCCAATAAAATTGTTTCACGTTTGTCCAATTCGCGCATGAATACATCAGCTGCATGTAGATGATTAAATGTTTATAAATATCAGCAGAAAAAGGATACTTACAAGAAAAAGTATTTATTGCTATATTTTATATCCAGACTGACAGATCGTGATAACAGTCTTTGCCGAAAATTGTTCCTTTTTACTCAATCAAACACATCCTTATATTAGAAAGAATTCATGGTAATCAAAACCATTTAAGAGTTCCTAAATAAATCACACCTATTAAAAGTTTCATTTATTGTCGGTTTTATTGCATTTCCTTTGAAACAAAAAGTACAAAACTGAAAGCGAAAATAAGCTGATTACTTTATATTATGCTTATATTTTATAATGTTTACATAATATATAATCTGCTTTTTTCTCGGAATCCAATTCGAAGAAAAAAAATAATGAGCATTTTTCATTGCTGTCGTGTCTGACTGTGCTGCCCAGAAAACTGCTTCGCAAATTCCGTTCGACACGATGCTGTACTTTTAAATTAGGGATTTCAAAGTATTATATAAATATCGTCCGTCTTTTAAGTTTAACAATTTAGAATTTTATTACTATATTCTTCTACATTATTCTTATACACAAATAATAGTTTTGAATGCCAAACAGGAAATTAAACTGTGAGGCAACAAACTTTACGTAAGTTACGCCCAATAGCATTTTGGATTCTTTAGCATAAAAAAATCGAGATGCATTGCTAAAATGAAATGACAAGATAAAACATGAGACAAGATAAAAGCGGGGCTCCAAGATGCTCCGTTTTCTGAATACCAGTTTTATAAAACTATAATCTTCAACGATAAAATCACTCTTGCAAATTTTGCCAATAACGTACCCGGAAGGTTGTTTCTGTTGCAAATGTTGTAGAAACCTACCACGAAAATTATCCTTCGAAATTACTGGTATTCAAAAAGCAGACTATTTGGGAGCTTCATACAAGAAGAAGACATAAAAAGGGTCATTCTAAGGTAATTTTTTCGATATGCTGGTTCAATTTGGCTTACTTGATTAAAATATTGAAAGTTAAATACTTATTACTAAAAATAAAGCGACTTGAAATTTTGCTTACGCATAGTCTAAAGCTCGTAAATAGAAGATAATAACTGTTAGACTGATTTTAAAGAGAATAAATTGGTTATGCGACAGGGTTCGTACGCCTCCGGGGATTCAGGGGGCTTACATTTTAGAAGACCAGAATTTTCGCAAAGTATTAGTTGCCATATCTAAACATAGTTTTTTTTATTAAATAAGGTATAATTAAATAACTTATTCCTCTCGGCGGTGTCGCCGCGAATTCCCAGAGCAAGCGGCACTCGCTCATCCCAGGATTTCCCTTCTACCCTTTCAACACATGACCGCACCGCGATCACGGAAGATACCACCGGAAATTTTTTAAATCTAAATTCAATAAGTTTAACGCATAGACAGGAGGGAAGGGTTGGGCCGGGGATCTGAGTACTTCTGACGACCGCTGCGGCTTCGAACTTATTATTACAAATATTCTGGTAGTCTTCCCCAGAGGTGTAAAAATCAAATTCAAAATTTTATTCGGTAAAAGATAAAAAGTTTGGGGGGAGAGGGAGAGTTAAACATTTATAAACTTAACACGATTTTAAAATGCGAAAAAAAGAAGAGAAAACACGAAAAGATACGGATTTCTGAGAATTGTTTAAAAACGATGCATATTTCTTTCAATTAAATTAATTTTACTTCATATAATTCATGATTCAGTAATTTGTATAAAAAAATCTAATTGAGCCTTAACCCAAATAAATCTACAACAGCAGTGCCATTTTACAATTTTTGATACCTGGTAAACAAGTTGGAAATTGTACGTTAAACGTGACCTATGAGGTGCGTTCGTTTTATAACTAGTTTCACAATGTAAAAGTATCATCCTCATTATTTCAGTGAAATTAATTATGTCGTATTCTAGGAGCGAAATGAGCATGCCTTTTTTTTTCTTATTACGTATGCCACGTTTACAAAGGCGATTTTTTTTTCACCATGGAGATCTTGCTTTGCAAATGATTACCTCCATGGTTTAATATTTTTATGACTCATAATGAACGAATCTCCTGTGTTTATTTACTCTAACGGATTGAGATATTCGGTTAACCTAATTTCCACTGAAGTTATCTCAGAATCTATACATTGTTGAATGTAACTCATCTCTCAAGCAAACAATTTTTTTTTTGGAACGATCTTTCTAAAAATGTAACTTTTATGCAATTTTATTCGAAAAAATAATTTTGAATAACAATGTCCGCTTGGCATATGAAAAAAGATGTAGTTCTCCCGTATTTGTTTTCCTCAGTCACATGACTTGAGCTTTTATTATATAGATTACGTATGATAGGATTTAACAGAATGAAGAAAACTTTCATTAATAACTTTTTAAGTTTTGATTCGATTTTCATAAAATTTGAAATGACTCGACAAAATTCTGGAACGATTATATATATTAAATTTCAAAGAATTTGGTTTGGTAGTTTTTGCCCTGTTATATGCGGACAGACGGACAGACGGGCGGACTGACGGAACAGACGACGACTATAGGTGTTACGTATTTATATAATTACGAACGCACCTTAAAACTGAGAAAGACTTGATTTGATGCTACCAGAAATTTACAGATAAAAAGCAATTTTCTTACGTTTGTTCTTACCTTCTTCCATAGAAATTCTTCTAACTCTGTTTTATTAGACTGCTTTTTATATTGAAACAAAAAGGAAAATGTCACTAAAAGTAATTTGCCTAATCTCTCTTTTCTCTCGGATTTCTAGTGCAAGTTCTGTGAAGATGAAAGATGCAGAAAAGTAACTAATGAAAAATTTTGTGTTAGAGTAAATACCATGACAAAGAGTAAAGAAAATTCAAGGAAAAAAAGACAAAAAATATAGTTTGATCTTCGATATTAAAATATTACGAAGAAAATGAGTGAAATGTTATTTGGTAATATTTGAATATAGTTGTATTTAAAAAGACAATTAAAATTTATTAATAGGATGCCATTCATTTATCTTAAATATGTGCAAGTGAATCTAAATTTAACCAATTTTCTCAGTATGCAAATAAAATAAAATATGTATCCAAGTAATTATTTATAAAACTTTGGCAATTCAACAAGAACTGACTTAAGGGTTTACATACGTTCTCAACTTTAAAAAAATCGATTTTTTTTTAATACGAAAATAAAATCCTTTTCTTAATCCGTAGAATTATGTGCAAAACATTTAAAGTGATATCTCAATTATTAAGAAAAATATGAACAAAAATGTGAGCGCGTGCACGATCGATAAAACCGGCCTCGCCGAAAAGATTTTACTAAAGATTTGTATGTGTAACAAACACATTTTAAAAGAGCAGATTAAGGCGCAGGAGGGTCCACAGTATGGCGCAGGAATAGCAAATTAAGTGTAAGTTGAAAAAAGAAATTAGCAGTATAATTTATCAGTATTTTTTCTTCTAAAACATTAAACGGGATTTTCTGGAAACTACATTTTTCAGCATGGCATAGTGATAACTTGAACAATTTTTAACATTTTTGGATAAAATTTGAGTTCATGTACGCATAATTAAATTGTCTAAAGGCAATCGAGATATTTTTTGAAAAATTTAATTTTTTATATTTTTCCAAGAAAAGGTCAAAATTGTAGGCGAAAACTGAATTTTTTTTTCAAAATAGCGCAATTTTCTTATTTTTCAAAAATTCAAAATTTTGAGCCCATGGTCTTTAGCTACAACCATATTTTACAAGAAGAAACTGCGATTTTTATAATTTTTTTTTGTTTCTACAGGGAGTTAGAATGCTGTCCATCGAGCCCGGATATTTTGTTACAGGTCAACGCGGCTGCAGGTTTCCGACGTAGTATTGGACCAAATTTAACAAAAATAATATTTTTAGATACTTCAAACAATAAAAAACAAGTTGGAATTATTAGTTTCTCAACTAATTTTACTACCTTTCTAAAATAAATTTCCAAAATATGTCAATTTTTCGCGAAAAATTGACATATTAACCCCTTTACCCTAAAAAGCAAATCTACGTAATTTTAACTTGGATTTCTGTTTGAAATAAAATAAGGTGAGGAGAATATTGGCATTCTTGAGCTAAGTAAATTACGTATGATACTATTTCTTATTTGAGTACCTTAGACTTTCCATATGTTTAGTCAGGGGACAAACTGAACAGAGAAACTGATTTTTATTAAGTTAACAAATAAAGAAGAAAAAAATTAATAGCATAATTGTAGCATTTAAAAATAAAAATAATACTCAGAGTGAATGCGAAACGGCATAAAAGGAAAAATATTTACTTTTTTATAGCAAAAAAAATAATCTTTTGATTCTCTCTCTAGAATGTTTCATTACATAACCTTAGCCATTTATGTTTCAAGAAAAGATCACTGGACTATATGTATTATAATCCAAAACGTTTATTATCACTAAAGATAATCATACTAAGCGGATAATGAATAAAAAAAACAAAAAAACAAAAAAAACAAGAGAAAACGATTGACAAAGACTATTATGAATCCGATAATATTGATTATGTAATGAATGTACAGGCTGTATTATTTCGGCCAAAAATTAAAATATAACATATGATAAAACTAAACTTACTGTACAGTCGGCCAACCCCCCCCCCCCCCCCCAATGCATTTTAGCGACAAAATTCTCCACAGAAGAAAATGGAAATAGTCATTCGACTGAAAATTCTGTCTTCTTCCAATTTATGTTAAAAAAATAAGCTTAGAGACCGTCTTCATACTGAAATTGTACAAAACTTTGAAATTTTCAATGCGAACACATACTGTTGACATCATATTTGGAATTTCCGGTAAATTTTACCGTAGGATACCAAATAGGAAATCATTCTGTTAAGTAGTTTAGGAATCATAAAGGTTTATAAACTTTGGAACTAATAATGTTAAATTCATTTATAACCGTTTCAAAACAGATTGCAGTGTAGATAGTTTTTTAAGCATAACTCAAAAACTACCTGACGGAATAAACTGTAATTTTGGATTCGCATATTTAAAGTTTATAGAAATAGATTTCTGTTTAAAAAAAAATTATAGGTTAGAATTTATTATGTTTTAAAAAAAAATAGTATATGAATTGTAATTTATAATTTTTTAAAAATAGAAATCGATTTCTAGAAGCTTCAACTATGCGAATCTAAAATTACACCTCATTCCGCCAAGTTGTTTTTGAGTTTTGCTTAAAAAAACTACCCACATTGCAATTTGTTTTGCAACGGTTACAAAAGGCAGTTACATTAGGAGTTCCAAACTTTAAATCGTTATAATTCCTAAACTACTTGACCGAATGACTTCTTGTTCAGTACCCATGGTACAATTTATCGAAACATCTAAATACGATGTCAAAAGTATGTGTTCGTATTGAAAATTTCAGTATGGTACAATTTTCTTATGAAGACGACCATCTAAGCTATTTTTTGACATAAATTGAAAAAAAGACAATTTTTCCTCCAATAGCTATTTCCATTTTTTCTGTGACAATTTGAAGATTAAAATATATGGGGTGCTATTTTGGTCAACTGTACATAGTTATATACGTTAGAAATGTAAGCTCAAGTGACTGCTATATTTGACATGAGGTTAATAATAGTTTAGATATTTGGATTTTAACGTAGTACCTCAGATCTCAAACAGGAAAATCAAATGCTAAAAGACTAATTATATGTAGTGTTAGATTTTTTTCCAAGACAGATTGAATAATATATAAAATATTTCATTTTTATATAATAGACAAGAATATAAGAACATAATAGAAAATTTGCTTAAACAATGCTTTTAAGAACGGAGAAAAAAATGTATACACAAATGAAAAAGGACGCTAGTGAAGTTAAAACAAGTGGGTAAGTGTGATCGAAGACCGCACAAAGGGTTTCGCTTAATATTTCTTTAAAAACACTTCATCCTTTAATAAATAAATCCAAATGAAATTTTTTAATTGTAATTATCAATACACTATCTCAATAAGCACATAACTGGCAGCCTAACAAACAAACAAAAAAAGTTATTTTAACTAGAACTTCCTTCAAAGGGATTAGTCTGAATGATATTCCTGACAACATAGGGTTAATAATTACAATATAATGAAAAAAAGCAAATTAAATGATAGAATACAAAATATAATATATAAATTCATATGCACTGTTAAAAAAAAAATAGAAAAGAATCACGTTTGTTTTCATATTTTGTTTTATAGCATTTGGCAAAGAATCTGATTTTCTTAAGCCGGAATTGCGGAAAACGCCGGATCATTTAAAACGCCAAGCTTTTTGAAGTTACGTAATCGGATTTGCAGCCAATAGCGTATTTTAGCTTAACATATTTTGGTTTAACGTTAATTTAATTCCATTGTTCCAACATTTTCTTTGTGACAAATACTTACATTTGAATTTAAATTTTTTCCTCCTTGTTTATATAACTACTAGCCGAAGTACCCGGCGTTGTCCAGGCTTTTAAGAATGTTTGTGTAGAAAAATCAATTTCAAAATTAAACATGTTGTATAGAGAGCTTCAAAATGTTAAAATATGCCAATATTTCTATAATCGGGTTTTTATCATGATTCAATACGTTCCTCAAACTCATATGACGTTATATTCACTTGCTGACGTCATTTCTACTTGCTTTCTCTATTACTCATATTGATACTCTCTTTGTATGATTCTCAAACATTTGAAAAAGTCCGTTAAACTACCAATATGACGTCAGATGAATTTTCTTTTTAATTCTCTAATGACATCATATTAACATGCTTTCTGTACTTACACATACTCATACTCCTTGTATTATTGAGAAATGTTTGAAAATTTCCTTTATATTACCAATGTGACGTCATATTAATCTTTTTTTTTCAATCGGTGAAACTTTTTATTTCATTTTTATTTTTCACGTGGAAATCTTTCAATAGAAAATTAATTATTGTAGGAAGAATTTTATTGTGGATTTTTAATTGTTGGCAACTGCTATAATGAACGCGTAATAATTTAATTATTTCACTTTTTAATATTCACGCGCAAGTATATTTTCTATTACGTAATTTTCTACAATTAATGCTTTTAACACGTGATCATTTAATTACATTTTTAAAGTTTTATTTCTGTTTTTGATAGTCTCGTGTAAATAAAATTTTTAATTGAAAGGGAGTATTATTATGTGCCCTATTTTAGAAATTGGCAACAATTCAAATAAATTCTGCGCTTTAGTTGAATATGTTTATCCATTAATGAGTGGGTTTTTAAAGTTTTAATTAATATCTTGCTTTAATGAAGATATTTTCAAATTTTTATGATTTTCAGTGTGACAGTAGGTATTCAGCTGTAAGTACACAAAATTTTAAGTCTGTAACTTATACAGTTTCTGAGAACCGGCTTTGTGACAGACAGACAGAGAAGCGAAACGAATAGGGTTTCATGAGATTAACAAAACCCTAAAAAATACTATTCATCATGAAATTTATATCCCTGTTGATTAGGGTGAATAATAAATAAATAAACAAAACTAGAAAAGTGCCAGAACCTTAAAAATGTCTATTTGTGTGCTACAGAGAAAAAAATGAGGAGGGGGAGGGGACACATTTACGAGTATCAACTCAGAAAACAAAAAGGTGATGCATTTGTTATTGCTATCTGCGTTCTGCAATATTTACCAAAGAAAAAAATCGAAAGTGATTTTGATCACACTTGTGACCATTTACTGAAGCTATCAAATAAGAACAGCAACATTATTAACAGTATTCTGAATCAGTCTATATATTTGTATATAATTATTCATTTATAAGACATTTAATTCTTCATTCCCAGCGATTTTATGACCTTTTGAACATAATTATGAACATAATTGTTCTGATTCGGGCTGCTGTTAATTAGTTTATAATTTTCTTTTTTTTTCTTTTTTTTATGCACGCTTTCTTTTTTTTTCCATTTATCAAGTTTTTAGCTAAAATTAGCGAGTTATAATAATAAGTGACTTATAATAATGCGTTTTAATAAACAGTGAAGTGCACCTTAGGATTTAAAGTAAAATTTTAAATAGATATCTACATATTTATTTTATTATTGTACAGATTAACGTCTTCCATGTCGTTTAAATGCATTAAGATTCCAGACGGAATAAGTATAATATGTTACATATAGTAATTACATAATATATATATATTGCTTTGAGCGTTGGCAGTATGTAAAGATAAAAAGTAAGCTGCGCCGCAGGCGCCCTGAGGCAGCGCCCTACGCGTAGACGATCACCGAACCCAAGTCCTGAGGGACTTTTATCGCGCCAGCAGGTTTGTGTCCCGGCGGCGCTTCGGCCGGTCAGAGGACCGCCACTTGCGGACCCTCTAAACTTAAACCCACGTGTCGACGACGTAAGCCGTTGCGATACGCGGTAAAACCACGGGGAGTCACCACGAGACATTTGGAGACGGGCCGGCGTCCCCCAACAGCTTCGGAGCTGGAAACCCAGAAGGGAACCAGGCCCTAGGCCTTAAGTCGGGATGTTCCAACCCGTACTTGCTCTACCACAACTCGAGGGGTGTGAAAACCTACAGACGTAGTCACGGTTTCCTCTCGTAGTGGGCCGTATGTAATGATAAAATAAAAATAAATGCCTAGTTTGTTTAACCCTTTCAGGGACAAAGTACTTCTATTCGTAAAATGTTAAATTGATTGATTGACACCAGGATTTATAAACAAATCTTTTGAACGTAAGTACATGCTTTTTTTCACGTACTTAATAAAAGGAAAAAAAAATCGTACCAAAATTCTAATGCCAATGCAATCAATAATGCTTAGATATTAAAATTCAGTGGTTCAAAAATAAACCACTGTCCTTCAAGGGGTTAAGAATTGAAAAAGAACCTACTTTATTAATAAAATAATTTAAAATTCATATACAATGATATGCTAGTATTTGTGATGAAAATATATCGATTTCTTCTGCAGTACCCAGTATGAAAAGATCAGAATGCGATTTTGGCATCATTTCATGCAATTTCTATGCCGTACATTTTAGTATTTGTTCAAAAACATATAAACACAAACCTCTTCAAAACTTATACACATGGGAATCAAATATTTATTTCAATATTTCACATTTGTTTGTTTGTTTGCTTGTTGCCATAATTTTGAAAGCTAATGCATTTAATTTTCTGATACATATTAAAAACAAAATTTCCAATTTGTAACATCTACTGGTATTTTCAGTTTATGATTATATTATAAAACATGATATTGATTATTTGAAAAAATAGTATTTTTGAATCAAAATAATCATAAAAATATTTTTAAAATGCATTTTACACTTGAAAACAAAAAGGATATCTAATTTTTCCTGACCAGGACTACGTTGTCACTACTATGTCAAACTATCGAATGTGAAAAAATGCATTTTTCATTACTTTTAAAAATGGTCCGATTGTCAACACTAAATTTTAATAATATTCTTCAGCAGGGTTGCCATTTGGTCTCCATTTTCCTTCAGAAATTTCGAATTAATACCAGTAATTTCAAATAGAAATGTTTCCTTTATTTAATGACAGACGTTTTGTGACTACGCAAAGTAAAAAAAAAAATTCTCAAAAATTTCGGTATGAATTCGGCATTTCTGAATTTAAAAAAATGTCAAACTGGCAACCCTGTTCTTCACAGAAATTTTATCAATATTTTTACTAGGCGAAGAATTCTAATAAATTTAAGAGGTGACAATCGGCCCATTTTTACAAGTAATGAAAAATTCATTTTTTTGTATTCCATAGTTTCACATGGTAGCGACGACATAAAAATAGGCAGAAAAAAAGGGAAGAAATTGGCCAAAAATAATTTCTTCTGAAAGACATCTATTCAACAAATAATTCTACGGTGTAATATCTTTAAGCCTCGTTGGCACGTCAATATCTTCTTAATCCTTCAGATAGGCCCACTGACCGAAAGAATTGATTGTACCAGTGAATGAAAAACAGAGGAGAAAGACTCATAAAATAACAAAAGATAAAGTAACATTCTTTCTATTCAAAAGCAACTCTCACTTTTTTACGATGTTAAAAGTATTTTAAAAAAAGAATTTGATCTTTTTGTTATGATATCAGACTGAAGCATTTATTACGAAGAAATTTATTACAGAGCATTGAGCGAGATGTAACTTAAAAATAAATTAGAAAACCAATATGGCAGAATAATCATTGATGCTGAAAAATTACACATGATTGGTGCCATTTTTCATACGATATGAAATGCGACGATTTCAAGAATACTTTACTATTTTAATAATAATGTTTCTCAAATGAAGAAGAAATATAACATCTTTGTTAATTTTTAAGTGATCACATATACGAATTTACTTTGATTAATGTAGAAATGTTTAGAGTTCGGTTAGGAAATATCCACTGGGCCAAACAAAACAAAATTTTGTATAGATAATATTTGGAACATGCGGACTAGATTTAACAAGGAAATTATTAGTTCAAATTCTTGCAATTAGGACCAAAAGTAGCTGTTCTTCAAATCTTAGGAACTAAATTCATAAAACGCTAGACAATTATGCATGAAAAAAAAAATCTCAAAATTTCCAGTATGAATTCGGCATATCTGAATTAGAAAAAAAGCCCAAACTGACAACCCTGTTCTTCACAGAAATTTTATCAATATTTTTACTAGACGCAGAATTCTTATAAAATTTAGTGGTGACAATCGGCCCATTTTTAAAAGTAAAGAAAAATGCATTTTTTCAATTTCATGCAGTTTCATTCAATGCACAATTGCATGCAATATTTCTTATTTTAGTTCTTATGTCTATTAACCCCTTATGTACCACGACGTACCTGCGCACGTCATGAACTCTTCTTTTGCAATACCAGGACGTATGTGGTACGTCCTCATTTTAAATCCAGTTTGCAATGTTCTAACCAATTCTCACCGGAAAATTCTATCATTCACTTATTAGACATTAATTCCGATATCTAATGTATAATAATTGACGGGCAGAATTTTCTGGTAGGAATTTGTTTTCCCAAACGGAAGGAACTTTTCGAACAACCCAATATCTGGTATTCAGCATACTATCACTAAATTGGATATACTGATTAAGGGGTTAATTTCACTGCACAAAATTAACCAGAAGTGCCCCTACTGACCCTGGTGGCGAAATTATCAGCTATAATTTTCGTATTAAATTGATTCTCCAGGGTTTAAAGAGCATTTCCACTAAGTTTTATTGCGTCTGGCCCCGAGGATTTCTTACATTTGGCCTCTAAATACCTCTATTTTAGTTATGGCCGTGCACTTTGGATGGCTGCATGTAGAGTAAAACACAAATTTTGAAATAAATATAACTTTTGAATTGCGTTTTAAATTTGATGATTTAGTGCATAAATTACTCTTTCGAGTCTTCCTGAAACATGTTTTTGATGACTCTTTATTTCTTTTTAATGCATATTAGACCTATCATTCTTCATTAACAACAGAAAATTTCATTTATTTATCGATCTTCGTGTTGATGGAATAGGAGGGGTTGGGTGAGTCATTTTGCCATATGCATGAATATAATTATTGCTCAATATTGCCGGGATAAGGTTCTACCACATCGTGTTTTATTTTTCTGTTAATCTGATAGCTAATAAAAAGATCTTCAATGATTTGATATATTACTTACCCATCATACGTAGTATAGGGTAAGTCTTGTAATCGTTTTGAAAATCGAAAAAAAAAAAAAAAATTTTTTTGACGGATTTACACGTTTTAGACACTGGAGATTCCGAAAAACATGTTTTTAGAAAAAAAAATTGCCGTCCACCTGTCTGTGTGTGTGTCTGTAAACGCTGTATCTCGCGAACAAATTGAGATAGTGACTTGAAATTTGGTATGTACTTAGTATGTAATAATGGGAAGAAGCTTATTGAATTTCAGTAACCTAGATTATCCGGAACGATTTTTTTCGGACTCTCGAAATATTCGTTCTGATAAAAGGTATATAAAAATTTTCGAAATTGTTTATTTTAAGGAAAGAATATAAAATACAATAAAAAGACATAAATTATACATCAAGAATGAAGTCTATCGGATAATGAGTTGCCGAGATGTTTGTAATTATATTTTCCACACTCTTCGATTTTTCATGACCCTGTATTTCGTTCAAATTTCAATTCAAAGATATATTTTAATTGGAAATGAGACGCTTAATCCGACGCAATAAATCGTTAGTTAATATAATTATCAGTTTTGGAGTTATAGAGCATTTAAAGTTTATGTCGTCATCAAGCCAGGATTTTATTCGAATTGCAATGCATTTTACAAATAGTTTACACATGTTTTATTTTCATATTTTACATTATGTATATCCATGATGGGTAAGTATTACGGTGCCCCCCCCCCCCCCCATCCAACGACTAGCTTTTCGAATGAATTTTACGAGGCTGCCACGAATTCGTATGATGACGAATTTTAACATTTTAAAAACATTTAAAGGATACTATTTTTTTGTTTTCTCTTT
Organism: Maratus michaelseni; assembly: GCA_963931845.1. Taxonomy (NCBI): domain Eukaryota; kingdom Metazoa; phylum Arthropoda; class Arachnida; order Araneae; family Salticidae; genus Maratus; species Maratus michaelseni. The sequence goes on along the minus strand of OZ007599.1, from coordinate 152,243,531 downwards.
TTTTCATGTTTCTGAAATGCTAAAAATTGAGACGATCTTTTGTACTTTATGACTATGAGTTTTGGTTCCGTACTTCCCGTAAACAAATAAAGTATTTTGCACCAACTTTATTATGTTTTACTGGGTGTGTGCAGTTTCATAACAATTTTTAATAGAAACTTTCGCCTAATTTAACTACAGAAAAATAATACAAATTCTGACAATTAACAAGCACAATAATTCTGAGAAATTATTTAAATTCTGACAATAATTTTTTCAATTAAGATATTAAATAGAAAATACTCTTATCTTAAATAGCGAAGGCAGAATCCTTGGAAATTTAAAGAATGTACGCACGTTGGTTTTCAAGGCTGCCACCGGCGACTATTTTTATATCATATCTCGCACCACTATTTTAAAGAAATAAATTTTTAGTATATTTCTCTTCCACATGTTGTCAAAGTGTATATGAAACACTTTTGTTTTGAGACATCGGTGCGAAATAGTATTAAAAAATAGTCACCAGTGGCAGTTATTCCGTGCATGAATAAAATATTTTGCACCAACTTTATACAAGCGTCTAGCCCCATCACTTTGGCTACTATTTCAAAAAATGGATCGTGCTGCGTGCATACGCATTGCTCTAGACAGTTTCAACGAGAACCATATTAATTTTATTCCATTCGCGGCAGTTTTTTTTAAATTCGTAAAAGGATTTTGATTTAAAACATTTAGCGTAATATAACTAAATATTTTCTTTCACAATTTTCATTATTTTTAGTTTTTTTTTTTAACATTCTTAAAGAAATTCAATTTCAAACTTTTACTAAAATACATTTTTTTCCTCCGCATTTTTCAATTTTTAAGGATTTTTAACGATTTTATAGCGTTTTAAAGCGAATTTTTAACATCCAAAAAACAATTTTTAACATTAAAAAAAACATCACTGGACACACGAAACTCGCTTTGCAGCAATCTCTAGAATGCACGAAATTCATTCAAGCTGCGGTAAATAACTTGTGTATGTAAGCTTCGCGTACATTAACCGAAAAAAAATATCACTGGACGCATGAAACTCGCTGTACAGCATTCTCTAGAATGTACGAAATTCATTTATAAACAAATTTCATATTTATTTCCATTTTGTTTCAAACTTTCCATCGCTTATATGTTGAAAAATGGAAACTTTACATTTTTTTATTCAAATTATTTTTTATAACTCAAATAAATACTGAAAAATAAAACTTTCTGCCACTGGGATTCGAACTCAAGACCACAGAACGGAAGAGAAATGACATACCACAGAGCTATACGCACTCGTTTTGAAATGGCTTATAACAAAATTTTAAAGTGGCTTAGAACAAAATTTTAAAGTATCAGACAAGCACGCATGCGCGCAGAGTGATCCGTTTTTTGAAATTGTAGCCAAAGTGCAGGGACTAGACGCTATACAACTTTATTCTGTTTTACTTGGTGTGTACAGTGGCAGACTTCCCGTTGGATAAATGAAATATTTTGCACCAACTTTATTCTGTTTTACTGGGTGTGTACAGTTTCATCACAATTTTTAATAGAAACATTCGCCTAATTTAACCACAGAAAAATATTACAAATTCTGACAATAAACGACAGCTCTGTGTTTTATACTCCTCATCCTGTTTATAATTCTAGCAAGGATTTTCAACTATAGTTGTTTTCTTTCTTAAACCAGCCCTTAAATTTATTTTCTTCCTGTCTGGTAGCTTTCTAATGTTCTATGAGTGTATGTACTTACGAAAGCTCATTTCAATTTACTCAGCACAGAAGTCCATTAAAACAATTTTAGGCAATTTCACCTGTGTTTCCGTAATATGTGTACACTGTATTTCAGTTTCTACTTATTTATTTTGCCAAATGATTTGGGCGTGTTTCAGACGCTTTGTCTGGATGCGTTTCCAGTTTATGTCTTTTGATTGAAAAAGATAATGTATTTCGCAAAAGGTATATTTTCTTCATTGATTAGTATTTTTAGATTTGCATTAATTTTTATAGATACATTTCTATTTTATTAATGATTTTTAAATGTAAAAAGATAATTTATTTTTTAAAAGCTGTGTGTTTGTTTCAGTTTAGTAAATTTACATTCAGTTTATTTTACATTACTTTCAATTGTTGTTAATAAAAAATCTTGAGCATATTTATGCATTTGTTTTTTAAAGCAATTTATCTAACTGCTTATTTTGTATAATAATTTGACATATCAAAAAATCTCAAATACGTGTCCAGATGACTAAACAAGGAGGGATTTTTTAAATATATAAGACAAAATAGAATCGGCTGGATTCGAACTATGGACACGTTTTGAAACTGGGGACGTTACCTCTACGCCAGTAATGCTCAGTTACATCCCCACAATATTTATAAGTTATACACTGTCACATTTCCTCACTGATTTTTTTTATAAGATCGGTCTCAAAGTGGTTTAAAAATGGATTAAAAGTGGATTAGCAACCTAATCCGCGTCAGTTGGTTTTTACGAAAATCTACACTCTGAATACAATACTGTTGGTTTTACATAAAAATCATAGCAGCAATGCTACCAGTTCTGACCTATAATTTTTACAGAGGTATCCTATTAAACTGATGCATATTATCCATGTATGAAGAAAAAATTCTTCTTCTTATAGGGACAAGGTGATCCTGTTAAATTGAAACGTAATTTCTTCGCATGAAACAAAATTTCCCCGTCTTTTAGTAAAGTTAATACTGTTAAAAATGAATTAGAGTTCCTTAGTATAAAACAGAAGTTTTCTGTGTCACATAACAACAGTAGCCATGTACGCTAATGGCGCCTGGTGCATGTAAAATCCGCCGTATGTGCAAAGTCCTCCAATTTCCCTATGGAATATACCTCTGGAGATGCCTAGTCAGGTGAAAGTCTCGTCACCTGATCAAGGCTCTAAATTACGCGACCGATTGCTTTCTCTTTTTTAATTTTTGCTTTTTTAAAAAATCTGCCAATTCAACAATGTTAAATAGAAACCATGAACCAGTAACCAAAGAAAACTGTGGCAGACCACTAGAGAGCACTGCAGTGATGCCAACAAGGCTCTTGTTAGGTGGATCACAACTATGCTGTGATCAGGTGATTATCTGCGTCAGGTGATTACCCGCGTCGAGGTACTAACTCGTCAAGATAGGCACTCATGTCCGGCAGGTAGGGGCCTAGTTAGCCGTATAAAAAAAGAAAAAGTGTGTGACGTGGCTAGAGCAGAGTTCTTTGTACGCGATCACATTCCTGTTCCTTTACAGAATTTCTGTTGATTTCGGAATAATTAAAGCAAAGTTCTTTGTACAAGATCACTTTTATTTTTATCTACAGCAGCTCTAGTATTTACGTGTTTGTTTCTCAGTTCAAGTGAAGAATCTTATGATGCACACAATATCCGCTAGAGTGCGAAAACCATATCTATGCTGGGTAGCAGAGAAACTCTATACTTTGCGTAAAATTGAAATATCCTGTTAAACATATTGCAGAATATCTGTTAAAAGTTAAAACAATAGGCTTTTTTTTACAGTGTATACAGTTCTTTCAACTATAGTCTGTAATATATTCGCCAAATGTGAGCTCAATTAGAAGTATCGTTTGTGAGTTATTGTGTTCACTCTCATAAACACATACAAATCACGATTACAATACATTCCTAACACTATGTGTTCATAAAGTAATAAGTTATCTATACAAAGATATTAGTCGTCTGAAATTTGCATGTGTAACAATTCTAGAGAAATTTTGCTAAAATCGTTTCGAAATCTCGATATGTTTTCCAGATTCATTCAAAATAGATAAAACATCTTCGTTTTATACTAGTAAGAATTGTAAGTTATAAATTCGCAATCTAGTTCTTCTTACTTTAAAAAGAAAATACATATCACACTAGAGAAAGTATATATTGAAATGTAGAACACTATAGTTGTTTTAAAATTGCTATACCCTGATTGATATTGGCTAAGGAAAGGGTGCATTCTCCAGTATACTTTCGAATATACTATTACACAAGGGATTTAGAATAATTTAGACTGATATTTTCACAACTCCTTGTATGAAAAAAAAGGTTATGCATATCAGGGTTGTAAGTTTAGATTCCTTTTATAATAAAAAATTCTAAAAGAAGAATTTTTATTTAAAATTAGGTGTATTGAATTTTGTGCTGTTATATTAAAATAAATGATCAACGTAAAAATAGCACAAATGAAAATATATAAAATAGCAAACAGCTGTTTCGGAGCCTCTAAAGCTCCATCATCACTTGACATGGCTTAAACTTTTAAATCAGATTTTATTCTTTTTAAATTTGGCACTAATAATGGAGCTTTAGAGGCTCCGAAAGAGCTGTTTGCTATTTTATATATTTTTATTTGTCCTATTTTTACGTTGATCATTTATTCTAATATTTTAAGAATTTCTACTTTATGTGATCACAAAATGTCTGTCAATAAATAAAGTAAAAATTATTATTCGTAATTTCTGGTATGGATTCATAAATTTCTGAATAAAAAAGAAGGCTAAACTGGCAACCCTGATGCATAAGAGACTTAATGAGTATTGCTTAGTATGTTTTGTTAGTCACATTATAAGTTACCTGTACCAGAAAACGACAAGTAATTTTAGTTTTTTTTTTTCATATTAGTTAGAAATTTCTTTTTTAAATACCCCCTTTAGGATAATTTTACAAATATATTTAATAATAGTGGGACAGTGCAAAAAATGAAATTCATTCGTTTTCAAAATACTAGTTATATTATAAAAAGTCTCTTTTGGATCCTACGACAACTAAAAGTAATGTATTTCTTCACGGGTATGAGATTCCACAGTTCAAGATATAACCAAGTCAAGTGCTCGCATTATCATAAAGTCATCAAGTTTAAATTATTTTAGATATGTAAATTATTAACACTTTCAAATAACATTTTTTAAGTCTGATGTAAAAAATTCAATTGTTAAAAATTACATTTAATCAGACAATACTAGATTAAAAACACTCATTTATATTTTTAGCGTAAGCTCTGTAAAGGTTTCTTGAATTTAACTGGTAAAACTTTTCACTGTAAAAATGTTTGGAGATAGTCTGGTTATTGTATGTTATTGCACTGAAGAGAGGCTAAATCGTAGCTAGAAACGGTTGCATAAGATTTTTTAATGTTTCATATATATATATATATATATATATATATATATATATATATATATATATATATATATATATATATATATATGTGTGTGTGTGTGTGTGTGTGTGTGTTTAATCTATTATTGTCTGATTAAATGTAATTTTTTACTATTAACACTTTCGTTACCCTTCCTAATTATCCAAGTTCTTCCCCCTTGGCGAAATTCGTTTTTTCGTATTTCCTTTTATAGTACTGATACTATACGCGCCTCACGTTTCGGTTTCGTATTTCCTTTTATAGTACTGTTACTATACGTGCCTCACGTTTCGGGCGGCTAGCATAGTACAAGTACTATACGTGCAAAGAAAGTGTAAAAGAAATATAAATATTACCATGCATGAGTACATTTATTAAGTTGAGTATTCTTCTATGAAAACGGATAAAATGTATCAGGAAAGAGTCTGACGTTCTAGTCACTGATTTGCTTAAAATTTTATTGACTGGAAGACCAATGGTACAAGATATCCTCGAAGTAATAAAGTACACGTCTGAAAGAAAAGACAAGCAATTTTGAAGAAAAAAATAAACTGATATCAGGGGACTGTTTCTTACTTATTACACGGATATTTATTTATTGCGAGTCAGATGGAATATTTTAATAAGAGTGTTTTGGCAGAACAGAGAATTTTTGTGGCAGCCATTTATTTTTATTTTCAAATTCACTTTAAATCACATTGTTGTCACTATTGTTCAGTTTAACGCCCAGTAGACAATCATCTATTAAAGTTTTTGGTGTGTCATTGTAAAAAAATCTATGTACGATTCAACGATTACTTTAAAAACCTAAAATGGGAGTGTGAGATAATGAAACAACAGCATAATGATAATTAACAACATAATGAAATTTTGCGGCGAATGACCAAATTTTGTGAGATTTACAACTTATAAAATACAAGAAAGGAAAATCATGCATCAAGCATAGATTATGAAATATTTCCAACACATTCAGAGCAGTGTCACAAAACTTCCTCATTTATTAAGTTGAAGGATGATATCTAAGTAAACAAATGAAATGAAATTACTCTATCGTGGAGAGTCATCAAAGCAGAGCAGCTTTTCTCCACGAGGGCAAATGTTTATTCAAACATCATGTTTTAGAATACAGATGATGAACAGATTAAAGTAAAATAAGTACAAAGTTAATTTTTACAATACAACTTCAATATCACAACATTTATTACAACACAATTCTCCCAAGATTACATGAAAAAAAATGTATGGAAGAGAAGTACTTCTGAAAGCTCCTAAGCCATTTACTTAAAACAAGACAATGTGCCATAATAATAGTCTGCGATAAACATTTTAAATTTTTGTGCTATGAGAGAAAGTAGAAAGAAAGAAATACAAAATTGACACTATTAAAAAGTATTTTATAAAAGTATGAGAAGGGATCAATATAAATAAATAATTTTGAAAAACGTATAACAGATTTTACATATAAGGGTGGATCGAAAGGTATAGGAATTTTTTTTTCAACATTACTTTTGGCGCGGAGTGCCAAAGTTGTGTTTTATGTATAGTATTAGTTTACATGTTTTATTTATTGAAATCCATTCATATCTTTCGGTGCCCCAAGCACCCCAAAAATAGTTAAAAATTTAAACTTTTATGAAACTTTATAATTTTCTTTGTTTATTTATTTTTTTTAATTCCATTTGTAACATTGTGTAGTTTACATAATTTTTTACCGAAATCCATTCATATACAAGTATAGTTAAAAATTGAAATTTTTAATAAAATGTATTAAAATTTTTAAATTTATGAAATTTTTTTACATATTTAGCAAAGTGTTTAGTTAATAAAGTATAAACTTATAAACAATAATAATTCTAAAATAATACATGAAGTATAAATTTAAAAATCAAAGCATTAAATCATAAGTTTATAAAAATTGAACTTACGTAGCAAATTTTTTACTTCTTTTATTTTGAATATTTACATATTCCAAAAGTTTGTAACCTTTTTGGTATTAAAATGTTTTATATGGCTTATTGATTTTATTCTATTCGATAGGAAACCGTGCCTCTTTTCTTCTCCAGATACACTTTCTGATGCCTCAGACACTAGGTGAATGCATCTTTCAACAGCTTGGTGCATAGCATGAATATTTTGACCATTCTTCCGTTTTTACAACGTTTACCATGGCCTCAATTTCTTCGCAAGACACGTCCATCAAAAGAGGTGGTTCAAAACGTCCAACTCGTTTCCAGTTAATAAGTTCATAATAATCTTTTGCTTTGAAGTGTATTTTTGGCACTTGAAAAATTCTTACTTCTGGTGATCCTCTATTTTCATATCTAGCATAAATTAGCTTTCGTATTGCTAAAAACCTGATAGGCTTTCTGTTATCTGACAATAATAAATTTTCAGGTTGACAAAAGAAGCTATTTCGTTGAACAACAGCGTCTACTATCTTTCTTAGATTGGGCTCCAAATATCTAGAAAAAGTGATACGTTTCCAAATATTCCGCTCTCTTCTGTTATGGAGGGCTTCGTTTTGATATGGAACCACACAAGTGCATACCTTCATAATATATGTTGTAAGAATAATGTGATTCTCAGATGGATTTTCAATGACCACCTACAACCTTAAATTTCTGACTGAAGTTGTTAGCCCTCTTGAGTGAACAACTGGACCAGGTTTTTTTTTTTAACGCGAGGTCAGAATCACATTCACCACGTGATATTGTAACGCAAATATCATATAAATATTGCTGATCATTGTTGAGAAACATTCTATCTATATTATCTGGCATATTCTCCACACTAATTGAAGAAAAGGAAGTTACATGTAGCTCCTCGCAGGTTTTGATTGCTGTACTAATTTGGGCCCACAAAAGGCTGTAGGACCAATTGTTGCACCATCTGACGATTTAGTAAATATCGTAAAGGCAACTCATTTGTATAGAGCAAACAAATGCACCATTGTAAGGGTCTATAGAGTTCCAGCTCCATCAGGCGAATAACTCCTCTTTTGTGCCCAATATTTACATTTGTTCCGTCGCATCCAATTACTGTAAGCCCATTTAATTTTATGTTATTTGAAAAAAAAAATGATTATTGCCTCTTTTGGGTTTAGTTTCTCCTGTTGCAACTGTCACGTGGGTAATATACAGACCCAACTAACACAGAACTTGCGGGTTAGCCCTGGCCCAAACTAGTAGATGAGGGGCCGCAATCGTTTGCCGTAACGGCAACTTAAAAAAACTGTCACGCCGGCCACAATGTGGCCGCAACAGAATTGGCCATAACTACATTAAGATGCCCATAATTGTGCCACAAGTGGTTAATCATAATTGACGGATAGCCTAAAACTGGCCACAGTTATACTTTAAGTGGCAATTATTAATGAAAACTAGCCACAGTTTGGCCATTAACGATCATCGTGAATAAAATCTAGCCAGAAGATCACCACAGCCATGCCACCTGCGTTTGTTAAGAATAAAAGCTACCCCAAAGCTGGCCATAAATGTTAATTTATTGGTCATCATAAATGTAAACTAGCCTTAAGCCAGCCATCCACATACCATCAATGCTATTCATTAATGAATGCATGCCGAAAGCTAGCCACTTTGTTGCCATGAATGGGCATCATTAATGTATGCAAGCCGAAAGCTAGCCACTTCGTTGCCATCATTAATGAATGCAAGCCGAAAGCTAGCCACTTTGTTGCCATCAATGGTAATCATTAATGAATGCATGCCGAAAGCTAGCCACTTTGTTGCCATGAATGGGCATCATTAATGTATGCAAGCCGAAAGCTAGCCACTTCGTTGCCATCATTAATGAATGCAAGCCGAAAGCTAGCCACTTTGTTGCCATGAATGGGCATCATTAATGTATGCAAGTCGAAAGCTAGCCACTTCATTGCCATCATTAATGAATGCAAGCCGAAATCTAGCCCCTTTGTTGCCATCAATGGTAATCATTAATGAATGCATGCCGAAAGCTAGCCACTTTGTCGCCATCAATGGGCATCATTAATGAATGATAGCCCAAAGCTAGCCATATTCATGCCACTATTAGATATCATGAATGGAAGCTGGCCAGAATTATACTTTTTATGGTCCTCAAAAAAGTAAAGTTGAGCAAGAAAGGCTCATTTTTACTCCTTTGGCAGGGACAATTTTTTTTCTTTTTTTAAGTTATTTTAAACTTTAGAATCTAAATTTACTGGTCCATAATTTTTGTCTGAAAACTCTAAATATTTTATTCAAAATTTGAAAAAAAAAAAATCTATTGGAATATTTTTCTTAACAAGAGCTCATAACACCAACCTGACTTTTATGCATACATGTTTCACTTTATTATAATATTTTTCAGTTAAAAACTGCAATGGTGTTATAAGCACCCCATATTAAAAAGGTCAAAATACAATAAAATCGAAAGTGTTTCAGATCTTGTATAGAATACTTTCAATCTGGAAGCAATAATAATAATAATAATAATAAAAAGTGTCCCAATGGAGGCAAAAATTGGCCGTATCCACTCATCTCATTAGATCGGAATAAAAGGCCATATGGTTATGATTTATTTTTTAATGTTATTCTGAAAAAGTTGCAAAAGCCATAATTGTAATTAATAAAAAAAAAGTTGATAACACAAGGTGTAAAATATATATTGAGCGTTAAATTACCAATGATGGTGAGAATACAAAAAAAAAACTAATTTTCTTCAATTTTTAATTAAATTATAGGTTTAAACATTCTATTCAAAGGAGTAAATTTTTAAGTAGTTTCAATTTATGTTTCTTCAAGCTAATTCACCAGGTGGATTGTCCAGCCAGAATTTCCATTGAAAATTGTTATCTAATGATTATTCAACATCCCTTTTTCGAAGCAAATAAAAAATGCATAATGTTAAATGAGATACCATATGAAAGGATTTTCGAGCGACTTCTGACATAGTACACTCACATTTCTTTAAAACATGTATTTTGGTTAAAATTGCAAGTAATAAATTAAATAGGCATTGTTTTCAGAAATGAAATGAAAGTTTTTCCTCAAATTACTGTTGCCACAAAAATTAAATTCCACAACAATGATTATAAAAAAAATGTTCAATAAAGATAAAGTGGACATGGTTGCTGCATGGGTTTATTTTATATTTATGATAAAAAAGCAAAATTTAAATTCAAACGCTCATTTTTTTTTTCAAAACATTATGTCACCCTCTAATATAGTTAAAATACAATATATATCGCTCTTGATATTTTCAGTCAGTTTTTACTGTAAAATGTGAAAGAATAAATTGGATTATATTCTGGCTTTATTTTTTTTTAGAAGTTTAAACATGCATCTAAAAAATATTAGGCTGCAGTGTGAAATCTTCACACAGGCCCACTAGTATATATTATTTCTGTTATCAACATCCCCTTTTCTCAGAAAATATGAAATGCAAAACAATGAACGAGATGCCGTAAGAAAGGATTTTGAACCAGCTTCTGACATACTGCACTCACATCTCGGTAAAACATATTTTTTGATTAAAAATTACTGTAAATTAAAAATTAAATCTGCATTGTTTTCATAAAAGAAATGAAAGGCTTTCCTCAAATTAGTGTGGCCACAAAAATAAAATACCACATTATATAATGCTTAAAATGATTATAAAAAATAAATACTACAAAAAAGATAAAGTGGGACATAGTTGCTGCACGGGTTTATTTTATATTTATGACTAAAAAGCAAAATTGAAATGCTCAATTTATTTTTCTTTGTCCCATGTTTTTTCCGAAACTGATGTCATCCTCTAAAGCAGTTAATTAACTATATATATATATATATATTTGTCTTTGCTATGCTCGATCAGTTTTTACTGTAACTGTGATGGAATAAACGAGATGATATTCTGGCTCGACTAATGTTGTTTGAAGATAGTTTCAGTCCTTAATTTTCCTTTACAAGTTTAAACCTGCATCTAAAGAGTATTAGATATTGCTAAAAAGTATTAGACTGCAGTGTGAAATCTTCGCATGGGTCCACTGGTGCTTTTATAATACAATTTCTTACCTGGATGTTTCTTCCAATTATCCAGCTTGAAAATAAAACAAAAACGCAGGAACTCTATTTTATAAAATTGGTAAAATGTTGACATTACTGATCATTGAAATTTAAGAATTTTTTTTAATGATGTAACTATACATATATGTAAATTAGGTCCGTTCAAAAAATGTCATTTCACTATCTTCATCTCTTTGGCATATAATATCAGAAAAATGTAGCAGTATTCCTATAAAGTAATGTTTTAGTCCGTTAAGGACTCTTCCCCCCTTATACACATCATAGAACAAAATTTCAATGTATATATATTTACAAAATATTACTAATTGACAGAAAGCCAATTGTCACTATTTTCCTTCTTATGCAATCTTAAAATTTCTCTTATTAAATAAGTTTAATATTTTTTCAAAATAGTAGTGGCAGTTGATCTTCTAGAACACGGCAGGTTCACCATTCATACACTAAATCTTTTTTTTTTTTTTTTTTTTTTTAAATGGACTAAACATTACTCATAAATAATAATATATCATTGTTTTTATTTTTTAAAGATTAGCAAGTAATGAGTACTGATTTTTATTTATTTATTTATTTTTTTTTTAAATATATTACCAATAAAGAAATCTTTAAAATATTTTTCCTTCCAGCAGGAGGTATGTGACTTTTTGACTAACAAAATTTCAAACTGATTCATACAATATTATGTACATTAAAATTTTAATCTCAACTTTTAATGAGATTATGATGAAATTTTTATTAAAATTTTCAAAAGTATTTATACAGCAAATTATTTTTAATACCTGATCTCCAAGCAATGCTAATTTATAATCAACCAACAAAAACAGTTTATCAGGCTGTCAGTTTTTAAAATATAGCCTACATAAAACACTTTTATTGAATTATATCTTAACCTGTAAAAAGAAGGGGGAATGTTCTTAGAATGAGAAAGGGGAAAATATATAGTACATCCTTTTTAACAACATCACTTGCATAAATAAATATATATATTTAAAAACACTAGAACTGAATGCTTTTTTTTCATATAAATTTTATTTTTCACAACAAATGTAAAACAAACCAACCAAAAAACATTTATTTATGTATTTACAAGATGCTCAAAATTTATCAGAAATATTTTACAAGAAAATTTAATCCTGTTACAATTAAATTTCTGATGTTTCTTAATTTAAGTTGATAAACAAGAGCTGAAAATCTACAGTCATCTTCACAGAGAACTTTTTTCTTTCCAGATTTTTATTCTTCTTCTGAAAAACAAAAAATAAATTTTACAAAACAAAATTAAAATGCCTTACTTTAAAAACACCACTTATTAATTAGCCATTTATAAATATAATCGGAACAGAAATTATAATTAAAAAAACTATTTACAAAAAGCTTTGTAGTTCAAGTTATTTGTACACAATGAAACTATTTTATTGCAGTATACCTATATTTGCTTTTAACAAAAACTCATGAAAGGGCAGCGTTGTCAAATGACGCCTAATTCCTTTTTTTTTTTTTTTTTTTTTCTAGGTGCGAAACTGCATTTCATGGTGGCAATTTTATGTTATACCATATTCTCTCATTTCTTTTTGCAACCATGTTAACAATAATATTATTTCTATTTTTATGTGTTAAGAGCAGGGGGGGGGGGCTGTGTATATTAAATAATTTATCTCTGTGTTAATCACTAAAACAAAATAAAAACAGGCTTTCTATAAATTCTTTTTAATAACTTCAAATATATAAATTCATATTCTTTACATATGATGTATGGGTGCTCTTTCTTTCATTTCATAAAAGTCGAATTGCTCACTTTGTCAATGTTTCTAGAATTTGTATTGCTAGAAACCAGCAGTTCTTTATTTTCTTCACTTTATATTTTCACAAAACATTTCCTTCAAAATGGCTTTGTAAAGTAGGAAAATACATTGTGTACCTCCAAGCTATAAATCTGATATTATCACTCATAAAACAATAGCATTTCAATTCTCACCGTAATTTAGTTCAAAATAAGGAAAAGCAATTTTTCAACTTTTCCCCGTCAAAGTTAAAAAAGTAAAATTTAATTCAAAGTTTCTGGTTTGAATCGTATTAAAATTAGGTGGGATATAATATATCCCACCACGCCTCAAAGGGTTAAAAGACAATAAAGAAAAAATGAAGTTACTTTGACACAGGGTTGGGTTTCTTCCGGAAGAAACTGGAAAAAACCGGAAGAAATGGAAAAAACTGGAAGAAACCAACAGAAAACAAAACAGATGCTCAAAATTAAAATATATTAACTATATAAAAGAATTAAATTCAAAACCTAATTATATGAAATTTAAATTGGAAATTTTAATTAATATTAAAAATATTATTTATGGAAAAATAAGTTATTTTTTAATAACAAACTTCAGGTTCAGCAGGTATTTACAGGTTATGTTTTTTACAACTTTAGAGGTAGGGGGGTATTTTTTTATTGTTTATATAATTTCTGTAAAAAAAAAAAAAAAAACCTACCAATTCTTTATTTATCATATAAAAATGTAATATTTTAAAAACTATTGTGCAAAACTTAAAACAAACAAATTTGTAATTATGTATACTAGCATGCTGATTTAAAAGATAAATGTTCTAAAAATAAACTCTACAGGGATAAGAATTTTTTTCATCTTTTGCATTCATCCATTCTAAGTTGAGAAATTGATTGCAGCATCTTAAAGCTAAATTACTTCTGTTTTGTTATACAATGTTGCACTGTAGTAAGGAAAATGGAGATTTTAATGAAATCCTTCAATACAGTAATTACTGTATATTAGTTTCCTTAATAAAATGGGCGTAAATTCAAAGCACTGTCTTTTATTTAAAAGAGTTTCATTCTACAATAGGTAAATGATCCACATACTATTTACTACTGGTTACAGAAGTTTAAATTATATATATATAAAAAAAAATGTGCCTCTTTTGAATTGAATTACATTTAATTGATTTTGTGTATTTTGGATAAATTTATTTGGTACATTTCCGTTATACCAACACCATTGTCGTCACCAAGTGCAATAATTGGCACAAAATGAAATTCATGTGAAAGGATTCAATTGGGAAAAAAAAATGTTGGCACAAAATTGAGCATTTAAAAATATAACATTTGAAAATTACAGACTTTCACGAACTATTTTATTAAATCGACACGAATATAGACTTAAAATAAAAGAACAAATAAATATTATATGATAAATTAATAAAATTAACTCAATTTAAACTACAGGCATAGCATTGTAAATGTCTCTTAGCATTGCAGTAAGCATTTCACTTTTTGAATGAAGACGTTCATACTTTTTTTTGAATAAAAACTTTTTTTATGTATCCAAAGTCCTGAAACAATTTTATTGCAGCGTCCTCATCATCTGGTAACTGCCAAATGGTAAAATCCACATTAGTGTCAACAATAAATATAAGTTACTACTTAATATTAAATATTTTCTATTTGAAAAATAGCAAATTAAGATGTTTTGTGAGGTTACAGAGTAAATTAAGTAATAATAATAATAATTAAAAAGTGTCATGTTCAATAAATAGCAAATCACAATGTTTGGCACGGTTTGCAATAAAAATATTTACACGTTCAGGGTTGAAATAAATAGCACATTAGCATACATTTTGGCATGGTGTTAGAAAAGTCCAATTTATTTTATTCAGGTACACAATGATTGGAAAGCTTTAGACAGGTGTGTGATCTTGGCTAAAAAACTGGTGTAATTATCAATTTATCATACATAATTAAATTTTTATAAGTCTAATTAAATTTATGTAAGGTTATCTATTAGAAAATACATTTATTTTTATTGTATTTTACAAAGTTGTAACTTATATGGTAAATTCTTAAAGAAAAACAGTTTCTTCCATTTTTTCCACTTGGAAGAAACCTATTTCTTCCAGCTGGTTTTTTCCACTTTGGAAGAAACTTGCCAACCCTGCTTTGACACATCATAGACAATCTCTGACAAACAGATTTTTCCATTTTAATTTTGTTTTTTTAACAGTTAAAACTGTTTTGGCCAATAATTGCAAATTTTTTAGTAGCATTTGGGGACTCCTGAAAATCGGGGACCCTGGGCCCGTGCCCCGAATGCCCTGCCCATGACAGATATATAAATTTCTCTATTTTTGGCCGCAATCGATTGACAAATTTCGCAATTTTTCTCATGCGATCAATGGAAGAATTTCGCTATTTTTTCCCATGACTGACTGAATAGTTTCGTGATTTTTCCCGCAGCTGACTGATGAATTTCAGAATATTTTCCTGCTACCAATTGCCGAATTGTGCAGGGAGGGAGGTTTTGCGACAAATAAGCAAATTTCCTGATTTTTTTTCCTACAACAAACTACCGAATTTCGAGATTTTTGAATTTTGTAATTTTTCTTGCGACCAAGTGACAAATTTTGTCATATTTTACTGTGAGCGATAGACGAATCTTGCGATATTTTCTCACGACCGATAGATGATTTTTGTGATATTTTCCCGCTACATTTTGGTGAAATTCGCGAAAGCAAATTCTTGCGAATCCACAATAATCAGGGCACATTTCCAGCTATATAAAAACGGGCAGGGTGCATTTACAACTATAAAAAAATGGGCAGGGTGCTGCGCCCTCTCGAAAACATCTAGGGGAAACACTAATTACTCCAATACAAATATTGCCACAGTTATTTTATTCTAAAAACTTGATATTTGAGTAATTTTAATTAATTTTCAGCAGTGAAATTAACTCGAAATTATTGAATAACAAACATGTGAATTTTTACATTGCTAACTAAGTGTAACCAAGCTTCCAGGCTCGAACATTTTTCACACTGTCAGTTTTACGCTTAGTTAGCAATGAAAAAAAATCACCATTTTTATTACTTGATATTTGATTTAAAGGAAAATTTAAAAACATGGATTTGAGCCTTCAGCTCTTCTCCAGAATCTTACATTTGCAAAATATTTTGGGCAAAACATAAGAATGTTTTAAAAATACCTTGAATTTAAATATCATTTTTTAAAGTTTCTTAAGAAAAAGGGTCAAAGAAAGTATTAAAGAAGGTCCCTTTCTCCAAAGAATCTGCTTTATTTTTAATTTGTTAAAAAATTATACATATAATCAAAATCCAAATTAATTTATATGACAACATATTAAAAAAAAATCCTTAATTTAGAGGTCAGAAGATTAAATAAATTTTATCACCTTCTCCCTTCCTCTTCTACATACATAGCATAAATTTAAAAAAATTATTTAGCATAAATCTGTGTAATCTTAAGTATTGTCAAAGTTCATGAAAGTCAAAAACCCTGTTAACAAAAATTATTTGACACATTTCTGCAAAACTTTAAAAAATACTCAATCTTTTTCTATTAAATTTTACATTTCAAAAATTTAAATTAATTTAATTTTTATTAAATGTAAATCCAGATTAGATGCACTATATTTCCAGAAGTGTCACAAAAATCACAAAACTGAATCATCACTCTTGAAACAAATATTAAAACATTTAAAGCAAACATTTTCTAAGCACATGAGCTGTAGCATCAAAATTTTGAGTAATTTGAAGGACCCATTGTACAAGATGTTTACATTTCGTGAAACTCTGCTAAACTGTTTTAACAAACTGTAAAATAACAATTTTGAATAAAATAATTTTAATAA
Source organism: Maratus michaelseni (assembly GCA_963931845.1). Taxonomy (NCBI): domain Eukaryota; kingdom Metazoa; phylum Arthropoda; class Arachnida; order Araneae; family Salticidae; genus Maratus; species Maratus michaelseni. The sequence continues at coordinate 152,226,670 of OZ007599.1, read as the reverse complement.
AAATGAACAATTCCTATGCAATTGGTAATAGACGAAGATTTTTTTATGATAACGTTTTGAATACAGTTTTGTTAAAATATTACAATTTAACTAAATTTTAATATGAAAAAGTTTACAAAATGATTTTTTGGCCATTTAAAAGATATCGCCAAATTTATCCGCCAATCGTGGTAAAAAATCTTAAAATTAGTCAATGGATTGTCGGAGGAAAAAAAAAAATCTCAAAATTCTACAATCAGTCACAGGAAAAAAAATCACGAAACTCGTTAGTCGATCGTGAAAAAAAATCTTAAAATTCTTCAGGCGCTTGAGAAAAGAAAATATGAAATTCGTCAGTGGATTGTCGGAAAAAATCGAGAAATTCTTCAACCAGGCGCAGTAAATAAATCGCAAAAATCGTTCACTGGTAGCAAGAAAAAATTGTGAAATGCACCTGTCAATCAAGGGTAAAATCTAAAAAACATTGTGAAATTCATCAGTCTATCGAGAAGAAAATCACAGAATTCTCCAATCAATCACGGGAAAAAATCGCAAAATTCTTCAATAAGTCGTAGAAAAAAAAAATCTTGAAACTTTTGCCATTTGCCCTGTGGCGATTAAAAAATTGTCATTGATATCCTGCCACCCCTATGCGGTCACTTCCCAGTTACAAATTCCATTGCAATCCTTGAGTGACTGACGAATTTTAAGATTCCCCCCCCCAAGAATGTGTTAAGAATTTTGCGATTCCCCCCCCCCTCCATTTGTTTGACGAATAGCACAATTTTTTTCACCCCTGACGATCGAATTTCATGATAATTTCACTTGACCGACTGGCAAATTTTGCAGGTTTGTTCCATGATCGATCGACGAATTGCACGATTTTTTTTCCCTGATCAACTGACAAGTTTCACCTCGTGAACGACAGAAAAATTTGGGGATTTTTTTTCTTAGGATTGACGACTGACAAATTTCTCAAATTTTCCCTGCTACCCGATTGACGAATTTCACGCTTTTTTTTCCTCCTATCAATTGGCTTATTGTTCAGTTTTTTCTTGCGGCCAATCAGCAAATTTACGTGTTTTTTTCCTGCAGCTTACTAGCGAAATTTGCGGGGGTTTTTCATGCGACCGACTAAAGAATTTCCAGACTTCAAGATTTTTTTCATGCAATTGATTAACAAATTTAGCTATATTCTCCTGCAACCAATTGACGATCATTGCAATATTCTTCCCGCATCTATCTGACGAAATTTACGGGTTTTTTTTTTTTTTTTTTCCTGACCGACTGACGAATTTCGAGATTTTTTCCCTATGACCGATCTATACGAAAAAAAAAGGCATTCTGGTATTGAAAAAGAAAAAAATACTGCAATTCCAGTATATAACTGGAACACAATCACCCCTGACAAATAATCCATGTACATATTCTAAAAAAATTAATGTGATAGACTTTCTGATTTTAAGGAAATTTTCCTGAATTTTGACTTCTTTCCTATTTTTATCATGAACACTTCGCTGGTATAAAACTCTGATTTATACAAAAATATGTTTCTATATGATTAAACTTTATCTAGAAAATTTGAAACATCAGTCAGTACTTTAAAAAGTGGCCATTAATGAAACCGAGTCTACCGGTCACTGGCTACTAATCCGATTTCCCAGTTTTCACCTATATTGATCGGTTGTGAGAAAAAATGGTGAAATTCGCCAGTCGATCGAGTGAAAAATCTCAAATATTGTGAAATTTGTTACTTGGTCGTGAAAAAAAATCCCATTTGTCAGTCGGTCGCAAAATTAGTCAATTGGTCATGGGAAAATATCGCAAAATTCTATTGATAAGTGGGGATAATAAACAAACCAGTTCAAAATATATCTTTTGAACAGGATGCAAGAGTGCTCTTTTGGAGAACAGTGTGACCGTTTTAAAAATATTTCCATCCGGCTACGCTTTAGTTCTAGAGTCAACACTATATTCATTACTAATAAAAAATTTGAAATCTCATGTACAGTGAAGTTGCTACAAAAAATATTACTAATAACATGTATTCAGTAACAAAAGAAAATCCCATGGGCCTCCGCTTGGATATAAATCTGTTAGAAAAGTTCTAAAAGCTGGACTTATAACTATGTATGGACCAAATTTCCAGACTTTTCCTCTATAAAGGTGATTTCTCAAAATATATCTTTTGTATAGTTATTGACAGAACTGTAAATTCTTTGTCAATACGACAGTTTTAAAAATAAATCTTAACCCAAAATAACGTGTTTTTGGTGTGTATGTGTCAGTGCTTTATGAAACGTCTTTTGCATTTCTATAAAAGATGAAATTGCACTCCTATATATACATATACAAGGACATCTCCCTGTTTTTTTTTTCAAATTCCCACAGAACATTTTTGATCAGCTGAAGATTCGTTGCAGAACATTGTAAAATATTCTGCTTTGGGGCACAACATATTTTGAGTGATTATTATTGCAGACCCATGAAAAAAGCAATTTTAATATTGTTTTCGGCTGTTCACTCAACAATATTAAATGATTGGGTTTTTTTTTTCCAAGGAAAAAAAATAATAATAAACACGAATGCTTCGTATACACTGTACTGGTAGATATGATAAGCTATGGCTGCCGAAGGCAGTCGTACTTCACCGCCGATTCCAGGCTCTCGTGAGCCTATACGAGGTCACTACCAAAAAGGGCCGGTTTACCCGGATACCTCTAAGGTGGTGCTCTTCGGCCAGGGGAGAAGCAGGGGCTTAAGCCTCTTGCGCTTCATCACCATTTTCCAAATGAATGACGACAGAGGTCGCTGTGATGATACGGTGGAGCCTAGAGCTCTCATACTACAGGCTGAATCATATCGCCATTTAATAACCCAACAGACCAAAAACCAAGCTAAAACCGGTTAGCTTACCATACTAGTGGACGGCGAGTGACAGTAACAGGGACGGCAAACACCTGCTCAGGCGGTTTCCTAATGCTGAGCTGGGTTGCAATATGGCGGTTATTTTGGGAAACAGAATGGATATGCATCAGTTCCCCTTATAGGAGCCGAAACTCAGAGGACACCACCCCAACACACTTGGGCGGAACGCGGAAGTGAACAACGGCTCCGTAGCCGGGATCCCATAAGGGAAACAGAGTCCTCAGCCAATGTTGAACACTCCCACGACCCATTAATATAACCACATCTTCAGATTATCAAATGCCGCACTGGTAGATATAGGTAAAATTTTATTTTTAAACATGTATAAGCCCAAAATTGTGGTATTTGTTAAATATTTTTTTCACATATACAATTTTTTTAATGAATGAAAATTACACAGTTATATTTTGGATACTAAATAAAAATACTAGGAAAAGTTCTTTTCAGCATAAAAAATTATAATATGCCACAGTTATTTTATTGTAAAAACTTTATATTTGAGTAATTTTAATTATTTTTTCAATTAATTTTCAGCAGTGAAATTCACATGAAATTACTGAATAATAAACATGCGAATTTTTACATTGCTAACTAAGCGTAACCAAACTTCGAGGCTGCTGGACATTTTTCACACTGTCGGTTTTATGCTTAATTAGCAATGTAAAAATCCACATGTTTATGATTTGATATATGATTTAAATCAAAAATTTATAAAACATGGATTTGAGCTTTCAACCCCTCTCCAGAATCTTACATTTGCAAAATAATTTTGGGCAAAACATAAGAATATTTTCAAAATACCTTAAATTTAAAAAATGATTTTTTGGTCACTTAAAAGATATCATTTAACAGCTTTTTTATTATAGTTTTAATGATGTATTGAGTATTCTTCAATTCTATAAATTACATGAATTAAATAACTTCTTTATGAAACATGTAATTTGTGTACTCATTTTATATATTCCTTTGTGATTAATTTTAAATCAAGGTGACAAGAATATTTTTGTCTTAAAAGTTTTAAATCAAAGTTAACAATGACTTAATTATATTTTCCCATATATAAAACACAGTAAAAACTCTATGAAACTCACACAAGAGATAGAAATGAGGATTTCTTTTTAAACAACATTTTAATAAATCATTTTGAAAAACTTGCTTTCTAAAATTATGTTACATATGTAAGTTGAAACTCACCAGAAAAATTTAAGTATGTGATGTGCATAATACAAAATTTTATTAAAGTAAAACAAAAAAACCTTTTATTTACTATTTTTCCTGTCAGTTTTCTTTCTTTTGTAATGTATAATGAATTTTGAATTCAAACACACCTTACCCTGCACATGTTAAAATTTCTGCACTATAATATCAAAATTAGGCAAACTGAAGCAAACATTACTGCACACACACTCAAGTGAAAAACAGAACTAATAGTATCAGTACATGATCATGTACAAGATTTAAAAAAAAAAAAAAATACTTGGTAAAATTGTGAACACCAGATAAAAAGTGGCAATGTATGTAATGAATAATTATTTTAATGTTCAACTGGAGTCAACAATTAAACTTAAGTTTTAATTACTTTGAATATATTGGCATATTATATATTAAAAATGCATTTTATTTTAGCCCTCTTCTCGCTTTTTATATTTGTATCATGATTTCTCCACATTTTTGTATCAATCTCTAAAACACACAGCTTTCATTTTTAAACATTGATATTGATTTTCTATGAAAATTGAGAAAAGAGCCATGCTTAAGAGAAACTAGAGCTGTACCAAGTACTTGGTATATACTTGTTAATCAGCCATATTTCAGCCGAGTAGTTGCAAGAATTTCATTTTTTAAGCATATTTAAAGACAATAAGTGATCTATAAAAAGTTATTTGAATATAAATGTATAATATATGCCATATTTCATAAAAACTATTTACTCGGTACATAAAAAAATTATCTATAACACATAGAAACAGATAAAGAAAAAAACCTCATGCAAAATTAAAGTTTAGTTTTATATAAAAAAAAAAAAAAAAAAAAGTCATTTTTAGAACTGTTGGAAAAGACTATGATTTTGGATAAAGAAGCAATGTGTAGAAACAGAAAATACAGTAAATGCAAATGTAAATTTACTAATGTAAATTGATCAATACAGACAAAATTCGGAGCCTATTTAGGGGACCATCCCAAAATTCTTCCAAGTAAAGCAGGTCCCTTCACAATATACCTTTTAATAAACAGGATCTCTTCCCATTTTTTTTTTTTAAATAACACAGGCACCTTAAAAAAAATTGAGTTTTAAAAAGGAAGAAGTCTTTAAAGACAAATTTGTTTTTTGGTTCAAATTGGAGTAACTAAATTTCATATTCATTACAAAATGTTATCTTTCACCAAAAAAAAAAAAAAAAAAAGAATAAATTTCACACAAATAACTTTTACTTTTTTCAAAATGGGCCCTAAGATAAAAGCCCTGCATTACAAACTGAGTAAATTGACAACTTACGTTTGCTTGAATGCCAAACGAGTTTATGCTGCACAGTCATCTTTTCTACACTATCTCTGCTGCCATCTCTGAACTGCGCCACCACAGTCTCCTGAAAAATATGAAAATAAATTGTAATAGGTTGCAATATTAAGCATTTATCATATTCAACTAGAAAATTAAAAAGAAAAAGTACAACTGATTAATGTATATAACTGATGCCAGTGAATCATTTTCTTCTTCTTTTAAATCAAAACTTATTTCAACATGCACACACACATAATTTGCATTAAATAAAATGGCATCTTATCTAAATATTGCTATGGGGAGGAAAAGAAAAAAAAAATTACTGAGTCAGCCACACCAGCAGAAGTGCTGTGCACTTAGACTGTTTTAAATTTTTACACGCATATGCACTATAGCGCTTTTTACTGAAATTATGGTACTGAAAAAGAAAAACACTGCAGAACATAATATAAAAGATGGAGATAAATTATAATTCCAGGAAAGTAATTAAGGAAGATAATTGATACAATGTTTGGTACTTTTCGGTTAGCCGGACACCAGTGATATATATACATGTATGTACTTGTACACATCATTGGCACCTGGCTAACGGAAAAGTACCCAATGTTTTATTTAACATAAAATTAAAAGTATAATATCAGACAGGCTCTCTCCTCTTAATATTTTGGATGGGTGTAAAAAAAAAGAAAAAATGTAACAGTATAGTATAACAGTGTGCAACTATTTTGGATTCCAAGAAAGAAATTGCATGCTTTGAGAGTATGTTGTCACAAACACAGAAAGAAAATTTCAGACACTGGGGAGATGAGGTTAAAAAAAAATACTTACAAAGGCTTAAAACAAGTTTTAAAAAGGAAGACGTCCTTAAAGACAAATTTGTTTTTGCAGGAGGGGTAAGGGACGATGCAATACTTTGAAACAAAAAAAGGTACATTTCGGTTAGCCGGGTGCCAGTGATATATGGGTCATTCCAAAAATAAAGCACCCTTTTGGGGTCCGACACTTTGTAAGGTTTTATTTCCCCCAATTTTGTTCCAAAATTAAATTCAAATACTTGAAAAGATATTTCAGAAATATTTTTCTTTAATGCAATTCTGAAATTTTAGATAAATTGCATTTATTACTTTTTAAATAGCTTTACTTAAAATTGTATCCTATAAAAAGCCTTGTCCCAAGAGCAATTTTTTATTTTCAAACCATCATTTTTTCACCATATATATTTTAAAAGCTATGTCTGATTATATTATTTAAGTCTCTGTAGTCTGATTATTATATCTACATACTTTAAATATATATTTTTAGATATGTTTTCATTTTATAAGGAAAATTCTTGTGTCCCCTAATATTTGTCCCCTGTGTTACTTCTACTTTGTTCTTAATATTATAACAAGAATTTGTAACCTAAATGTTGTTAACAACAGTCAGTTATGCTCTTTTAGAGCTATCATTTATCTTAAGTAGTCATTATTTCATATATTAAATTTTGAAAAATATTATCTGAGCTAAAGTGATTTTTGAAGGTAGGTGTGTTTTTTATGTGTCCCCTGTGTTACCATTAATTTACATTAATAATATATATATTTTTTAATTAATTTCGGTTTAAATTGTACATCTCAGTTAAAAGAAAATATTCATATGACTTTGGCATTGTTTCTATAAAAATATAATTATAAAGATAATATTTTATTTCATTTTGTCCCCCGTGTTACTAGTCCCCTGTGTTACAATGATGTTGGTAACGCAAGAGACAATGAGGTAACACAGGGGCTTAATTTATTTTTTTAGGCAATTGTGTGGCTAAAACTTACATATAAAATTTTGTATGTTATTTTAACTCAAAAAATATGCAGATTGTATTATTATTAAGTTAGTTTTTTCTAAGAAAGTGGAAAATATTGTCATGCTTCTTTTACTGCAAACTACCAATTTTATGTTGTAGCTCCTCTCTCAGTTCACATTAGAAAATATGAGAAATAAATTTCTAATTAATATATAGCACATTTCTATGATTTTTGCATTCTTAGTGCTGAACATGTGTGCACTTTGTTACTTTGGTGTCCCCTGTGTTACCGTATGCCCCCTGTGTTACTGACATTTTTTGTGTCTTAACAAAAAGAAAAAACTTTCTTAAGATTCAGAGGGTTAAATATGCAATGACTAATATGTATAAATAAGGTTGACTGAGATTTTATTATATTGCTATACTTTTTACCTAATTATGTAAAGTTTTATATTGTGAGAATACTAAAAAGGTAACACAGGGGACATAATATGTCCATTTTGTGAGAAAAATATATACATAAACAAAAAATTATGTGGCAGTGAGAAAGAACATTCATATCAAAATGTTAAAATTGTAAAAATACTTTTTTAATTTCATAAGACAAAATAGGGAGATTGTTTAAAATATGGTAACACAGGAGACACTTTTCATTCAATGTGTTTCTAACTGTAGTAAATAATATTTTTTTAAAAGTGTGCTGCTGATATTCAATTTCTATTTTTGAAGGTGTATACAATCCTCTCAAAGATTTTTTTACTTCATTTTTTGTGAAAAAAAATTTTAAATTTTTTTTTTCAAAAGGGACGTTTATTTTTAGAATGACCCATATATTAACATATATAAATACATAATGTATATACCTATATATGTATATACATACATATATGTACATAAATATATGTATGTATATATATGTATATGCAGACATATGTGTATATACATAGATATGTGTATATATACAATACTTGTATATATATCACTGGTGCCCGGCTAACCAAAATGTACCCAAACAAATTATGTGCTTTCATTAGGAAAAAAAACCCATTAAAAATTAATCTGGTTTGTTATTAAAAAAATATTTACAACATGAAAATATATTAAAAGCAAATGTTTATAAAAGTTTGGGTCCTTTTCTGTTATACCAACACCATTGTCGCTAAGCGTAATAATCGGCACAAAAGGAAATTCACATGAAACGAATCATTTGAAAACAAAAATAACATTGTTGGCACGAATTTAAGCACTTAAAAATAAAACGTTTAAAAATTGCAATACAAATATGCACTTAAAATAAAATAACAAATAAATATTACATAAGGTAATAAAATAAAACTCTATTTAAACTACAGGCTTGAAATTGTAAATGTCTCTTAGGATTGCTGTAAACATTTCATTTTTTGAATGAAGATGTTTATGAGTTTTTTTGATAAAAACATTTTTTTTAGGTATCTAAAGTCCTAAAACAATTTTATTGCTGCTTCTACATCATCAAGTAACAGCTTAATGGTAAAATTCATTTCAGTGTCAATAATAAAGGCAAGTTATAATTTAATAAATATTTTCTATTTGAAAAGTAGCAAGTTAAGATGTTTTATGAGGTTACGATTAAATAATAATAATAATATAAAAGATTCACGTTCAATAAATAGTCCAATCAGAATGTTTGGTACAGTTTGCAATAAAAAATTCTTTACATTGTTCTGCTGTAAACATTTCATTTTTTAAATGAAGATGTTTATGAGTTTTTTTGATAAAAACTTTTTTTTATGTATCTAAAGTCCTAAAACAATTTTATTGCCGCTTCTACATCATCAAGTAACAGCTTAATGGTAAAATTCATTTCAGTGTCAATAATAAATGCAAGTTATAATTTAATAAATATTTTCTATTTGAAAAGTAGCAAGTTAAGATGTTTTATGAGGTTACGATTAAATAATAATAAAAATAAAAGATTCACGTTCAATAAATAGTCCAATCAGAATGTTTGGTACAGTTTGCAATAAAAAATTCTTTACACGGTTAGGGTAGAAATAAATGGCAGATTAGCGTATATTTTGGCATGTGTTGGTATAACAGAAAAGTACCAAGTTGTGTTCCTATTACACTCTGATAAGTGGAATTTAAAAATTAAATCAGATTACTTAGCTTTTCGGCTAAACCAAAACATTTTGGGCATTATTGCCATGACATGATTAATTAAAAATCACATTAATGAATTAAAAAGAAATTACCTACTTTATTAAAATCTTAAAAATAAGTGAAATTTTGCAAATGGTCATTAATTAGTACATAAAATTCGAAGTTTTCTATTACTATCAAAACAAAAATATGCCAGTAGCATCAGAAAATACAGAATATATATATATTAGTTAATTAAAACCAGATCTTAACATATGAAGTAAAATTTCACTGAAAGACACTGGAGCTGTAAAATATTACTTTCTGCTTCCTGACTGGTTTAAGATTGTCAGCAATAAAGCAAATTATAAAACAGGCAACGGAGAATTATGAAAAAAATAAAAGCTGAATTTTTTTATAAACCAAAAACTTCCGAGATTGTTCATTACGGACACATTTTACTCTGATATATATATATATAATTACAATTAACTTATTAATAGCATATTCAGGGCAGATGTAAGATCAGTAAAGAACTTTTTTTTTATTCACTTCTGTAGAATTAAGTCCCATAATAAGCAAAGCAATGCAGTTAATTTTACACAATTGCTGATGCTTTTTCTCAGCTTTCTTTATCTTGAACTTAAATCTGTCCCTGAGAATGATGAAAACTAATTTTTAACTAACTCTTGGAATAATATAGAAAAAAAATCTTACCTAATTTGTAAATCTAAATATCCAAAAACCAGTGAATGACGAGACTTTTAGACATAGACGACGCCACGAACACGATGCGATGCCAGGCAAGGAAAATGTAAACATTGCTGCGATGACGCTGCAAAAAAGACATAAAAATCCCTACGAGACCGCAGAAAAAAAGCTATATTTCAATAGATTTATTTTTTTTCAAGGTTTTTTTTATCTTCAAAATTTCTCATACAATATTAAATAATTTTAAAAGTGGAAATTTTTCAATGCTGATTATTACAAAGCGGAAAACATTTAAAAATATATTTACAAAAATCCCCACTGGGAAAAAAAATGTGTCGGAAAAGGGGAAATCTTAGTTTATCTTTCCCTGCATTCCTCCCGGTCCCGGCTTGCCGTGTGAAAGGAGTGGGAAAGGGGGGGGGATCGGTATTTGCTATTATTGCTTATTTAAGATAGTTAAGATTTTTTTTTCTTTTAAATCTAAATTTTGAGTGTTTCAAAAAATGAAAATAACTTATTTTTTGGAACTGATTTATAGATAATATACAGATAATATAAAATCACCCCCCCCCCCCCCCCAAGAAAAAAAAGATTTTTTTTTTTTTTTTTTTTTTTCTCTCGTTTAACAGTAACTGCTTTTTGGCAAAGTGGCATTTATTTCTTTTGACAAATATTTTTCCATTGAAATTGAAATTGAAATAAATTCCCATTTATCATTAATTTTTTTAATATGTTTATATAATATGTATGTCTAAAGATTGCAATATTCATTTTCATTCTAGGTGCTCACAAAAAATATTCATTTAAAGATATTAATGCATACTTTAAAAGCAAAAACATTTACAGTTTTTATGATTTTTTTTTCCATAAAAACTCTTTAAATTAAAGAAGGGTACTTTGTGTATTTTTTATTGCATTTATTTAAATGCAATATTAGATGTAATATTTAAATGCAGCATATTTTATAGTTTCAGATAAATCCAGGTTTAAAATAGCGAAAATCATCTTATAAAATGTGAAGTAAAGATACTTTTTATTTCTTATAATAAAAATGTCGAGAAGATTATACTGGGCCACTGACTTTTAAACAATGATAGATTTGTATATCTTGGCCGCAAACGTACTTTCATTCGCTATTGGGCACTGAAATTGCATTAAGTTTCCCCGCCATTTGCCCGTTAACGATTTGGCGATAAACATCCGGTGTGCGGGCGCTTCAGTTAAAATACATTAATGGCTGGATACAAATTGCCGCAAACTTTTTTGGCCACAACGTTTACAACAGGTGGCCAAAAATCTCGTGTTTGTTGGGGAGAGTCAAGTTCTTTTACAAAAGTATAATGCTCCCCCTTTGTGGTTTTTGTGTAGTACATTGTGCTCTTCATCACTTGCACTTTTGTGTTGTCTTTTCTCAGATAAAAAAAAAATCAGGTTAAAATAGACAGAGAAACTGCTAAATTGCTCATCTCTGCGACTAAATTTCGAACCTTTGTATGCTGTCGACGAATTTTGATGCGATCTACTACATCAAAGTCTCTCTTTTGTGTACAATTCCAATATTTTGAAAAACAGCACCGGCAATTGAAGCATCTGCTCTATTCGAAATTTCGTAAATAACAATATAATATAAAAAATAATTTTATACATTTAATAATAAACGATAAAAGATTTTTCATTCTCTGTCTCTACTTTTTATGCTATATAAATGATTCTTTAACTCTTTATTTTTACTTATAATTTTTAGTTCAAAATTTGCATAAAAATCCATTGTCGGCAAATATTTAAGTGTCTTGGGGCACCGGAAGAAATTTATCTAAAGGTAATTTTTTTTACATGTATGCTAGTATTCTTAAAAGACAACTTTCACAGCCCGCACAAAAAGTAATTAAAAAATATATAAAAAGAAAAAATCTATAAAATTTCATAAAAATTAAAATTTTTAACTATTTTTGGGGCGCTTGTGGCACCATAAGATATGAATGAATTTCAGTAATTAAAAAAATGTAAACTAATATACATAAAAGACAACTTTTGCACTCCGCGCCGATTCGATTATCCACATTTCTATTTTTCTATCCACCCTATTTTACAATTCAATTTCAGCAATTACCACCAATAGTCGTAAACGTATTCGCATTTTTTGTGAAGCCCTGTATATGATCTATTTAGTTTAGTCTGGAAACGCATAACATACTTGAAATATTTCCTTTCAGCAATTACCGCCGATAGACGAAAATGTATTCGAATTTTTTGTTTAGCTCTGTATATGATCTATAGAATTTATATACATCAAGTAATATGCAAAAAATTAGTTAAATTTAAAAGCGCATGTCACAACTGAAAACGCGCTAGTAGCAATTAATTATCATAGGCAGTATTGTATTTTGTGTGATCCTGTAAATGAAAGATAAATGCCATGCACACCATATTCTAGAGTAAACATCTTGTAGTGCACCTTAACGCACCTTAACGCTGTGTATCAGTTTCAATAGGTTTAAAATAGTGTAACATCATTATAATGCATTGCAATCTATTTCTCCCCATAGACCACAATGTAACGGAATTCTTTTGATTTTCTTGTAAAAACTATAAATGCTATCCACTCCATTTTCAATGGCAAACATTTCATAGTGAATCTCAATAAGAGATATTACTTACATGGCAATCAAAGTATAATTACGATAGTTAGAGCACGGGCAGACAGACAAATCGAAGTCATAAACGCTTTCCAACTATGTTGGAAAGTATTAAAAACGCTAGTAAATAGAAAAGAATACAAACATAGTGAAATTTATAATTTGATTATCGCCAAAATGAGCCTTTTCAACAAAAACAAATTATTAGAGCATCCGTCCAAAAAAATACGCATGGGTATATTTATAAAAACATACAACTAAATTGTGTAATCTGCTTTGTGTGCTGATGTCGATAAAAAATTAATATAAACTTCGTTCAAAAAATGGGCATTCACTTATTACATTTTAGCATCTAACGGTGAGGTTTTGGCAGTGATGCGACACCGCCCCTGAATGCTAGGCCTGCGTGCTGACAGAAAATGGCGGCTGTTGTAGGTGGATTTTTTTCAGCGTCTGTACGGTCCTCGGAATTTGAACACCAATAATTTCTGAAGTTTATTTCGCCTTATTTTTCCGAGATCAAATACGTTAAAGAAAACTTTTAGAAATTACTGGTGTGTAAATTCAAGGGACTGTACAAACGCTTAAAAAATCCTTCCTAATACGACAGCCGCCATTTTTCTGTCAGCGTTTAGGCCTGGTATTCAGGGGGTGATGGATGCGAAGAGGTTGATGTTTCAGATTTGTAGCCAGAAGACTGCGTGCTGTATTCTCGCGTGTTTCCTTTACTTTTAGTCTTTCTTTCTTTTATAGATATTTGATTCTTCTACCGTAAATTGAATATTTTAATAAAATTTAATTTTAGTATTTAAAGTAACTTACCCAATTTTTTTGTAATATTTAAAATAAAATATTTATATACAATAGTACGTGCTTATAAGATTCCAATACAAAACCTGCTATATTACAGTCTGGTCAGTTTATTTTATAAAGCAAATTTCGGAGTATTAGAGGCCTTGTAAGGGACTGCGCCAGTTACTATATACTTCTCCATGTTATGGTTAACACTTTATTAGGATACTTGTATTTGTAAGAAAAAGTGGCTTTTTTCTGACTGCAAAGGCGTCTTTCGAGACTCTAATTTAGGTATAATTGTTTTAGATTTTGAGATTAAAGACAAAAGAACAACATACATTTCTAGTTAATTACTATCTTTCACCAAAATATTGCTGTATAAAATGTATAAATATGGAAATTACGTCATGTGATGTCACAAATATACCAACAGAAATAATGTAAGTATTTTGAGGAATAGTAATAGAGTGTTAAAAATTAAGCAAAAAGAACTTTTACCAAGTTTTTAAAAGCACCATATTTTAAGCACATTTAAATTTATAGCAGCATTCAAGTGTATTCTAACTAGGCTTTGGTTTTCAACTCAACAAAATTGTAGCGTATTAATTTGGTGGATGATATAAAGCCATATACTTAAATTATTTATTCTGAATGTGGGGTTTTATTTTTTATATTGAATTATGAAAAATTAAGATGAAAATATATTTTCTTTATGAATGGGCCTTAATTATGAGTTCAAATTTCATCATGTTTTAACGCTTTCCGTATGAAATTTGTGTGGATATCACCGTGTTCCGAATTCATGATGGCCACTTGTTATTATCAATTTTGTCTATTTAATATCAAATTTTAGTAATAAAATGTTGCGGATTAACGATTATTTTGGAAATTATTTGTTAATTTGACTCACAAAATTTATTTTAATGAGATTCGAATGCGTTACTGGTTTAACCCCCACATGCATGCGATAACCTCATATTGAAAAATAACCCTCAGAGAACAGTGCATAATTTATTTTATACACTTTTGCATTTTTAATCTCATACAAGGTGATCACAAGAAATTATTTCCTATATATGAACCTCTAGCGTCTATACCGTTCAAGGAAACATGATGCCATTTGGGATGTTGATATTTTAGAGCATGGGCTCGAGAATGGGGTAAAGAGCTACAATCGAGCTCTTACAGTTACGGTTACAGTGATAAATTTCGAAAATTTAAAATGGCAACACCCGATCTTTTCATCGAAAAAGGATCTTATTGGTGAAAAAAATAAATGGGATTAAAAAATTAAGTTTAGCAGTAGAAAGGCGACATAAAATAAACGCAGAGAAAAGCGGTGAAAACAAATGTTCCCACACGGGCGACCAAACAGTTTACTTTGATTACAAAATTTTTACGTGTTTACATTCACAGACAATTTCACATGCATGCGGAACACTATGGGCAACAACAACAACAAAAAGACAATGCAGAATCTCACATATGATGGCGATTTTCATACTAGGTTCATTTTGCGAATTTCACGTATGTACATAGATTTTTAAATACTCGAAGAGACAAAAGCCGATTGAGGTGTATTTTATAATCCTGCCGACCACATAAAGGCGAAATGGTGCTAGATGATAATGTCACCAATTTTTTCTTGCAGCACATGTGGAGAACTAAATGGTCTCCTTTCCTTTTGTTTTATCTCGCCACTTCTACAGATAAAATTAGTTTTTGACACTAATTATGGTTTTTCACTGTTGAAGACCACTTTTCGATGAAAACAAATTGATTATTTTCATTTGAAATTTTAGAAATTTTTTCTCAGTTACCATAAATGTAAGAGCTCTATTGTTTCTCTTCTCGAGCCCATGACATAAAATAGTCATATCCCGTTTCATTGAACGGTACAGTCACTAGGGGTTTATATATTAGCATTTATATTATTTTATATTCACCTTGTATATCATCAAATGTTCCTTCAAAGTCAAAATATTATGAAATGGAAAACTTGAAGCACTTTTAGAAAGATGTTTAACCAGTGATTCAACTATCTCGCTGAGTGTTACATTACTATTTTCTTTTATTCAAATTATTTTTTTAAAATTCTCCATTTATAAAAAAAAATATGCTGTCAAAGTAATGATATTAAAAAAATGCATTGCTAAAATGAAAAAAATTATCAAGGCAATTGATTTTTTATCGATTTTTGTTTTTAAAGTTTAGTTAATGAATATTGCTCTATGAAATATTTTTTTCCTATTATTGGAGAAGTTTCAAACTTCTTAAAAGTGTGACTTCAACAGCTTTACTTTAGTTATTCTTTTTCATTAAAATGTTTTTTGAAGAATAAGTTCGTTGAAGTGATAATTATGCGACTAAAAGCTTCTCAAATTCTGAACTTTTTATAAAAAGAGGATTAATTTTGAAAATAAGTAGCTTAAGAATCCTGAAATAGCAAGTCTGATAATGTTACGTAACAAATTAATGATAAAGAAAATGTAAACTGCTGTTTCTTTATCTTTACTGATTAATAGTTTGCTGCTGGACCTTTTGATGTCAGACGGTTAAAAGAAAGGCTGATAAATTAACAAGAAACCTGAAACGAGTAATTGTCTTTGATAATTTAAACTGTGTTTTGTTCGGTTATTAATTTACAAGTACCGATAATTCAAAGAATTTATAAATGAGTTCATGTTAATAGTAAGAAATTAGAGTGTCCTACTTTAAATTAGATAGATGAAAGTTATTCTATTTATTTATTTATTTATTTATTTATTGTATGCATCTGTAGAAAAACGATTTTTTTGGGATGGGGGGGGGGGGGGGGGAGGTTGTAGTCTTTTATATAATTCACAATTGGTAATTGAATTTATATCATATGAACTTAATCTAATTATCTTACCTTGATTTAAACATTAAAAATTGGCGGCAGTTGCATAATAAGACAAAAATTCCTAGTTTTAATATAAAAACTGTAAAATGTGATCACAATTAAAAGTCAAGTTTAAAAATTTTGACATAAGGCATTTTTAACAGTTCAGTTTTTATTCATTTGTCAACTTTTCCCTTGATACTAAAATTTCAATGATTTCAGCCACTTATTTATTGGTAAAATTTGAAACTTTCTTTCACTTTTGTTAAAAACACTAGAAATAGTGAAATTTACATTTAATAGCTAGATAACTAAGCTTTTCGTTGACAATTGTTTAATTGTTTTCATTAATTATAATATTATTACAATCGCTTCTACAAAACATAGCTTAATACATAACGATAATTTATGCAACATTACGACTTAGAGATGTTACTACATGTAATTTTTCAACATGTTCTTAAGTTTTTAAATGTAGAAAATTTTGCTAGTAGGCTGATTTGAGTAATACTCGCAGAAACGTATATCGTAAGTGCTAAAATATGGGAAAGAAATAGCTGTGCTTTTGTAAATTATTCGTAGCAGACTATAAGTGGGTGAACCAAAAGTGGTCAGTGTTCCGAAGGTAGACCACCACTCAAAAGTACAATTAATTTAATTTTTAATCACAAAATGGTGCTACTGCATTGTCAATCACGTATCTGCTGAGCACGTAGCTGAATTTAAAGAGATAACCTTGATCCTCCGACATTTTATGCAGTGATTTCACTCTTGTGGAGTAGCTGTTCTAATTTCCAGGTAAGAATATATTTTAATTTACACATGTTTAAATTCTTAGAACTTTGAGTTCTGATACGTTTTCTGAAAGCTTATTTCTTTCTCTTTAACTAAATTTACTTCAATTCTAAGAAATTTCTCAGATTAGTACTTTTAAATGGCGACCATACGCATGTTCCTATGGTGGGCACCTTAGAAAACAAATGTGGAAATCAATATAGTAAGGGTACATTTCAAAATTTTTACATAAATATCTGAAAAAAAAACGTATTACCATTTATTGTTAACACTAGAGATTGTTCAAAAGAAGTCAGTAACTCCCATAAGAAAATCCCTGAACTTCCGTGCACAAAAAGTGCTTCAGAGCGTAATAGCAACCAAAATAGTTTGCTGAGTATTTTTTCACGTTTTAAAAGTGATTTCAATATATGGACTACTTTTGGAACACTATGAGCCAAAGGTGGTCCACAAGCTACAATTTTGAAATTGAATTATAAAAGCAATTAAATTTTATTTTACAAAAAAAAGTATACATGATGTGCGTTATAGACAAGTGTAAAATTTTACAAACAAAAATTCAGCCACACACACCCAACCAGAAAATTATAAAAAATCCTCAAAGCTTAAGTATGACCAGCTTGTTGCATGTACCTTATACATAAGACTTAATTGAGGGATGCTGCTGAATTAAGTTTTGTTTAATTGATATTACACGTAATTCTTTTTAAATTTCTTATTTTATAACCTTTACATGTTTTTACCTTGTCTGCGGAACTGATGATGTGATCTTTACGTTTCAGATTGTTTCAGTTATTTCAAGAAAAATTAATATTTTACACAGATAGCAGTTGCAAAGTATTGCTGTGTTTAAAATGACTAACAGGATTCTCCTTTTCTAAATTTTTTCGCGCTGCCACCTGTTGAACTATTAACTTTCTGTCCATGGACATGGCTCAATTTCTTGTGAAGTAGATTTTATCAAATAAAATTATGAATAAGCAAAATTATTTTTAGGTAGCTTTCATAGCAAAAAGTAAAAAGCTACCTATTGCAGCCATTCCGAAGAAAGCAATTCCTGAAAATTTTGGTATATTTTGGCCGATCATGGCCCTGACCCCAAAACTACCCACCGTTCAAATGTTGATTATAGGACATACCAAGGACTCGACCGAGTGTTTTGGCCATCTTCATCCGCCATATTGTTTTAAAATGGCGGCCAGTTAAAAAATTTAAAAAATTTAAAAATTCAAAAAGATGTATAAAAAATTATAAATGGAAAAAGTTGTTTCCTTTAAGTGTTAGATCGTGATACAAGGATCCCGGAACATTTTTTTGTTTTGGATTTATCTTAAAAAATGGCTGAGATATGGCAGTTTCAAATTATAGGTAGGCTGATATTTTGAAACAATCTGATTTTTGTTATGCTGTAACTCTCACGCTGAAATTTGAATTTAAATTCAGTATTAACGAAAACCGGGAATGAATACTCTATAATCGGGTTCCAGGCATTTTAGCTTCCGGTTTTTGGGTAAAATGAGTTGAATTTTTAAAAACATGGAACATGGAAGCTACCTTTAAAAATGTACCGGAAGGACATTTTTAATTGAATCTGAAATTACTTCGAAAGAGTACTAAATAAAAAATAATGTATCATATATATATATTTTAATTCTATTTTATGGATCCAATAAATGGTACAATCTATAACTATAACAGTCCACGGCCATGATTTGTGAGTTTCTACAGACACATTAATTTTATGAAAAACCTTTATTATTTATAATTTAATTTTTTATCTGTATTGTACGGTTATACTATACCATATTTTGTATTTCAATATATTTTAATTTGTAATTACTTTTTTAATAAATGTTCGTGACATCATTTTGTATTTTTCTAGGAAATGACCCATTTGTTTAAATATCGGGTAGTAAATAACACCATAGCTGCCAACATTCTGGGTTTATTTTTTTAAATCAACTAAAAGCAGAAATATTATTAAATAAATAAGTTATTTAATAAACACATACAAACAAGAGACATTTCATTAAATAATTTTTCTGGTTCAAATTATGTTTCAAGTTATGACGTGAAATAAACCAAAAGATTGGCAGCTATGAAAACGCATTGTAAATGTGATGCATTTGTGAACGACGCGCGCTTTTTTCTGCAATGTTCATACAGACATTATTCCACTCTAAGCAAATTTACTGAACTTAAAAAACAGAAATTTACTCAGCTTTAGTGCAAAATGTTCAAAACCATGTAACTGATTTGTATCGAAATTTCAGCGTATTTTACTATTTTAATGTATTTTTATAACTTTCTATTATATCACAAACATCTAATTATGCTGACAAATATCATAATTATATACCATATATACTCGCATATAAGTCGACCCCAAAAACTAGAGAGAAATATTATGTTCCAGTATTTTCTAATAGTTTTTAACGCCCTCTTTAATCGCAGATTTCTTAATGATTATCTGCGATTAAATAAGATAAAGATTAACTATACGTAAATACCGATATTCAAATGGAAGGGCATATTATTTCTTTGTAATTTTGAGGGTCAACTTTTAAGCGAGTTTATGCGGTAATTGTGCTGTTCTGTAATTATTTTGATTCACACTGCTGTATACCGGATTATTTTTTATCACATATCGGTTGCTTTTGACTTCTTTTAAAACGTTTTTCACAATTATTTGTCAAGAAAGTAGAAAAACATTTTCATGTTCCAAAAAACGAAACTGATGCGTAAATAACGCCCATGCGTGTGGTACAGTAACTGAAATGTAACTATTTGAAATTCTATTATGCAATTTCTGTGCAAAAAATGGGATGAAATAATTAAAATATAAATTATATAATAATAAAATAATAATAATTAAATGATGTGTAGAAAAATACAAACGCGGGAATTAAATAACCAGAACAAAAAATCATGCGTCAAGCATAGATTATGAAACACTTCCCAACACATCCAGAAAACTATAACGAAACTTCACTGCTAAAAAGGTGAAAGGAGATATGTAGCAAACCGTTTAGGAAAATATAACACATTTAAAAATCCAGTTTTAACGATTACCTTCCATAGTCAAAAAAGTTGTCGAATTATTTTGTGCCGCCCTGTAACCATGATCTACAGATTTGGATATATATACTACATAACATGAGAAAATTTAGTTTGGTTAAAAAACTGACATTTAGCAATTTTCGCCAATAGATAGAAATGCATTCGAAATATTTTGTACAGCCCTGTATATTATCTAAAGACTTTTGTACACCACATATTAAGCTAAAATTGAATTCTGGTAAAAAAGCATAAGGCAACTTAAAACTTACTTCCAGCAATTACCAACCACAAACGGCAAAGTACCTTTTCTTTGCGTAGCCCTGTATATAAATTTATTTATATTCCCCAAACATATATACTAAATATAGTTCAGCAGGAAAATGCCTAACACAATTAAAAATACCTTTAAGCAATTCACTCCCATAGTCAGCAATATTACGAATTCTTTTGTGTAGCCCTGTATATGATCAACAGAACTTATACATACCACGTAGTGTGCAAAAATTTAGGTAAACTTATAAACACAAACCGAAGTATAAAACGCACTTATCACACACACATAGACTGTATTTATAGCACTAAGACTCTAAACCAAATTCTTTTGTACGTCCCTGTAAATGAACGATAAAGCAATGCACACCCTACTTTTCAGAGTACAATTTAAAATGCACCTCAGTAATGCATATAAATTTCATTATGTTTGAAATAGTTTAAATTACACTACAAACGATTTTTCCCCGTAAGACATTGTGTAACAGAATTCGTTTGTGTGACCCTGTAAATGAATAATAAATGCTTTGCACCCCTTATTTTACAAAAATCATGTTTTAGTGCGTTTCATAATTGTGTACCAATTTCACCATGTTTCAAATAGGGTAACTTGAAACGATTTTTCCCTATGACTGTAATGTAAAAGAATACTTTTGACCGTCCCTGTAAATAAACTATAAATTCTACACACTTCATTTGCAATAGGGATAATGCTATACAAAAATTTCAGGGCAATCGTAAAATATTTACGGGAGTTGGAGCACGGACGGGCGGACAGACGGACAAACAAACCAAAGTTATAAACACTTTTCAACTAGGTTGGAAAGTTGTTAAAAAGCGAATTTTCCTACTATAAAACAACATGCTGTATTTTATATTTTCTAAGTAACAGCAATGTACTTCAGTAAAAAAACTTCTATACAGGTTCTCAATTATTTTTTTCGGTTCATTTAAAGTAAAATATTTCGTTTCTGTCTAGTGTTTATTCTTTTACATATAATTATATCTTCGCTCAGCCAGAAATAATGGTTTTTCTGTTTTTCGTTATGTTCCATTTAGAAGCCCTGGGATAAATAAACCTTTAAAATATGTACATTTAAGCTAATAGAAAATATTATCATGACAAATTATCAATTTCTTATTTTCTTTTCGTTTTATACTTTCCACAGCTGTACAAAATTCTTGTTTTACTAAAAAACCAAGCTTTGATATTCAATTTATTTAACAGTTAATCTTAATAACAATCCTGGATCCTGTCAAAAAAAAAATCTCTAACCTTGAAATTTACGAGGAAGAAAGTTTTGTCGATAATGAGTCCGTCGCTTCAGTTAGTAATTTGGGTCCACGTGTAATTGCTTCCATTTTTATTTATCTTTTAAATAACTGGAAGTTTTAAAAACTGAATTCTTAAAAGTTCCAGAACTTAAAAAAACAATTTAAGTTCAGTTACGATTTTTATTCCATAAGAAATAACATTTTTTTTTCGATTTTCAGTTTTCGGTTCGGTTTCGGCTCGACTCCCAGCTTCCATGTGTAAATTTTGCACCACGTCAGGTGTCCCGATTTACGCGGGATGTTCCGACTTTTAGTGGTTTAGACACCCGTCCCGACCAACAATTGCGCGGGATGCCAAACGACCCGCATTTTACATAATGCACAAATAAAGATATATATAAATTTCATTTGCGTGATGCTATTCATTTGTCTCCGAGAAGTTTTTAAATCACGGTGAATCAGTAAGAAAAATGAGTAAGATTCTTTAGTTTATAAAGACTTTTTAGATTTTCGTACAAAAGTTTAATGGTAAACTTTTCATTAAGAC
Source organism: Maratus michaelseni (assembly GCA_963931845.1). NCBI lineage: Eukaryota > Metazoa > Arthropoda > Arachnida > Araneae > Salticidae > Maratus > Maratus michaelseni. The sequence continues at coordinate 152,204,407 of OZ007599.1, read as the reverse complement.
ATCTTTTTTCTAAAGAGTTATATGCATGATTTATGATTAAGGGCGTACACAAATTCTTAAATTTCCTCGCTTAGGAGAACGAAATTTTCTGGCACAATTACTTCATCCCTGCTTTCATATATATTCAGGTACTCTTATTCACATTCTATAAATTCGAAGAGCGTTTGTTTATTTTCCTGTAAATTCGTTACATTTTTATAGTCTATTGCAACCCGTGATCACATTTTTGGATTGCCAAGTTTTTAATTTGATTTGTTGCAATTTTGTAAATTATTGGAAACCTTTCTCAAAGCTTGAGTAAAATATTCCAATTCTGTATATAGCAGGCATCAATATGACATGTTCTTAAATCTTTTGGATTGCCAAGTTTTTAAATTGATTTGTTGCAATTTTGTAAATTATTGGAAACCTTTCTCAAAGCTTGAGTAAAATATTCCAATTCTGTATATAGCAGGCATCAATATGACATGTTCTTAAATAACGGCTGCAAACATTATTCTATGGATAAAATATTTTTAATTATTCAAAAAAATTTCTATAATATGCTAACTCATCAAAGTGTGGCTAAGAGGTTGTTTAATTTGCATAAAGTCAATTCAATTGAGAGAAAAATATTTTATATATTTGTGAAGATTGTGAAGATGCGTGTGTATTTATTAAGAAGTAGTCGTCCCGCTAATTTCCCACCCTTGTCCCGCTTTTTGCAAAATTCACTTGTCAACACTAACCACAAGCTACTTTGCTGGAAGATTTCTGTTTTTTATTCTATGTCATGCATGGATAATGCATGGTATATAGCAGTATACGCAGTTTGGAAGAAAAAAGTTGATAGTTTACATCTCCAAGCATGTGATAGAAATGTTTACAAAGTGCCTCCAAACATTAAAAATCTTTAAACGCCTCTTAAGGTAATAGTAATAACTTTTTCAGTCACATAATTTTATTTAAATGATAGCGGTTGTTGATTTATCGAAGAAAGTTACTATACAAATTAAGAATTAAGAAATGATTCCCATTTCTTTTGTTAACTATTATACTTTGAACCAAAAACTACTGCTTTTTTTCAACAATTCATGGAAAAAAATAATAAAAATAAAACTTCCCAGTTAAACTGAGGGCATTGAGCTCACAGACTATTCGCACTAGTTATATATAATACTATTTCTCTATATACTACTCTCGAAAATAAAGAAATCGACAATATATTAAGGGGGAATCATCGCCCCGTTCCCCCTCTTATAATTAACCAATGAACCTCCTAAACTAATAAGGGATGCGCCTTACCACAATGAACCTATATACAAAATTTGAAGAAAATCGGATAATTCTGCATGAAAAACCCATTTATCTAAATTAAGGGGGGGTTAGCCCCCCGTTCTCCCCTTTATACTTAACCAATGAACCCTCAAAACTAATCAGGGACGCGCTTTATCACAAAGAACCTATAAACAAAATTTTAAGCAAAACGGTTATTTCTATCAAGAGTTATCGCGTTACGTACATACATACATACGTACATACGTACATACAGAACGGGCGGGCACATTAGCTCTCAGGCTTTGATAGCCTGTGAGCCAAAAAAGCAGAAATCACTGAAATATGATTTAATTTAATATTTTGTTTTCGCAATAGAAAAAAAAAACAAGATTAACCCTCTGCATGGTGTATCATATCTACAGCATATCAGTCATTTTAAATGTTTACACAAAAAGATCCTTGCTCCACGTCAGGGGCAAATAGACGTACACTGTAAAAAAAGATAAATGTTTCTCAGTCTACGAAAATATAATATAACCACGACCGAAAATATAATATAAACAATTAAGAGTTAGCCATGACTTCGAAAAGCGTTCTTTATCTTTAGAAACTTCAAAAACCAATATACACTGCTCAAAACAATTAAAGGATATTTGAAGTTTTATATAAAATAAAGATATAAAGGAAATTTTTTTTGCCGAAAATAGAAGAAGAGAATCACAAATGCAAATTTTTCTGGTTTTCAAACTGTGGAGTATGCAAATTTTGAGTTCGACGTCAAAAAGCTTCAGCGGCAGCGAATGAAATTTGACTTTCAACTGGATAAAAGAGAATGAAGACAAGGATGATCGGCATTCAGTGATTGCTTTGTTTCGATGAGTACGATGTCTCAGCGAAGTCATTTGACAGATTCAGAAGCTTGGAGAATTGTTGGTAGGTTAGAAGGGGGCCAAACTCAAGCCGAAGTAGCGCAAGCCATTGGAGTGTCACAAAGTGTCATTTCCAGGATCTGGAACCGTTTTTTGGAGAGTTGATGTGCAGGCCGAAGACCAGGGCAAGGTCGTAGAAGGGCAACAACGCCCAATGAAGATCGGTATTTAGCGTTAACAGCTCGGAGACACCGAAACATGAACGCTACTCTTCTCCAACAACACCTTCGCTCGGCTACAGGCACCACGATTTCAACTCAGACTGTCCGAAACCCGCTCCATGCTGTAGGTCTGTATGCTCGCCGACCGATGGTATGTGTTAGATTAACATCAAGGCATCGTCGCGACCGCAGGGAGTGGGCAACCGAGCATGTCAACTGGAGGAGAAATGAATGGAGCAATATTCTGTTTTCTGACGAGTCCCGTTTTTCTGTGCATCCGGATAATAGGCGTATTTTCATCTGGAGGGACCGTGGCAGTAGGAATAATCCTGCGTTCATGCACGAAAGTGTCAGATTTGGCGGTGGAGGAGTGTTGGTGTACGGTGGCATCTCCATTGACGGGCGCACTGACTTCTACATCATTCGAGATGGAGCTCTGACTGGTCGCCGATATAGGGATGAGATCCTCAGACATATTGTAGTCCATTACGCTGCAGCAATCGGAGATAACTTCATTTTAATGGACGATAACTGCAGGCCACATCGTGCAAACCTGGTGGAGGATTTCCTTTTCGAGGAAGGAATCGTTCGAATGGAATGGCCAGCGTGTTCTCCAGACATGAATCGAATCGAGCACGTTTGGGACGCTCTAGGAAGAGGAGTTTCTGGCCGCCAAAAACCACCACAAACGCTCCAAGAACTGGAAAGAGCTCTTCTGGAAGAGTGGGGCAGAATACCCCAACTCGTCATTAATAGCCTCATTGAGTCCATGCCTCAAAGGTGTTCAACGTTGCTGGCCGCCCGTGGAAACAATACCCGATACTGAAAATGATTTTCTTTGAAGAAAACACCTTTTCTTATTCTTTTTTTCTCATATGCACAAATTGTGTTTTTTTCCTTTTGTACACAAATGCGCAATAAAATGCATTTTTTTCTGCCACACATGTGTAATTTATTCTCATATTACCTACTATGTCTGTCGACCATGTATCAATCAGCTAAAAAGTTTCCCAGATACAAAATCCACCTAAAACTGCAATATCCTTTAATTGTTTTGAGCAGTGTATTTTTGTTATTTAAAGAATTATTTATAAAAACAAACTATCTTTTGCTGCCACTGATTTTTGGAAACGTTTCCAAGTAGTTTTTATAGTGTATTATCCACTGAACAGTTTGATTGTATGCCTAAAAGGGACTGCTCAGACAAGGAAACAAAGCCTGTAGAGCATAGTATCCCTCCCGGTCCATTTATTAAGGCCACTTAACAGTTTGCCTGAACGCCACTCGGGCAAGAAGAGTTTGATTTATTCGTTACTAAAAGTTTTTAGATACCACTAACTTTTAACTGTAATCCTCTCTTTATTAATTGACAGTCATTTTTCGATTATATAAAGCAAATATTTTAGTATGGAAAAAGTGGTGTTACGTCCTTATTTTTAATTCATTGTGTCAAAAAACGGAACTGTTAAGGGGTTAATCAGTTTTCTTAAAACAGGAATTACGGTCTTTAGGATGCTATTAATTCTAAATGAAACATTTTCCGCTGCGTAATTGAATTTTACATGCAAGAATAACAAAATAATATTAATGTTAACATTAATGTTAATGCTGTGAATGTATCATGTTTGTTTGTAAAACATACTTATTGAGCATAAAAATGTTTAGTTGAGAATTGATAGCAAGCGAAAAACCTATAACCTAGGTTGAGAAAACTGATTAATACGCTATAAAAAATACTCGGAAAAGTTTCCAAAAATCAGTGGTAGCAAAAGACACTTTGTTTTTATAAATGCTTCTTTAATTGTCGAAAATATATCGGTTTGCTCCAAAAATATATTGATTTCTTAGGTTTTTAAAGATAAAGAACGCTTTTCGGAATCGTGGGTAACTCGGAAGAGGTTATTGTCTATTTGTGTTTGTAGTTGTATTATATTTTCTTAGATTAAGAAACATCTGTTTTTTTTTTTTTTTTTTTTTTTTTTTTTTACTGTGTATATAATAACACCAAGTATGTCTACTCAACGGCATTACTATCCTAATTATCTCATTACAGGGAAGACCGAGCTATGCTCCGTCAAAATTAGCTTTGAGTTCAAATATCATGACCCATGACCAAGATGACGCCACTAATCAAATTTTCTCGAACATGTGACCAAGCTCAATTGTCTTCTCGTGCCCGAAACCCATAGGATATGAAATCTAATAAAAATAGTCTGAGCCGTTTTTATAATAGTGGTATCTTGGTAGTATATTTATTAGTTATATATATTTAGATAGTAGTCTCTAATTTAGATAGTGTTTTAGTGGTATCTTGACCCACAGTGACCCAAAAATGACCCACTAATCGAATTTTCTCGGACATGTGACCTAGCCCAATGATTTTCTTGTGCCCCAAACTCGTAAGATACAAAATTTAATCAAAATCGTTAGAGCCTTTTTTTAAATAAAATTAACTTGACCCACGTTGACCCAAAAGGACCCCCTAATATAAAGTTATCGAACATGTGACCCAGCCCAATAGTCTTCTCGTGCCCGAAAATGGTAGGATACAAAATTTAGTCAAAATCGTTTGAACCATTTTTTAGATACAATTACCTCGACCCTGACTCATGGTGACCCAAAATGACCCACTAATCTAACTTTCTCGAACATGTGACCTATCCCAATGGTTTTCTGGTGCCTTAAAATGGTAGAATACAAAATTTCGTCAAAATCGTTAGAGTCGTTTCTAAGATAAAATTTGCATATATAACCACACACACACACACAAGATTTGTTCGTATTAGAACATAATATGATACTTTTCTTTTATATACTTATTTATAAATAATCAAAAGTATTTATAAACATGTAAAAAAAAGTGATGTTGTTAATATATGGTCTTTATTAATTTGAGTTGCTGTGTGTCATATCTAACAAATTGCTTTGAATAGAGAAATTTCCCCGCGTGACACTTATGTTTCGAATGATAAAAGGGGATGGTAGTAGCGCCATTTCATAACTTTCTTGGAGGGGACAAACATTTCTTTAAGGGGAGGGGGACAAATTTTTGATCTTGTTGTTCACATCTGGGAAGGAAATTATACAACTATATTATAACGTAATTTCTAAAATTGACTCACATATAGTTTCAAAAGTAAATCGCATATAGTTTTAAAATTAACTCGCGTATAGTTTTAAAATTGAATCACATATATTTTTAAAATTAGTGATTAATACTCATTCACAATTTGAGAATCGCTCAGTAGCAAGGCTTTAGTAAATATTATTGATAATTATTAATTCCCGTGCTTAATGTGTTTATTTAATGATGATGTTTTTATAATGATAATGATAATGATATTTTAGTCAAATCTGAGAGGTGATTTTAGGTTATGTGCTATTTCTGATAAATAAGAGGGATTGTGACTACAGTGACGGATAAATTCTGAAATATCAAATTCCTTAAGGGGAGGGGGAGGACAACTGCCTCCTAGCCTCATCCAAATGGCGCCTTTGGGAGATGGGTTGATAAACATTGATTTTCGTGCTTTCCCTCCTTCCCGTTAGAAAAAAAAAATCCTGTTAAAAGATGTTTTCATTGTTTTAATATAATTTAATATATCTATATTTATTTCTTTGTCTGATGAATTTTTGTATTTTTGTTTAAAGATTGTGTAAACGTGTTACAGAAGATTAGAAACATAGGTTTATTTAGCAAATTTTAATGTATTTTAATTATATAAATTTGATTTCTTTTCGATGTGAAGTGCCCATAACACTTTGTAAGTTTTACGTAAGTTTTACCTATTTTTTCACATATTAACGTATGTAAAAACTACGATTTGTTAGGAGCGACTAATATCGAAAAAATTACATTGATATAATTGAAATACATTAAAATTTGCTAAAAAAAATCTATGTTTATGATTTTGTATTACACATTTAAACAATCTGCACACAAACATAAATTCTGCTGTCGGTAAATATAGATCAGAAACTATATTAAAGGTATCAGAACATCTCAGAAGAATAATTTCAAATTTGGTGAGCGGTGTGACAAATATCAAAGCCCCTTCTTAATCCTACGCTGCACGAACTGTGGAAGTACGTCTTTTTACACTCATATTTAGGGTTAGAAACCACACATTTTATAAAGTAATTCTTCGCTTTATTAAATAGCAGTCTTCTGTGATTACATTGAAATATTTGCTGACCCGCCTGGCGTTGCCCGGGCCCGTGATAATAACTTAAAATAAACCACAAATTTGCATTATTTTATATTTTTAACCCGATTTTGTAGGATTTTTATTTTTAATCACAAAATCGCGAAAAAATGCTGACAATTAGCGAGAAAAATGCTAAGAAAACATTTTCTTCTTTTTTCAAGTACGGACGTTTCATAGGTTTAAAATAATAGTTTTGTTGTCCAATCCGTTTGAAAATTTTAATGGTTGTAAATATAACTGTTTTACACCCAGAAAAAAGTTTTGTTGAATAAACAAAAATTTGGTTGACTCAACAAAACTTTTTGTTTAAATATAGGTCAATGAAAATTTTGTTTGAATCAACAAAAAAAATATTTGTTTGCAATTCCAAAAAAAAAAAAAAATTGTATCGTCAGCAAAAAATGCTTTGTTAATTCAAGTAAAATGGTTCAATTTTACTTGAATTTTGCTAAAACAACCAAAATGTACTCAACAAAACATGTTTTGTAGTTTTAATCAATTCCTTTTTCTGGGTGTACAGTTAGAGTTGCAAAGACTAGAATAAACCGAGTTTTTGGGGAATAAATCAGGTCTTTTGGGAATAAACCTGGGAATAAACCGGGTCTATTGGAAATAAACCTGGGAATAAACTGGTTCTTTGCAACTCTATTTACAGTCCGTGTAAAAATTTCGTTACAAAATATTGTTATCTAGTTGTAAAAGGAATATGTTTCCTTCTCGCTCTTATGTTTGTTTTCGCCTCGGCTCCTTTAACATAAAAATAAAAAATAGTTATCATCTTCGAACTATCTGAAATTTTAATCGGTTATAAATATACCTGTATCCAAGCTCTATTTAAAATTTTGTGAAAAAATATCCATATTTAGTCGTGAAAACATGCGTCGAAGCAGAGCGACGGCACTCTTGAAATTTTCACCGCATTTTCGCCTTTTTTTTTTTGAAAATTTCGCAGATATATATATTTTTTAAATATTTCTAAAATGTTTGAATGTTTCGAAAATGTTGCAGGTGGTGTAAATCTCGTCTGCCGAGATGCTCTAAAACGGTTGTATCGAAATACGGACGTTTAGTTACTTTTAGCGTAGAAAAAAGATTGTCTCCAAGAGGCGCGAAGTGACTTGCATTCGCTGGTGTTTCTGAAAGGGTTAATATTTGTATTTTTAAAAACCGATAGTGCTAGCCAAGAACCAGAGTTAGGCAAATTTGTAATTGCAATTATCTGCAATGTAATTAAAATTTAATTGTATGCAAATACATGCCGTAAAATATTCTTGCAGCACTGTAGTCAGACCTGCCCCCATCCCATTATTTGAGAAAATTTCTGTGCTTGAATGTGTAACTATAATCAATTACATACAATTAAACTGTAATTACATTACAGATAATTGCAATTACAAATTTTCCCAACTATGACAAGAATTGGTTTAATTTATTAAAGGTTAAACTTTAATTGATTGATATATGCCTCACTGCGCAGTGTACAGTTAAACTTTTACACTTAAAAATTTACGTAATAATTTTATATTAATTTCCCTCTTTTTATACCATTCATAGAGTAGTACTTTTCTCGTAATAATAGGAAAATCATGTAGTTAAAAGTTAAAGATGCAAATAAAGAGGTTTTAAAAAGTAAATCTTTTGTAAAAAATGTGGATTTGCTCTCCTAAAATAGTTCAATAGAACAATAACATAAATATGAAACAGCATTGAGTTGTCAGAGATACAGTGTTATTTTGAAATCTCTATTATACTGACGCACGATAAAATTCTCGACAGAAATAAATATACTTTTATAACACTTTCCCATATTTACCGCAATTTATTTGTGGTACGTATAAAACCCTTCCCATGCTGAAGTAAGTATCTCATGATTTACACTTTTTATCCCATCTTCTCACTTCTTTTTCACATTCTGTCACAGATTGCTATACATATTTATAAACATACTTGTGCTTTATAAGTGAGCAATAATTCAATAAGGAGTGTATAAATGTTGTTATCATTAATAAAGATGGAAGAAGGAATCAGGAGCCTTAAGTGCGCCAAGAGCTTTAGTGAAAAATCGCCAAGCAACTTACGGATTTTCCGGATCTGTCTAGGAAGCAACAGGCATAAATGTTTGGGACGGGGATGCCATCACACTCCGAATTGTTCTCCTGCTAATATCAGTTGCGAGGAGTTCTCTGCTTTTTCCCCCTGACAGAAATCTGAAATTTCTGGGACATTTATAGAAAATGTGTTATTAAGGAGAAAGTTTCTTTCTGTAAGTGTAACTTTGCTTTCTTTTTTAGCATTGGCAAATTAATGTATATTTAATTTTTTGTGTCTTCCTATGAAGTTTATAAGTTAAAATATTATATAATATTTTTTAAATATATTGTTTAACGTTTTCTGTAAAAACATATTAAATAATATTTGTTAATTGATTTGAATAATTAGTATTTTTAGTTATAATTTAAGAAATATAATTTAATATTTTTGTTGAAAATATTAAATAATATTTAAAAAAAATATTATACAATATTTTAATTTATAAACTTCATAGAAATATTATTTGATAAGTTTATTTTCTTTATTAACATTGTAAAATGAATGTATGTTTAATTTTTAGGGCATTCTGTGAAGTTTATAAATTAAAATATTAAATAATATTTAAATATTGTTTAATATTATATATTATTTAATTGTATATTTAAAAAATATATTGTTTAACAATTTGTATTATAAAAAAAAATATTATATAATATTATTGCTATAAATCAGTAGTTATTTAAATCCGTACAGTATTTTTCAGTTAAATATTAAAACATTCATGCATAAAATGCATTTCAAAATAAATTTTGGTAATATATTATTTTACGTGAATGTTTTAAAATTTAAAAGAAAAAATTTGTACTAATTTTAATAATTACTATTTTTAGGAATAATATAAACTATCTTTGGTAATACATTCATAAATATAACTTAATATTGTTTGTTGGAAATATTAGAAAACAATTTTAAACGATATTAAATACTATTTTTTTTTTTTTTTTTTTGAAACTGTTAAACAATATTTAGAAAATATATGTTATATAATACTTTATTTCATAAACTTCGTAGACAAATTATTTGATACTTATAGTATATGTATAAGTTTGAGAGTTTTTTCAGCACTGACATATAGCTGCCAACTTTTACACTTTTTTCATGACACTACCACCATAACTAAAATTTAAAAGTAAATTTTGATTTATTTAATATCCGCAATCTGCGATTAAATACGGCAAAAATTTCTATTAAATTTTAGTGGTAGCAAAAAAGCGCAAGCGTCGGCAGCTATGTTGACATATTAATACATATTTCATTTTTAATGTATTTTTATGAGGTTTATAAATTAAAATATTACATAGTATTTAAAAAATATATATTTTTTAACGTTTTATATACAAAAATATTAAATGACAATTATTAAAGTATTAATAGAAAATAGTTATTTAAATCAGTACAACTGTACAGTATTTTTCTTGTAAAATTGAATACATTCAAATGCAAAATAAAGATAAAAATTAATTTTACGTAAGAGAATATTCTACGTAATTTCTTTTAGCCAATTTTTTTACTAGAATAATATTGCACTAATTTGAGTAATTACTATCTTAGGTAATACTTTCATAAATATAACAATATTTATAAAAAATAACAAATACAACATTTGTGCAAGAACGCTGTTTTTTGTCGCACTGAAGAAGAATCTCGCTTGCGGATTCAAAACAGCTGTTTGCTGCTTTTTGTGTATTATTTGTGCATTTTTAACGTTGGTTTTCTGTCTTTTAATAACTTAATATAGTTTGTTGGAAATTTTCGAAAATATTTCAAAAAATATTATATAATATTTTATTTTATAAACGTCATGGGTAGATTATTAGAAGTAATTTCTGCGTAATTTTGTCTCTTTTTCAACATTGGCAAATTAATGCATATTTAATTTTTAGTATTTTTTTTTATGAAGTTTATAAATTAAAATATCATGTAATATTTAAAAAAAATGTTTTTTAGCGATTCTTCTAAAAATAATTAAATAATATTTATTAAATTATTACCAGAAAATAGCTATTTAAACCAGTACCGCATTCTACTTATACCCTTTAAACCTCTGGCAAAATTTGTCATGTAACTATTCATTAACTATTCATTAACTATTCATTAACTATTTCATTAACTATTCATAAAATAATAGCTGTAAAAAAGCATTGATGTGAGCACCTTACATATTTATTTATTTTATACGCTGAGAAAATTAACATTAATATAAAATTTTTGCTGTATCAGCGTTTCAATAAAAAAAAATGACGGAAAATGACGATTAAGACGCTTAAAGGGTTAAAATATTCACGTAAGGAAGATATTTAAAATAAATTTTGCGTAAGAGAATATTTTTCGTGAATCTTTTACATTTTACAAAAACATTTTTATAAAAAGTTACAAATATATATATTATTTTTTTTTTTAAAACGTCAAACAACATTTTAAAAATATATTAAATGATATTTTAATTCAAAAATTTCAGACCAAGATTACTTGATATTTATGATAATACGTATATATATATATATATATTTCACTGGCAAATTATTGCTCATATTTGTTTTATTTTCAATGTTTGTTTGTTTTTCAAAGAAGGTTAAAAAATACAATATTATATAATATTGCACTGACATATTGTTTGCAATTTTCGATAAAAATATTAAATAATATTTATTAAATCATCAATAAAAAAAGTATTTATTTAAATCTGCATAGCACTTTTCCTTTAAAGCTTAAAGCATTCCCGTAAAATTTGTTCTTAAATTTATGAAATTAATTTTTAGTATTTAATGTATAAAATTATTCATTTTTTAATTTTCTAAGCAGTGTTATTTCAATACTGCTCGTTATTTTGATGCATTTAATATTATCCACTTTTCTTTAAGCGAAAGTGACTTTAGAAGCTCACATTTTTCATTAAATGTATACGATTAAAACTATTTATTTTGAAAAAAAAAAAAAACTTTTAATGCTTATTAGATAATTTTTGAATTATTGTTATTTTCATTTGACTGTTTATTATCTTTTAGTTTTTCAAATTAAGAATGAATTGGCATTCAAAAAATTATATTTAATAATTGTGTGTAATGTTTTGTGGGAAAAAAAGGAAAAATAATTTCAAAAGTATTATTAACAATAATTATTTTTATTTACCTTTCTTAAAATCATTAATAACACATATGTATTTACAATTATTAGGCACAAAAGAGAAAAAAGAAATAAGTTTTTAAGAGAAAAAAGAAATAAGTTTTTTCATGATTGAAAAAGTGCAACTGAAAAGCCCCACTTTTGTTCTGCTCTTTCTTTACCTCCCCCCCCCTCTCTCTTTATATATATATATATATATATATATATATATATATATATATATACTATATGGCCAAAAGTCACCAGACACTTTCAATTTTAGACTTTTTTTCAAATATCTAGATAATTGGCGAATTCTTATGCAACTTCAGCAATATAAAGAACATGTTTGACTTCATACTTTCCAGAGAAGGTTAGATAACGAGGTCAATCAGAGAAACACCAAGAAATTAGAAGAAATATATACCCTGTAAAATAAAGTGCTTGAAATGATCTGCCGTTCTAGCACATGACTATGGGGATCTTGTTCAACATTTCTGTAATAACAGCACGTGTATTAATGGAAATATAAAGGTTTCTTTAAAAAAATATAAAAAAAAAATCGGCATGTTTTTTAACACTTTCCAACCTAGTTGAAAAGTGTTTATGACTTTGGTTTGTGTACCGTCTGTCCGTCTGTCCATACTCTAACTCGTCTAACTATACTCGTATTACCCTGGAATTTTTGTATGTTATTGTCGTCTACTACAGTATGTTCCCTATTTCAAATGAAGTGTGTAGCACTTACAGTTTTTTTACAGGGAGAGTCAAAAGTATTCAGTTACATTACAGTCAATGGGAAATAATCGTTTCAAGTGCATTTTGATGACGCTACGCCATTTGAAACATGATGAAATTGATATATAATTATGAAACGCATTAAAACATGCTTTTTATAGAATATGGGGTGCAAAGCATTGATTATTTATTTACAGGGTCAAACAAAAGAATTCTGTTACACATTGTTCTATGGGGGAAAATCGTTTGCAGCGCAATTTAGTGATATTTCACTATTTCAAACATAATGAAAATTATAAAAAATTACATTACTAAAAATTGCTCTCTTGAAAGTGTGGTGTGCATTGCGTTTATTTACAGGGACACACAAAAGATATCGGTTACAGTACATGTGCGATATTTACAGTCTATGTGTGATTAGTGCGTTTTCAAATTTGGTTTGCGTTTTTAAATTAAAAATTTTTTTTCATAGTACGTGTGTGTATACAGGGCTACACAAGGGAATCCGTAAGTATTACAGACTATGGGAGTGAATTGCTTAAGGGTAGTTTTTAATTGTGTTACGCATTTTCCTGCTGAACGATTTGCAGTAGACTAATGGAAGTTTGTGGAATATAAATAAATTCACATACAGGGCTACGCAAAGAAAAAAAGATACATTGTACGATTGGTAATTGCTGTGAGTGAGTTTTAATTTACCTTATTATAGCTTAATTTTTGGTGTGTACAAATGTCCTCAGATAATATACAGGGCTGTACAAAAGATTTCGAGTGCATTTCCATCGATTGGCAAAAATTGCTAAATGTCAATATTCTAACTGAACTAAATTTTATCCTGCTATATATCCACAACTATTGATCATATACAGGGCTGCACAAAATAATTCGACTACTTTTTCGACACGGGAAAGTAATTTCGAAAAATGTATTTTTCAATGTGTTATATGTTTTCTGAACTGTTTACTTATATATCTTCTTTCACCTTATTTAACGGAGAAGTTTCGTTACAGTTTTCTGGCTGTGTGGAAAGTGTTTCATAATCTATGCTTGATGCATGATTTTCCGTTCTTGTTGTTTATGGCATGCAGGATTTTCAACCAAATTTAACAAAATACAGTATAAGCAATATGCTAGAATTAGATTATAAATATATTGCATACTGGATAAAATATGCGCATTTGTATGAATGAATTTGTAACAGCAAATGCTCGACCAAAGACATTTTTTTTCTTTTTTGCATAATTTAGTAATCAATTTAGGACAACTCATATAAAAGGCTGGAGGAATATCGTGAAAATTCAGAAAGATATCGGCGATATAGTGAGTTGAATTTCATTTGCTTTCTAAAAGTAGTTGGAAAAAAGGAGTTTTTCCACAAATTGTCATTTTTTGGGGTTTCGTTCATCGCACGAAACCCTATTCGTCCCGCTACGTTGTCTGTCCGTCACAGAGCCGGTTCTCAGAAACTATATAACTTACAGACTTGAAATTTTGTGTACTTATAGTTGAATACCTACCATGAAGCTGAAAATCATAAAATTTAAAAAAATCGTATTACTTTAATATAGAGAGATAAAAAAAAATAAAATCTAACAGCCTTTTTCTATTAAATTTGTTTCGTTATAGCGATTGCCAACAATTAAAAATCCACAAGAAAATTATTTCTACAATAATTAATTTTCTATTGAAAGATTTCCACGTGAAAAATGAGAATTAAGTAAAAAGTTTCACCAATTGAAAAAATATTAATATGACGTCAAATTGATAATAAAACAGAAATTTTCAAACATTTCTCAATAATACAAGGAGTATGAGTAGGTGTAAGTACAGAAAGCAGGTTAATATGATGTCATTAGACAATTAAAAATAAAATTAATCTGACGTCATATTGGAAGCTTAACGGACTTTTTCAAATGCTTGAGAATAATACAAAGAGAGTATCAATATGAGTAATAGAGAAAGCAAGTAGATATGACGTCAGCAAGTGATTATAACATCATATGAGTTTGAGGAACGTATTGAATCTTGATAAAAATCCGATTATGAAAATATTGGCATATTTTAACATTGTTTAATTTTGAAATTGATTTTTTTTAATATCGCATTTAGTCCACATGACAGATATTATTATGACAGAGTATAATAGCGGGCTTCGACTGCTATTGGACCGGTTCAGATTTTCCAAAAAAAAAAAAAAACAGAGAAAAATAGACGGGTAAATTTTTACTTTATAAAAAAACATGCTTTTTTTTTTTTTTTTTTTTTAATTGAAACTTATTTGAATTTATTAAAGAAAGGGTAATAAAGTGTTTTGAATGGAATATTAAACGAAACCCTTTGTGTGATCTTCGATCACACTTATCCACTTGTTTGTTAATTGACTTCCAACAAAGGAGTGAGTATTTAATGTATGTTCATGCGTACCTTTTGGTACGGATGATTCAGTACTTATCGTTATTGTTTTGGTGGAAGGGACTTGTTCTGACGATTCTGTCAAGGAGAACTAAAGCAATTATAAAAAAATAAAATTTAAAATTAAAAATTAAAAATGACAATTTGTAAAAAAACCTCTTATGATGCAGCTACTATTAGAAAGCAGCTGAAATTCAGCTTACTCTATCGCCGATATCTTTCTAAATTTTCACGATATTCAGCTGGTCTTTTTATTTTAAGTTGCCGTATACAGTTGCTACTAAATTAGAAAAAAAATTTGTCATATTTGGCGCATGCGCAGTTAAATCGTATTTCATACAAATGTTCATACTTCATCAAGTATTTAATAAATTTTAATTCTAATTGCATCTTATTATTTCGTATTTTATCAGTTTGTTCTAAAAGTCACGTTAAATTTGGTTACAAACCCTACATGCTATTTAAAAAAAACAAAAAAGAAAAGAAAAAAAAAACCCGGAAATTTCTTGATTTATTTTAAGAATAATTAAGTTTCCAAAGAATATGTGTGCTATTTTTACGGAAATTAATACAAATGTAAAAATACACATAGTCATGTGCTACAGTCACAGATCATTTCGAGCATTTTATTTTACAGATTGATCGTAAGTAATATTTTTTATCCCATTTGTTGCTGGTCCCCTAGTTGCTCTCGTAATCCAACCTAAGCTGGAAATATATGGTCAAACAGGTTCTTCATATTCCTGAAGTTCCAGAATAATTTCCAGAGAATTTCTCTAGGTATTCGGCTAAACATCTAAAGTCGAATACGACTAGTGACATTGTCCATATATTGTATATATACAAGGTGTACCAAAAACATGGACCTCGGTTTTTTTTTTCTTAAGGCTGTTCTCAAATCCAAAGAGGCTACATTCAGACACAATTTTTAATTCATTTTCGTTCGGAAACGCGTGAAATTGGCAGGTGTTCTTATTCAGAAATTATGTAATCGAAATACGTTTTCAATTTACGCAAAAGATCTTTCTGAAAATACTGTCAAAGTGGACGTTTTCAACCGAATTTCCGGTCTTGACAGCGAGAAAAGGGAGAGAAAATAGATTGTCACGTGACACGAATCGCTTATATCTAGATAAATAATTTATTTTAAAAAAATAGAAAATTGATTTCGATTTCAAATCGCTTCAATAACACTGGCAAAAAAAAAAAAAAAAAAAAAAAAAAAATTCCTTCCTGCCAAAAAAGTGGGTGAACATTATGAATTTGAGATTCCTGTTTCTAAATATCTCATCGAAATTCCTCCATCACGCATCATTGTCAAATAAAAAATTGCTACATTCATCGAGTATGCTATAAGACAACAAAAACCTGAAAAATGATTTATTTTCATTACCTTAGTTAAGAAATGAATAAAGTCTAATATGAGAAAGTAATTTTGACATTTTTCTCTCGATTGTCTTTTTCTTTGTGTGTGTGTCTACCGTCAATTCTTTCCATCAGTTATCTGCTAATATATTTTCTTTCCATTTGCCGCTGTACCTCTTTTCCATTTCAGCTACATCCTTGTGGAATATTTCTCAAGGTTCATCCGAAAAATCTCCTATATTATTCAGAAAAATGTCTAGTTGAGAATGTAAGATATTCAGATTTAGAGAAATATTGAATCTTAAAGCTAAATGAGGAGAGATGACTTTCCACAATTTCTTTATAATTTTGAGACTTTCTGTTTGGCAAACAATTTTTACATACTTTTTCAAAAGTGCTTTTCGTGCTACTTTCTCAAAACATTGAGTTTATTTTTTGAAGTAGAATCTTGCAATACTTATTGTATTTGAGGTCCAACACAAATATCTTCTTTTATTTTGGCCTCGCTCATGACTGGGAAGTTGTATATCAAATATTCAGATTTTTCTCCGTCTTTATTCATCTCTGTAACAGATTATTTTATAAGTCTACGATTCATATAGAGGGAAGATAAACATATTTTTGTCTTGTGAAAAAATACCTGGTGTTCAACATGTTTCTTGCCAGGAGAGTATTTTCTTCACACAGTGGTCATGTATTCACGTGGACCTACTTATTTCTTGCTCTACTCTCCCATTCACATAAAAAACAATTGAATTTTAGGAACCTTGTTGTAACTCAGTTAGAAATGCTAATTAGTTATTAAATTAAACAATCGACTCTGCGCGTACCTCAAAACAGTGAAGCTACGAGGGTGGGCTGTTAAGTTATCGGCCTGACAGTGAAAGCACAAGATTTTTGACACAATTTTATATTATTTTTCAATCTGTTCCCCTTGCAACTTAATACATTTAAGACACACTCTTGTGTGCGAATTCTTTAGTGCAGCCTTGTACAAGGGTGGTTCGAAAAGTTCTCGGCCTGACAAAAAAAATACAAGATTTTTGACAAAATTTCATTTTATTTTTCAACTTGCAACACAATACATTTCAGAAGACTTTGGAGAAATGTTCATTCTTTGGCGTTTTTGGTCGGCGTTCAACAAACGCGACACGCATAGAGCGGAAAACTTTTTCATAAATAAACCATCATGTAAAATGTAGTGGACACGGTCTACCGAGATGTTTGCAATGTCAGCAAGCTCGCGTATCTCAATCGGCGATGGCGATCATTCAATACGGTATTGTGAAATTTTGAGACGATTTCGTCGGTCGTACCTGTTTTTGGACGCCCTGAGCGTTCATCATCGTGAATGGATTTCCTACCGTGTTTAAATTCAGCTTTTTTATCGTCGAATATGAAGGACAAAAATCCTTTAAAGGGGAATGTAACTCTTTTTATATGTCCATGAGTGTTAAATCTTTTTCTACAAAGTATTTTATGACAGCTCGAACTTAAATTTTCCCCATTTTTAGAAAATGTCAAAACTTGTTTATTTTACTTTATCGCCCAGCAATAACCAATAAAATCACGCGTCTGAAACTCGGCAGCATGTCATCTAAAGGATCATACTTTACAAACATCGGTGTCATTTGGTCATACTTGTTCGATCTCTGTGTCATGCCTCGAACTTATCAGCCCACCCTCGTACATAAAATCCCTGGTTTGAGTTAAATATAGAGTGTCATTTGAGATTAAATGTACGCAAATTCAGATCGTTGAATTGCAGAAGATGGTTTAAATATTTTTCAAAAGAGGATGAAAAAAAACGAAAAAACCACAGCATAGATAATCCCTAAATATAAGAATAGCAAGCGTTTACTGCTAATGTTTTAGCAAAGAAAAACTATTTTCAATTTTAAACACGACCCCCCCCCCCCCCCAAAAAAAAAAAAAAAAAAAAAAAAAGAAAAAAAAAAAAAAAAAAAAAAAAAACAACAACAAACAAAACATATTGGTACAAGTTGGAGTAATTTGTTTGTCATATTTGAACATTGTATCGTTAAATCTGTCAGAAACGATTATTATTTTTACAGAGAGGATTTCGATGCCGACCAGTGTAATCAGGCCAGCCAATTTTATGCCTTTGCGTTTAAAAATGAGTCAGAAATTGTGTCATAAAGTTTTACATTGTTGAGTAGATCATTTGAGAACCACCTTAAATATTGATCATAGACATATATTATAAATTCAAAAGTTAAGTAAAAAAAAGGTACAGAATTTTATGAAATCGGTTAAAATTTTCCGGGTATCAAAAATGACGAAATACAAAATTTAAATTTTTATACGGTCTCCGTACAAAAGATTTCCCAATGAGTAAAATGCATAAAATATGTCTATTTATAATATATGTCTATGATCAATACTTAAGAAATAACAATCGAGGTGAACGTTTTTGGGACACCTTGTATACACATATAATATAGCAAATAAAGTAGATGTAAAGTATAAAGTAATGAAGTAAAATTGCTCATACTGAGTGGCAAAATACCGAAAAAAAATGTCCGTTTTAGATAAGTTTCAGTCTTAACAGGTACATTGAAAATTGTAATTTTATTGTTCTCGCCGAAAATTTTCTGTTTAAGGGAGGATTTCGTTACATCCAGGTTCTGCTGTAGAAACATAGGAAAAATCTGATTTTCAAAGTAGGTAGTAGAAAAAAAATCAATTGAATTAAATATAATTAAAATATTATATAATACTATTAAACTATAATAAACATAAAATATATTTCACAAAAGAAAATATTACTTGTTTGTGAAGAGGTTGAAAGAAAGTTTACTGAAAAATAATTTCGACGTAAAGTTTACTTTAACCCCTTCGGCCCTGACGTCCTACTAATAGGACATATCTTTTATTGAGTATTATTTTGTCTTAAACATTATTTTTATTAATACCAGCACCTAATAGTGATAGTATGAATCTCTACATTTCCTATTATAACTTCACTTATGTTTAGCATTTAGTAATAATAATAATAATAGTAATTTTCATAATTATTAGCAAGCTGTTGGCATTTCTTTTAATTAAAACATACGTTTCACTCTTTAAATTAAAATTTGGGAATCCTTTTCCGAATTGGTAATTTGTGATAAAATATAAAAAATATTACTAAATTTTTATGCTTGTTTAATTTAGTTGTAATACGACATTTTCCAAACGTCTTCAAAAATTCTTCCTTAGACTATTGTTATATGAAAAAAAACGCAAAATAACTACATATGTGAGGTTTTGGCAAAGAACGCATTCGTTAACTTTCATTAAATCCTAACTTCTGTGATTCCGATAGTTATTTTTAATTTTGTTAGCATAACAGTAATTTTTTCTCAAAATTGAAAAAAAAAAATCAGGGCCGAAGGGGTTGAATTAGAAGCAGTTTAAGATTAGTTTGATTTCTCGAAAAATCATTTTTCGCGAAATATTATTCATGTGAAAATATTGTAAAGCTGGCAAAAATATGAATTGAATAATGAATAAAAAATAAATAAAGTAAATTGAGATGAAATGATTTGAATTGCATGTAAATAAGCAAATCTAAATAAGAAAAGAAATTTAATTAACACACAGAAGGAAAATTAAATATAGAATGAACGGAGAGAGACAGAATAGGATAAATCTACATAAATATGGTCTCGAAAATTAATTTTCCAGCTTTAAAAGAAATAGGAAAGGTGTTAAATATGAAATAAAAATTTATGATTTTGTTTTTGTAAAAGCAAATGTTAATTAAATATAGCGAGAAATGTTTGTAATTTTTATATATTCAAATGAGTAAAAGTAAAATTTTTTACGAATATATTTCCTTAACGCATCATTAGTATATCGAATTTAATCGGCTTTAATATTGTTCGCATAACAATATCGGAATTTATCAAGCCTTTTTTGTGATTCTGTTTGATGTAGATACAAATATACTTACCTTTTGCATATGTATTTGTTGCAATTTTTCTCAATTGTCATAATATATTTGTCGTATTTTTTAAGCCTTTTGTGTCTGGCGTCATAATAAAAGTGCATGTCTTTACATTTTCTATTATTCTGTATTATTATTATTTTCTATTATTCTTTACAAGTACTATCGTTATTACTTGCATGTACTAAAAATTATATATGTCTACAATTATTATTGCCACATCATATGCGTTTCAGCAGTTAACAATAAAATTAAGCTCCATACACAGTTGCTGTGACATTTATTTTAAACATGTGATTCTTTCTTTAAATTGATAATAGGATTACAATTTATGTTTTTGAGGTGGTTACAGCTACATGAGTAGTTTGGTATTAAAAATATTATTGATTATGTGTCATTTAAAAAAACTGATTGGCATAAAAATGTTCACTAATTACTCAAGATTTGTTACATGTTTAAAACTAACTTCCCACTATATCCTTTAAGAGTTCCTTAATTCGCATAAATTTAATGTGACGACCGAGAACTATACTATATTTGTATGTATCGACTGAGAAACAGTCATCCTATTTTTTTCATCTTTCTGTCCCGCTTTATGCCGGAAGAACATGGTAACACTAATTGGAAGGTACAATTTATTGCGGAGCTTGTTTAAATTAAAGATGCTTTTCTCGTAAATAGTACAATAATTATGCATTAATGTATGTATACTGATTATTTGTGACTATGTCTGAGAATGCAGACAAGCATAGACAGATTTCAAAGTTCAAATGTTAATAGCTCAAAGTGTACCAGTCACTTCAAAGTCATGCGATTTTGAAATCTTCGGATTTTGCGTAAACAACCTCATACTGCTACGTGTAAGACTCGTTAGTTTTAGTTTTTAATTTTGTAGACGGGAGACATAATAAGAAAAGTCTTTGTTTTTGTTGAATTTATAAAACGGGAATTATAGTTACAAATACTCAGTAGTTCAGTATGAAATTATTTTAAATTAGTAAATAGTGAAAGTGAAAATACCAAATGTAAAATCCATATATTCACAAGGATGTTATGTATCGAGAATTGCTTTACGCCTCAGCAAAAAACAAATTGATGTCGAAGACAAAAAATTGCTTTATGAACTGATAAGTTTGTTAAAGCCTTTAGAAGAAACGATACAGAAATTGATTCATTAATTATATCTGATTTATTTATGTTTATAAGAATACTGAATAAACTTTACGCCAAAATGATAAATGTATTTTCTAATAACGGTGAAAAAACTGAAAAATCTTATGCCTTTCATGATGTTCATGATTTCGTATTCCCTATGAAAAAAGAATAAATTAACCGATTTTCTAAAATAAATAATGAAATTTTGTATCAATTGCAAGATATTTAAATACTTGATGAATATGTCTGAAGGACAGTTTTCAGCGACTATATTAATAATGATATTCAGTAGAAAGTAGAACTAAATGTATCATCTTAGTCACAAAAAATAATCAAATAATATGAATAACAGTTCATTCAAATAATAGGAATAAGAGGTATAAATAATTATCTAAACTGATGCATTCTTTGAATAAGCATGCACGAAGAAACGCTAATATACAGGGCCATTCAAAATAGGGGTAATGGCGATTATAACTTATACTACTAATGATAGAAACATACTTCCAATTACAAAAAAGTATACAAATCAAGTACAGCTTTTAGGTATGGCAGGTGTATCAAACATACGGCCGGTGGAAAAAAAAACTATCATTATTTTTTAATATTAATGTTTGCCTTAATTATACGGAATCTGCGATTAAATTAAATGAAAATTATTATTAAGGTATACTGGTGACAAACGGCCAGCAGGCAAGCATGTTGACACGCCTGTGATATGACATATGTTTCACAAGGGACAGTATACGTACTAAAGTATAAAATTTTATTTTTTATACTGCACCCTTTTCCTGTAATTATATAGGGTGTCTCACAAATGATTACTTGGTTTAGTCTGCGCACAATTCAACAAAATAATAAAAAACAAAATCTAAATATTAATTTTTTTCTAAACTATCTATCAATAATTTGACTTCATTTGTTTTTTATGCAATCCCTTTGCTATTTTGTTGTTATTCTGTAATTTGTTGGAACAGTTGTAATAAAACGAAGAAAGCTATTTTGCGCAATCTGTCCTTACAGGGTTGGTGTGATTGGCTAGGACATGGGAAGGAGAGATTGTTAATAATAATAACTACAATTAAATTGTTAACAATAATAATTACAATTAAATGACATTGTTGTAATGTTTTTGTGAATAAATGTTACTGTATTAGGAGTGAATATTTGAATATAATGATTAAAGAATCAGGAAAAGGAAAGAATTTTAAGAACAATTAAAATATTATAATTAAAGAAAAAAAATCAAAGAATCAGAAACAAAACAAGCCCAGATAAGATTACAAAATAACATTAAGTTACTTGATAACACGTTTAACTTAAAATTAGTCTGTTTTCATTTCCACAGTTTCAAAGTTTTCTTGTTTGCAGACCGAAGTTGTCGTCGTCCACAATCGATGCACTTATTATTGTAAATGGTGCAGCTTTCATGCAACCACCTGCCACATGTAATACATTGAATCCAGTCACTGGTCGATGTTGTCTCCTGGTACAGTTCCTGACATTCAGCACACTCATCTTCATTGCCCAGTATTTTTTAGCAAATTAATTTTTTGCCAAATTTAGTTTCGATAATTATGTGTTTTCAAAATTGATTCATTTATATGTTTTACATGTAATATGTAATTTTTGAAAATTTACCAATAACCGCATAATCTCTCCTAGCATGGAAACAAATGGGAACAATGCGCCATCTCTTCTAAGTATCAGATGTGCAATCTCTCCAATTTCGGTAGTGGAGATTGTGTGACTCTTTATTTATACATGGCCGCTTCTAAAACGAATCGGCGGTATTCGCACAGTTAGCCTAGGTTAGTAGCTTATGAGAAATCGTTTAAGTTGAAAATATTTTGTAATACTGACATTATATAGAAATTCTGACGAATAGTTAGGAAAATTCAAGCATTTACTTTCGGAAAACAAAACAAAATAGCAATGCCTATCCTAGACGCTCAAAACAATCAACGTGCACATTCAAGTAGACACTTCACTACTACTGTTGTACCACTACCTGGAGTCGTGCGCGCTGACTTTACTCCTTCCCCCCGATCTGCTTTGTGCGATATCTCTCCGACCGCTCAATCTCTCTTGGCTTTACCTTAATGTTTATTTTGAAGGCCATAAAAATACCTCACAAAAGTTTCAAAATTTGTTACAAATGCTGCGGGTAGTTGGGACTGTGCCATGTAGTATCAGTACGGACTCCCAAAAAGTAGGCTATAAACAGCCCTTTGCAAGATGTCATTACAATCTTATCACAATTGATTCAAATTGTGAACATTTCGCAGCACAGAGATGGCGCAAATGAATAATGAAATTTGCGGTCACCCTCTGTAGTGTGTTTACACAAATGGATGCAGATGCCTCACAGATGTAGTCTTCAAACCACCTCCAGTTTTGCAGAACTATCCCTGAAAACAGTGTCCGTGAACGTGTCCTACAAATAGTAGTCGTAGGGGATAAGATCGTGTAAATGCGAAGACCAATCCATGCCTGTTCCAGTAAATGTGGACTAGATCATAGAAATTATTCTATTCCCGAAGAATTCTTCAAGAAATTCAAAAACCGCTGGAATGCTGTGTGCTTGGCTCCCAATTTCCATGAATCATGAAGTTTCTTCTCGATCCTCTAACGCTGGTAGTGTGGCGATAAATTGTTCCAATACCGCAACGTACCGTTCAGTATTGATAATATTTCGCAAGTAAAAAAAGTGCCAATGATGTACTGCAGCCCACATGGTAACATTTGGGAAATGCAGTGGTCGTGCTTAGCATAAATGGGAAATACTTTATATACTTGACAAAGTCGCAAGTTTTGTAGTTTCAGGAAACCATCCTGATGAAAATAGGCCTCATCTATGAGCGATATGCAGCTAACATGAATTTCATTATCATTAGTTATTGTGAGAATATGATTCGAGAACTGAGTCTCACACCTCCAAAGGTTGTGGCTTAGTGACATTGGATTTTGAACAGAAACATGTGTAAGGCGCTCCTCAGTAATCTGTGCGCAATGGATCGCTTTAATCTGGACTCCGCTGCAACTATTCGGATGGATTTCCTCGGATTGTGCTCAATAATTGTAGAAACTGTCGTGACAAATTCAGGAATAACTGTATATTTCCTGGGGCAAAAATTTTCACAGTAACTCATCAGCCCCACTGCCTGTCTGTAGAAATTTGTCGAAAAACTGGCGAGTTGCTTTCGCATCAGGACATTTTGCATCTTTAAATCGAGGTGAAAACTTACGCTATGTTGCCAAAGGACTGTGATTTAATTGGGGATATACCAATAAACCACATTTATCCATGGAATAGATGATTTCATCCACTTCCTTCAGCACACTAATCTTCTTTCACATTTCAAGAGCGGAAATGTCCGAAGACTGATTACTCTGCGCTTCAGAGCACTCATTTAAGGGAACCGTCTGCAAAGAGAGCCCACAGCACTGCCTGGCATTTGTATCCAATTCTGAAGCTTCTATATATTTGTTTTACGCTTTACAAAATATACATACCACACCACTTGCTTCATTCTACTATCGATCTACTTTTCGAGTTATTCAATTTTGAAAACAGGGATCCCTTTGTAAAACACCTTGTATTTTGCAAAATGCTGTCGTGCATCTAACAAGAACATTAAAAAATAATCCCATTTTTTACAACCAAAACTTACCGGGTTATGATATTGTGAATTTTCTATATTTTCATTGTTTTCTAGACTTAAAAACGGAAAGACGTGTCTTTAGTGCAGAAATGTTTCTTCATTTCTTCGAAAATTTCAATTGAAAAACGAAAGCAAAAGCCTTCACTCAGTACAATTTTCAAAATGTCCATTATTTTATTTCCTTGTTCTAAAATTACTCTATAGTACAATTGAGTTAACAGTAACTTTCGAAATCATCTGCATGCTAATTTTAAATGAAACCTAGAACACTATCTGCCGTACCCCTTTAATAGCATATGAATAATGGCTCTTTGAACTACTTTAAAATTTCTAATTCAGAATTTAAATTTATTTCCGTTTTTCCCCGGCATTTAAGTTTAAATAACCTTTGTTCCTCTTAAGTTAAACAGTCAAGTACATCTCTGAAAGAATGATGTTTAAGGAATCCCATCAAACTCTCTATTTCTCTCTTAAGGAAATTGTTTTCTCGTTTTCAAACGATAAGTAGTATTTGGGGAGAAAACTGAAAGAAAGCTCAATTTTGAGTTTCTGAACACGAAAGCTAAAAGAATTAACTACTTTTACGAGAACTAGAATATAAATATACAAATTAAAGAATAATTTTTTATGCAGGAAAAGCTCTAACGCATGAATAGTTTTGAAGACTTTTAGAAAATGTTGTGTTATTATCATTGACAATTTTTTCTTGTTAAATAATTCTTTACCAACTCAGGTGTCAACATACATTAAAAATTATATATTATGTAATTGAGTAACTACTTTAAAAACAAAATGACGTATGAAAATGTTATGTGAAATGCAATTTTACTTCGACATGATATTAGATTTACATCGCTTTAGAATGAACAGTCTTAATCAACAATCGATTATAAAAATTCCATACTAAATTTTATAGATATCAAGTTTTTAAAAAGTAATTTTCAATGTTTAAGAATTCAACCCAGAGTAAAGTGTATTACGATACGTGTGAAAATTTAAGAGTCCTGTCTTCTTCAAAATCGGGACTTTAGGAGTCCCGCGTAAATCCGAACACCTAGAAACACTAATTCCAATACATGGTAAATTTGAAAAATTCTGGTGACATTTATTTTCTGTAACTAACACTCAGAATACGAAATTTATTTTCTGTAACTTACACTCAGTTTCTGCAACATCTTCAGATTTCCCTTCATGACATAAAATTTCATTATGTTCTATTTCAATGAATAATATTGAAATAAATTTCTCATCAAATTTTCTAGAAATTTAAAAAAATCTAGAAATTAAAAAAATTCTTTGAAAATTCTAGATTTTGATTTTAAATTCCAGATATTAAAAATATGAAACTTACATCTCATTAGAAGGAGGAAAAGTCATATTTTTAAAGCACAATTATTTTTTGCCGCATTACATCCATTACAATAATTTAAAAAAAAAGCTTTAAATATTGCTGAACGTGATGCCATAGAGAAAAAGTCACAAGAACATTAAACTAATCATCTCCAACATGTAGTACTTAAATGAAATATCTCCATTTTACATTTCCAATTTTAAACATGTATTTTCATTTTTAAAAACCAAATTATTACTTTTTGTCTTTGTTGTTAGCTGTATTATGCAAAATAAATTTATGTTAGAAGAAATGTAATGACGAATATATATATATATACAGTGTATTTCCGATTATAATCACCGGGAGGGGTCTCACGGACAATAGAAAGACACGGATAATCCGAAAACACCGTTTTATTAAAGAAGAAATCCACATCAGTACAAAAATATATAAATCTTACATTTGCATGCTGTATAACATCAAAATAGGAATTTTCTTTTCAACATTTACTACTTAAAAAAATCTGTAATGCGTCATTCCTGCTGCTATTTGCCCAACTCTTGTCATATATCGACACATACTTTACAAACCGCAGTAATGTCACCATGATCAAATCCTCTTTGTCTCGTACGTCCCGTATATCACGTACAGTTTGTACTCCAATTTTATGATCCTTTGCTAATTTGCTAGCTGATTCTCCATTATCAAGTTTTTGAAGGAGATCCTAATTTTTGTTTAACATTTAAAACGTTTCGTTTTCGTTTCACAACAATCTTTTTTAACAGTAAACAATTTCATACTACTAACTGACGATAAACAACACGCAAAAACTAAAGGAATACGTGTAAAAGTGAGAGAGTACAGCTGAAAGGCTATTGGGTACAAACAACATTCCGATCCCTCCCATCCCCTTCAACCCTACCCCGTAAAACAGGTTCCAAAGCGCTTGATTTTACCTTTACGCAATCCCTAATATTAAGAACGGTAAACGTCTGTGTGTGTGTGTGTGTGTGTGTGTGTGTGTACCCGCAAAGGCTTTGCGAGTAGGCGACGCACCGAGACCGCTTCAGTACCGAAAAATTCGCAAAAAAGGCGTGGCCCTCAAGTTAAGCCGGGTCGGGAGTCCGACCCGGACCCGGGGAGTTATTAATCGACAAAACTGTTTTAATTACGGACCGAAACCGAACTTGAAAAAGAATCGAAAACCACAAATTTTCGTCTCCGAAAGGGGTTGCCGGTCTCTCTCGGGACGGGGAAAGAAAAGGCAGCGGGTTCCCAGGGAGCAATTTAAGCCCCAAACCGCAGTGCAGGTCCGACCCGTATCTCCGGAAGTCGGGGGGCGAGAAATTCGGAAGTCGTACGGACGAAAGCAGGACAGCGTCCGGTTTCATAAATTCAAAAAATCATTTCCGTACTACAATTAGAACCGAAAAAATCCTTTAAAAATCGATCGATAAAAAATGATTTTTCATTTCTTTCCGTGCCGGGAATGCGAGAAGCCCAGACGATTGTCTGAATCGATTTTCCAGAGGCGAGGAGCATTTTTTAGACGGAGGTCACGTGACGTTCAAGTTGGTTTTTTCAGAGGGGGGGGGGGCATTCTCAGAATCTAAGGGGCGCAGTAATTCCTAACTTTTACAGGACGACGCAAAATTGATTCTGCTTTCAGAATATCTAAAAATTATTCTCATATCTCCATTACGAGCCGATATATTATTTAATTGTATAATTAATCAACATTCGTATAATTAACGCAAAAGAAAGATTTCCATCACAGCGCCCGCTATATAAAAATTATTCTCATATCTCCATTACGAGCCGATATATTATTTAATTGTATAATTAATCAACATTCGTATAATTAACGCAAAAGAAAGATTTCCATCACAGCGCCCGCTATATATTACTATTTTAAGAAGTAGGCCCCGTCCAAAAACTGCATGACGAGTATTTTACGTTTTTCTTTTAGAGTCGCAACCAGATATTATGATAAGGAAAAGCGGGCTTCGCCCGTTATCGAATCGGGACGGTTGCTGTAATTAAGACATATTTGTACATTTGTATTATTTTTGAGGAAACCAATTCCATTTCAACAAATTTAACATTTTTAAACGTTTGATTGTTTATATGTATAGAAAAATAACCACTATTTTCGATTAGTAAAAAGCGGGCTTCGCCCGTTATCGAATCCGGACGGTTTATGTAATTAAGACATCAGATTTTTTTTTCCGGCAGTCTAATTCAGTTGTTTAAGGAAAAGCAGTGTCCTCGCCCCCCCCCCCCCCTCTTCAAGTTTTTTTATCTTAACTGTGGTCCGTTTCTATAACTTAGAAAATATGTTACGAATTTCCCCCAAACTGATTCCAAACATCAGAATTAAAGTAATAAGGACCCTCTATAACATTCGTATAGAACACATTGCGCCCCCTGGTGGTGAAAGGTGTAATCAAAGGATTTTTCAGCCAACTCGGGTTCTATGGGTCACATCACGACGCGGTTTGGCTCAATCGACTCGACATCGATAGAGGATACTAGAGCTTATCGGTTTTAGTTCGTTTTTCCCCACCAGGGGGCGTTTTATTATCTCTGTTTCTATGGCCCGGATTACGACGGGGTATGGCTCATTTGACTCGACATCGAAAGCCTCAACGATTTCAGTTATAATCGTATAAACAGTTTGCGCCACCTGGTGGTGGAACATGGAACTAACTGCAGCGCGTATACTGCAGCGCGTGCGCAGCACGAATGCTATACGGTGCCGCAGGCGGCGGGGACCCGAACCGGAGGTTCGTTCAGTTATAGGTTTATACTATTCGACTAAAGCTTATCGGTTTTAGTTCGTTTTTCACCACCAGGGGGCGTTTACTTATCTCTGTTTCTATGGCCCGGATCACGACGGGGTATGGCTCATTCGACTCAACGTCGATAGAGGATACTACAGCTTATCGATTTTTGCTCCGACTCTCACCACCAGGGGGCGCTTTCCTATCTCTGTTTCTATGGGAAGGATCACGACGGGGTATGGCTCATTCGACTCAACATCGATAGAGCTTACCGATTTTATTTCGTTTTTTCACCACCAGGGGGCGCTTTCCTATCTTCGGTTCTACGGGCATGAAAACGACGGGGTATGGCTCATTCGACTCGACATCGAAAGTCTTAACGATTTCAGTTATGATCATATAAACGGATTACGCCACCTGGTGGCGAAAGGTGGAACTAGCGTATACTGCAGCGCGTGCGCAGCACGACTGCTATACGGTGCCGCAGGCAGCGGGGACCCGAGCTGGAGGTTCGTTCAGTTAGAGGTTTATACTATTCTATGTGCAATTTAAGGGAATATCCGGTGCGTGCGTAACACGACCGGTATACGGTGCCGAAGGCAGCGGGGACCAGGGTCGGAGATTCGTTCAGTTAGAGGTTTATACTATTCGATGTGCAAATCCTTTAAGGGATTATCCGGTGCGTGCGTAGCACGACCGGTATACGGTGCCGAAGGCAGCGGGGACCCGGGTCGGAGGTTCGTTCGGATCGAGGGGGATGCGAGCCGGATAATACAAAAGTTTCGAGGCACCGATGTAAATTAGGGGCCCGCTGGCGGTCGAAGCCAGCTAGTTCAGAATATTAAAAGCTAAACCGGACAAGATCCTAATTCACATCAACATCGATTTTGTATGCATGATAAGCTAGAAAATGTTTCTCTTAAAACAATTTTGTGAGTCCGGAATGAGCACGGATAATCCACACATGGATAATCGAGAGTATACTATATATATATATATATAATTCATTATTTTCATAAAAATTTGCCAAGAATGTTACAATAATAATCAGATTATAATGCCTTTTTCATACTGCATTTACAAACGAATAAATAGATTAGAAACAAGAACGAAAAATCATGTGTGAAGACAAAATCTGAAACACTTTCCAACACATCCAAAAACCTATAACGAAACTTCACTCTTCAATAAGGTAAAAGAAGATATGTAAATAAACAATTTAGAAAACACATAACGGATTTAAAATTCCAGTTTCATCAATTACCTATAGATTTGCATATATACTGCATGGCATACTAAAATTTAGTTCAGTTAGAAATCACATAACATAATAGAAAATTCCCTTTTAGTAATTTTCGCCAGTTGACGCATTCGAATTCTTTTGTAAAGCCCTGCTTATTATTTACAGTCCTTTATACCCAACACATATTAAGCTAAAATTTAATTTAAATAAAATACGCTTAACACAACTAAAAACGCATCCCATCAATTACCAATCATAAACGGCAGTGTATCCGGTATATGAGTTTATTTATATTCACAAACTACTTTTAGTATACTAAATCTAGGTCAGCAGGAAAATGCATAACGTAATTAAAAACCATCTTTCAGCAATTCACAACCATAGGCAGTAATACTTACGAATTCTTTTGTTTATCCGTGTATATGACCAAAATAATTTATGCACACCACAAAAAATTCAAAAAAATTAGTTAAACTTAGAAAGGCATACTACAACTGAAAACGCACGTCTAGCAGTTATCACTCATAGCTAGTACTCTAACTGAATTCTTTTGTGTGTCCCTGTAAATGAACAAAAAAAGCTATGGACACCATATTTTATAGTAAATATCTTATTTTCCGCATTGACGCAATCAATTCGTATCAATCTCATTATGTTTGAAATATCGTGATATCAATAAAATGAACCTCGAACGGTTTTCCCCCGTAGACTATTATGTAACGGAATTCTTTTATGTGACCCTGTAAATAAATGATAATTGCTCTGCACTCCATATTCTACAGAAAGCATGTTTTAGTGCCTCTCAAAAATGCATACCAATTTCTTTATGTTTGAAATTGCGTAACCTCATTAAAATGCGCTGAAAATGATTTTTCCCTATTTACCGTAATGGAATGGAATGAATATCCCAGTAAAGGAACTATAAATGCTACACACTTCCATTTCAATAGCGACCAGTCTATGATAAGTTTCAATGATATATATCAATTACATGACAATCTGAGTATATATTTATGGTAGTTAGAGCACGGACAGTTGGCAGACAGACAAACCGTGGACATAAACAGTTTTTATGTTCCAAAATGTTAAAAATGATTCAATTTACTTTTCAAATCATTATCACATAGCTATTTATTTAAAGGATGATTCGATTAAAGTAATAAGCCAATAATTGCAATAGTATGAAGCGATTGTAATAGTTGCAATAATTGCAATAGTAACAATAATTGCAACAGTGGCAATAATTGCAACAGTGGGGTGTCGCGTCAATTCGTCTCGCACAATCCATCTCGGAACAATTCACCACTCACAATTAATCACAGCGTCAATTCGTTGCAGCGTCAATTCGTCGTGGCGTCAGTTCATCGTAGCGAAAATGTGTTTGAAGGCGATGATAATAAAAGTAAAAATAATTTAGTAAAAAAAAAATTATGATAATTTGTTTTTAAGAGAAAGAGAATTATAACAAAAATTTTACAGGCCGATTTTCGATGCAGGTATATTTATATGTACCTGCTGAAGAAATATATATATATTTCTTCTATTATTGCTATTAGCCAGCAATATCAATCATTAAAATGGAGAATTATTTTGTGTAATTTTGGGGAATTTTCCAACTGAGAACATGAAAGTTTAATGAATTAGAGCAAGTCATTTATTCTTTAAATAAGAGATGGAATAGATAGTATGTTAGATCACCGGAAAATGGCGGAATATTTAAGATAAAAAGAGCCAGATCCATGAAAAAGGACGAATAAAAAATTTATCATTTGACATATACGTATATACATTGGAAAGTGTGTGTGTGTGTGGGGGGGGGGGCTACAAAGGAGACAACATCCCTCCGTATATTTGAAAGAATTAGGAATTAAAAAATATATATTGAGATGTGCAAATATGAAAACTTTTTGTGAATATGATTGAACCGATCATTGCATGACTGCAATTTCATTTTATGATTTATGTTTAATTCTAATTTATTGCTGTCTCATGACAATTCTCATGACGAAAAACGCATTGCTACCACCCCTCTCCTATGAAAAAAAAATACTGATTATGCGCTTGAATTTTTAAACACTTTCATTTTTTTTAAGCTAACGACATTAAACAATAGCATTTGTTGAAAGTTGAAAACATTCAATTATGTTATGCAGGAATAGTGAAAGAAAATAATCAAGTTATATTACAGTGTCGGTTTACTTTTGTAATGAAATAAATGCAAAAAATAACTTTTAATCTAAACTACTTTACCATGACATTCAATCATGCAATCATCATGAATTATTCATTTGTGAATAATGTACATCATTCACAATTACAAACAAATTCTGTATTTACATTCTGTCTGTGCTTTTCTATTCTTAATATTTCATAGGTTAGGGGGACCTGACTTGCCCTCTTTTTTTAGTACGCCTATGCCAATTTATATATTTGTTTCATTTGTCTTGGATTATTCTTTGTCTTTTCTTTCACGATCTTAAAATTTTTATCCTAAATCCAACGCCGTTTTTCCTGTGATCAAAAGCAATATCTACTCTATCTGTAATTTAAATAAGAAATGACTTCCTCTAGGCATTAAACATTTATTTCTTTATTGGGAACGTCACAAAAATCACATATAAAAAAAATCATCTCTATTTTAAAGATTGGTATTGTTAGACTACAGCAGGTAAAAGGAGAAATATATCTATCTATATATATATTAATCTGCATCTAAAATTGGCCCTTAAAATGTTAGTTTAAATTTGCTATTTCTGAAAAATAAATTATCAATAAATAATATTACTACATTTTTTTTTACTTTTGTCATCATCACCTTCAAAACCATTTTCGCTACGATGAATCGACGATACGACGAATTGACGCTACGATTAATTGTGCGCGACGAATTGACACAGAAGCCAATGGTGGACAAAATTAGTTGGGCAAAAAGAATGGTTTATTATGCGCAGTTATTCAGCCAAATAAGAGAATCCCGATAATTATGAAGACAATGAAACACTCATTGTTTTCGCTTTATACATATTCTCGATGTGGCTAACAGTAATTTCTTTGGATTTTCCATATCTTTGTGAGCATGTTCACGTCTATAAAACCAAGTACAGTGATGATTTGTCATTTCAATTTATGAATTGATTTAGGAAGCAGAAGATTGTAAATCTCATCTTTAACAAAAGTGAGGTCCGAGTTAACTCAAAACTGAAATCTAGGAAAGAAAGGTCTGATGATCGCTGTCAAAGGTCTGATGATCGCGACCAATCCAAACTGGAACTTCATTACTGATGTAAGAAGTATATCCACAAACTTCAAATAAATTACTACTGATCTGTCATTGAACTGGTACCATGCCATTAATATTTTGCAAATTATTCAGTAATGAAATTGGCCAAATATATTGTGTCCGTTATAAATGGATAAAACGACATTTCATACACTAAAACTTTTTAACTAATTTAGTTTGGTTTAGCGGCTAGTTTGTTGGTAGGTTACACATTTACAAAGTTGTAAATGAAATGGCTATACCTATCAACTTAGTTTTTGCCTGTACTAAAACATTTTTTGAGTAAAATTAAAATTTGTGTTTGCTTGTGTTCTATTCATATGGAGTAAGAATAGTAAATAATTAATCATTTGTTCAATTTCAGAAAACATAATTTGAATCAATCTCAGTAATTTTTTTAACTAGTGTTCTGCTTTAGGTATAAAAACAGATTCACATGATTGCAAATATAAATTAATAAATTGTCAGCGTCCTTTGGCTTCTAAATCGGTCTTGGTTTGTAAGAAATCTTATATTTGTTAAAGAGAAGATAAATCATTTCTAATAGTTAAATTACTCATTTAAACAGTTGTTTAAAATAATGAATTTTCAATATTCATGAAGATTCTGCGAACAGGATAGGATTTGTGAAGTTTGTCGCAGAATGCATGATGGTTGTGGCAGACAACATCGTAATTATCAGCCACAAGCACGGCCTGATTGACTGCATATTTATCGTTACAAAGTAACAATTAGGGCAGAAAATTTTCAAGTCAAAGTGTTTTAAATACTGTGTGTGTTTGGAGACAAAAAGGAAGCGAAATTTTCGGTGGGGATAGTGTAATAATTTAAATGAATTATGGCAGATATTTATTTATTGTAACCACAAAGTTACAAATAGGGTAAAAAAAGTTATATAAGAAAATGATTTTAAACTTCATATGCTCGAGAAGGCAAAGGGGTATTGGAAATTAAAGAGTGTAGTAAGACAGTTTAAATGGATGTTTTTTTAAAGCAGAAATTAGCCAAAACATGGAATATTCTCTACCTAAAAGATTGTGAATTAACAAAAGAAAGGATACTTTCGCCGAAAACTTTGCCATTCTAGAAAAAAAAACTGAGTCCGCTGTCTACTATTCTCGTTGTTGGAGAAACTTTCTCCAAACTTTTTCCCTGCCATTTATAATTTTGTAAGTAACGCAGTTTTTATGTATAACATCCCATAATTTCTTTTATACCATATTATGATTTCATAATTTATTTATTCTTTTTACAAAATAAGAAATACAGCAATTCTTTTCTTAAATTACACATGTTAAAAACGAAAAAAATGCGTTTTTGCGCTAGAAAACGTCTAAAATTCATAAAAATTCATTTATCCTAACTTGATATGTTTTAGTCGTAAGAAAAATGGAATTTTTATTGTTTTACTTTTTAGAGCACACAATTGAAACTATACGTCTAAATCTAGATATTTAGCAATAAGCTGTTTGTCAACGATAAAAAACGGGCACCCTGTATATACCCTAAATATATTCAATTGTGAATTGTAGGATATTAGATATTATATAAAGTGAGATGAAAATGAAAAGGATTTGCACAACTGATGTTGAAGGCTATAATTTGCAAACTTACTGTTAAATTTATGCAATGTAACTATCTAACCTCCTAAACACTTATTTTCATTGTGTGTACTTTGATTTAAATCTGTAATGCAAATTATAACTTCTGCATAGGACACACTACACCCAAACTTTACATGACTTGAGTGTATCACATTTGGGGGCCGACTACTGGTACATCAGAAATTTAGTATGCCCTCTAATGGTGCATCCGAAATTTAGTATGCGCATCACTGGTGGTAGGTATAGATTTGTGGAGGAAGGTAATATTTTTTTTTCTCAGTTTTCACAAAGTATATATTTTGAAACTTTAAACGTTTATTCTGATAGATGAAGGTTAGGACTAGGCTAAAACAATACATATCTTTTAGGGTTCAATAATTTATTAATGATAATTAGACAAATATCCTTACGTGGCCCTCTATTAGTACCTTTACCTTATATTATTTGAAATCAGTTTTTAAAATGACAAGCTTTAAAACTTTTGCTAACTTTTGACTTTTCAAAGGAACCTGAACACTTAAAAGAAGAGCATTTGTATTTTTAGAGAAATTTTGAAAGAGATTTTTGAAGGGGGCTTTAGCGCTAAATTCTTCTTTTTTATATATATAATGAATTTTACAATTATTTTAGTGATTTATGACGAAAATCTATTTAAAAACAGTTATATGGCTAATCTCGCAATCGGATTTATTGATAACATTTAATGCGATTAAAATCATGTTACAAAATCTGCAGCCAACATATCTCATTTTCGGTCTAGAACACATGAGAAGTAATGACCTTAACATTCAAATAGAAATTCAAAGTCACCGATCACCAGCTTATAGTTAGGAAACTAGTTTCAAATATTTCAGCTTCTATTCCGCATTGCCTGTCAAATATTTTATTGCAGACAGCTTACCTACGTCTGCCGACAGAATTAAGCGTCTTTCACACTTCTCCATTATCACAGTGAATAATTGTTTACTTTTGTTTATAATGCAAGTTGAAATTTATAAATTCATGTAAGCATACGTATATTATATCACTTTTAAATGTAGAAAAAACAGCATTAATTTTCTTTTAATTGACCCAAGGATAAATAGTAATTAATTCTAATAAAAACAAAATTAAATTAAATTCGCATATCAAAATCTGGTTCAATATTGATGTTGGATGAAAATATATATATATATGTATATATAGTGGGTGGAAATCATACAAGTTACTCATTTAATTAATTCGTGAACACATATAGCTACAGTTATAAAAATGGTGTATATATATAGAGTTGATATGAGGTACACAATGAGACCCCTCGCAACGCCTCTACCGGCGAAAAACAGAATTTAGCGATTCTATCTCTAAAACTTATTATAAACAATTACTAGAGCTAACTACTGGAATCAATTCGAAAGTTGTTAAGTTGTTTAGTGTCTTCGATTTAGTAGGAAATGACACTTCATGTGCAGGAATAACCTGACCGAGAAACAAAATTTCATTGCATACGCTTGAACTTGACACCGTCGCTTCGGTCGCAAATCGATTCTCCTTAACGGAGCAATGATGCAAATCGCACGAAATTATATTCATAATTTTCGCTTTCGATTTAAAACCTAAACCAAACGTGAAAATTGTGTATGTAAGTTGGTGCGATTAGCGTCATTGCTCCTTCAAGAAGAAACGATTTGCGGCCAAAGCGACGGCAACAAGTTCAAGCATATGCAATGAAATTCTGTTTCTCTGTCTTTATCATGTTGTTTAATTGCGATTTCCAGACATTTTTCTCATGGAAATTTTCTCTGTATCGAAATTAACAATATAGTAGCAACGGGTATTGAACAAATTTAAATTAACTTTTCGCTTCCAGTTCAGGCTATTTGTGCACATAGTGTATCATTTCTGACTAAACAGGGGAGACTGAATATATATCTATGTAACTTTTGACAAATACGTCCAATAGTTTCTGAAATATGATCGCTAATGTCCGCATGTCTTTCTAGTAGCCTTGCAAACTCCCATCTTGTGTAGCGCATGCTCACTTTCTTATGTGTAGACACATAAGAGGATAGAAAAGGAGTCGGCAAAAATGGCGTCACTTGAAGCCGTTCCTACTCCCTCCCTGCATCTGCCATATTTGGCACAGTCTCCTATTGGAGACTTCTGACTGCTATCAGTCAAAGGCAAATATGACGGACGCAGGAGAGGGGGAAAGAACTCGTTTGTCGGCTTCAAAACTTTCCACAGGAAAAGATTGATATGTCGACTTTTACTATTCTACCTTTCTAGTTAAACAACAACGTTATAACTATACCTACACTTGTTCAAAAATTAAATGTTTGCATAGCTTATATGCTTTCCAACAAGTAGATATAGGGTGAGATAAGGTAGGTGGTACTAATTTTGGTCATGTTTCTTTGTTTGAATTTCTAGTTTCTTTCATCATTGATATTTCAGTGTGAAATGCGATGCATAGTTACACATACATAATTTCAAGTACAATTTATTAAAAAAACAGAAAAAAGGAACGTTACTTATTTAATCCCAAATCGTTGCAAAGAGACGCAAAAGATACCATCGATTGGGAATTGGGCCTTCTTTCTTTTTTCTGATAAAAAGTTTAATGGACTGTAGTTATATTGAAACCGAAATAAAATTGAAAATTTTCAATGTCAATACCCAAATTGATATGAAATTTGGAATCTACGATAAATTTTAGCATTATATGCAAAATTTCATGTTGTTCATTAAAGAAGTTCAGTAATTACATAGGCTCACCACACAAAAAAATAGTCTCCACTAGAAATATCTCCTTAATGCTATATGACATTTTCTCTAGCGTTGAATTTGGTGCAAAAATGATTCCACAAGGTTCAGCAGATACGCCAAATTTAGTTGACATCACTCTCTCACGAATAGACTATTTAAGGACACCAAATTGCTAAAACGCACTTTTGGGAGTTTTACTCGCTATTCCAACTAGACGCACACCTTTTCTATTGGGATGAGATCGGGTGATTTAGCGGGACAGTTGAGGCGCGATAGGGTACCTGGGTGTTCATTAAATCAGCCAAGTATGCAATCACACATATGAATCCATCAGTTTTAATCTTAGAGAAACGGGTTCTCATACACTATAAAAAATTAGCAGTAAACTGTCAGTAATTCGACCGTTTGGGTAGTTAACGCTTACTTCACCGTAATATTTATCGATCCTGACTGATGAGAATGCTTCATAATATGGTAGTATTTACAAAAACGGTTGAATGACTGAACAATTTGTTGAAGCTTTTGAACAGCGTAATAAATGGCAGGATTTACTTGTAAAATACACGGACTTACGAGTCACTGCGCTTTTACAGTAGCATTTATATAAAAAGATGAAACAAATTTTTGTCTATCTAAAAACACCGACCTCGTGATATTCCATTGATATTCTCCGTTAAAATAAATGCAAATGGCTAGTTTTATTATCGAAAAAATTGAATTACTCAAAATTTGTTATTTATATCTGTCGCGGGAATACAAATTTGTTTCATTCTTAAACTAATTTTGTTTGCATGAATTGCTTTTCACTTCGATGATGTTAAAATCTTCTCTAAATTGTCTTATTTAATAAAGAGTTTTGTTTAAATAAATCAATACTTAATTATATAAATTTGCTAGGAATTTGTTCTTTCATTATTGTCAGTGACTTAATTTACGGAAAAAAATTTCGACCGTAAGGAAATTATCGAAAAACAAATTTTTCCCAAATGTGGAACAACATGTTATTAGCGGCTGCATTGATTTCCGAACCTTATATTAACACCTATTCAAATCACTGAATAATAGTTTTAAGTTTCAAAGAAATTTGCATTTCTAATTGTCAGCTTATGTTTGAATCGAAACCCTTTAATATTTGTCAAAGTAATCCATTATTCAGTGTACAATTATCAGTTATTTTAAATTGTTAAAAGTATACTTATTTTCCATTTTTATCTACATGGTATATTCAACAGAACTGAGCATTTTAAAAAGGCAATAAGAAGTAAAAGGTGACAATTATTGAAGTTTTCTTTGCAGGCGATCAATATGAAAAGTCGGAAAATGTTTAATACGCTTCATTGATTTATTTCTAAATACTATCAATAGATGTCGCTGCGCTATCTCAGACTGCTAGAACGCTCAAACTAATGCATGAAAATGGATCAATGTTCACCCGGAATTTAACCTTCATTCTCTTTAGCTGCTGCAACACCAAAAAGAGAAAAAAAAAGAGTAATTATTTTCAAAATTGCGAGGTTATTTAAACGATATTTAGATTCAGATAATTCAGTTAATTCAGTGATGATTAGAATTAAAACAAGTTGGAAATTGTACGTCAAACGTTACAAACGAGGTGCGTTCGTACGCACGTTTTAGAATTAAATTCATGATATCCCGTGCGTAGAACGGGTTAAACAGCTAGTTAAGTATATATTTTATGACACTGTTCATACAAATATCTTAACTAGTTATATAAATATTCAGATATATATGTATCAGCTAGTTATATAAATATTCAGATCTTGATGATTTTTAATTCTGTGAAATGAATTATATCGTCTGCAGATTAATTTCTGTAATAAAATAAGTATCTCGGTCGCTTGACGATTTAACATCCATCGGAAGCTCCTATAACAAAAAAGCACCGATTTAAAAAAAAAAATCAAATTTCTTAATAAATATTTTTATTAGTATCTCCTAAAGTTTTGATTCGATTTTAATAAAATTTGGAATGTCTCGACAAAATTCTGCAAAGATAATATATTTTAAATTGCAAACCATTTGGTTGGGTAGTTTTTGCGTTGTTATATGCGGACAGACAGACAGACGGACGGACAGACAGACAGACAGACAGACGGACGGACAGACGGACGGACCAAGCGACGACTATAGGTGCTACGTATTTATATAATTACGAACGCACCTAAAAACAGTGTTTCATGTGGAAGACTTAAAAATAACAGCTTCTTTAAAAGCATAGTTGTTTATTCTAAATAAGATGACAGATAATAAAACAGCATAACTTCGCTGTTAAATGAACAAACTAAAGAAAAAATAATACTAATATGCAGCTACATTCTAAAAACAACCAGCATTACAAGCAGGAGGAAGAAAAAGCAAAAACATCCTGGAAAGTCCAGCCTTTTAAACACACCATCAGCTAATGTTTTGCATAAACATGTTGCCATTTAAAGATACACAAATTCGTATCTGAAACGCCGTTGGCTACGTATACAGCAAGTTGTGATTAGCCGACTACGGTGATTAACGCGATCCTGAAATCACAGGTTACTTACTGTTACCAAGTAACGTATTTTCAATTGAAGATCGTGAACAAAACGTTAGCGCTGGCCGTTTCAGATACGCAAGTATGTTTATTCTAGAGACGTTGAAAAACCGAAATGCATTAATGAAAAACTAAATACCTTTACTTTAAATTTAAAGAAAGCTTTAAATTAAGGATTTATTAAAGATGCATAACAAAAATAATCTTAAATAATTATGTAATATGCTGAAAAAAATTGTAGTATAATATATTTTTTAAGTAAAAGTCTCATATTAGAAGTGTTTTCTTGCGGAATAATAAAAAAAAAAATATTGCGTTTTATGAGCAAATAGAGGACTGCTAACCTCTTGAGCCACCGCAAGCCAGAAATAAAAATTGATATTTGGTCGGCTGATAATGCAATGTTAATATATTTTTCTAGATATAAATGTAATTAAGATTTTGAAATATTTAAGAACATGACAAAATACTTTAAAATGTATTTTAAAGTATTTTTAAACTAACTTTTTTCAAATTAAAAGTCTCATAAAGATGTTCTCAAGCATAATCTTTGTATTTAATATTATTCATTAAATGTAACTTCGTATCTTGGTATAATCCACATGTTTCCCTTCAAATAAATTAAATCTTTACAGAAACAAACAGTTACTTATCAAATCTAATGAACATTGTAACTAAAGAATGCTTAGTTTAATAGCAAATTAAAGTAAAACTTACGTAAAACATTTTGTCGAAATATCAATTAAATTACAGATAAACTAAGATTTTGCTTAAATAATTATTTTATTGCCTTTACAATTTATTCTAAATATACGTGTCAAAAATGTCAATCAGGGTTTGTACGCCTCAGGGGATTTGAATTACAGATTTTTCTTAAAGTAATATTTAGTTTATTTAATGAAAATATTCTTACTTAAAACTTACGCAAAAAAAATTGTCGAA
Source organism: Maratus michaelseni (assembly GCA_963931845.1). Classification (NCBI taxonomy): domain Eukaryota; kingdom Metazoa; phylum Arthropoda; class Arachnida; order Araneae; family Salticidae; genus Maratus; species Maratus michaelseni. The sequence goes on along the minus strand of OZ007599.1, from coordinate 152,162,894 downwards.
ATATCAATTAAATTACAGATAAACTAAGATTTTGCGTAAATAACTTTTTTTTTAAACTTTTAAAGTTTATTCTTAATATACATGTCAAAAATGTTAATCAGGGTTTGTACACCTCAGAGGATTTGAATTACAGATTATTCTTAAAGTAATATTTAGTTTATTTAATGAAAATATTCTTACTTAAAACTTACGCAAAAAAAAATTATCGAAATATCAATTAAATTACAGATAAACTAAGATTTTGCGTAAATAACTTTTTTTTTAACTTTTAAAGTTTATTCTTAATATACATGTCAAAAATGTTAATCAGGGTTTGTACGCTTCAGGGAATTTGATTACAGATTTTTCTTAAAGTAATATTTGGTTTATTTAATGAAAATATTCTACGTTTAAATATGACGGGCATTACTTTACAAAAATCTGGTTTTCAAAATCCTTGAATCCCCTGAGGCGTATGAATCCAGCTCAGTATATATAATATTAATATTAGTCTATCATGTTTCACTAGAAAATCATATATTTATACTTTAGTAAAAATTAATTGATTATACTTTAATAATCACAGTTAAGAGATAAGACCATTAAATTGAAAGTACGTGTTCATTTAATAAGTTTTGATCAAGTAAAAGAAAATCTTAAAATACAGAGATTTGCTGTACTATTTGCTTAAAATACAGTTATTTAGATAAAAATCTAAACCACTTGCTGCTTTCTGTGCTTAAGTCAGAAATTAATTCTTAATTCATATGATATTAATTCTTAATTCTTAATTTTCATTTGTCTTAAATAATAAAAAATTAAATTGTTTCAAATGACTTTTAGGAATTTAATAAAAAAATATAAAAGTGAACAGGAAACACTTTTTTTTTCCTTCAACAACAAATGTTTTGTAAGAATCAAGAAATGTATCTTTTTTTTCTTTTTTCTTTTTTACATTCCTCACATAAATTGAAATATTTTTTTCTATGAACTTCATATTGAATTAGAAAGAAACAAAACCATGCTGAAAGCAGAATGACGTTTAATTTAAAATGAATAATTTAGGAATGTAAGAAATGAAAACATTGCTTTTGCTTTATTTGAACAATTCATTATCTCAAAGAAACTATAAACGATTCTATTATTCATTAAATGAAACTATTCACTTTCTTGAAAGTAAACATGGTAAATTTTAATTCTTTATTTTGTTTTATTTTACCTTGAACAACTGAAAACGCCATCTGTCCTTATAAAACTAGAAAAATTTCGATCTCAATAAATCAGAAATTGCAAATTAAATGTGTGAAAAACTGAAAACACTATTATATTGATTTTGCTTAAATAAAATGGTAAACGGAATATTTTGTTCGGTTGGAATATATAAATCAAAATGATATTTCAGCACACACCACAGATGAAAATAACTGAATCAGCTTAGAATAAAATTTTAGAATCATTCTCCGAAAAATAAAAATAAGGCAATGTTTGACTTGCAGTCAAATGTAAATAAAAGTATGTTACAACAATGCATTCTAAGATATTTTGCATTTGAAATTTGAGGCGTTTAGCAACAAAGTGGTTTAAGTCCATTGTTTCGTTCAAACAAGTTTGAGGTGAATTCTTGTTCTATCTATACTAATAAAAAAAAAAAATTTGTCTGTCTGTGTGCGTGTGTGTATGTGTGCGATGGCTAGGAAAATCTACCATACGTAGAGGTCTGAAAATCTGGATGAGGATAGTCCAAAGTAGGTCCTAATGCAATTGAGGCTCAGATTTTCCATTTTTTGATAATGAGTCGAGTTATTAACTAAACCCCGCAATTAAAAAGGTTGGTCGAGAAAAAGTCGTATCGGTGCGTGTCAGACGCCCCCATTCCATAGCGCCGAAGCATATAAGAGCCGAAAGTGAGAAAGCGGCTTCCCCCAACACATACACGTTTTTCGAAACGCGCATCGTTCGTTTCGAAACCCTTTATATACGATCCTATTCCGCATCTCCGTTCAAAATACGGAAAAACAAGACACATTAAATTACAACTACGTTCTTTAAGCTTTCTAACGGAGGAATCCGTTTCTAAAAATACTAAAGTTAACCTTATCAAAAAAATTAATTAAGAAACCTAGAATTCGTGTTTTTTCGCTCGGTTTTCGAAGCCCGCGCCGGCGAAACTTTTCAAAATATACAAAAATCAATTACATCAAATTAAAGATCGTATATTTTGATTTTAAACGCCGTAATTAATGTAGAAAAATATCAGTGTTAACCCTGTCAAAAAATGTTTCCCAACAGCCGTTTCGGTGTTTTACGCGATTTTTGCAATCTTTAAAAATCTGCTTCTGGGCTTCTGATCAAAATGCGAAAAAACTAAAAATACCAGATTATATCTACGTTCAGTTTTCTTTCGAATGTAGTAATTCGTTTCGAAAAATATGATTATTACCCCTTTGAAATAAATTCGTTTGCAAAACTCACTTTTGTGACTTCCATTTTTTCTGCGATGTTTAAAATTCTGCATCGGCTTCGTAAATCCCAATACGAAAAAAAAAAAATGCCAAACCATATCTACGTTTATTTTTCTTTAAAACGACGTCTTTGGTTTAATTTTTTTTTAATATTAACCCTTTCAAAAACGTTTGTTTCCAAGTCACTTTCGTGAATTCCGTTTTTTTTTATCTGCAGTGTTTAAAATTCCGCATAGGCCTCGGAAATCAAAATACGAAAAAACGCTAAATACCAGGCCACATCAACGTTCATTGTCCTTTCTAAAAATATGAATATTAACCCTTTGAAAAAAAATCGTTTCGATTGTCACTAACGCGAATTTCATTTATTTCTGCGATGTTTAAAAATCCGCATCGGTTTCCGAAATCAAAATACAAAAAAATCTAACATGCCAAACCATACCAATGTTCATATACCTTTAAAACGACGCCTTCCTTGTCGTAAAAGATCAATATTAACTGTTCGTTTCCGTAAGGCACTTTCGGGAATTCCGTTTTCTCTGCACACTTTAAAATTCTGCATTTAAAAAAATAAAATCATTCAACATTTATTTTAGATATATTTAAGGCTATTATCATGGGCTCGGGCAACGGAGGGTGTGTCAGATAGTAGCTAATAATCTGTACTGTGCGCTTAAATTACGTGGTAGGGTTAAAAATGTGAGCAACATAATAGCGATAGTCACCTATGATTCTGAAAAAAATGCATGAAATCCCATTAAATTTACATTCGAATATTTTTGAAAATGTTTTATGGACTTGATCCATATTGATGCTAAACGATTCATTTGTATGATTTATGTCTAGTTTCGTAAATATACATTCTTTCTACAATAAAATAACATTTAAAGCATTAGTAGAAGAAAGAAATATTTCTCTAATAATGAAGTAATAACTTTGAAAAAATCAGTGAAGCTAAATAGGCATCAAAGTTCATTCTGACGAAGACTTTCAAAAAGTGTACAAAAAATCAGCTGTCTTAAAAAAAATCTAATTTACATTATTATAGCTATCAAATTCTACGATTTTTGGCCATCAGTATTTCAGAACATTAATCTTCGATTTATTTAATCACAGAAATTTCCGATTATTTTGTTTATCTACGTCGATCCGGAACAAAATTTGCAGATTTCTACCTGCGATAGATTTCCCTAGCCATCGTTTACAACGAAACAAACAAAGAAACATGCACACACATATACTCAGACAAAAACTTTCTTTTATTAATATAGATCACTATTTCTATTAATCGCGATTCTTTGGAATTTCATGATTGTTTTTTCCCTTATGGTTACTCCCCCCCACACCATATATATAGGGGAAGTTCGGGTATTATGAATTACCATTTACGTTTTAGGCAATATCACAGCTCGACATAGTTTAAAACCAGAAAACCGAATACAACCACAAAATTCAACTATTTGTGATTAGTTATTTGTAGACAAAAATCATTTTACGAAATTTCATCATATGCAAACAAATAATAATAATGAAAAATGTTTTTAGAGGGTATTATAAGACAATCGGGAAATGTAGAATAGGGAGTTAAAAATGAAGAAAATTAACAGAATTTGGCAAAAAAACAGATGTAATGGTATCAAGAGAGCATGATCAAAATATAGTATCTAGGTAGTCAGCCAGTATACTACAGTTCATACTTCAAATTTACACAAATAAGAAATATGAGGATCTATCTTTGCGCCACCATAATCCTGGAGCACTATGAAATATTGGCATTCTATATAACACGACATCGCCTGTTTGGGAAAAAATTACTCTATGTTTATTGGTCTAAATCGCGAGCTAAAAAACGAAACTGCTAGTATTTCGGTGTACATTAGGGTTAATTTCAATGTAAAAATATTACTTCTAATAAAGAATAAACAATATTTAAAAATTATCTCCTTAAACTTTCCAAAGACTAAAAACGAATATTTATTCACACAACGCGCCCTGACGCCAACCGGCGTTCTGGTGGGCATTCTGGAAACGTTCTTAAGTCTTTTATGATATTGTCGCTTGATGGCAGCACTTTACCAAACAGCACCCTTGGTATTCCATAATACCCGAAGTTTCTCTACATATATATATGTGTGTTTGTGTGTGTGTGTGTGTGAACAATGATGTTAGGGTCTCCCAGAGATTTTGTAGTGCAGCCAGTGACAACACTTCATCCGTGTATAAGTATGTCGTTATTGTACTTTTTATGCCAGTTGCAGTTGACACTCAGTACCGAACCATCTAAACATGTGATGACTACTGTATTTCATTTAGATGCATCGATCCAAATACTTTGATAACTGCCGAGATATACCCTTTGTTAGCGATTCAGTTTCCCTTCGTCAGTTCATCATAAAATAGTTATGAATTCAAATGGTTTACAAATTTCTCCTTATTATATATCTCTGTAATCAATAAAAGTTTTTCTTATCTGTATTATATTATTAAATATAATACAATTATCATCACTTTAACCAATATACATTCAGAAGACTTCTTAAGGGAAACAATTCTCAACTAAAATTTTATCATTTTCATTTTCTTTTTCAATCCATCAACAGGTAAAGCAATAAAAATTTCCTTTTGATTGATTTTATTTTTTTTCTACAAATATTATCTACTCATGATGATTTATGAATATTCAGCGTTTTCTGGCACTAAAAATGCGTTTTTACAATTGTAATGCCAAAAAATGTTGAAAATTAATACAAAGCACCATAACTCTGTAATGTTTTTGGTTATATACAAAAGCTTTTATTGTTTTGTTTGTTAGAATATAAAGATTTTTTTCTCTAAAAATAATTTATAAGACATCGCATAAAAAATTTAAATGTCGTAACTGTTTGAAAAATAATTTATTCACGTAAATGGCTTTTGCTATCATGAAAAACAATATTTGACACTTTTTTACATTTAGAACTGCATTTCTAAAACTAACGGTTTATTAATTAGCTTTTGGACAACGACAGGAGGGGATACGTAGTATAATAAATCAAACCCACGAAAACACATAGAAAACCCTGGTTGAATTCAGAATCTCCTTCATTCTGAAATCGCTTTAAAAGATTTTTATTGGTAGTTTCATTAGTAGGAAAAGCTACAGGAGATGAATTTTCACATTTAAAATAACAAAATTTGCAAAATAGTTTTGCTAGCAAATTTTCCACACTACAGTTTTATACTAGACTACAGTTTAACTATTATAGAATCGCATAGCATTATTGATAGTCGTTATTTTGCTTCATTGTTTTCATTTAAAAATGGTCAAAGGATCGCTAAAATAAAAAGTGTAAATTTATAAGCTTCAACCAAAGCGACTGATAAATGATCGGCAGATTTGTAAAAGTTTAAAGTTAAAAACTATTTTTGAAGAAGAAGAATATAAAGTAACATTGTAAGTAGTTTAAAGTATAATTAATAATGTAGTCAAGAAACACGGGGATTTAAACGATTACGAAACATAAAATTTCGATATGTACTGTCGTGGAAAAAAAGTGAACACTCCCACTAACTCTGGAACAAATTATCGTAAAAGAAAGTTACTGGTACCAAACGTTTGGAAATAAAGTCTACTTTTAAATGATGCATATGTAATTATCTTTTCTACATTTCAAAACTAGTCCAAACTTTGCTTTTTTCAATGATAATACTCAATTTTGACACGATATTTTAAATTTTCGGTTCAAACTATGCATAGATACCTAATTTCAAGTCATGTGGATGATAAGTTTTTGAATTGCAAACATTCAAAATTTAGAGCTTCTAATGTTAAATTACATTTTGATACTTTTATTAATATCTCATGAAATTATAATCCTAATGTGGTAATTTTTTGTTTGGTTATAACACTAACAAACTCAAGCATAAATACGTTGAGTTTGTAATTTTTATAATTTTATAATATGAATTATGAAATTTATATTTGAAAAAATTATGAATTGCAATCTACAATTTTTTTGATGGATTTACATTTATGATGTCCTGCTTTATGAGCATTTAAAATTTAAAATTTGTCTTCAAAGTAGTTGTCAAATGATGCTCAAAACACGACAAGATTTTTATTGTTGTTATTAGAATAAGATTTTTGTTTTCATTTTTACTTTTTCTGTGTCTGCTTATAATTAAAAAAAAATCGTATTTGCATGAGATATAATTTTACGTCAGTTATGTAAATTAATTTCGCTTTTATTTTTAAATTACAAAGCCGGTTTTTAAAAAATGAACAGTCCTACCTTAGACAAAAAATCTTACTCATTACTTTTGTTACCTTTAATTTAATTTCTAGCTTCTTATCCAGCCTAATAAACCTATTTTATTTTTTTTGCGGTACATATGTTTGAAGTACAGTTTCTTATAAATGCATATGTGTTGTGTATGTGCTGAAAGTTTAAAAAAAAAATGCCATTAGCAATCGACTTAAGATTTATATTCAGACTGAAAAGCAATTTGTCTGTGTTTTTTCTACATCGTTTTTTACTGCTTCGTAGTATTTTTATTCTAAATTTTGTATTCGCCGATTTTCTTCATATATAAATTTAGAAAAGAGCGAGTAAGATAAATTCCAAATCTGAGAAAAAGAATTATAGAACAACCTATAAAATTCCAATCACATTCACATATTCGAAAACTATTTTAATCGGACCTTATATTTATTTTAATCGGATAACTTAAAATTGTTTTAAACATTATAAAATGAATATTGAAAAGAATTTTACCGTATATAACAATAGCCGAAACATATTAAGCAATAAAATGATTATATTGGCAAAAAATAATACATTAATGTAGAAATGATTTAGTCATTCTGTACCAATTCAACAATCGAGTACTGAACTTCAATTTGGATACGGTCCCTAAAATAGGCCCATTTTAAAATTATTAATTTCTCTTAAACTAGAAATTGCACGAAATTTGGTATCTAGGCATAGTTTGAACTGAAGTTTTAAAATATCTTGTCCAAATTGTCTCTTGCCTTTGAAAAAAACAAAGTTTGGGTTTGTTTTGATATGTAAATGCCTCCCTAAGAAAGTTTTATATACATAATTTAAAAGTAGACTTTATTTTCAATCATTTGGTACAAGTAACTTTCTTCTACAATAATTTGTTGCAGAGTTAGTAGGGGGTGTTCGATTTTTTCCCCACGACTGTACCCTTTATTATTTCTTGATTGCGGTGCTTAACGCTTAAATTTACATTAAAAGGAAATCATATCCTAAAAATCCTTCGAACATACGACAAATTTGATTACAAATGACATTCATTAGCAAAACTATTGGAAGCATTTGAAAATGTTTCATTTCATTATGTCTTTATGCAAAAAAACATGTTATCAATCAAGGTCATTAAATGAAGTATAATTGTTACTGAAGTATTATGTGTTTTGGTAGTAAGAATTGAATCAGCATAATACTGCAGAATTGTTTCCTTATCTTTCAAAAAACATACTAGTAACATGTTAAATTAATATGTATGTTAAATGAGTATCGAACATATTAATAAGAGATCTGGCCCGACCCTAACCTTCAAACACCGTCATATATTTGGAATCTATATCTGAAGCCGAACATACACACACCGGACAAAAAAAATAGAACATAGATAAATGATAATGATTAATTTTTGACGGTGATAAATAACACTATACTCGGAACTCCAAAAAAGTTATAAGCGGATCGAGAAATGTCTGTCATAAATTATTTGTGACAGTCGAGTTGCTTAATAATTGTTACTTTTGCATGTTGTAAGATGGATCAAAATAAAGACGTAATTGGCTGGCAAAAAAAGAGTAATTGCTTATCGGTGTTCCAAAAGTCATGATGATGAAGAAATAGCTGAATTTGCTCGTGTATTACATAATACGCTGATACATCTTTTTATCCAGTGGAAAGAAACACAGTCGACATGGAATCAGGGTATGAACTGTGGCCGAAAAAAAATACTCACTTTTCGGGATCGCCGATGGTTGTCACATTAAGTGCTAAAAAACCGATTTCGAACAAGGCGGCAATTGCTGAAAAACATCAATTTTGGGTCACACATTTCAACTTAGCGAACTTTGTGGAGGGAACGTCATAATATGGATATATGGAGCACAGTCTCTTGGACATTACTCATGATAACTTGTGCACACATAAAAGTATGTCTCCAGTGGGCTAAATTTCATGGAAACTGTATTGTAGAGGGAAGTAAACTAGTGATCTGGTCCAATGCGTCTAGTTTGTGCTTCTACAGTAATGATGCCAGACATTGGGTGCATCACAGGACGAATGAGGCTTTTCATGAGGGATGTTTTCAAGATGTGGTACAAGAACAAGATGCGTCTGTAATGTTCTGGGGATGTTTTACATACATTGAATTCGATCCCCTTGTCGAAGTTAATAAGATACTAAATGAGCAAGGCTGCATTCAACTATTGGATGAACAGATATTACCTTTCTCATTCCACATTTGTGAAAATCCACTTATGGACAAACGATTTTTCCAGAATGATAACTATCACGTTCACTGAGTAAAAATTGTTACTGACAATTCCACAAATACTGGCACTCCAAGAACTCTATCATAATCAAAGGTCATCAAAGTCCCCAGATTTGAATCCATTAAAAATCTGTGGGACTATCTAGAATAGCAAACGAAATGATATGCATTCTATCCTAGCAATGTCAAATATCTCCAGGAACAACTGGTGACAAAGTGGATTCAAATCACAGTATTTTTCATTCAATTCCACGACTCATTTCAGCTGTTATTAGTGTAAAATGGGGGCCAATAAAATATCAGTTTATACTTATGACATGGGTCTCATTTTTAGCCCGGTATGTGTATTTGCCTCTTAATGCAACTCACTATTTTCAATACTTTACGAAATAAACTCGCAGTTATATTACTCCAATAAGCTTACGGTAGATGACAGAATGATTTCTGCACCGAATAGAGTCCGTGTGCAATAGGGCGTTTGTTGACACAGCCAGCTGTTAGTCAGAAAATCAGTTATAGTGTAGCAGTGCTGGTTTAATTTTAGTTTAGTTATATTTTATTAATTTTACCTCCGTCAAATTAACTGATATTGATATCATATGAGTTGAAAATTTCCAAACTGAGTGAAAAAGTGTCCAAAAAAGTCAAACCAGGAACCTTTCGCGTACCGTGCAACGCTTTGTTAATTGAGCTTTCTGGACAACTCTGACAAGTTGTTCAGACAGTCGTTTGACACTGTTGCCACTTGTGTGCCAGATTAAATGTTTAACACGATTGGCGACGATTTTAAACTACCGATCATAGGACAGAGGTCAGTTTTTGCTCCAATTAGTCTACGCCGTAAACTCTATTAATATCCACTAGCTTTTGCTTCTTCAAGGCCTAGTACTCATTATTAAAGACTTTTTCGCCTTTGTATTTCAAGTTAAACTGAATAAACCTCTTAAGACATTCCTGGTCATAATATTTTTCAAAAACGCGGTACAGCCTTACGGTAATAGTAATTTTTGCAGCACTTTTGATGTGCTATCCAATGGTATGAGCAATATGTCAAAATTGGACTGTGGTGGATTTCCTTATGGAAATGTGGGATACTGTTTTTACTTCTTTCAAAACAGGACTGTGTACTTTTGCTTGTTGCAAATATTTTCAATTGTTACATTTAATAATTTTATGCTTTTACGACATTTAGTCAAGAAATTAATTTCCCCATTTTATTACTGATTTTTATTGCAACACATTCAAACTAATTTTTCCTGACGTCATAACTTCTAAATTTTTTAAGCAATTAAACATTTTAATTTTATTTTATTTTGCTTTCAAGCTAAGTAAGTTCAAATATCAAGGTATTATCACAAATAAGTTTTTGAATCACAAATAAATATATCACAATAAGTTAATACGTTTATCACAAATAAGTTCAAGTATCAAGCTATCATATACAAGCTATCTATATTAAGTTCAAATACATATATATGCCGACATGGAGAAATGAAAAAAATGAGGCTAGAATTTATATCATTACGAATTAAGTAGTTTTAATTTTTCAAAATTCTTAGTATCATGGAAACATAAATTAAATAAAAACAACATTGAAGTAAGTATACACAGGGTATTGGAGGAATTGGTAAAGACTGGAGGAATATGTTTAAGCGAAGGAGAATAAAGCGGTGAGGACAAATTCTATATGAGCTACTGATGAATAAGCGATCACATATTTTAGGTATTTTTGTCGGATGCAATTTATTCTGGTCGTGGTAGCTCCAATTAATCTGATTCTAATAATTCAATAATAGAAATCCTTTGATTTACTTCTTTGTGTTCTATTAATTTATGTTAATAAGCTTAGTCTCGGTTTAAATTTTTAAGGTAGGAATAACCGTAAAAATAAATAGTGAAAAAGTTATCCATTACTTACAACTGAGCAATGAATGAGCTCGCAGCCTCCGCGGTCGTCCGATATATTAAACGCCCTAGTCCTCCTGAAACTGCTGGTTGATTTTCGAAAAAAAATTTCGCACGTAATTTAGGGTCATTTACTTATTTATAGATTTCCGCTTTAGGCTGACTCTTGACCTGGACATATAACACACCAGGGTCCTTCGCAAATGAAGCGGAATTCAGCAAAGAAAACTATGATCCTTCTTAGATTGTAGTGCGGTGGAGATGAAAGATTACTTTCTTTCTTGTTTACAGAAAACTTACAGTTGCTTATTTTAAAATTACATAAGTTTTGACTAAAAACTCATTAGCAATGAAAGCAGAGTATCATTTATTTAACATAAAAATATTTATCTAAAGCAAAAATTAACTTGCGGTATTTACAGGGATACATTGTATCATTTTGTTGAGGAAAAGTGCTACTTTTATTTATTCAGCAAAGAAGAAAATCTTATCGAGATTTAAATCCATTTCAAGAAGTTTATAAAATTCATAATAATAGCATTAGAAGAAAAATATTGCAAAAATATTAAAGGCGTTATAAGATCATTTCAAATATCTATATATACCAAAATGAAGGAATGAAAAAAAAGAGGATAGAATTTATATCATTACGTATTAAGTAGTTTTACTTTTTACCAAATTCTTTGTATCATGGAAACATGAGTTAAATAAAAATAACACGGCTCCCACTGCTTTGTCTTTTAAATATCGGCAATTCCGGAGAAAAAATTACGTGTTAGATTTTTACAACATTTGCAATAAAAATAAAACTTTTTCGTAGGTTTCTGTGAAATTTCAAAGTGAAATTTTAAAAGAATATTTTTGTTTGAAAAATTGGTATTTAAAAAACAAGCCGAGTGGGAGCCTATATTTATATATTTTTCCTACTTTCATCAACAATATGTTTAAGAAACAAAAATATTAAGCCATCGAAAAGAAAAGAAGTAATATAAGGCTTTAAATTACCTTTTTGAGTATGTTTTAAGCGGTTTATATAACGAAAGTACAGAAGATTAAATATAACAGCTATCATGTTACTCATTATTATTTAAAGAAAAACAGGTAAGCAGTGGAACATAAGCTTTTCCATTCCTGCATAAATTTTTACTATGACTTTAACATAAATATCTGAATTTATTTTTATTCGTCTTTAAAACATACTTTTAATAGACAAAAGGCTTTTAAAATTTACTACATTATCAGAATTTTTTAGGTATAACATAATTTAAGCATGTATATCCATTATATTTTTTTATCACATTTCGTTTTATAAGCATATTTTTTAATTATATAAAATTAATGAAACGGGAAAATGCTGAACGTTACCAAAATAAAGCATGATTAAAATGCGTCACCTTTTTTTACTTACCCATCACACGTAGTATAGGGTAAATCTTGTAATCGTTTTGAAAATCGAAAAAAAAAAATTAACGGATTTACACGTTTCAGACACTGGAGATTCCGAAAAACTTATTTTTAGAAAAAAACATTTGCCGTCCGTCTGTGTGTGTGTGTGTGTGTGTGTGCGTGTGTGTCTGTAAACGCTCTATCTCCCGAACAAATTGAGATAGAGACTTGAAATTTGGTATGTACTGAGTATGTAATAATGGGGAGAAGCTTATTGAATTTCAGTAACATCGATTATCCGGAACTATTTTTTTCGGACTCTCGAAATATTCGCTCTGATAAAAGGTATATAAAATTTTTCGAAATTGTTTATTTTAAGGAGTGAATATAAAATACAATGAAAAAACTTAAATTTTGCATAAAGAATGAAGTCGATCGGATAATGAGTTGCCGAGATATTTGTAATCCTAATTTCAAAACTCTTTGATTTTTCATCACCCTGTATTTCATCCAAATTTCAATTCAAAGATATATGTTAATTGAAAATGAGACGATTAATCCGACGCAATAAACCGTTAGTTAATATAATTATCAGTTTTGGAGTTATAGAGCATTTAAAGTTTACGTCGTCATCAAGCCAGGATTTTATTCGAACTGCAATGCATTTTATAAATAGTTTGCACATGTTTTATTTTCATATTTTATATTAGGCATATCCATGATAGGTAAGTATTACAGTGGCCCCAACGACTAGTTCTGTAAGGAATCAATTATTGTTCTTCAATTTAATATTTTAATTTAACTTACAAATCATCAAAGCATTTAATTTCAGAAATTCCACCAAGCGTAATTTTATGTATTCCACCAAGCGTAATTTTATTTATCGACGCAATCCGCATATGCAAAAATCCAGATAACTGGAGCAATCTTCAATAAGAGATCATGTTGTGAGTTTCTCTAATATTACTTGTGTTTAATAAAAAATACGCCTAAAGCAAAGACGACAAACCTGCGTGAAAGAATAGGCATGGCACCATTATTCATAATTTGGCACCAAATTTGGCAATAATCAATTTGGTTATATTGATTTGGTTATACATTTGGTTATAATTTAAAATACATTTGGATATAATAAATGAATAAAACCATTTGGCACCATTATTTATGAATAGTTCTCTTTGCCTTATTCAATCGCATAATATTTTTCATTAAAAAAAAAGGTAGAAGAATAATTTTCCGAAATAATAAAGGTAATTGGCCTTCTGGCACTCGGGATTGCCGTCCCTAGTATGGTGAAAACAAAACCATTTCAACTACAAACAATTTAAAAAATACAATACAACATAGTTACCCTTCATTTTACATTTTTGATCCAGCAGTTCTAGGGAATAAATATCCAGACGTCTAAAAAATTTAATAACAAATTATATAACTCTTAATCTTTAATGTTTAAATAAGATGGCACAGACAGAGAATTCGGTTTCTGAAGATCTGCACGACTACTTTTAAATATTGAGATGAAACAGATATTTGCTACTGATCTCACTTATACTCATTTTACATGTTAGAGTATATTGTATTTGAAAGTAATGGAAATTAAATCATTGATTATTTCTTATAAGGGGCTTTGGATAAATTTTATATATGTGGTGAAAATGTGTTCTAAATCATTTTTGGATGATGCATAAGAACTCTATAATTAAACACTAATTAAAAAAAAATAATACTGCTAATAATACTGTTACGAAATTGTCAAACATTCAATTAATGTGGATTAACTATTGTCTGTTTTTGTCACTATATGTAAATATACGAGAAATATTTTTGAATAATGGTGGTATATTCTATAGCTGACAACATTTACCGTTTTTTTCAAATCATATAAAACCAGAAATTTTTATTAATAAAAGAAGTTAATAAAAACCACATAGAAAGAAAAATACACATTTCATTAAATCTTTTTTCTGTTTCCAATTACGTTTATTTGAATTTTAACATTTTGATTATGGGGTTGGGACACCGTATGTCCAGCGATTATTTATATTCTATTCGTACCGCTTTTTGAAAAATAAGATCTGCCATACACTTATACTAGGATATTTTCAAGACATATCTACCACTTTTTTTTGTAAATTTTGGTACGATTGAACATAAAAATAGTCGCCAGTCCTGGCCCATAATCAAAAGGTTAAAAAATGGAGGTTGACAGCTGTAATATTCTATGCAATCTAAAGAAATGTCTTTCTGGATGTTACCATTTTTCACCCTTTTCTTTTCACAGCTTTTCAAATCTTCTCCTAGCTTATACGGTATTGGATATCCGTGGCATGCTTTCAAGATGCAATCTAATCAAATATAGTTACAAATTATACAAGTGTAACATTGAAAAAAAACAGTTTTCAAAATTACCTTCCAATGTCAAAAAAGCAGTCGAATTATTTTTTGCAGTCCTGTGTATGATCAATAGATGTGGATATATAGTATGATAAAATTTAGTTCAGTTAGAATATTCACATTTAGAAATTTTCGCCAATCGATGGAAATGCACTCCAAATCTTTTGTACTGCCCTATATATTATCTGAAGACTTTTGTACACGCCACCCATTAAGCTATGAGGCAACTTAAAACTCACTCACAGCAATTACCAAACGTAAAAGACAATGTATCTTTTTTTGCGTAGCCCTGTATATGAATTTATTTATATACCACAAACTTCAATTAGTCTACTAAATATAGTTCAGCACGAAAATGCGTAAACACAATTAAAAACTACCCTTAAGCAATTCACTCCCATAGTCTGTAATACTTTCGAATTTTCTTGTCAGCCTTGTATATGATCAACCGAGTTTATAAACAAAGACGTACTATGAAAAAAAAAGTTAAACTTAAAAACGCATACCAAGGTGGAAACCGCACTTATCACACATAGACTGTAAATATCGCACATGTACATTAACCAATATCTTTTGTGTGTCTCTGTAAATAAACGCAATGCACACAAGAGAGCAATTTATAGTGCACATCAGTAATGCATATAATTTTCATTATGTTTGAAATAGTGAAATATCACTAAATTACACTGCAAACAATTTTTCCCCATAGAACGATGTGTAACAGAATTCTTTTGTTTGACCCTGTAAATGAATAATAAATGCTTTGCACCCCATATTCTACAAAAAGCATGTTTTAATGCGCTTCATAATTATATATCAGTTTCATTATGTTTTAAATGACATAGCGTCCTCAAAATGTACTTGAAACGATTATTCCCCAGTGACTGTAATGTAACGGAATAATTTTGACTGTCCCTATAAAAAAACTATAAATTCTACACACTTCAGTTGAAATAGGGAACATGCTATAGATAACGACAATAACATAAAAATATTTCAGGGCATTCCGAGCATATCTACGGGATTTAGACCACGGACAGACGGCAGACGGTAGAGAAACCGAAGTCATAAACACTTTTCAACTAGGTTGGAAAGTGTTAAAAACAAATAGTACATGAAATACTTGCTTTACTTCGACATCTATGCATGCACTCTCTTGATTCTTCACATGGTATTGAGGAGGTATTGTTCAATCGAATAACATTTCAGAATGTCCTATGTAACCTTAAAAGGGTCGACTAAAGCGCTTCTTAAGATCAATAATAAATGTTAAAAATTTCTTATACAGAATATCAATGATGAACCTGCCAAAAAATTATCGTATTAGTAAGTAAGGCTTTATTTTTAATGAAACCACACTTGTTTACATGTAATAACAATTAAATTAAATTAAAGTGGAATATCATTTGGCTATACATTGAACAACCGAGGTATATGTAAATATTTATTAATGTTTTAAACATTAAATTCCATGCGTATTATGTATCTTAGAATTCCATATTGATTTGTTATTTAATAATCTTATTTAATAGTAGATGAATTATGCATTATGGAATAGTCGGGTAATATGGAATACTAATGTTTCTCTTTGGTAACGTGCTGAAACCAAGCGGCAATATCATAAACAACATAAGAACGTTTCTAGAGTGTTTTTCAGAGCGTTCATTCGTCGGTTAGGCACCAGGGAGGCGTTGTGTAAATAAACATTTGTTTTTTGTGTTTGAAAAATTTCAAGAGGTAAGTTTTCAATACTTTTTATTCATTATTAGAAGTAATATTTTGACATTGAAAGTAATCATGATCTACACCAAATGCAGTTTATCATGTAAGGTTCATTTTTTAGTTCATGATTCATGGCAGTAAACAGAAGGTATTTTTTTTTCAAACAGACTGGATCGGGTTGTATGGAATACCAGAATTGAATATCCTTAACTGTACTGGCGAAGAGACCTATATATTGCTTCATATTGCTATTTTTACATGAAAACTAAACTATAGTAACTGGCTACCTAGATACTATATTTTAATCATGCTCCCTCGGTACTATTAAATCTGTATTTTTCCAAATTTTCTCGTTTTCTTCCTTTTTAACCCTTCATTCCATATTACCCAACTACCTCATAATACTTTCCAAAATGTTTTTCATTATTGTTATTTGTTTGCATGATGATGAAATTTTGTAAAATGACTTTTGTCTACAAATAGCTAATCACAGATAGTTGAAGTTTGTGTTCGGTTTTCGGGTTTTAAACAATACCGAGCTGTGATATAGCCTCAAACGTAAATGGTAATCCATAATACATGAAGTTCCTTTATATTGAATTCTTATATTTCTTTTGTGAACCTTAAAACAACGATTTTATATCATTTTTTTCATCCATTGAAATCTCTAATTATACACACACACACACACACACACATATATATATATATCATAATTACATGTCATACAATGATTTTTCAGTAGTGAGATTGCCTTAATGTAAAATTTATTCAAGTAATATTCAAGAAATATCGATAAATATTTAAGGCAATTAAAATAATATGCTTAAAAATGACAATATGTCTAGAATCGAGATTAAATATGGAATCGAGGAATTCGTTTTTTTTTTTGCCTCAGATTATATCACAATTATTAACCCACTTTTAACAAAGGAAGTTATAATTTTGTATTTTTTATGTATATCCACGCATAACCCTTGAACGGATGCGCTTCGATTTCTAAAATTATTTTTCGCTGGAAAGGACTCAGCGGACTATCTTTACAATTAGTATCTAAAATTGTATGCTTATTTTTATGCATATTTTCTTGTCTAGTTTTAACTTTATAGGCTAACTTTCGTAAACTTTTGCCAAATCGTTACAAAATTTGAATATGTTCTTAATGTACGCAGTACTACTTTTTGTTTTTAAATTAGTAGTCGCATTGTATAAAATGTTTTTAACAGGGACACGTCAAAATTTTTGATATCTCATAGTCTAGTGCGCGTCAGAATGAGTGATAGTGGCAACCATGGTGTTTAAATATTGGCAATAGTGAGATTATTTGCCAAAAGCACACTCTGTTGTGCCAAACCACTTTTCACTTATATACACCAAAAAGCGTGCAATAAATAAATTACAATATAATAAGATAAGAAACAATCCTTTGAAGTCAGTTTTATTTATTTTCTTTAAAATTACTTGTTCAAATGTCAAAGTATATTTTTAACGTAAGTATCAACAGTGAATGGTCAAAATATTAGAAACACGCATCACTCAAACTTCGACTCGTTCATATAGCACAGGTACTGAAGTAATAAATCGGATTTGATGATAAAAAAAAACTTTCCTGGTCAGAAGCACCAGTGAATGTAGCAGGTTGCCTGTTCATGAGGCAAACAATAGATTTGAGTGACTTTGAATGCGGTATAATTTTGGGCATCAGAAAAGCCGGTTAACCGCCTCTGAAACCGCTATTGTTTCGGCTTTTCTCGTAAAAGAAAGTCTCGATTCTTTAAAGAATGGAAACTAAGACAAAACGAGCGAACGTTTGTGAACGAGGGTACCAGACGAATGTTACACAATGTATACAGCAACAGAACAGCTACAACGCAACCAATTGCAGCGCATTGCAACTCAGGATCATCCTAAAGCATACCCGTACGACCTACAAGAACTTTAAATAAACTAAAACAACAATGATCATCACAGTGTTGGTGTTGTGTAGCGGGGTGGTCCTAATATTTTGGCCACTCAGTGTAGAAGTAAATTTTTAATACATAATTTAAGTTTAATATAAATATTTACTTCATAAAACATTGTATTTAATTCTTTCTAAAAAGTTAAATTGAAAATCGCATACCGTGCAAAAAAGGGTTAATTTTTCTTCAATAAATGGCACTACAAAGGATGTGAATTTCTTTTCACTTTGCTAAACAGCTTACAACCAACAGAGTGAAAAATGTGTCCAGACCGGGGATCGAACCCAGATACCCTGGTATAGCGCACAAAGTGCTTTTACCATTTAAGCCATCTGGACGACACCCAGTATGGCATTTTTCACTTTCTATATACGTTGGCAAGGCTGCAACTTTGCAGCACAAGATGGAATGTCATACATGAACATACTATTCAGTGGCGTACATGAGACGACTAAGTTTTTCACTCTGATGGTTGTACGCTGTTTAGCAAAATGAAAAGAATTTCACACCCTTTGTAGTGTCATTTATAGATTTATGGAGTAGTTTCAGTCCTGCTGAAAATTTAATTGGAAATTTTCTTCAATAATTCTAGATAAAAAAAATTAAATTCTCCTTTTATCTCAATTTAATATGTGAAATATTATATTAAATTGTACTTTACTGAATCAATAAACTCACTCATAATGCATTTTTATGAGCTAGATATAAATGATTCGTTTTTCGAAACATACGCACTTGTAAGAAATGACTACTTATAAGTTGAATTCTTAACTACACATGAATAATTTAAGTTATGATTATTCTCCATGAAGGTTTACTGCAATAACATAATTTAATAAATTGCTAAAAATAAGTAGTTTGGTGATATTAAACTTAAGTTTGTAAAGTTTGAGAAGCTAAAAAATAAAGTCCTAGACGGTAATTTTTCATTATCTGTCCGATATAATCTCTTGTTTAAAAAACATAAAATTTTTATTGTTAGGAAAATTAAATTTCGTTAAAGTTAACTGCACGCGATTGTTTTTAGAAACACAAGTTAATAAGGTTTCAAAAGTTTTGATTAACTTTTGAAGCAAACAAATTAAAGTAACTTTAATTAAACTTTTAAATTAAAGTTCTGAGCTTTAAAGAAAATACTTGAGACACCACGAACGAGAGTGTATCTTAGCATAACTGAGCCGAATAATGTTAGTGAAAACATAATTACTTGAATTAAATGAAATCTAAATGTTAATAAACTTCATAAAAAGTTAATAAAATTGGTAAAATTGAAGTCTAAATATAGCAATGCTATTTTATAGGAAATGTTTAAAATATAAAGATCACTTTATATTGCTCGATTATGACTTCGTTAAAAACAAACTTGGCCAAAAGAATAAGCTCCCCCATATTTTAAATACGTGTTTAAAAGTAATAGTCGGATAGAAATGTTTAACTGCATATAATTATCAATTTCTTTTTTAATTTATTAGAGTTTGCAACTGTGATAGCAAACAGACAACCCATATTTTAATTATCAATTTTAATTAATCCGTTTGATTTAATTATCAAGTTTTGAAAACATTACTTAACTACTTTGTTTTCTTGAAAGTTACGTTGTTGAGTTATGCAAATTAAGTGATAATCATGAAAAATACAGTAATTTTTGCAGAAAGTGCAGAATTAGAGTCCTGCATTCGTCGGGTTCTACCCGACCCGAACTCGACAAAAAAATTTTGTCAACCAGAAACCCGACCCGAACTCGATACACTTTGAGGCGAACTCGAAGTGAAAGAAAATTAATCCATATTTTAATACAATTATGGAAACATAATCTACAATTATATCTCTAAAATCAATTTTATCTCAAATTCTTTTAATTAATGTATATGTAATTGTTTATACATTTAATTTTTAACACGTGTTAATATACAGGGTGTCCCAAAAGTCTCCGTACAACTTCAAAAAATTATTTAAAAAATAATAGGCCTACAACAAAAATAAATACAACAGTGCATAGAGTAACTTAAAAAGTTTTTTTTTCTACTGCCTTAGTAAACTTCAATATGAGATCCTTTCGTAGCACGAAGAATATCAATACACGAATATTTTTCATGCTAACATCAACAGTAGCTACTGCTGTTTGGACCTTTAGTTTCAATTCCATGAGACTATTAACTTTTGTTCAGATTTCACCAAACAATTGTAACTACTGTTGATGTTAGCATGCTGAAACGCACGTGGATGGAATTGGAATATCGACTTGATATTCTTTGTGCAACAAAAGGATCTCATGTACAAGTATACTAGGGTAGTAGGAAAAAACTTTTTACGTTAGTCTATGTACTGTTGTAATTATTTTTGCTGTAGGCCTATTATTTTTTTTTTTTTGTAATAAATTTTTTAAG
This sequence comes from Maratus michaelseni, assembly GCA_963931845.1. Classification (NCBI taxonomy): domain Eukaryota; kingdom Metazoa; phylum Arthropoda; class Arachnida; order Araneae; family Salticidae; genus Maratus; species Maratus michaelseni. The sequence continues at coordinate 152,142,182 of OZ007599.1, read as the reverse complement.
TTGTACGGAGACTTTTGAGACACCCTGTGTATACTAATAAAATTACATATAAGTTTTAAAAATTATTTTTTGTATTAAATATTTATTTTAGCGTAAAATTTTTGTAGTATTATTATTTTCGTCGCTGATGTCTAAGTTTCTTATGTTTCGGCATTTTCTGCAAAAATTATTCTAATTTTCATGATTATCCATTAACGTGCAAAACACAACAAAGAAAATGCCTGAAAAACAAAGTAATTTTGATTTTTTTTTTTTTTTTTTTTTTTTTTTAAGAAAATGTTTTGATTAAAAGGATGAATTAAAAGTTCAATTCTTCGTTTGCTCTCATTTTCTACAAACTATCTAACTTAAAACAATCATAATTGTATACAGCAAAACATTTCTATTCGACTGCTAATTTTAAAGATACATTAAAAATATGGGATATATTAAAAACATGTTCAATAGTTTTAGCCCTGACTTACACTTGAATTTGAATCGTCTATTCTGTCATGTATTTTTATTATAAATATTATTTTCAATTGTTCATTATTTTTTAAGTATTGCAGGATACACGAGTCCAATTAACCAGAAACCAAATATGCTTTTATATTACTTTTGCTGACGACTATAATCTAAGAATTATTTACAGAAGTATGAAACGTTAGTACATGTTTTGTTAACATACTTCAATACGAATGTGCCTGGCAGCATTTATTTGCAATCGTTATTGTTATCAAACTTTCTAAGCATAAAAGCTATTGAATTTTTACTTTTTGAGATTATTAGACGGTTTTCTAAGCCACAAAATATCTATTATATTGCTATTGGTTGGGAGAAATGTCTGGTATCCTTTCCTTGGGTCATAAATGTAATAAATATCAGCTTTCAGAAACATTTCAGTTAAACTTCTATTTGTCACATTCGTGATATAAGGAAAGCTTAGTGAAATTTTCTCCTTTTATGAGGCTCGGTCAATGAAACGTAATTTTTCATTTTCTTACATGAAATGTATTGATACTTTGAAGAAAAAAAATAATATCTATTTAACAACTTATGTCATTTGCTTCCAAAAGAGTTATTTTTCTCCAAAATATATATGTCGCGCAAGAGTGTTATTAATAACGTTTAAAATGTTATTAAAGTTTTATTAAAGCTTATAAAGTTCAGATATTCAACCAGTATAAATCATATCTGTAAGGACGAAAATAAACTTCTTAGCAGAAACTTCACAAATCTTCATGAGTGAGCGAAAATAGCATATTTTATTTCATATGATAATTTTATTAAATGTTATTTGGAACATGGCAATGGAGCTATTGTTTTCCAAAAATACGAGGGAAAGTCATTAAGTAAGTAACAAAAGATAATTAAATAATAACTTAAAAGATAAATAATAAACAATTTTTATTTCTCAACATATTCTCCACCAATATTGATGCACTTATATCACCGTTTTATCAGTGCCCCAACACCAGCTGCATAACATTCTTTGAGTTGCTGTCTCAGCCACATTAGGACTTCAAGTTGAACCTTTTCATCATCTGTGAACATCATCTTGCTTCCAAGATGTTTTTTTAGTGGACTAAACAGATGAAAAAATCGAAGTGGTAAGTCGAAGCTGTATGGTGGATGTTGAAGAAGTTGCCAACCAAACTTTTGAATTGTCTCCTATATTCAACTTGAAGTCCTAATGTGGCTGAGACAGCAACCCAAAGAATGTTATGCAGCATTTGTTGGGGCACTGATAAAACGATGATATAAGTGCATAAATATTGGTGGAGAATATGTTTAGAAATAAAAATAGTTTTGAAGTGAATATCATTGTAGGTTATTATTTAATTATCTTTTGTGACTTACTTAATGACTTTCCCTCGTAAAAAATTGTATTAACAATTGACAAAGTTTTACTTTGTTTTTCCAAAATTCATTATTTTATACATTATGTATGTACTAAAGCCTTTTTAAAAGCATAAATTTTTAAGTGAAAGATTTTTGGTTGTAAGATTTTCTTGTGTAATATATTCTTACACAATGGAAATATGTGTAAATGAAAATAAAAAAATTCAAAACGCAAATTTTTTTTTCTCCTCTCATTTTCAAAAGATGCGGAAGAAAGAAATGAGAAAACTAAGCAGATATTTTGTTGTTGTTGTTATTTCCCGATAAATATTTTCATAGATTAATTAAACATTTCATAAACTTTATTTCTATTTACGATATTTTTATTTTTTAAAAAAAACTTAAAAACAAGCTGACAAAGGATTATTTGAAATGGCAATCAATGTAATATGTATTAAAGACATACAGAAGTGTAAAACGATGAATTTTCGTATAGTGTAATGGTATTATAACATAATTTTCGGTAGGCTTAAAGCTGTTCTCAAATCCAAAGAAGCTACTTTCTGACACATTTCTGAATTTCTGACACATTTCTGTTTGTTCAGAAACGCATGAAATCGGCAGATGTTCTTATTCAAAAACTATGTAATCAAAAGAAGTTTTCTATTTTGATAAAGGCAGATCTTTCAGAAAGTACTGTGAAAGCCGGTGTGTGAACCGGCTGCGCGAGAAAAAGGAAAAAAACTTGTCGTCACGTGACAAGAATTGCTTATAACGCAATAAGTATTTTTTATCGAAAAAATAGAAATCGCAATTATATTTCAAATTGCTTGAAAAGTTCAACCTGCCAATTCTTTACCTTTACGTTTAAAAATGGGTCAGAAAATGTGTCAGAAAATTTCGAGTTGTTGAGCAGGAAATTTGAGAACAAACTTAATCACATTTTTAAAAGATTTTAAATTTCACCATAGGTCCATAAGATAAAACTCCAGACGTTTAAAACATTTTCTGGAAACAATCCATGAAATGCTCAGCTTATTCTATCTTACCGAAATTTTAAATAATTTAGAGCTAATAAAATTTTTTCACAGACTGCATAGTATATTCCATCACCGTTCAAATATTTTCTACTTTGTAATGAAACTTATCTATTTTAGAGTAAATCAGTTCTTTACAATCAGTCATGATAGTTTAAGATTAGGCATAATTTCAGTAAGAAAAATAATTTATTTATATTTATTTTACCACAACAACACCACATTCATAACAGATGAAGGTCCTTATTTTTATTCAATGGTTGGAGTATCATAGTTGAGATTTATTCCAAAAGAGCGAAAAACGCCATGACCAGGATTCGAACCGCCAAGTGGCATTTGACTTGATTACGGAACTTTTCTCAAGGAAAACAACTATAAAAGAAGTTTTTTCCATTTGTTCCAAGTGAAGATCGGTCAACCAAGTACTAACTTCTTAACATCTCAGTTCTTTTTCGAGACATTGTGATAAATTTAATAATTTTAACTAGTGTTTTGTTTGTATAATTATTAATTTACGTACCTTTTTGAATGTGGAAGGCAGATTTTGAAAACAGCTTCTTCATTAGCAAGCTTTGCGATCTTATTAGTTCATGTAATTTTTAAACCCAATGTATAAAAAAATGACAAAATTAGTGAAAATCTAAACAAAAACAAAAGAATCTAAGTATAAAAGCACTAATAACTACCGTGTTCCTCTTAGTTATTATTTTTTTAATTCCATTGTGATACTGATCATTATATTTAATATTTCACCTTAAAATAGTAAAAGTCTAACTTCTTACTATTGAAAATTACTAGAGATATTAAAAGGTAATTCTACATTTCATTCACAGTCGCAAAATTTCTAGCTTTTTATATCTTCCTCTAGAACATTTTTCTGCTGCTACTGCATTTTTATTATCTGCACATTTTATTTCTCTTGATCATTTTTCTTGCCCTGGATGTTCAATCAAGTAAACAGGGCCTTTCAACATCTCTTTCTTTTTTTAATTCTAACATTTAAAAAAAATATTCTGCATGATTTCTGATGACACTTTCTATTCCCAGGAAAAAAAAGAACAGTAAATCATTTAGTTTGAAAATTTATTTCAGTATGTAAGTTTCTGATTTAAAAGTGGTAAACATTCGTTGACAAGAGAGAAAAATGCTGACTCAAAATATTTTCATCTTGCAACATGTAGTGAAATTAAAAAAAAAAAAAAAGTTTGATTTTTTTTTCTGGGTGGGGCGTAGGGTTCTAATTAAATAATGATGAGTAAAAAGCTCCACTTTTTAAAAGTATTCCAGACACATACTATAATTTACTTATAATACAGTGCGTGTCAAAAGTTTAGGCACAGCAGAAATTTTCAAAATAGATTTTAATTAATCACTCTAATTTAAATTCGTGTTCATATATGCTACACATTGTGGTTTTAAAAATATACCTAACACAATTGTGCTTTAAAATTTCCCTGAAACTATCGAAATTAACAAAAGAATTATAATTAGCGTGTCAAAAGTTTAAGCACAGTAGTTATTTATTTGTTATAGAAGGGTAGTAATAAAAAAGAGAATACTTGAGTATTGCTCCATTCTATCTATAAAATCTGGTTCTGCATTGTTTCCGGCTTTATTTTAAACCAAGCCTTCTCAATGTTCGATTCCAAGTTTTTAACTTAAGAATACAGCCTACCATTTTGGTAAAATACGCGTGCAAGAACACCTCATACGTTTTCTATTTGACTTAGGTCAGGACTCAGTGCTGGCAGTTCAAAAAAGGCTATACCGTGTTTAACCCATGCCACTGTGACACTGAGTTGGAGTTACAATTGGAAACGTTGTCAATTTGAAAAATCGAATTTTCTCCACCTAAAATTTCCCTATCATGAAACAAACGATTGTCAAATGTCTCTTAATAGTTTTAAGATTTTTGACGACCACTGATGAATGCTAGGGACATCTGACCATCGAAAGAAATAGCTTCTCATACCATTACAGAACCACCACCATGATGTCTACTACATATACTCCTTGGTTCTTTTCAGAGATCATGCCAATAGTATGCAAACACATCAGGGTCATCTAAATTCAATTGTTCTTCATCGTTTAATATCGCATTCAGCCACTTACCACAAAATGGCATGTACTGTTTGGCGCTCGCTAATCAAGCTTCTTTATGGTGTGGTTCCAAGCAATCAAGCCATCTTAGGGTTTTTCATGTACCCTGATTCTTTAACTCTTCAGTGAATTGTTTTCTTCGATATTTATCCTCCAATTGTATTTTTAATTTGAGAAAGAGAATAATTACCAGTTGAACCCACGTTTGTTGAAGACATGTCTTCGCAGAAATTGGTCATTTGTGGCCTTCCTGAACGGTATTTTCGTTTGAATCTTAAGTCACGGGCCAAAACTTTATAAATTCCTCGTTCCGATTTTTTAATGCATCTGCGATTTCAGAAACGAACTTCGCTCTCATACTCTAAAACTTTAACACCTCCTGATATGAGGATTCTTTCAACTTTTCTATTTTGTATTAACTCAAAACAACCACCTGATGCTTTTTATAAACCAAAAAAATGTTTGCGTGCACAATTGCTTACATCATTTCGTAAAATTTACATAAAACAATTATGTGCTTAAACTTTTGACGCGGTTACTTTTGTTCCATTCTTAAACTCCGTGGTTTTAAATAAAAATTAAAATACAATTTTGTTGAATATGATTTTAAGACTGCAATTATAAATGGGATACGCATATAAAAGAGATATTGAAATAAAGTTTAACGTTTTATTTAAAAATTGTTGTTGAGCGTAAACTTTTGATAAGCACTGTAATAGATATGCTATTATTATCATTGTACCTCCACTGTCCTAGTACTGCCATTATCTATTTTAAAACAAATCTATGTTCTAATTCAAGTTTATTTGAACTCATTATTCATAATAATAATAAAAGGTGTACACTATTGAAAATGGTAAGAGATAGGAAATTATTAAGCTAACTTACTCCGGAGGCATTTCAACACGAAGAAAAGCCTGTGGAACACTATCGATAGAGGATTTGAGATTCTTTGTGAAGATATATTATGTTGTTTTTGGTTCCTTGGGATTCGTATATGTATTATATAACCTTGTCTGGAAGGATTGAATCTTGGTCTCTGATTATTTATTTACTGATCAAACTCTCATGATTTAGCGAATTTCAATTTCCTCGTGATGTAATATCAAGTGATAAAGTTGTTTGTTTATTCTGTAGATGAAATTTAGAGATGGATATGATCTTTGATCATAGTTTAGAAATGTCACATGTTTAGAGAACAGTCTAGGATTTATCGAAAACAGGCATCTGAATTTAATTAAGATTGTTTGCATTTCGGAAATATTATCTTGGATTAAATATAGTTTGGATTATAATGCATGCGACTTTGTCAAATTATATCACTATAGTTATATAAAGCAGAAATATAAATAATCTATAGCCATACATATATACAGGGTTTTTATATTTATGATTACTTTCTCTCAATCTGACTCAAGAAAATTATCATTACGGTGGACGGCCTTTGAGTGATTTCTAATCATAGTAACTATAAAACTATTTATTGTCAGCGAATTATACATAAAACTTAACAAAATTTTAAGTATTTTGTGAATTTTATTGTTTTTTTAGTCTTTCTGGTTGTATTCATAAAATGTTTAGAAGTACACGTATCCCTCTCCCCCCCCCCCCCCAAAAAAAAAAAAAAAAAAAAAAAAAAGTAATATACGATGAAAATTAATCTTTTGGAATAATTTTGGAATAAAAATAACATTGTATTACAACATTTAATACTCACGAGCAGGGAAGACCGAGCTATGCTCGGTCAAAATTAAATTTGAGTTCAAATATCATGACCCATGACCAAAATGACCCATTAATCGAAATTTTTCGAACACGTGACCTAGCCTAATAGTCTTCTCGTTCCCTAAACCTGTAGGATGCTAAATTTATTTCAAATCCTCTGAACCGTTTTTAAGATAAAACAGCTTGACCCATAATGACCAAGGACCAAAATGACCCACTAATTGAATTTTCTCGAACATGTGACCTAGCCCAACAGTCTTCTCGTGCCCGAAAACCATAGGATGCAAAATTTAGTGTAAATAGTCTGAGCCGATTTTTAGATAAATAGCTTGACCCACAATGACCCAGAAACGACCCACTAATCGAATTTTCTCGGACATGTGACCTAGCCCATTGATTTTCTCGTGCCCGAAACTCGTATGATACAAAATTTAACCAAAATCGTTAGAGCCGTTTTTTAGATAAAATTAATTTGACCCGCGTTTACCCCAAAATAATCCCCTAATCGAAAGTTTTCGAACATGTGACCCAGCCCAATAGTCTTCTCGTGCCCGAAAATGGTCGGTTACAAAATTTCGTCAAAATCGTTTGAACCGTTCTTTAGATACAATTAGCTTGACCATGACCCAAGATGGCCCAAAATGACCCACTAATCGAATTTTCTCGAACATGTGACCTAGCCCAATGGTTTTCTGGTGCCCCAAATCGGTAGGATACAAAATTTTGTCAAAATCGTTAGAGCCGTTTTTAAGATAAATTTTGCATATATATATATATATATATATATATATATATATATATATATATATATATATATATATATATATATATATATATATATACTATATAACCACACACAAGATTTGCTCGTATTAGAATATATGATACCTTATGTTCATGTAAACTAATTACAACTTGCTACTTGAATTTAATGTGCAGCATGCATTGCTGCACATGACCCCGCACTTACTATCTGAAATCCGGACCGTTGCAACAGGGGCTCCCACTCATTATACGACAGGAGTTGGATCAGGTACGATTCCAAAGAGAAAGCTAGTGACATCATCGCCCCCGAGCACATCTGTCTACATCTGGCAACTCTCAGGAGCGAACCAGAGATCCAAGGACTAACCAAAGGCTCCCTCCTAATAATTACTCTAACCCCGGTCCGGAACAAGGAAAACCTACAGAGGTAACCACTGGCTCCATTCCAAGGCACATTTGTAGATTTAAAGAAAACTTATCAACAGTATGTTTCAGATTTATAAAATTAGTTTATTAATTAATGGAAACGTTAAACAACTTCAAAATTAAACCTCGTAATGGTTTTGGCAATTGATGTTCGATGTTGGGAAAATATTTTAAAATAATCCATCTCTTTTAGTCAAGTTTAGTAAAGACTTTGTAAGGATAACATCTATCTGTAAATATTGTCTTGAAAACATGAAGTTCGCAAAAACAAAAATAAGTGAGTAAATGAAATTTTGTCTAATTAAATTGATATAAATAAAGATAACAAACCATACAATTAAGTACTGAAGAAAGTTAATTTTATACATACCATTTGTAACATTTTATAATGTATTTTCAGTTCATTATATTCATGCAATTTGTGTTCATAACAATGCGTTTTATATATACAGGCTAATTTTCAAGTATACCCTATTTCAATCATACTTTAAACCACACAGAACTACAATAACAGCCACGGAACAAACCCCACTTCATTAGTGAGCCAAGTTTCACAAATAACAAATCAACACGTTACACAAAATTCAAAAGCAGTGATAACAGCCGTTAGGATTCAATGGACTGATCGTATTAAACGTATTCACGAAGTGAAAAAAATTAAATGAAAACCCCCAGCTATAATGCACTTGTGAGTTAAAGTGACAAAACCAACAAAGATGAGTGTGCAACATCCAGAAATGTGACAACCATCAGTAACAAAAGTTACAATATGACAAAATCCACGATAGTCACATAATACCCAGTGAAACTCTCGAAAGAAGACCAAGTTTCAAAATGTGACAACCAGCTCTAGCACAAGCTAGAGATATCAATTTATCAAGAAAGAGACAAACACCCAACCAATGATAGTAGACAGAAACAACCCACAACACGGCTGGGCCCATAAAAACGTCAAAAACCTCTGACAGAGACAAATAAAATAAAAGTGAAATCATCCCTAAGAAAGGCGATAAACACTATAGAGGCAATCCACGATGAGCGTGACAAGCCAACAGACATGGCAAATATGTAAATCTATATGCGCTAAAGGCGCCTGGTCCATGTAAAATCCGTTCGTGGGTGCAAAGTCCTCCAAGTTCAATGTGAATTATACCTCTGGGGATGCTTAGTCCGATGAAGGTCTCGTCACCTGATCAAGGTTCTAAATTAGGATACCAATTCCTTTCTCTTCCTTAATTTTTGCTTTTTCTTAAATCTGCCAATTCAAAAAAGTTAAATAGAAATCTCGAACCGGCAAACAAAGAGAACTGTAGCAAACCACTAGAGAGCACTGCAGCGATGCCAACAAGGCTCTTGTCAGGTGGATCACAGCCATGATGGGATTAGGCGACTTTCGCCCCACTCCCAGGCACTAACTCATCAAGTTAGGCACTCATGCCGGGCAGGTACGGGCCTGGTTAGCGGTATAAAAAAAACACACACAGAATCAACTAATTGTTATAGTAGGACTGGCACTTTCATAGTTTAGGACTTGATGTTTTGTAAGAAAGCTAACAATGCAGACATATTTTTTTTTCAGAATAAAGCTTAAAATAGAGGAATACTTTTAGATTTTTAACCATATTCACATTGTATTTAAATAAAAACTTCAAAAATCCTAAACTCCGAAACTTCTAACCCAAGCACTAACCCATACTGACTTTGAAAGTTGATTTTTTTTCGCCTTTTTTAATCGCAGACAATTGTTAAAATCTCTGTGATAAAATAAGCCTAAGATTACTGCTCTGAAATAATGGAGACAAATTTAGCAACCATACTCACCCAGGGTATGTCATATTCTGGTGTTCCAGGATTAAGAATTTTTTAGCTAGCAATGCTTTAAAGTTATTGTACGTTTGCAATGTGACAACTTTACCAGTTTAACGTAATTACTTAATATATAACAAATCATCATTAATTAAGCATAGAAATTCTTAATGGTATTCAATGAAAAACAAAGGTTATACATTGCATGCATTCAGATTAAAGATCAATAAAACTTTAATACATCAGATGGATAATCTATATCATACCAATTGTATAGCAGGAATCGTTATAATTAAAAGTTTTTACATGAATATTTCCAAGAATTTGAACATACGTACCATTCTAAAGTATTTAATAAGATTTCTGTGTCTTATGATTATGCTACACTGTAAAAAGACATTCCGTGAATAAACGGAAAATGTACTGGCATCAAATTGGCAGTCTGTTTTCCGTTTTTTCACAAAATTTCCCTTTTGGTATTCCCCGCTTCCAAGAAGGAAATTTTCCGCTATTCAAGAAAGGAAATATCTATTTTATTAATAAATATGAGCAATAGCACAATCTTAAAAAAATCTATATAATACTTATATATACTGAACCCCATTTATACGGAATAGGTATATTTGCATTGCATATTATCACAACCGTTATTTATCGCCTTGTCTTCCTCCGGATTCGAACATCGGTACTCGCCATTAGAAGATAAATCTTCTTATCCCTACACCACCTGTCCACATCCAACGACTTGGTTATAGGCCAAAGCATCAATTACAAAAATTTAACTGGATATTTTCCGTTTTCTCTTAATTGAAAAGGAATATTTCCGTTTGTCTGTCTTTGAAGGAACAATTTTGTTTTTAACTTTCAACGAATAAAGATAAACGGATAATTTTTCGTTTATTTCAGGAAAATGCACGATTTCCACTCAAAACAAAAATTTGCCGTTAAAAGACAGAAATTTCACGTAAATTCACCTGTATATATACGTTATTTTTTTTTCACAGTGTAGAAAATCAATTTACGCAGTTTTTCAGAATTTAGTGTATTTTTATAAAGTGAAGGGATAATTTGTTTCGCACCAAAGTGCACTTTGCAGTATGTTATCTTTCTTTTTTTTATCTCTTACTTTACTCACTTCATTTGAAACAAAAGAACAAAAGAAATTCGAAAAGCCATTTATAACTAAAAATTTGAAATACTACGTCAAGACTTTCGAATGTCTAGACAGATTTAAAATATTTAAAATATTAAAGAGACCTTCATAAATATTCACCTTCTGAAAGTGTTAACTGCTTTCAAAATAATTGTGACTTAATTTATGTTTCTCTCGAGAACTAAATGTTTGTTTCCTGCAAAACTTACTGAGAGTGTTTCTGTCAGTTAAAGAGATTCATCGGAGCAAACATACTATAATAAACAGTCTAAAACTTAACTATATACTCACAAATTCGTTTTCTATTATTTAATTTCATGATTCAGTAATGTTTTTTAAATTATTTTATGTGCATCATACAGGGTACATACAGTGGCGTATGTTATCAAAACTCAATTTAATTTTTATGTTGTAACATCTAAGAATATTATATGTAAACTTCTTTTGAAGAGCCGATATGTCCCAAAGCTTTTTTTTCTATAAAATTATAGACTGGTAATTATGGTTCTAAAGGGGCACAACACAGATGTTCATCTATCGTCTTTTAATGCATATTCATAAAAATTTTAATATTTCACCAGAACCTTGCTTCCACGTAGAGTCATCGATTATCTTTTTTATGCTGAAAATGTCAGTTTACTTTATTGATTTATGTAAATTTTATTCACTTAATATTTTCTCCTTACATTATCAGGAACACTAAAATTATAATCATCATCATCAAATATTTGAATTTTAAAATTCCTTATAAATAAAAGAGATGAAAGTAACAAAAAATATATTTTCAAGAATTTCGTGTCACAACTTTTTAGAAAGATTTTTCACATTGAATTGTTTTTGGCGTAATTTAAAAGAAATTTGTGGTAGATATAATGAAAATTCAATGCCAAAAACTGTAATGTAGAGGGCTAATCGATAGTTCTAAAAGCAATGGATTTTTTCCTGTATAAACTTCGGAAATGTTTTCTCTTAGTAAACTTAAAAATGTCTATTTTGTAATAAAATTTGAAACACACGCAATATAATATCGTAAAGTTTATGTTCGTTGTATAGAAGTTCTTCGAAACTAAACAACGGCAGCAGATAACGTATTACAGGGTGACTTTTAATTAACCTACATCTTTAAACTGAAATAATTTCCTAGAGCCTCACTAGATGCCGGCACGAATGCGTGCAGTGAAAGAGGACATAAAAGGAATTTGTTTAGTGTCAGTTCCACGCAATTTTGAAAATGTCTCCCAAAGCGTCATATTCAACTGAAGATCGTATTTTTATTGTTAAAAATGAGTATTTATGTGGTGAAAATACAACACAATTTCTGCGGAAGTGGTATTCAACATTCAGAAGCCAGTTATCACCTATCAATACCCAAATCGTTATCGCATTGGCCACTTTATTCACCAGATATGGATCCATGCGATTTCTATCTTTGGAGTCATGTGAAATATTTCGTGTACAAGAAGAAGCCGACAGACCTTATTAGCCTCAAAAGTTGTATATCTGACTCAATTTCATACATCAAAAAATAAATGCTCCGTTTTGTTACTGTCAACTTTGTGCATATTTAGCGCTATTGCATCATCTCTGTAGGTTCTGACTTTGAAACCCTTATCCAGTAAATACCTTTTTCACGTTCTTCTCAATAAAAAAATGTTTGTAGTGATATCTGCAACGACTCAAGAATTATTTCAGTTAAAAGTTGTATGTTAATTAAAAGTCACCCTGTAAATTTAATTTTGAATATATATCTATCCGGTTCTTTAGAAACATATGGCAGAATCAAAGGATTTAATATCGTTATTTTACACAATCCTATTCATAAAACAGCGTTTCACTAAATATTATTACTTTGAATAATTTAGCGGAGCCACTCTCTCGAAATTTTGATTAAAGACAGGGAAATATGAGGGGGTTAGAATGACAGCGGGGTAAGTCAAAAAATTGAAAAATCTAGATAACCATATTTTCACTGAACGTATATTAATTTCTGTTCAGTGTGACAGTCAAATAAGTCATAGTTCACATTGGGAATCGCTAGAGGGCAAAAGAAGTTGGACCACTTAATGCAGCCGCAATACGACAATATAATTTCACAAAACCCTTCCTTTCTCAATTACTAAATATTGACTGACTCTACTGTCATTCTAACCCCTTCATATATATGAGCTAATTAAGCCCTTCGGGGACATTGTTATGTACTCTAAAGGCTGCATATATATATTTTGAATGAACATTTGTCCATGAAAAAGCTGTTGTCAAAGTGAGTGCCGCGCGTGTTGACTTTTGACCAAAAACAACAACGAGTAGTTGATTCTCAGCACTGTTTGGAGCTTTTTCGTTATAAATTTAATGTTATTTATTATTAAATTATTATTACTATTTATTTATTAAATTATTATTATTAAATTATTATTACTAAATTATTATTATTAAATTATTATTTATTAAATTATTCTTATTCATTATTAAACTTATGTTATTTATTAAAGTTATATAGTTATAAAGTTTTGTTAAAAAAGTTGTGTTTTCTTTATTAGACCGGGAACTTATCAGCCCATGTGTTAAAAGTAATTCGGAGAATGTTAATTCGACATATAATATCAGAACTTGTGACAAAACTGAACGGTTTTCTTTTCTGACATTTTTATTTTGGGCTGCAGGGATATTATAATACTACATTAAATTTCTAAATAGCAAATAAAATGACTGAGACACTACAATATATTTAAAAAAATACCAGTATCAATCTATCTTAAGAATATACGCGTCACATTTTTAGCAAAATATTTTCAACAAATTCACACTTATCTAGACGGTAAATTTTATGCTAAATTAAGCTTTTATAAGTAGGAGGCAATCGTTCACACTATTTATGCATGTTCGTAGGATTTGATGGAATGTGCTTTAATATTTTTACACTCTTAGATGTCTCTTAAAATATGCAAGATGAAAGCACTATTTCTTAAGGGCTAAACAGGTATATGCAGAATGTTTCGAAAATATCTAGTGGATATTTATAGAATGATAAAGAGGGACCAAAATAAACAGTTTTTTGAAAGAAATTCAATATTCTTTTACAAAAATTCCCCTTTCAACCCTTTAAAGTTATGATATTTTCGAAACCTCTTCTTGTATATATACCTATGTAGTCGAAAAATTTTAAAAGAAAATTGGAATTTGAAAAAGGGGTTGATTTATACACGGGACAGTGAAAAACAAAATACATACTTATCAATTGCCGATGTTCATGGCCTTTAAAGGCAATATATAAAGACGGGTTATGTATATTTGTAAAGAACTTTTGAATAACATTAAAATATTGATTAATAATGAATTTTTTCATTTTAGATAGTTAAATATGAGTGATAATGTTTTGAAACAGATTACCTTCATCAGGTTTAAATACATTTAATTCATTTTTCCAAACTTGAGGATAAATAAAGTATGTTTTAATAAAAATACACATTTTTAAAAAGTTTACTGAATTTGCAGAAACGCATTTATCTAATAATTTTTTACTCTCGGTTTTAAATATTTTGTTATTCAACACTGTACAAACACCGTTTAGTTCAACTTTTACATCAATATTAATTTTTTTTCTCAAATTTGTCTTAAGGGTTATTTAGTACGAATAAAAAAGTTTTTCCAAGCTACAGATAGTTGTTCGAAAAACTTACTCACTTTTACTGAATAACTCTTTTTTAGGTTTTTTCTTTCTACGACTTTTATATATTTGTTTATATATTTGTTTATTACATGTTATTATTTTTTATTTTTTATTTTTCATTTTTCCTCTCCCTTCGTTTGTTTCTATCTTTTTATTCTATGGGATTCACACTTCTACTTTTGTTTTGTTGTGTCACCTTCTGATTGGTGGTGTTTCTTGCTTCCTATTGCCTGTTGCCTTGCACCTGACTCTTTCTCTGCTATTTTATTTAAATCTTGATTCTGCTTTCAATGTGGTAACACATCATTTTTGAGTGTGAGGAAGAGATACGGCGTTCTTTTAAAATGCGTCATATATTTCTTTTTTTGAATGCATATTAAAAAGTTTTTCCTTTACACTGCGTATTACACCAGATTTTATAACGTTTTATTGTAATTTCTTGTACGTTACAAAATCATTTTTTCTTTAATTTCTGCATTAATCACTACACTGTGTACCCTGAATACTTTGTGCACACTGGGTACTCTGTTTACTATTAATTGACCATCTTTCTAACTAATGTTTAACCCCTTCAGGGGCAAAGTTCTCTTGTAGCTAAAACATTGAAATGATTGATTGACACCAGGATTCACGGACGAATTTATTTTAAAATAAGTAAAAGGTTTTCTTCATGTAATTTATAAATTCAAAATTTGATTATAAAATTCTGGTGTCATTGTAGCATTTTGGGATTAAAGTTAAGTGGTATATATAATATACCGGTGTCTTTCAAGGGGTTAAAAGATTCAGTGTTGCGTGGCTTCCAAAGAAGGTTTTTACAATCATCTAACTGTTGTGATATTCACCTATAAGGGTCGCCCAAATGAAAGTGGCAGTGCTGTAATAACTCCGCCATTTGAAGAGAAAAATGACTGCGCATGCTTCTATAGAGGGCGCAGAGTGCTGGGAATGCATGCGATATCGTTAGATCCCGCCAGTTGCGTGTGTGATAGCATGGGAACACGTTAAAAGGCATAGTTTGCGTCATGGATGCCTTCAAACGGTATCAACGCGCGGTCGTGAAATTTTTAACAGCGGAAAATGTGAGTGCTAGTGAAATCTATCGTCGAATGCAAAATGTGTATGGCATTGATTGTATATCACTCAGATCAGTATTCCGATGGTGCAGGGATTTTCGTAGTGGAAGAAGCAGTGCATCCCCCTGGAACATCCCCCTTACAGCCCAGACCTCTCACCGTGTGACTACCACATCTTCGGTCCACTCAAGAAAGCTCTGAAGGGACGGCGATTTGCCGACGATAATGAGGTCCAAGCTGCCACTGAAAATTGGTTCCACAACCAAGCCCGGAGCTTCTTCACCCAGGGTATCCATCGTCTCGTTGACCACTGAAACATTTGTTTCAACCTACAAGGTGACTTTGTCTAGCCTATCTGTTACGTCCGTATTACTTTTCTGTCTTTTGTATACTAATTTATATTAACACCATTAAACCATTTCTTAAACCAACTGTAGTGCCACTCTCATTTGGACGATCCATATACATTGCAGCCCGTCATATTTTTCAATCATTGTCATGTCCAAGTGAACTTACGAATGAACAAAAATATAAAATCTTAGCTTAAAACCTTTTTGAAGAATGGTAATCAGGATGCATACGATTGAAATCAAAACCGATGTGCCTTCCGATTGTCATTATGCGTAAAAAGTATTGGAGAATTTTACGTTACTAAATGATAAGAAAACCTCTGCAATCACTATGAAATTATTCTTTAAGCCTTACTGTAGTTTTAAATCACTGCATGTATGTTTATAGATGTTCTGCTTGAAAGAGAAAATAATATTTCTTAATAAACACAATTAAAATTCAGACAATATACTTAAAACCATTTTAACATATATTAAAAAGTAGACGTTTTAGCTTATTATAACCCTCATCGGTACACATAACGTAATGACAGTAAAAGATGTTAATAACAGTAACTAGAGTTAAGAAATATATTTTCCGAAAGTCAAAAACAAAATCAGAACAGCACTGCTTATTCAGGTGGTACAAGACTTGCTTCGTTCAATGAAAGATTCGCCAATCTTGTATAACACTTATTGTTATTGACATATTTTACGGTCATTACGTTATGTTTACTGATGATCGGTGTAATAACCCGAAACGTGTACTTTTTAATATGTGTTTAAATGCTTTTATGTGTATTGTCTGAATTTTAATTGTTTTACTGTGTAATTATTCTGCTCAGACGTAAGATGTATACGTTTTTAAAATAGTAATTCTTGATTGTTTCATATATATGCAATTTGAATATAAATTTACTAAGTATATTTATATGAGCTTTCCAATGACATATAAATGTGCTTCACATAAAGCTCGGTCACATTAAATAGAGCTCTTTCACGTCAATGAAGACTGAAAATGAATACACTGTGTTATCTTTCATTAAATCCAAATATCAATTCTCTAGATTGCACACACTAAGTACAATCGCAATGTCTTATATTCTGTGGTATCTTACTTAGCTACTCTGCTCTCTGCAACAACTGCGAAGATATCGCACTCGCTTCTTAATGGACCCACAATTATATGGACAGTAATAAATTTATTATAATTGATAATAAAGTCACATTGATTCAAAGTGCAAATATACTGATGCAAATATCCCCTTTATTACTTGTTTCGAATATGAACCATTAATGAATGTTTCAAAACATGAATGACTGTCTGATGCTACTTTAATGCTAACTCTGGATTATTATTTTATTTTTAAAAGGACTAACTCAGTTTTGACGCACAAAAATGGAGTATCTTTTGTCCCAAATTTAAAGTATTATTTTGTTAATAATAATAATGTGTTGTATGTTTTATTTTTGAAGATTGTAACATTTAAAGTCGTATGCTGTCTGTAATATTGTTTTCCTATGACCGTAAAGTGTAGTAACGATATCTAAATTAACCATAATACTGTCTAATAGTTAGAGTACGGGCTACTAATCGGAAGGTAAAGGTTTGAATCTGTGTTTAAGAGTGGTTTTCCGCATTCGTTCAAAATGCACATTAATGTAGAAGTTCCGATATAATTAGTGTTCATCTGCAGAAAAGTTGCCATTCCAAAACTAACCTACAAAATAAACTAATATAAGGTAAATTAAAACATATTTCTAATTTTATACAAAACATTTTACAAATCATTTCATAGAATTCACAAATTAATGTCAATGTGCCTAAAGCTGATGACTCATAAATGCGACAAGTTTCTTTTACCTTAAATGCTAAGGCAAGAATAGTATATAAATGGCAAGAATCGTATATCCGTATTTCAAGAACAAAACGCGAAACATGTTAATGTATTTAAAGAGTTTCTTCCAGGAGAATTTCCTATTGCAGTATGCACCTTTAATTATGAAACTCCGGCATCGATTCCTAAATACGAGGAATAATCCTGAACTCGATATTACCATTTCGTTTTTATCTTTAAATATCAAACAACTCATTTGACATTACGGTATTGAATGTCTGTTTACTGTACCAAAAATAAAAGCTGGAAAAGATGACACGTTTTTAACTACAGTTGTTATAAAATTTTCATCGTATCTTGGTATACGATTTTTAATAGACCTATTAGTGACGAATTGGAACCTTCAAATGCAAAGAGACTTTCAGTACATGTACTAAGATAAGTTTATGTGGTATTTTCATATATTAAATTAAAACGATGCTTAAAAGCAGAAATTGTGATTAATTGAACTTTGTTAAATTAATATATTTAGGATTTTCCCCATAGTGATATATGGAGGGGTTTTTTTGGTAGAGTACTTAATTAGGTATTTAAAATGATGAAAATGGGAAAAATTATGCCTTTATAGAAATTTAATCAAAAATTGATACAATAATAGCGATGTATATTTAAGCAAAATAATAAAGAAATATAATCAATAAATCAAGTTTTGAATCCAGGGAGTAGGAGCAAAACAATGGGGCTCTTTCCTAATTTCCCTAGAAACATGGAGCTCGAAGTAAATGGTCAAAATTATTGTCTTTATTTATATCTTTTTTAATTTTTTAAAATATATTTTTATTAGGGAATAAACATGGATTATTTTATACAATTCCATTAGTATATTTTTGCTTTTCTTTCGAATGCAATTTCTAGCAAACAAAATGCTTAAATGAGTTTCTAAAATAATCTAACAGTTAAACAAGCAGCTAAAATGCTGAAGCTGTCGACCGACATTATGGCAGGCTCACAGGAAATATAATATCCCTCCCTCAACGATGCATAGTCAAGTGAAAAGGTGGACTTTTGGGGACATGCTTATCAAATAAAATGCTAATTAAAGAGTCTAATAATAATATTAAGTTTAGCAACTATGTAATTCTTGAGTATGATGAGGGTGAATTTTACAGATACCATTCTTGCTTTTAAACTATAGATAAAGAAGTCGAAGAAAGCACAATGATAATAAGTGGTGCCAAAAGTTGGGAGTAGCCAGAATGGTGTGATAAAACATTTTACAAACTGTAAATAAAATTAAACAATGATCTGCCAAACTTAAAAATGTTTAAAGTATGAGTGTTCGTTATTTAATTATATGCATTATTTAATTAAAATATGTTATTTAATTATATGATTCATTATTTAATTATATATATTATTTAATTAAATACATTATTTAATTATATGGTTCATCATTTAATTATATGTATTATTTAATTAAATGTATTATTTAATTACATTATTCATTATTTAATTTCACCCCAGTATTAAATCAAGGAGAATGGTCGTTCTGCCAAGACAAGCTTTAAAAAAATAATAATAAGCCCGTCAAACGAGCAAACACCAAAAAGCAAACATGAGACCGCTTACTGCTTACTTACAGGAAAGAACTTCTTAATGTTAATTCGACGCAACATTCCAGCGTAAAATTTTAAATATCAAAGGAACCAATCATCGAGGAAAAATAAAACAAATAGTAGAAGAATCTAATGCAGAAGTTCTTTAATTTTAGATCAAACATATCTTAATAATGGAATTATAAACAGAGATGCAGACTTTAAAAAAAATTATGAAGATACTGAAAATCAATTTTCGCTTTCTTCGTCAGTTCAATTTTTAACACCCCACCAGTGGCTGAGAGGTTCTGCACTTAAAGCTGGTAGACGGGAGGTGCTGGGTTCAAACCCCTGTCGTGCTCGTCGACCTAACAGTTCTGAGTTTTCCGTGGTTTTCTTCGAAACTTGCCGTAAATACGGGTTAGTATCCCTTAGAAAGACCCTCACTGAGAGCACTCCCGCCAGGGCCTATATGCCTCGTGTTGATAATCGGCCGTCATAAAATCAACCAACCATTAGTTTTTAATACAACACAGTGACTTAAATACTAGACAGAAACCAGTGAGCATTGAATATTTAGATATATAAGCTACATGCTTTTATACTGTTCATTTACAAAAAAGGTATATTTCTATCTTTAATTATCAAAAACTGTTAATTAACGCTAAAATTAACAAAATACGCTAAAAGAGCGATACAATCGCTAAAAAGCGCGTAATACCAAGATCATTTTTAAATAAAAATCGAGTGGCTATTTTTGTTATTTGCCGATAATCAAATGTAGATTTTGTTTTTACGAAAGCGCGTTTTGTTGAAGAAGAACGGGATTTCTTTATCTAGCAGTGAGTTTAAATTAATTACACTGTTTTCTTTATATAATCTTTATTATAATAACAACACCACAGGTAAAAATGATTTGATCACCACAAATACTGGTGCTTAGAAACCTACGAAATTTTAATTAGCGTTTATTTTAGCATTAAGATATGTACTTATTAATTATTTGATACCATTAGATATATGGTTCTGTAGATATATTACAATGCTGTTTATGTTATCTAAATTATTTATAATGAAATGAAATATTCTAAAGTATTGGAACAGTGAATTAAAAATGTATTGAGAGCTATTATATATTCATTTACAGACTAATATAAATATGAAATTTAACTGATTCTTAGTAAGCAAAAGTTAAAATTGTTATAAGCATATTATAAGTGTATCTAGGACTTGAATAAAATATGAGTCGAGGAAGAAAGGAGTGCACAAAATTTAGTATACATTTTTTTTTAAGTTTAACTAGTTTAATTTAAAAAATCTACAGGTGGTTCTGGTTAAATCTTAAAACATTTTTTCGTAAAACAGTTACTTCTAAAAGTAGCTGAAAATATTCAAAAGTGGTTATTTCACTCAACGTGGATTAAAAATGCTCTTGTTGTGTTAGTTAAAATGTTAGTAATAAAAAGTATGTTATTTAAAATGGTTATAATATATTAAATGAAATATTTACAAGTCTTGAAACGATTAAATAAATATATGAAGTGTTATATATTAATCTACAAACTAATGTACATATGAAATTTAACCGATTTTTAGTTAACATAGGGGAACAGATGCTTTACACTCACGCAGAGATGTTTGGCGACTTTTTGGTTGGCGCGATTTTCATGCCCGTGCCAAACCAAGAACTTAATACAATGGCTAGGTTGCCATTAAAGGAAAAAATCCCCTTTGGCGACTTTTTTCCTTTTTATAACCGATTTTTTAAAAAAACTGTGCGTGAGTGTATGACATCATAGCCAACATAAGATCAAGTCGTAGTAAGCATATTATAACTGTATGTAAGACCTGAATACAACAGTAGTAATGTAACAGTAATATTTATCTTAAAAAACATAAATTCAAGTCATTGTAAAGTAAGTTTAACTGTGTGCGGAGCGGTGGGGATGCACAAATTTAATATAATTTTTTTTTATATTTAACTACTAGTTAGAACAACAGAGGTGGAAAGGGAATGTACCTATTTTAATATGTATATTTAAAGTTTAAATAGTTTAATTTAAAAAATCTACATTTTTTTCTATGTAAGTCTTAAGACGATATTTCGTGAAACAATTACTTTTAAAAGCAACCGAAAATATTCATAAAGTGGTTATTTCTCTAAATATGGATTAAAAGTGCACTTTATACTATTAAAATTGTTTCAAATAAAGTGAAATATTCTTAAGTATTGAAACAATGACTTATAAATGCATAACGAGTTATGTATCAATCTACAAACTTACGTAAATAGGAAATTTAGCCGATTCTTAGTAAGTGTAAGATTATGTCGTAGTAAGCATATTATAATATTGTGTAAGACATGAATAAAGTATATGTCGACAAAGAGAGGAGAGGGTATGAAATTGAATATTTGTTTTCTTTAAATTAACTAATTTAATTTAAAAAAAAATTAAATGTGTTAGTGGTTAACTTTTAAAACAATTTTTCGTGAAACGACTAATTCTAAAATCAACTGAAAATATTCATAAAATGTTTATTTCACGCAATATATATTCTATAGTGCACTAATTTTCTAATTTCCATTTAGTTTTAGCATTTGTTAGTTTCATATTTTACTAATAATGAAAATATATGTTAATAACATTCAGAATTGATAAAATATAACTGCATAACTGAAAGTATAACATCTGTGTGGTCCTAGCGTTGAGAAAAATATTTTTAATGTTTTATGGTAGTATAGGAAGGGACGCTTAAACTAAAATAGAATCTGGGCCCTACTATCCTTTCTTTGGGCCATGACCGTATGTATGCATTAAAATACATTCATTTGAATATTTTACGAGAGCTCATGTAACTCTCAATGAGTAGATTATCTAAATTGTATAAAGTGTTATAAATACATGCACTCTGCCCAAGATGGAACACAAATGGACGGGCGGACAAATGGACGCAACTGATATACAATAACTTGTATACAATAAAGTTGACGGCCCTCCCAGGTGTGAAATCAAGGCAAAGGATTTCTATTTCCTTCAATAATGCTATAAGCATGCTCCCATGATAGAATTAGAATTATTTCAAAGGGACAAAGCAAAACAATTATCTCAGTACCTTAAACACCAGTGTAAAACTGATTATTTTAAATATTTACTTTAAGCTGTTAGAAATGTAAGATATACTGGAAATATAAACAGACAAATATTTACAAACAAAAAAAATTGCTAACTTTTTTTTGTATTACAAGTTTGTATATTAGCAATAGTAAATTTTACCTATGAATGCATATTTTATCGATATCCGTTTGATTAAGAAATTGAAAATAAAGTGAAATTTATTTAAATGCAGACAAAGCCCTTTTTGGCTTCTTTTTTTTTTGGTACCCTCCTGGGCCATTTTTTCGGGCATCCGTTTAACTGTCCGATTCACAACACATGAAACAAGTTGGAAATTGTACGTTAAACGCGACAAATGAGGTGAGTTCGTACTATAACTAGTTATACAACATAAAAAAAATAATCGTTATTATTTCAGTGAAATGAATTATATCGTCTATTAAGAGAGAAATGATATATGAATATTATCTTATGTCTCGCTTTTTCTTTCATTACGTATGCCACGTTTACAGATGGGCATTTGTTTCGACATCAGACAGCGCTGCAAAATTCACCGCGAAGATGTGAATGATTACCTCCATGATTTAATATTTTTATGACTCATGATGAACAAATCTCTTGTGCTTCTTTACTTTAATGTATTGAGATATTGGCTGTCAACCTAATTTCAACTGAAGTTATCTCAGAATCTATACATATTTGAAGGTAACTCATGTCTGAAAAAAAAAAATTTGAACGATCTTTCTAAAAATGTAACTTTTATACAATTTTATTCGAAAAACTTTTGAATAAAAATGGCTTCCTGGCACATGAAAAAAGAAATGGTCAGCCCGTATTTCTTTTCCTCACTCACATGTCTTGCGTTTTTATTATATAGATTACACGTATGATAGGATTTAATAGAATGAAGAAAACTTTTATTAATATCTTTTTAAGTTTTGATTCGATTTTCATAAAAATTGAAATGACTCGACAAAATTCTCCAACGATTATATATTTATATTTCAAACCATTCGGTTGGATAGTTTTTGCGCTATTATATGCGGACGGACGGACGAGCGTACCAGACGACGCCTATAGGTGCTACGTATTTATATATTTACGAAAGCACCTAAAAATTGAAATCATATTCAAGATATCAAAAAACATGAAATTTATTAGAAAACTGCAAACGAATATTTTCACAAATTAAATATATTCTTATTTAAAAAAAAAAAAAAAAAAAAAAAAAAAAAAAAAAACAATGTTAAAGCTTTGTAAAGAAAAAACGGTTTTTATATATCTTTGTAATTTGTTAAATCAAGATACATTTCTACACTATTTCTGTCTCTGAGATATATATTCAGCTTATGGCATAAAATGAAAAATGTAAAATTTATTAAGTCCATGGCGCAAGGAGGCTGGAGAGAAAGGGGGAGGTAAACTCTCCCCAAAATAAGTTGGAAAGGATTTATTAATAAGCTTTTAATTTAAAGAAATGCATTGTAGCTAAAAAACATACACCCCCTTCCAAAAAAACAGTCCTGGTTAAGTACTTAATTTTTTAATTAATTCATTGTTCTAAGTTAATAACATTAAACAATAACATACAGTATAAAATTGAAAACGCTCACTAATTATGCTAAATAGAATTAGAGAACGAAAGTGATCAAGTAATAATACAATTTTGGTTTATTCTTGTAATGAAATAAAAGAAAAAAAACCTTTAAAACAAAACTGTCATACAATGATATTCAATGATGCAATAATCAGTTCAATCAAAATCACAAACAGCATTTTGTGTTTACATTCTGTCTGTAATTTTTTTATTCTTATTTTTTCGTAGGTTAAAGGGAGATCACATCCCCCCCTTCCCCTTAATACGCCCATGCCAATTGATGTACTTTTACTCGCATTTTACCTTGTCCTTTCTTTCATGATCGCAGTACTTTTATCATAAATCTCACGCCATTTTCCCGATGATCAAAAACAAATTATTTTCTATTTCTAATTTCAATAAAAAATGGCTCGCTCTAATTCATTAAACTGACATGTTCTCAATTGGGAACTTCACAAAAATCGCATTTAAAAGGGTTTCCTCACCATTTTAATTATTGATAATTTTAGACTAAAGCAATAGAAAGTGAAATAATATAGAAAAAGTAAAAATATAGTACCTTTATCTAAAATCGGCCTGTAAAATGTTAGTTATCATAATTCGTTATACCTGAAAAAATTATCATTATATAACTATATTAAATTATGTTGACATTTATCATAACATTTTCGCCGCGACAAATTGACGCCACGACGGATTGACGTCGTAACGAATTGGCACTGCGATGAATTGACGCCGAGATGGATTGTGTGCGACGAATTGATGTAGAACCGTGCTAAATACAACATAACGTGTTTCTGAAAATTGAAATTTTAAAACTTTATGCATGATGAGCTTGGCAGACACTTTAATTATTATACAAAATCGCAAAATTTTAGTTTAAATAACAGAAATTTTGATTTTAACTTCACTTGTGTGCTTAAAAAGTTATATATAATATGGAAATACGGCCACCAAGTCCATGCGTAAATTTTTAAATTTTTAATTTTCAGAAACGCGTTAGGGTGTATTTAATACAGGAGAGAATGATTTTTATAAATATATTATACGTAAGTACTTGGCTTATTTACATATAAAAACTAAGCTAATAGAAGATGTTAAATACTTACCAGAATATAAGCTCGAAAATTTGATAGCACACCATTTTGTAGACACAACTTTCAACTTGTTTTTAAATGCTTCTTCTTTTTTTTTTCTCACTTTTTAAAAGATAGTTTTCGTTGATATTAAAAACCTAATAACAAATAAATTAATAAAATTAAGATGAACTGACATGCATTAAATGCATTGTCAAATTTAGGTACTTTGTACATCTCATTTAGGTTTTAACTACTGTAAGTGTGACAAAAATGACCTAATTGTGACAATGATATAAATTTGAACAGATTACAGATAATAATTCAATTTCTTCAAAACAAAATAGTTTTGACTTAAAATCATAATAATCAATTATTTTTTGCTTATAATTGGCATTTTATACTCAATAAAGTGCGAAATATACCCTAATTGTGACAAACATATGAGAAATCGCATCACATTTAGGCACAATGACATTCTATTTTGAATAAACTTTTTAAATATGTTTAAAACTTTTTCAGATCGTTAATGCTTATTCATCTCTTTGAATTGATTTAAGCATTTCATCCTGTGGCTATAAATCTATATTATTGAAATAGAACATCAATAGAAATTGGAATAGATTTTAACAACGAAGCAGTTTAAATTGCTGAATAATGTATGCAGCTTAATTAGGACTATCATCTATGAAATGGAGAGGTAGCGTTCCTACATAATTATGTTACAAACATTGCCTAACATATTGAAATAGGTCTTTATTAATAAATTTCTGTCTATAGCTAGTAATTCCGCCTAGTAGGGGAGACAGAGGCTGGTTGTCACATGGGTTAGTTACCATAAAGCGCATTTGTTCCCTCGTGTAAGTTGTGCCAGCTCATAAATGCATCCTTATATATATTTGATGGTGCATTTCAATTGATGTTATTTATTCTGGCTTTACTTTGTTAGTTTATTACCTTGGCTTCTACGTTGTTGCATGTCAAAATATATATTTTTTTTACTTATTTTTATTTTTGTGCTGAGTATTTATTTTATATATATTTCAAAGAACTAAAGGGGTAAAAAGTATAAAATATTTTGACTGAAAAAATATTCTATAAAAACAGTGTCAGAATCTACAGAAAGTTCTGCTTTAAGTATGGTAATTAAGATTACTATGATACAGATACTAACATTGCTGTTTTCTATTTGACAACTTTTATGCAATGATAGTCTATTACTAAAATAATTAATGAAAATATACATAAATATACATTCTGCTGTACTTTAATAACAGCTGAGGGGAACAACCGCGTTCTTTTATTTTATATCGTTTTAAATTGTGATTCCGTATTATTAATTATGCAGTATTAACTTAAAATTTTATGCGGCATTGTAATTGAAAAAAATATGGATACGAACAAAATGACAAAAATAATGATAAAAATTAGAGCTGTAATTTTTTCGAACAGGGTTGATTGTTACAGCATGACTGGGGCAGGTTGTATCATGTGACAACTAACCTCAGTCGTAGAAATCCCATTTAATTTCTTTTTTCATTTCAGAAAGCAAATTCACCCTTTCCTTAAGATGGTGAGGAATTTAAAGACAGTACTATTCGCTGGGAAAATTCTTCTTACTTCTGTACTGAGAACAGTAAGGAGGATAATTATTAAGCACATTGGAATTATTCTCTAAGCAGCTCATGATTTCAACACCAATTATCGCAATTAATTAGATATAATAATTAGGCACTTTTTCTCCCGTAAATAAAGTTGCTTTCTCCAATCTCAAGAATCCAATTCCCAGTCAAAATAGTTAGGGTATTTATAGAATATTTTGTGAATGTGGACTCTCTTATATTGGGCTGACGAAACGGGCTCTTAGATTTAGCTTAAAAGAACAAGAAAATTATGTTAAAAAACAGGAATTAGATAAATCTACAAGAAAAAAGCATTGTTGGAATTCCAACCATCAGTTTAATATTTCTAGGGGTAAATTATTTTCAGAAATGCAATTAGGTATTTGATCTTGACTTTTACGAGGTTTATTATATCCATAATTATACAAATTCCTTGGTTAATGACATGACTAGCACCCCTTTGTGTGGAAAGATCCTGCGCAGTTATACCTGTTTTTCGGTGTTTTCCTGTCAGGTACGTCACTTCTGCTTTTTTTTTTCTTTTTAGGTTCATAAACTCTTGTCTTTACCATTTTTGGTCAGTTCATAAACTAGTACTCGAGGCTATAGAACGGGTTCTTTTAACCTTTTTAATCTTTTTATTTTTGTTTTGAATTTTTTACTCTTGTTTTACACTGATGAAGGGAATATGGATTATCCTTGAAACTGCCATAGACCGTATGGTGTTTCATGCTTTGAGAATTGAATTTGTGTGGTTTAACGTTGTAAATCTTTAGCTCATGTCTCTGAACTTACACAAAGTGGACATCAAGTCAACTCATCATGTTTCTGAATATAATTAGATATATGCATGAACGTAGAGAAACTGACATAAATGCATAGGTGTCAACCCCTCATTAATATTCCGTAATATGCGGGTTAATTTGACCCAGTTTAACAACGCTTCAAACCAGAAAGATTATTGAATGAATCTTTATTTATTCAATTTCAAGTTTCTACGTGGAATTTATTTAATTTAATTTCTTTAAAAAAAATTCTGGTGCGAAACGTGTTAAACCTGGGTCAAATTAACCTACATATTACGGAATATTAATGAGAGGTTGGCACCTATGTAAATGACAATGTTGACTTTTCATATATACATTAGGGTAAGTAAAAGTTAACAAGTGTTTTGAAATGGGGCAGAAAAGGGCTTGTTAATTATTTACAAGTATCAAACATTTATTTTGATTTAAATCCAAAAGAGCTAAGAAAATTTACATACTAAATAGTAGAAGCAAATAAACTGAACATGCTTCAAAACAGGAATGCCTTATTTAATCACAGAAATCTGCAATTAAGTTCGGTACCAATTTTATAAAAAAGGTCGTAGAAACTGTCATCTATGAATTTTAATAGGAACTTTTCATTGTTTAAGCATAAAAGTAATTTTTCGCTAAAATGTTTTCAAATAACTTGGACCCAAAAGAGTTAACCGTTTTCTTTTATCAATAATTTTCTAGAACTGCCATAGCTGCCAACTACTACGTTGTTTGTCACCACTTTTTCCTAATAATTTCATAAATAATCAATTAAATTAGGCAAATATATATGTACTGAAAAAGTGATGACAAAATTTGTAGCAGTCGGCAGCTATGACAACTGCCATACCTTCTTTTGTTGTATGGTGTGAAAAAAAGAATACATTTTATGGTATAAATTTTATATCGAGTCTTTATATTAAAACTTCTCAAACAAAACTTCATAAATATTCTGTGACAACCAATCCATGTCTGGGGCAGGTTGGCACAATATTTCTAAAATTTTCGAAATTATAAATAATACATTTTTATTAAAAGTTTTGGTAATTGGAAAAACTACAAATGTGGAAGAATATAAAAGTTTTCGCAAGAGTAATATTTTTTTAAAAAAAAGTACATAATTTTTTAAAATGAAAAAGTTTGATTTTTGTGTTTAACAACCCGGTCTCCCTTATTAGGTGCGTTCATAATTATATAAATACGTAGCACCTATTGTCGTCGTCTGGTTCGCCCGTCTGTCTGTCCGTCCGTCCGCATATAACAAAGCAAAAACTATCCGACAGAATGGTTTGAAATTTACGATATATTATCTTTGCAGAATTTTGTCGAGACATTTCAAATTTTATGAAAATCGAATCAAAACTTTAGACGATATTAATAAAAACATTTATTAAGAAATTTGAATTTTTAAAAAGAAAATCGGTGCTTTCCTGTAATAGGAGCTTCCGAGGTTTAATCGTCAAGTGGCCGATATACTTATTTTATTACAGAAATTAATATGCAGACGGTATAATTCATTTCACAGAATTAAAAATCATCAAGCTCTTCATATTTATGTAACTAGCTATAGCACGAACGCACCACATTTGTCACGTTTGACGTACAATTTTCAACTTGTCTATAAACTACCATCACTACAATGTAATCTAACAAAGTGTTTTAATGTCTTATGCTCCGACAGCTTACGTCATTTATTACTTAACAATTCTGTGTATTCAACATTCATAAACTCTTTAATTAAGCAATTGCATATTTAATTCGGCTTATATATAACATGATTACAACAGTTTTAGGAAAACGTCACCTGCACTGGAAGTGTGAATATAGCTTGAAAATTTTAGAACCGTGATTAGCAAAATATAAATTTTAAAACAGTGATATCAAAATTCCTTAATTAAATTAATTTAGTAACTTTATACTTAAAATGCTAAACGGCGTTGCATTGTTATAGAATTGTTAATAAATAAATAGAGTTCTGCTTTAAATACGGTAATTAAGATTACTATAATCCATTTACTAACATGGCTGTTTTATTTTTGACAACTCTTATTTAATGATAGTTTATTACTAAAATATTTTAGCAAAATTCAGATTTCCAACTGATTAGAATATGACATCTTTCATTCCATAATGAATAGATGTTTATAGATGTTTATGATGTTTGTAGAGATAGATGTTAGCCTAAACATATGATGATAAAATATTCAAGTAACAGAATTTCTGAAGCACAAATTATTTAGTTATTTAGGTACAATGAAAATATTATTGAATACATTTATCAGACACTTTAGGAATTACATTTTAGAATGTAAGACAGATTAAATGTCTCTTCAAAATATACTACAGAAATTCTTAAATCTTCATTCTTATATATTTACTATTATAATATTCATAAAAGTATTTTTAAAGTCAAGGAGGAAAAAGATGGCAGTCCACTCTTTGGTGAAATTTGGAATGACTGTGCAGTCCGATAGCTTGAGAGAAGTACGATCGTTTGGCAACCTTGAATTGAGGGATAAATGAAGCCAATTTTTAAAAATCCAGTTCAAGATAGGTATAAATATAGTTGAATATATGTATAAAGAGGGAGAACGATTAAAGACAACGCATACAAGAGAAAGAAAAAAGAATAACTACAGGGCTGCCACTTGCGACTATTTTTTAATTTTATCTCGCACCACTTTTCCAAAACATAAATAGTTCATATACACTTTGGCAACATGTGCAAGAGAAATATACTAAAAAAATTATTTTTTTAAGAATAGTGGAGCGAGTAAAATATAAAATTAGTCGCCAGTAGCAGCCCTGTAACTATTATCAAATTATCTATGATTGTCATTATTTTCCCCGTGACCCTTCATTTTAATAATTCATATATTTCAATTAAATAAGCTTTCAATCCTTTTATATGTTCTTAGTCAGGGAGCCCATGGATGTTTATTTTTGAATACCATTATTTCCAACTAGTAATATTCATCATATTTATTGACGTAATAATAAATTCCTAGATTAAATAAATTTAATTTTATTATTATTCAAATTACGTTCAAGTGGGAACTCCGTTAATAAAATATAGTCAGTGACGTATAGCAGTAACAAAATAAGGCTTCGTTATTCGGTCACATAAGAAAAAAAAAGAAAACAAATTATAATCGATTGAAAATTGTTTTTTTTTTTTTTTTTTTTTTTCCACTTTCATAAAATGTTGTTTATATGTAGAAATTCTCATAATTTTTAATAAAAATTAGAAATTCCATGCACAAATTGAGTTTTTGATTACATGGTTATCTTGCGTGTATTTTTAGCCACATAATTAAAAATAAATGAGGTATTAAAAAAAACAGTATTTCAGTCTTCTGTTTATACAGTTTTGAAAACAGAGAGCGGTACATCGTTTATATCATCATCATCATCAACAACAACCGTTTTCAATCCAATATTCGATGTAGCTGTCGCCTAGATTTTTCCATTGTTTCCTGTCATTGTTACGTTCATCTAATGCACTGCAGCCACTTTTCTGATTTCGTAGGTGCATCTTACCCGAGGTCGTCTTTTTGATCATTTTAGATCTCTTGACCACTTCCAACCATTGTAGGGTGTTTGTACTTCATCTATTGTGTTGTCTTCTTGCAATATGCTCAGCCCATTTCCGTTTAACCGTTTAAATCTCTCGATGATATCAAAACTTTCATCTGACTTCTTATCCTGGTTATTATTTTTCTGTCTCTTCTTATTATACGTAGTATACATCTTTCCATACTTTGCTATGTTGTCTGTAATATTTATACAATCCGTTTTGTTAGTGTCCATATTTCCGCAAGATGCATTGGTTAAACACTTTTCTTTTCAAACAAAGAAGTATGCTACTCTTCAGAATAATACTGTTCTTCTCAAAAGCTTTTCATCCATTTTTTATTAGCTCACAGGCTATCAAAGCCTGAGAGCTTATGTGCCCGCCGGTTCTGTATGTATGTACGTATGTACGTACGTATGTACGTAACGCGATAACTCTTCATAGAAATATCCGTTTTCCTTCAAATTTTGTTTATAGGTTCACTGTGTTAAGGCGCTTCCCTGATTAGTTTCTGGGATTGATTGGTTAAGTATAAAGGGGGGAACGGGGGCTAATCCCCCCTAATTTATATAAATGGGTTTTTCATGCAGAATTATTCAGTTTTCCTTCAAATTTTGTTTATAGGTTCACTGTGTTAAGGCGCTTCCCTGATTAGTTTTCGGGATTGATTGGTTAAGTATAAAGGGGGGAACGGGGGGGGGCTAATCCCCCCTAATTTATATAAATGGGTTTTTCATGCAGAATTATTCCGTTTTCCTTCAAATTTTGTTTATAGGTTCACTGTGTTAAGACGCTTCCCTGATTAGTTTTCGGGATTGATTGGTTAAGTATAAAGGGGGGGAACGAGGGGCTAATCCCCCCTTAATTTATATAAATGGGTTTTTCATGCAGAATTATCCCATTTGCTTCAAAATTTGTTTATAGGTTCATTGGGTTAAAACGCTTCCCTGATTAGTTTTCGGGATTGATTGGTTAAGTATAAAGGGGGGAACGGGGGGGCTAATCCCCCCCCTTAATTTATATAAATGGGTTTTTTATGCAGAATTATCCATTTTCTTCAAAATTTGTTTATAGGTTCATTGGGTTAAAACGCTTCCCTGATTAGTTTTCGGGATTGATTGGTTAAGTATAAGGGGGGGGGGGCTAATCCCCCCTTAATTTATATAAATGGGTTTTTCAAGCAGAATTATCCCATTTGCTTCAAAATGTGTATATAGGTTCATTGTGATAATGCGCTTCTCTGAATAGTTTTGGGGGTTCATTGGTTAAGTATAAAGGAGGAAGGGGTGGTGCTAATCCCCCCTTAATTTAGATAAATTGCAGCATTATCCGATTTTCTTCAAATTTTGTATATATATATTCATTGTAATAAGAGGCTTCCCTGATTAGTTTAAGGGGTTCATTAGTTAACTATGAGGGGGTAACTTGGGGATGACCCCCCTTAATATATTGTCGATTTCTTTATTTTTCTAGGGGCTTATTTCAAATTCTTTGAAATACGAGTATAATATGCAATTAGTGTGAATAGCCTGTGAGCTCAATGCCCTCAGTTTAACTGGGCAGTTTTCTTTTTATTCTTCTATGATTTCATTCATGATGTTGCGTTGTCCAATGATATTTCCTGTCCAAGGTACACGTAACTCTGCTCTTCTTTAACCTTAGTGTTATTGCAGACGATCTTCGTTTTTGGTGAAAATGAATTGAACATCACCTTAATCTTTTTAAAATTTATTTTTAATCCTACGTTAATGCTAGCTTCTTCCAAATCTTTAGACATTAGCTTCCAATTCTACAGGGCTGTTAGTGAAAATTGAAATGTCGTCAGCAAACCAGAGATGACTTAGGTGTTCCCCATTTATTCTAATTCTTTTGTACCCCCAATCCAACTTCTTGAAAAATTTCTAATACAACAGTAAAAAGCTTAGGCGAAATGGCGTCTCCTTGTCTAACTCTTCTTCAAAGCTCTATCTTTGATTTTCCTCTTTCCAAATGGATGGTTGCTGTTGCTTTCTTGTAAATATTCTATAAAATACTGATGTAAAGTTTGTATATACCGATATTCTGCAGAGATTTTACTACTGCTGTTGTGTAGACAGAATCAAATGCTTTTCATAATTCATAAAGCGACGCAGAGTAGTACATTATATTCCTCATGTTTCTGTATGAGTTTCCTGACTATTTGAATATGATCTATTGTGCTAAATTCACTTCGAAATCCTGCTTGTTCTCTAAGTTGAGCTGAGTTTAGAACTGATTCAAGTCTCGTCGTTAACATGTTGGTGAAAATGTTATAAATCACTGACAATAAGCTGATCGGACGGTAGTTCTTAATGCTTTCCTTGCCTCCGTCTCCGTCCTTAAAGTAACTCGGGCATAAGAAAGTGCTAATTCTCACCAAATATTATCAATATCTACTAAAATGAAATGATTACCAAATACAAAGCTTCTAATTTCTGTTCTAATTTTTCGGAAAACTTGTCTTTGCTAAATTTACACCTTTTCGTTTCTATAATTTTTAATACCTTTTCTATTTTCAATTTGCCCTCGGCGGAAAACTAGCTTTATTCCGAGAGAAAGGTATTTTACTTTCAGGTATAATATCGGAACTTTTTCATAACATACATCTATATTTTGGAAGAGAATCTAACTGGAGAAGCACTATTAGCAGTTTCACAAAGAAAACAAGGTATTTGTCAAAATTAATTTATTTGTGCATGTATGCACTATTACATACGCAGTATTCTAACGCGACTTTCTGTTTTTAGTGCCGGAAAACACAGAAATTTCTTCAAATTCAAAGTATCATAACTCGGTAAATTTTGGTCGCAAAATTATATGTTTTTAAATGTGCTTCTTAGGCGCAAAGCAACATTTTTATAAATATAGTTATAAGAAAACGGGGTGTATAAAAAAATTAAATTTCGCATTTTAATTGATAAACAGCCCTTGTAAAGCAAATGCCATATATGAAAGCTATACTTTATTTGTAAATTGTTTGTAATTGGAAGTATAGTTTATGGATATATCATTAGCGGCTTTAAACAATTATAGCTTTTATTTTTAATCACCTGGTAAAGTAAACAGCTAAAATACTTTAAGAATGAATCTTGAATAATTATGTATTATGATATTTATTCAAAGTTAACTATGTTAATATTTAAGAAATATTAGTATCAAAATCTTGATCTGAATGCCCAAATAATGTACCTTCAAGCAAACTGCTCCAAATCTCAAAGGAACGAAGAGTTTATAACTTAGCTGCTCTTTTGAAGAGACTATGGTTTAAATGTTTATTTTACTCGTATTCCGCAAAAATATAAGAAGAAAAAAAAAATTCGAAGCGAAAGTAATTCTTCAAAGTTTAACATCGTTTAAAATGTCATTTTATAAACTAGAGCAATTTTTTTCAAGAGTGAAAAATTTAATCAAATGTTTTTTTTCTTTGCAGAAAGAACTTTATCGAAGAATTTTCATTTTAGGGAAAGCAAATATTAAAACAATAAGACAAGATTTTATATAATTATCAGTTTTGTTATTACTATTTGCATCTGTTTAAGATGGTTCGGTTCAATGGTACAGTTAGTAACTTTTTTAGTAACTTTTAAAGTAACTTAAATATACCTTTATTCAGATTTTATATAAAAAAGAACAATTTTGTTTACAATTTTCAATGAAAAATAATCTAATTCATCATTTATATTTCAAAATATTCTTGTCATGTGATCAACCAAAAATTAGTAAAAACATTACGTTCTAGTCATTGACATATCTGATTCACAAATAATGAAATTGTCTAGTTTCGAAACATATGATCCGAAATTAATTAATATTTTTCGCGTAAGATCTCCAAAAGTGTTATTACACCTTAACACGGAAGATAAGTGGAGAGTGTATGAGATTATCTTTCAAACTTTGACTCCCAAGAAAATCTGAAACATATGAGATAGCCAAATTTCGTTAAATACCCAGTACGTTAAAAGAGAAAAAAAAAAACAGTGGCACTCCGGGAGTGCCGACAGAAGTGAAAACTTGAACAATTACGTGTGTATTTTTTGAATCGTCAGGAAATGTTTTATTGTGCAGGAAATATTTTAAATGAAGTGCTTTGTTATTCATTATTATAAACTACTACTACAAAAATTATATTACAATTTTCATTTAATGCGCTATTGTACATGAAAAATAATGCATATTATTTTACATACAAAAATTGTAATCTATTGCTTAAAACGTAAATTTACAACTACATGAAATATGAAATTTAATTTTTGTATACAGTGTACGTTAATGTTTTTTTATACTTATTATTATGTAAAAATCTTATGAATATGAATTTATAAAATAATGATAATTAATTTATAATTATCATTATATATTACGTTATATAATATAATATATAAATTAATATATAAATATACATATTATTAATCATAATTAATAATATTAGATAATATTGTTTATATATATGAATAGATAATAAAAATATATATTGTATATATATTTATATAATATGTGGGGTATAATATGGAATAATATATGTAATGTATTTATATATTTATAATTAAGAGATACATTTCTAATAATATGTCTACCCTATATATATAAAATCCTAATGAAACGAATTTGTGAAACGATTTTATGAAACGAATTCATGAAACGATTTTATGAAACGACTGATTAAATGACTGATTATGTTTCAGGGTTATTTTTAATAAAATATTAAACGCTTGATGGTGAAATTAATACCAATTGTTCATAAAAATCCGCGGATGTCAAAACTGGTAATAGAATTTTGAAATTGGAATTAGTTTTCGAGATATTAATTTTTTTCTAATTTTAATGACATTTCTGTAATGATGGCAACTAATTACTCAGTTTTTTTTGTGACAAAAAAGGGAAAAAAATTGAAAAGGATCCCGATAGGGATTATTGATTTCTTTTTATTCGTCATTTTCAAATTGAAATTGAATTTATCTTTTATTTCAATCGATAATGAAGACAAGTATAGATAATGGAGACAAGATTGTGATTAAATTATGTTTTTCAGGAAAATTTGAAAAAAAAATCACATTTCTATCGTCAGGATTCAATCGTCTGTCAGCATTTAATTTAATTTATAAACTGAAAATATTTTGAATAAATTCGTCCAAATGACGTCATTTAGGTAAACGCAAAAGAAAGGGAGGAAAAGGAATTAATAGTAATTATTATTTACTGATATCATTTTGTTATTTTTTTGTAAAATTTAATTAAACGAATTTATAAAATCATTAATTCGGATATTTGAAACTAATATATAAAATAATAATTGCCCAACTGAACAGAAGAATAAAATATCCTGCTTGGTTTTTTCCGCCAAACTTTTTATAAAAGCGTCAAGACCCCTTTTCATAATAGAAAAGCAGCAAAAGTTCATTGGGTTTGTTTTCATAACTTTTGGCAACAAATCTATGTATATTAACGAATCTATCCCTTTTTGAAGCTCGAATTACGCCAAACCTAAAAGCAAAGGATCCTATACTGGAAAATTACTCGATTTTCTTATGGACAATATTCAAGTGACATAACATGGTGTAAAATTACTGCGGATGGCAAATTTGTTTAAATATCTCATCAATTGATGCCGAATAAATGCAGGCATGCATGCACAAAATATTTAATTAATTTTGTATGATAAATAATTATTAGAAAATTCGTATATACAAATTAATTAAAAAAAATTATTTACATATTTAAAATAACATGAAAATATGCATGATGGTGCACTAAAATAGAGAGAAAATTAAAACCTGTTACTGAAAATGTCTATAACATAGTACTTTTCAATACCGTGGTTCTTAATGTTATTCACAAGCAGATGGAATTTTTCTCATCCTTAAACGCAAAGGAAGAATAGAATACACATCGTTGTTATAGAAGTCCGAGAGGTAGCCACAATTTAAACCTAACCATTTTATACAAGCTGGTTTTCAAGTTGTAATTGATTTTACTTATCAATCCCGAAAACAGTCGTCAGTTGTCGCAACAGCTGTGTATGAGGCCATGATAATCAAAAAATGCCCCATTAAAACGTTAAAAGCATGGCAACCCAATTACAGATTTACCAATATTTTAAAAATAAAGCACGCTGTCATGTTTTTAGAGGCCTCGAAGTCTGAGCGGGGGTTGGCGAGCGTAGCTTGCAGGGGGTAAGCCCCCTAGTAATAATATGTATATATATATATTATTTAATATGATAAATTATATATGATATATATTATATATATATATATATCTGATTATATATATATATATATAGTTATTACATATAGTATAAATATTATATATATATTAAAATATGTATATATACAGTAAGCCACTAAAGTCCCTTGCCACCCTCTTAACTTCGGAACGACTGCTGCTATATTCATAAAAGTGGTGTCTAGGTATAGTAAAGTGGCCATGCGCTACTGAATGAAACCGCCTACGGCGCCACCTGGTGGAAAACTGCGGAGTTAGCATTCCTATCTCGAAAACGGAAAGAGCTAGGGAAAAAAGTGATTTACAAAGTTGTTGAGCATCATCGATTTAGTACGAAAAGACACATTGTGGACATTAATGCTAAGAATAGAACGATTAAAACAGACATTTGTTTTTTCGTGATTTCCTGCACTGTGACGTGACGAAACGATCTTAGATGAAAAAAAAAACAACTCGTTATAACAATATACGTTTATTTGAGTTGTTCAAACTTCTCAACGTCAGCTGCAATGCACGTTTGGATCCTTGTTTGAATTTCACGTTGCACACGTTGGAGCATAGAGGGTGAAAGTTGGTACAAGCGTCCGTAATGCGTCATTTTGATTGGGAATCACAAGCAATAACACTGTGCCACATTGCGGTGTCGTGTTTTGTCCGAAAAATATTCATTTATTCTTCCGTTTAAGTTTCGTAACGTCACAGTGTAGGAAATCACAAAAAAACAAAGGTCATTTTATAAAGCGTTCTCATTGGTCAAAACAGAGAGAAATTGCGATTCAGTAACCGTTTTCAGTAAAAACGTTTTCATGACTGGACAGTTTGGTGCAATTTTTTTACAGTGTATAAAATCTCATAAAGGGTAAAAGTTTCTGAACAGTAAATAATGTTTCGAAATACATTTGCTTGGAATTATCGCTCTCACGTATTTTATATTAAGTTCCATAAATGTCATCCTTCCATGGTATACATATACAGGGTGTTTTTTTTTAAACTGACGCTATTCAGAGATGCCTGTAGCTCGTTCTAATAACTGGATTGACACAAAATTTTGTGAATGGGCTAAGAAAACCATGGGAAAAAAGATTCCAACAAGAAAAAAATTAGTTCCAATCACCGCCAATAGGGGGGAATGTGGCGCTGTACATTGAAAAAAAAACATCAGAAACAGACAAAATTAATAATTTGGATAAAATGCCATGTTTTATTCATCATTTACACTTTCCCTTTCATTGATCGCATTTGAAACATCCATTATCACTTTTTCTGCCACCGGTTTACGTCCTCTGCCTGACCGAACTGCTAGCGAGCCTGTTTCTTCGAATTTCAGAATCATTGCTTTCAATACATTAACGGATAAAGGTCCTTTGCACAGTTTATGGCGTGTTCTAAGTAAACGAAGAGCGGCTGGTACATTGCACTGGTTACAATAATAGAACTTCACAAGTAACGCGCGCTGCGGTAACGTGAGATTCATTTTCAACCTGAGCTGAAATTGTTTCTCGGTGTTTTTCGCATGCATTTATAACTTAAACTATTGGCGCTACTGTCGCTTGCGTAAGTAAAAATTTGCATTTTCATTTATTGCCCGTATTTTATACTAATTCTCAGTTGCATAAATTACCACAGCGCCACATTTCCCCCTATCGGTGGTGATTGGAACAATTTTTTTTTTTTTGTTGGAATCTTTTTTCCGATGGTTTTCTTAGTCCATTCACAAAATTTGTGTCAATCCAGTTATTAGAACGAGCTACAGGCGGCTCTGAATAGCGTCAGTTTAAAAAAAAAACACCCTGTATATAAAAATAGGAATACTGATTATCAGATACTACACTGTTAAAAATCTGCAGCAAACTGTCCAGTCATTCAACTGTTTTCATAGAAAACATAACCGTAATTTATCTTTATTCTGACCAATGAGAACGCTTCATAATATGGTTAAGTAACCGTTATTTATGGAAAAAGATTGAAAGACTGGACTGTTTAATCCAGATTTTTAATAGTGTAAGTTAATCTGTATATCTTAAATGTCTGCTTACTAACGATTTCGGTATATCTGAAGAAACCAAGGAAGGATTTCAACAGATGCAGATTGACGTTCTGAGCGGTCCAGCGAGAATCGCGAATATATATACCATCAAAAACATTTGGAAAATTCCACCTAGACGAGCCTATAAAATCAGCTGACAGTTTCAGTCGGTAATACTCCGTACAGACCGGATATTTAAGATATATTAGACCCCAATAATTGAGATGGTACGCCCCGGAATTAGAATGACTGTTCACACCGCAAAACTCATCTGAGATAACTCATTAAACGTCACTGTGTCTGAGATCTGAAGAAATGGAAAATGTGCGTATGCGCACAAGTCAAAACGAGTCTCGTCAGCCAATCACTTAAAGCGAAACTCCGCAGCCAATTAGAGTGAGTGGTAGTGGCTGTATCTAGCCACAGAAGTTCTACTCACTGAGAGCGTTTGTGGAACTCTCTCA
This sequence comes from Maratus michaelseni, assembly GCA_963931845.1. NCBI lineage: Eukaryota > Metazoa > Arthropoda > Arachnida > Araneae > Salticidae > Maratus > Maratus michaelseni. The sequence goes on along the minus strand of OZ007599.1, from coordinate 152,102,329 downwards.
TACCTTGTTCGCACCGGATAGTTAAGATATCTTAGATCGCCATTTTTGAGGTGGTGCCCTCTCGGAATTGAACATTGTTCACACCGCAAAAATCATCTAAGATAACTCACAGAACATCACCGGTCTGAGATCGGAACAAACACAGAATGTGAGCATGCGCATAAGTTAATGCCAGTTTCAACAGCCAATCAGTTAATGCTAGCCTCCAGAGAAAATCAAAGTGAGTGGTAGTGGCTGTATCTAGCAATACAAAGTTCGAACTCGCTGAGTGAGTTTGTGGAATTCCCTCAGTGAGTTCGGCGGTCTAAGATATCCTAAATATCCGATCTGAATGGGGTATTAAGTGACTTCGAGGGCTCGAGATATCTTAAATATTCGGCCTTAATGGGATATAACTGAACTGATAAACGTTATTCGAAAGGAGATGGCAGGAACTTTTTGGTAGAAAAAAAAACATGTCCCTGCTGTGGATGCCCAAGAGGTGATCGAGAACGGTGGATATTAAATATTAGAAATACATTCTAAAGTGATAATTTTTTCTTTTGTCCTATTTTAAAGTAGCAGAAAGATGCCATTATTCTAAGTTCTTACTTCTAATACAGGGTTTTTTGTTATTTTTTGCAATGTTCTACAGTCCAAAAATTAAATGAATAAGTGTCATGTGATTTTTTAATAGTATTGCTTGTCTGTTGTCAAAAGAATGTGTAACTAACCATAGAAATAAATAAATTTTGTAATTTAAACAAAACACGATGTGCCACTGTAGTATAATAGCCTCGATATCCCCACTTTTTAACGCATGTTTTATCTCCCTAATAAAAATAAATAGCTATAAAAAAGAAGAACTCCAACCCTCTCTTTTTCTTTCATTGTATATTTTTTAAATAATCACCCTGGTTGTGGGGGAAATGTGAAAATGTATGAGGGAAAATATCCGATAGTTTTAAATTTATTATTATTATTATTATCATTTGAAATAAAATGCGTGGATACAACACCAGTTCTTAAAATGGGATATTTATTTGTACGGAAGAATGTCATGAAAAGTGTCAAAAATGTTACTCTATTTTATTCACATCTATGAAATAAAATTAATATTTAAACCATTGTTTTTCTGTATTTTTTCGATTGCCTTATCAATCGAAAAATAGATGGCGATAACAATTTCGATATCATCATTTCACTGTCTTCTAAAATTAGCTATAAATAAATAAAAAAAAAATCACATCCCAAAAGAATTTAACAGAAATCAATGAAATTTAAATTACTTTTGTGACATGCTTTATTGCCCATATCTTACAAATAAATACCAAAGAGTGGAAGAATTCATCTTTAATGGCAAGGTTTCATATTCATATTATATTTTAACTTTAATTTCTGTCAGAATACAGGAACTTTGCGATGTCAAAATGCGTGTGTCGAAAATGTCACGATGTTTCAAACTATTCCACGATACATGCTTAGATATTTTACATCTTTGAGTTAGTTTTAATGGGTGTTTTCTCTTTTATTTGAAGTCCCGCTTCGATTTGGTTAAAATTTTATTACTTTTTTTTTTCTTTTCAAATGTCATACAAAAGATAAAATCCACATTGAAGGTCTAAAAAGGAAAATCAACTTTGGTCTCTTGAAATTTCAATTATTTTTTTTTTTGTTTTTTAAAAATCTTTCCGAAATCAATTCACAAGATAGTTTAAAACATTTTAAATCTTAGATATGAAAAGTTTCTTCAACATGCGCACTTAAAGATTTTAAGGGAAATTATATCTTCTGAATACGATTATTTTTCTGCCTGTCCGAATAAAAACATACAGATTTTTAAAAATAAATTATAGTTTGAAATATTAATCCCAAGATTTTTTAATCTTTTACTTGTGTAAAATAAAACAACACTGAATTAATGTTACACTTGTTATTAAATTATTTAAAGAAGAAAACACAGAAATTTTCCTCTGGCAGATTCCAAGTAGGTAGTGAAATTTTGCGGACTTAACTTCAAATACAGTTTCAAAAATCAGTTAGAAATAGGTTGCTGTTTAGTTAAATAATTTAATTACACATTTTGTTTTTCATTGACTGCTTTTAATTGATCTACTTTGGCTTATTACTTGTTTAAAGTTTTGCTTTATTTCATATATCTATCAAAAAGTATTTAAAAAATAATATGCTGCATTTCTACAAAAGATAGAAATGCAAAACCGTCATCAACAGTGCATAAGATGCTGTAAAATTTTAGATAGCTAATAAACAAAATTATTGTTTTATTAATATCTCTATTAAAATTATATTTTATATTAATAAGCCAAATCTCCATCAGACATTATCCTATAATGAGGAGAGAACAACATTTGTATATCAGCATCTGTTCATATTATTTTTACTTAAAAAAAAACTATTTTTTTTCTAAAACCTGTAATTCTGTCTTTAGAAACATAATTTATCAGCACTCTTTTATCCGCTGCACTCCTCATGTGCCCAATATTTGGAGACTGAACATCGTATCCATCTTCCACCACCTGTTGAGCGCACAAACAATTTATTGCAGAATTCAGTGTAAAACCATGGGCACCCGGTTTTTCCCCAACAAATGACCAAAAATCCACATGGTCGTTCTTCTGGATAGCTGGACGTGCACAATTCTACTTGGCATTAAATAATGTGTGAAAGCTATAGAAAACAGTGGTTTACATACTAAGATCTGAGTGGTTTACATACTAGGATCATACCATGTTAGATTTATTTAAAAACCATAAAAGGTGGCAAAAAATTAAAACTTTTGAGGTAATTTTTTTTAAATAGCACTGCATGGACACACAGATTAACTCACTTCAAAAGCCGATTTCAAACTTCTAGGGGATGCTAACGGATGTAGTTAAGACGGGCGATGACCATAGGGCAGCACCCATTAGCGAGAAAACAGTTTACCCGGTTTGTCTCGCCTACCCGTTTTTACTCTACTCTCCCCTACATTATGTATTCGTTTTTTCACTGCACGTGGTTGTTTTACTCAGCTGACAAACAGACCTGTTTAATCTCGCCTATCCGAAATGATCGAAGTATTTTTTTTTTTATTTATCGTATTAACAAATTATATATGGATTAATACGTTGTATACGGCAACATAACGTGCAAATATAACATTTCTATATTCTTTCCAGTTTAAAAAAGCCAAACTGTACAGCCACTCTATAGTAAACAACTATTAATGTATAAAACCAAAAATGCAAATTTTAATTATTCTTTTAGCTCATATGCTTTGACTTATATAAAAAAAATTATCATTTAATACGTAATTTTTAATCGAAAATAAAATACAAAACTTTCGGGAGAATAACTTCTCGTAGTAAAAATACAAATAAAAGCATGGTGAATTTCAGTTTATTAAGATAACAGGTGATGAGGATAAAAATTGCTAATGCGCACCTGCAGCCAGCGTATGGTTTGTAGCACAATTGCGATACATGACTTTATGCTTCACATAGAATGTGGAAATGAAATTGGTTTTTAGAGAAAAAAACACTTAAATGAAAATATAGAGAGATATAATACTGGTAAGATATCAAAACAACTGGTTTCAACTTTACGTTGTTTCTCGTAAACTGACTTTTGTAACTTGATTTGTATACTCAATTCGAAGTATCTACGATGGAAAAGGAAGTTCTATTTTAATAATAACTAATTTTTTACTACATATGACAAATGTATGTAATTTCTGAAAATTTCTCTTTATAAAGTGAAAAGGGGGGGTTTATGAGATGACGAACGAGACCTACATACGAGTTATTCAAATACAGATACTATAAATCATTTGTTATGAGAAACGAACTAAATACGAAATAGCTTTTTGTTGTAGCTGTTGTCACTAAAGTATTTCACACTATTTAAAAACACAAGTAGCTGTTGAATTACCTTGTTTAGAATAGAAATTTCCTTTAAGAAAAATAACTTATAAATAGGAAAAATGCCAAATAATGTGAGAAAATCTATCATTGTTAATTAATTTATCTCACTATCTTTCCAAATAAGTTATTATATAACCTAATATTTACGTAAATGGCTTTACTGATTTATGTATGATCATCAGATTTTATCTTGGCAAGTCGTACAAATTATAGCGTGCCTTTTCAGAGCACTTTGAGGAAGCTGAAATGAACATAATAACATTATACGAAGGAGTTACATTTGATCACTAAGAATATTGAATATACTTGCGTGGCAGTTACTATAATGTAATTCATTTAAATAATAAAGAATTTCCGACCATATGAATCATATATATGTTACTGATCACGTGTGTAAGGACAATACATTGGAAAAGAAGTAAAATCATAAAAATAACCTAGCAATCAACGTAGTTATACTATGAAAAAATTCATGAAATAAACTAACTTTACTATCTGTTTCTTAGTACTTAGTCATTCTTAATGCGTCTGACACTGGCTAATATCCAAGGTGTCCCTTCTAAACTTTGACTAGTAAGTTAATTCATAAACATTCAGTTTTTCAGGAATAAAGTCATTATACCTAAATCAGACATAATTTCCCATAGTTTTGTGACATTTAGGCATATTAGGCATTTTATTAAACAAATACATATTTTATTAAGCAGAAAAAGATTAGATTGAATACTGTGTTTTTAATCCAAAAGCAACTTACTTTGTAGAAATGCAATCAGTATCATTAATCTAAGCAAACTACATACGATTGTCGGATTTAGGTCATTTTTGTCCCATTTACAGCAATTAAAACCAAATGAGACACCAAGCTACCTAAATGAAGCAATGCATTTCATGCATGTTAACTCATCTTAAAATATTCATTCATTGCTGTCAATTTTTGAAATACTTAAAAAAAGAGTTGAAATACATAAAACTGAGAGTTGAAGCACTTATTATTGAACTACCTAAAATACTAATAACTAAACCTAATAACAACTTAAATAATAAAAATGTAACTTTGAGATACATAATATTGAGTATATTATAATACAAATAATAAATAATTCAATATTCATTCTTTAAACAATTTTACCGTGTAAAAAGAAGAAATAACTAATGACCATTACAACGTTAATGTGAAAGCAATGTTTATATTATATGTTGCTTTACAGTATACCTTTAATTCATTTTTATGTTTCATCCTTTGTGAAGCTATCAATACTTTCTTTTTGGTTTGAAGAATGTGTGGATCTAGATAATTTTGAGGTTTAAGCTTCTTCATATCCTCTGTTTCTGCAGTAACTTTACTTTTAGTTTGTTTTAGCCATTAATTTCGATTTTTTGCTGAATTCTGTCTTTATAACGCTGTTTTTGCATTTTTAAATTTTAATCGTTCTTCTTTCCCATTTTTGTATCTGTTTTTGCTCTTTCACTTCATTGTCCTCTTTTATTTTTTATGTATGCTTTAGTTTTATCCGACGTGCTTTTCGCATTTTTAATGGATTTTGATTTGCTGGTGAAAGTGTTTTTAACAAACATCTTTCAATAGCATGAGGTGGATTAGACTCAGAAAGAGTTATTTGTGAGTGTGGTTCTGTTTTCACTGCATACTGTTCTCCAATAGAATCTTTTTTTAATGCTTTTGTTGTTTACAAATTTTCGATTTCTTCATCACTTATATTTCTCTCCAATGTTAATTTTGTTTGTACAGACAAATCACACATTATTGGAGATGTTTTATTGCTACCTTTATGGTTCTCACAAATCATAACACCGCGTAAACCATCGATATTGAATTAATGTCAAATTCAGGAGAAATTTTGTCCTTCTTACGAGGTAGATCATGATTAACAGTTGAATAATTAATATTAAAATAATTGTAAAAATCGATTTATCGGCAGGAAACATGTCAATGCAAAATTCGTCGCTAATAGCTAATCATTTTTGTATATGCCTCATCTAGAAGTTTTTAATTTATTTAATTCAACTTTCTGGGTTTGTAATTTTTAAAGTGCTGAAGGGCATTGGGATCAAAAGATGATTCGGGATTAGCACACCAATAGAATGAGAAAATGCTATTTTTTTAAATCCACTTTAAATTTAAGAGTTTTCAATCTACACAAGAATTTCCAGAGCCTCAATCATATAAGTGTATTTAATAATCTTGTGACCACCTTTAAGTATCATATCTAGAGTCTTTATTCTTTTATTTTAGAGTATTTATACGCCGCTAATATTACGTCATATTTTTTATTAAAATTTTAAAAGACCTGTATTTTCTATTTGGTCATTTGGAACACATATTTAAGTACCCAGCCAAAAAAAAAAAACTCTAATACCTGATCATGTGGAAATTCCTAATTTATTAATTCCACAAAGCTTAATTAATCACAACTTCTGTTTAAACATCAGTTTAATACAAGAATTGAAATTATCGTATAAACGTAACTGAGTAAATCTTCTAAAATACAATCAGTCACCAAAATGCGCAGTATGTGCTAGAACAACTGTAATTTGAAAATTTGTCGCCTTTTCCCGGTTTTACTTCAGACGTTCGAGGCCTTAACATGGATGGGCTTATTTTATCTTCAAAGTAAAAAAAGAAAATCCGTGATCCATGTTTCTGTATTATTCGCTTGGCATTGGACGATGTGCAGTCTAATGGTACTTTTTTTATGGAACATTTTAAATGCAATGAAACGTTTTGCGTTTTGCTCCTGAAGCTCGAATGTTTCATTATATAACATTTATATACTATTCATTCGTACAGATTTTAGGTATAAGTTCAACGTCGCATTTATGGTTGTCACATTTAGGCACATTGACCTTACTACCAACATCAAATAGGCTTAAAATGTTGTTATACATTATATTAAAAATCTGTTTACATGAAAACAGTCATTTTTGTAAAAGTTGCGTGCTGGTACACAGTACCGCATCTTATTTTTAATTCCCTTCCACGCAATAAAAAGTATATTTTCTAAGGTAAATAATAGGTTTACAATGACTATCCCCACAGTACACTGTTGCTAAGTTTGGGAAGACCATAACTGGACAGTTGTACGACAGATATTTACAACTATGGTCTGAGTGTCGCCGAAGATGACAATGGGAGGTAAGTACTACAAAATTTACAGCACCTCAATAAAACAGCATAAAGATCCCACATCTATAAAAACAAATGTGAAAAATAGATTTTACTCCCATGTTGGGGCAAAGCAACAGTGAGACCAAGAAAAATCCTGCCATTGGCTTTTCTTTGTAATTAAGAAATCCAATGAAAACATCCTATGTTCCACATATTATTATTTCGGAGTGGAACCGAATAGTATTAAAGCCAATGGCAAAAAATCCATACAAAGGAGTATGTTTGTAGTCCTACTTTTCCTAAGTAATCAAAAAATGTTGTATAAGATATAAGACTTCACTTGTAAAAAACTGTTTTGCCTATGCGTTACTCATAGAGAGTTTGTCTCTTTCTTAGGGATATAAAAAGTTAGTTTTGAATGAAGTGTCATGTATGTCTATATATCGGAGATAAAGTTTATGTATGCTTCTGGCAGTAAATAAAAAGAAGTTTTTTCTAAATATATCAACAAAATGACTTTTGTAAATAGTCGAAGTTATTTTGCTCTTAAGAGCATTTCGTGCACTTGAAGAGTTGTAGTAAATAGATAGACTCTGAAAAAGATAGTACGTGATCATCGGAGATGTCTCTAAGTCTATTGATAAAGGTAAAATTCTTGACTAATAATATATTGTGTGCTTTGCAGTTCATGATTTAAATTCTTAAAAAATGAGTAACACATAATACAGATAACCCAGAAGCGCACCTGTAATTAACTTTAATAAAATTAAGATGTATCCAATGTGCAACCACATCGAAGTAAAAGATGTGAGTTATGATGCTTTTAAAAGCATAAGTTACAATTCTAATTTTAATTACCTAATTTTTTGTATGTGTTCTAATTGTATATATGTATGTAAATAAATATTTATTAAATGTTATTTTTTCTCTTTTCTTTTATTCTTGTAATGCTTATTCTAACTTAAATTTTGTGCATCGAAGTGCATAAGAGGTATATATTTATATATAATATTTCCTCAGGTATTTTTAGACTGATATAATTAATACACTATGTATTTATTTTAGCCTTTTTTTAATTATTGCCTTCAGTCTATCCATAAAGTTGAGAGTACGACGTAAACATATCACAATGCTATTCTTTAAAATTTTCTTATTGTAGTTAAAGGAATTGGTTGTTTTTAATATTTTATTACTTAGACAATAAATACTTGTAACTCTAACTTTTACTCGCAGCCAGGATTTCAATTTGTACGATCACCTTTTAATATTCAAGTATGCTTGTATGAATTAAACGGGTAATAAAAATTGGATTTTACCCAATTTCCCCACAAGCAATGTTTAGGGAATTTATCTGTAGACAGTAACCAGGTTGACTTTACAACCTCTATAACTTCCCAGCATTGCATTTCGTCTTTATTACTTTATGGTATCTGACCTTCTTTATGTCTAGTTATTGTTCTAAAATAATTAAATAATAATAATAAGAAGAAGAATTTTAGGTTACTAAAAATTGGATTAAAATTCGCTTTCTCTTGTATTCTTTAATTTTGATATAATTTTAAATTTATATATTACTCGATGATTTTAAAATTAAAATTTCATTTTAATCTTATGTATAATTTTAGTGTATTTTTTTATTGGATACTTCAAATAATTATAGTGTTTTTAAAATTTTGTGTTACCGGTTGCTTCTGGATACTATTTTTCATGATGACCAATACTTGTTAAACAAACGACCGGCACAATTTTTTTAAATACAAATACATGCAAATGATACAAATTACTGAGTACGCTAATGATTTGATGTTATTATTTAGTACGATAGGGAACAACTTTTGAAATATTTTTGCAACTGAATGTATATTTCTAAAATTAACTGTTTAATAATTAACTATTAGTCAACAATAAAAAGGGGACACCCTGTATAATTAAAAAATAAAAAATAAATCTTGCTGAAATACCGTTATTAAATAAGTTTTACTCTAGGAATAAAGATATCTTATTTACAAGAGATCTTATAACCGCCATTTGGTCAAAATTACTTGTCAGATCAATGTGAATAGAGTGTTCTCATCTTGGTTACCTGCTGCAAGTAAGATGCGTAATATTTCGTATCGAAATGTAGGTTAGCATATTTTAGTAAATTTTCCTCTTTGCAAAAACACCTTAAATAAAAATCTCTTCGTTTAATATGGTTTGACAAAGCGAAAGAGTGAAATAAATACGGTGGATACTACAGAAACAGAAAGCATAATTAAATATAGAGAAATAAATTAAAAAAAAGCATAAATGAATGCAATGAAAATGTGAATAGCTAAATATAACTGCCATTTGGTTAAAACTACTTGTCAGATCAATGTAAATAGAATGGTTTTCATCACTCTTGTTTACATTCCTTCAACAAACATTGCTTCAATTACTTTATTTTTTTAATTTTTAGTATTTTCATTAAATAAATATTGTAAGTTAATAAATTGGGCGACAATATTTGTCGTACTTATTTCATTTACCTTGATTGGGGAAGATAACTGAGTATATTAGTTCGTTTATGAAACATGGCTTCCAAATTTTCTCTTTTAGAAAAGCAAATATTTTTGTCAAATAAAATTACCGAAAAATAATAATAATCTTAAAAAAATAAATTAGAAATATTTCTTAATATTCATAATGTCTGACTGGAAATATCTTTTTGTAAGTCAGACATATCTGTTTTGTAAAAAATTGGGAGGATGATTTGGGTACCAAATATTGTCAGTGTAAATAAGTGTCAATGCAGTTTAATATAAACTACCGTAATAAGCTGTAAAGAATTGAGCTTCGACATCCAGCTGCACTATGTGTCATTCTAGCATTTCCTGTGAGTACACTTAACTGCATACCTTCCCTCGCTATTTTTGCCTTGAAGACTAGCAGACGCCGAATTCTATTGTACTGTGAGCGGAAAGTTCGGACAGTGATGAAGTGGTAAGGCGTTACCCAAAAATGGGTCTTATGCTTTGATCCTTGCCGAGTTCGTGGGAAAGAGTTCATCTGCGAGAGAAGCGATCTCTGCACACGATTTTTAGGTTTGCGCCCGAAACTTTGCCCTTTGTCTTAGAACGTCCAATGACGGACTTAGTGAAAACGAAACAGAGGGATCTCAAGGCTGCTAAGAGGCTGGAGAGTTTCGAGGGGCCCGCCTCGACAAAGCCCCCGCCCCCAGAAGAAGTTCTCCTGCGAGAATGAAAAAGTGAGAGAGGACAGTTTTTGGAGAGATCGAAAAGGAGAGTGTTGACTCTCTGGAGAAGGGAAAAGGAAACGTCAGTTTCGATCTCAGCGTGGTGTAAGCGCTAGTGAGGCCCGACCTCGAGAATTGATACAGCAGGTATCCGGTGAAAATCCCAGCAAAGTGAAAAAGCACACCAAGTGCGAGAGTGAGAGTTCTTAGACTCAGAATTAACGAGTATTAGTAGATCTTCCGAAGAGAAGGAACGGACGAGCCTTGGTCCGAATGAACTTTATTTTGTAGTCACGACTGACTGTAATGTTTAGAGACTTTTGTTTGTTTCAGTTACACTTGGAGTCAAGAGGTCATTAATTTATAAGCGATTGACTCACGAAAAATAATTAAATGCTGTAATTAACTTTCTTGTACATATTTTCATTAGAATTAATATTGGTATGCAATAAATTCTATTTTCTAATTTATACGAGAAATTCTCTGTGCCAGCGATCCGATCTCGCTACCACTCACCATCTTTTATCGGGTCGGTATAGAGGAGTTACTACAACTGGTGGCTTGCGGTGATGGATTAATTAGCAAAAATTAATGACATTCTCTAAAGACAAAGAGTGGACTCTGAAATTTAAATCATCAAAGTGCTCCAAGAAAGAGTCTCCTTGTGACTTGTGACCTGAGTCTCCTTAGACGCCCCTGTGGATCAACACAGCATCAGAAAGAGAAATCTACCAAGAATTCTGGAGAGTGTTCCCCCATCAGAAAGAGAAATCTACCAAGAATTCTGGAGTGTTCCCCCATCAGAAAGAGAAATCTACCAAGAATTCTGGAGAGTGTACCCCCATCCGGAAGAGTCCCCATCCGAAAAGTGTGATAGAAACTCCGTCTGTGCTCCTGAGAATCTCTGAAGTCTGTGCTTCTGACGCCCTGAAAGACTCTTAGTAATGGAGGTAAGCTCTTTTTATACTCAGAGTGGCTTTAATTGTTATTAGTGTTTGTATAGGTGTTGTAGGCTTCAAAAAAAAAAGTTGTATGTTTATTTTTGTGAGAGTAAATTTTTGAGAAATTTTTCCGGTAGAAAAAAAAAAGCATTATGAGATACTTCCGAGATTACTGTAACTTATTTAATAGACAAATTTTGTAGTTAAAATTAAATTATTGTTGAATTAATTTAATGCAAACTGAGAGTTGTGCAGTGTTACAAAATTTTAGCTGAATCTATAAATGAGAGTTCATTGAAAAAAAAAAAGTATCGAACGCATTTCATATTTTACGATAACAGAGTTGATTTTATATGTTTTTTGTGAATTATTCTAAATTTTTTTAAGAGTGGATGCAGAGATTAAGACCACCATTGATTTAAAAAAAAAAAAGGAATTGAATGAGACTTTTGCAATTTAAAATATTTTTACTGTACCTTTTGAATTTGAAATTTTTGTTTTGTGTAGAATTTATCCCATATATATTTTATAACCAAATACCAAGGTGAATGTAGACGTTAGGATAGAGTTGCTTATCTTTATATGTTGCATATTTCCTATATTATTGCTAAGCGTACTTTTTTATGAGCGTATATTTTGGTAATATTTTGACGCACTTGGTAGGATTTGATTTAATCTTATTGTATTGTTTTATATTTGTGGGAAAGATAATTTCTAATTTTATACTTTAAAAATGTCGGAGCTTAAATATTTTAGGAAAGCTGATTTGCAAACGTTAGCTTACGAATTTGAGGTCATTTTAGAGGAAAATGATACTGTACCGAAAATTATAAAAAAAATAGAGTCGTCAGAGGGTTTTGAGAAAGAGCTAGCTTTAGCACAAATTAAACTTATAGAAAAAGATATGGAAAATAAAGTGGAGCGGGAACATGAGTTGGCTAGATTAAAAGCAACACAAGAGACAGATGACCGGAGTACCGCATCTAGTAGCATCTCAGTTAGAACGAGTAATTTACCCCTAAAAACAATTATGCATCGCTTTGATGAAAAGAATTCGGATATTTCGTTGTTTTTGAATTTATTCGAGAGACAGGCAAAAAAATGTAATCTAAATTCGGATGAGTTGGTGACGAATTTACTATCATTATTACCTGTGGGAATGGCCGAGTTAATTTTAAGAGAACCCGAAGACAAAATTGATGATTTTCAATATGTGAAAGAAAAACTGTTAGAACGCTATCGTTTGAATGCAGAGACATACCGACAAAAATTTAGTCAACATCCACGAAATCCTAATTCAGTTTGGAAGGATCTGATTTTCGAACTTAATAGTTTTTTAGAAGGTTGGCTGTCATGCTTACAAGTTTCGGATTTTGAGGGTTTGAAAAATTTGCTTGTCACGGACCAAATCAAACGGAGAGCGTCTCCAGAAATGCGCGAACATTTTATAGATAACTGGGCGGAGATTAAAGATCCCGAAGAATTAGTAAGGCTTTTAGATGCGTACGAAGCGATCAAACGCCCTTCTAAAAAAACGTGGAATCCTAAGCCACCGACAGAGAAGAAATTTGAAAGACCCAGAACTTTTGAAAATGGGCGAAACGGAAACAGAAATCCGGAGACTAACTTTAACTGGAGGGATCGAAATGATAATAAAGAAAGGGAAAAGGCGTTCGAAAAAAGGCGAGAAGTCAAGTGTTACGCGTGTTTGCAAAGTGGTCACTACAAATTAAATTGTCCGGAAATTAAAAAGAAAGAGGCTGCGCGGGTCAGTCACTTAAATAGTAAGCCGACACTTGGAGAAGCCTTCTCCCCTTATTTGAGTAAAGTATTAGTGAATGGAATTCGGGCAACTGCCTTGAGGGATTCAGGGAGTGATATTGATTTGGTTGCATACGATTTAGTCAGTCAAGATAAATTGAATGGAGATCACGTTTGGATTAAGACTCCGCTGGACAGTAAATTATACTGTTTACCCATAGCAGAGGTCACTTTAGAAATTGAAGGCGTGGGGGTTATTGAAACGAAAGCGGGAGTAAATAATAGAGGTTCAGATATGAATTATTATTTGTTGGGTAATCAATCTCAAAAGTTATTAGAGCAGGCGAACATGAAACCCGAGTTAGTAAATGCAGTTCTGACGCGCGCTCAAAAGAAAAAAATTGACCATACTCCAAAGTTGGAAGATAAGCGGATTATGCTTTCTGATAAGGAAGGGGAGAATGTTCACCGACGCGATGAAGCGGAAACTTTGAATTCGGTGAAAGAGAAAGAAGAAGCAGAAGCAAATTTTCGCGAATACGGTGAAACGGAAACGTTGAATTCTAAAGAAAAGGGTGAGGAGATAGACAACCCCATCGAGTTGGATAGTTTAGACAGAGGTTTGCTGCCATTATTGATCGAAGACGGATTTACGAATCTGGCTAAGATAGGGAGAGAGGATTTTAAAATGGAACAAGACAGCGATCCATCACTCAAAGAGATTAGAGATAAGGCTAAAGTTAAAAAGTCTCACTTTGAAATAAGAAATTCTCTGATAATAAGAAACACGAAGGATAATCGCGGGAACGAGAGGACCCAGGTGGTTGTTCCTTTGAGATTTCGTGTTGACATATTAGGCGCGTGTCATGAAGGAATTTCGTCTCACCTAGGGGAAATGAAAACCAAAGATAAAGTATTGCGGTATTTCTTTTGGCCTAATGTAATAAAAGAAATTGAGGATTTTGTCAAATCTTGTGACCCGTGTCAAAGAATCGGAAAAGCAGGGGAAAAGAAGAAAGCGCCACTTAAGCTAGTACCAATAGTGGGTGAAATATTTTCGAAACTAAGCTGTGATCTCGTCGGGCCCTTACCGAAGTCAAACAAAGGAAACAAATACATGGTCACTGCGGTATGTTTAGCATCAAAGTACCCTGAGGCTATACCAGTGTCAGATATGAGGTCTGAGACCATTATCGAAGCCCTAATGATGATATTCAGTAGATTAGGATTTCCAAGGAAAATCCAGACGGACTTGGGCCGGAACTTTGTTAGCGATTTAACGACCGCCTTTCTTAAAAAGTTCGGAGTTAAGATAGGAAACTCAAGTGTGTGTCGACCTGAAAGTAACAGTGTTGAACGATGGCACAGGACGGTTAAGAGGCTTTTAAAAGTGCTTTGTGTAGAAAACGGGTCGAATTGGGAAGCAAACTTGCCTTATGCATTGTTAGCATTACGGACGGTACCGCATAATTCGACTGGGTTCAGCCCCGCTGAACTAGTGCACGGAAAAAATTTGAGGACCCCGGAAACATTATTGTTTGAAAAATGGATGGGAGAGGCGGAGGAAAATGAATTAGTGACGGAATATGTGTTTAACCTCACGAATAGATTAAAAAGGTGTCAGGATTTAGCCGTTGAGAACATGACCACTGAACGAGAAAAAAGGAAATTTTGGTTTGACAAAAAGGCGGTAGAAAGAAAATTTAACGTGGGAGATGAGGTTTTGGTTTTGGCGACCAGTAAACCAAACAAAATGTCAGTAAGTTGGATAGGACCGGGAAAAATTGAATCGAAAATCTCGGAAACAAATTATATTGTAAATGTTCCTGGGAGGCGACAAAAATCCCAGATTTATCATGTGAATTTATTAAAGCCTTATAAAAAACGGGTGGAGTTAGTAAACATCTTAACGCGAGTGATAAACGAGGTTGAGGATAAACAAGATTTAGATATAGTTTTTCCCTGTGCCGATTCCAAAGTTTATAAGTTCGATGAAGTCGTAAAAGAGAGTGATTTAACAACTAGATGCACTTCCGAGCAATTGAGACAATTGGAAAATTTATTGGACCGTTATGGGACTGTATTTTCGAATGACCCAGGGCGTACCGATCTAATCGAGCATGACATAGAATTGTCGGAGTTAAAACCCGTTCGTTCGAGACCCTACAGAACATCACCCAGACAAACGGAAATATTGCGCAAAGAAATAAAGCGAATGTTAGAATTAAATCTTATAGTAGAAGGCGAATCTGAATATAGCTCTCCGATTATTCTCGTGGAAACACCAGGAAAGGACCCGAGACCCTGTATAGATTACCGCAAACTAAATGCCATCACAAAGGTAGAATTTTATCCTTTACCCAATATTGAAGAAAGAGTTGAAAAAGTCTCGAGTGCTAAATATATTACGGTTTTAGATCTAACGAAGGGCTACTGGCAAATTCCAATGATCCCGAGGGCTCAAAAATTAGCGGCTTTTGTTACAAGCTTTGGGTCTTATTTCCCTCTGGTCATGGCTTTTGGACTCCTGAATGCATCCTACAGGTTCTCAAAATTTATGGATATAGTATTGAGAGGGCTTGAGGAATTCTGTTTACCGTATCTAGATGATATGGCGATTTTTTCAGACAGTTGGGAGGACCATATGCGTCATCTAGAAACAGTATTAAAAAGGGTTAATGACGCGAAACTAAAAATCAAATTGGCGAAATGCAAGTTCGCTCAGAAAACCGTAAAATATCTTGGGCATATTGTAGGGGAGGGCAGACGGAGGCCAGCTGAGGCGAAAGTAAGGGCAATTAAGGAATTACCGGTTCCGAAATCGAAAACTGAAATTCGTAGATGTTTGGGAATGGCTGGATATTATTCCCGGTACATAAAAGATTATGCAGTGATTGTAGAACCATTAACGAGGGCGCTTAAAGGGAAAAATAAAAAAGAAAAGATTGCATGGAGCGACGAAATGGGAAAAGCCTTTGAGACTTTGAAAATGAAACTTACTGAAGAACCGGTGCTTTACGCTCCTAATTTTCAGAAAGAATTCATAGTACAAACTGATGCTAGTGACTTAGGTATTGGCATGGTTTTGGCTCAAAGAGAGGGATCGGAAGAGCACCCCATAATATATTTAAGTCGAAAATTTACTGATAGTGAGAAAAGTTTCTGCGCCACTGAAAGAGAGTGTGCAGGGATTATTTTTGCGATAAAAAAGTTAAGGCATTATATTGATGGACAAAACTTTTCTATCGAAACCGATCACAATCCTTTGGTGTTTCTAAAAAGAAATTCTGGAAATAATCCCAGATTATTAAGGTGGTCCTTAGCTCTGCAACCTTATAATTATGCCATTTCTCATCGCGCAGGCAAAGACATTCCGCATGTTGATTGTCTGAGTCGAGTTTAAGGAGATTTCTTGATAAACTTTTGTATATAATTATTTTAAGATTTTTTATTTTTTATTTCACTGTGTTTTATTTCATTATATGTTCATGATTTCTTATCAGAGCGCGGAAAAAAAGGAAGGTAGTATTATCTTATTCATGTATGTTTTATTTCTTGCCACTCTGATGTAATTTGAGCTTGCAATTCTTTATCCGACTCTTAGAGATTCTTAGTGTTTCACCCTTAAGAATCGTTTGAGGAGGAGGTGCTGTAAAGAATTGAGCTTCGACATCCAGCTGCACTATGTGTCATTCTAGCATTTCCTGTGAGTACACTTAACTGCATACCTTCCCTCGCTATTTTTGCCTTGAAGACTAGCAGACGCCGAATTCTATTGTACTGCGAGCGGAAAGTTCGGACAGTGATGAAGTGGTAAGGCGTTACCCAAAAAGGGGTCTTATGCTTTGATCCTTGCCGAGTTCGTGGGAAAGAGTTCATCTGCGAGAGAAGCGATCTCTGCACACGATTTTTAGGTTTGCGCCCGAAACTTTGCCCTTTGTCTTAGAACGTCCAATGACGGACTTAGTGAAAACGAAACAGAGGGATCTCAAGGCTGCTAAGAGGCTGGAGAGTTTCGAGGGGCCCGCCTCGACAAAGCCCCCGCCCCCAGAAGAAGTTCTCCTGCGAGAATGAAAAAGTGAGAGAGGACAGTTTTTGGAGAGATCGAAAAGGAGAGTGTTGACTCTCTGGAGAAGGGAAAAGGAAACGTCAGTTTCGAACTCAGCGTGGTGTAAGCGCTAGTGAGGCCCGACCTCGAGAATTGATACAGCAGGTATCCGGTGAAAATCCCAGCAAAGTGAAAAAGCACACCAAGTGCGAGAGTGAGAGTTCTTTGACTCAGAATTAACGAGTATTAGTAGATCTTCCGAAGAGAAGGAACGGACGAGCCTTGGTCCGAATGAACTTTATTTTGTAGTCACGACTGACTGTAATGTTTAGAGACTTTTGTTTGTTTCAGTTACACTTGGAGTCAAGAGGTCATTAATTTATAAGCGATTGACTCACGAAAAATAATTAAATGCTGTAATTAACTTTCTTGTACATATTTTCATTAGAATTAATATTGGTATGCAATAAATTCTATTTTCTAATTTATACGAGAAATTCTCTGTGCCAGCGATCCGATCTCGCTACCACTCACCATCTTTTATCGGGTCGGTATAGAGGAGTTACTACAAAGCAATTGTTTAGTATAAAGTCAAAACGCGTTTCATTAAATTTAATCTTTTGACGCCCGTTTATTTGTTTTCAAAGATAAAACTTTAATATCGTCAACGATTAACCTGTTATAAAATCAAAATTAATCGAGGACAAAATGAAATTTAATAAGGACATCTAGATATTGGTACAGAGGAATAATTGACATGTCATACACATAGTTATATTTTTACTAGAAAAAAATTATTTTAAAAGCATTGCAAAATTCAAACTTTATTTTACTTTATTGAAAATAAGATGTTCTTCTAAAATGTCTGAATGACAAAATGTCCGATATTTTCGATTTGCAACTGGAAAATTCTATATAAAAACAAGTGTACATTTATTTAACCATACTTTTTCTATTTTTAATATTTTCAGTTTTTAAAAGCAAATTATCTGAAACTGCAGACATGTCTGTAACTTAAAGATAAACAAAAACTGTACATGTCAGAAAAGTCCCATAAATAAGCACCGATAAATATTCTAATACATTTATTTTATATATCTCAATACAAAGTTTGTAAAATAGGCCATTATAATTCACATTTATATACACAATTTTCCTTATACATAAAGCAATCGCACAGTCTTAAGTTTTAGAATGTGTGTACTGGAGATAAAGAAAGTTGCATAAATTGATCGTAAATAGTAATAAAGTGTAAACATAAACCTTGAAAGAAGAAATAGATGAGTCAAAGTTTTAAGAACAGTGTCGTTTAAATTCTATGCACGTTTTGAGCCATTCTCAAATAATATGTATATTTGAATTCAGTTTGAATGCTACGAAGCAAAATGATGACACATTAAACTGAACATTAAAAATGTTATGAAAAAAAATTATAGCTTGCATGCCTATAGATTTCCGATAACAGGGAACTTGCATTAGTCATCTTCACTTTCTTTTCTCGATAAACGTAAAAATGTAAATAGTTTCAAATTTGGCATTTGCAGAAGTTACTGTACGAAATACGAGAAAAGAAACCCAAACATTCTGAACATGCTAGTATACAGAGAAATTCTGAATAACAATACTAGAGAAAGTCATCACAAGAATAAAGAATTTAATCTAAATATTATTGCAAAATGTCTCTAAAACATTAATTTACGATTTGCTCAGAATGCTTTTATAACTGAAACTGAAATAAAAATTAAGTTAGAGACAGAAAAATTATATAAGTAGTGATATTAAATATGTAAGGGCGTGTATTCACTCTGGCCTAACTTATGTGTGACGATCTGTGTAATAATTTATCCAGTTACCAATTATGAAATTCCTTTGCATGGATAGGATGAATTATTAGGCGCTTTGAGATCATTTGACAAGATAGAGCATAGTGTAAATGTATCCTAACGTTTACCAGGATTTAGTTGCTACTAGATATTGTTCTATTGTTGAAAATTCTGTATCAGATTACAAAAATACAGCTTCAGTATTGCGGATATATAGACCTCTGAAATACCGGGTGATTATAATTAAAGTTACGATTTCAAAAATCGATAATTTTAAAACTACTGGTCAGAATGATTTGATATTTTAGCAAAACAATCGTGAGGCAATGGAATTTTGTTTGGCGAAGGAAAAAAATAGTTCCAAAATGTGCCGATAGATGGCGCTATCAGGGTTCAGATTGTCTGGAGATATGCAAATTACTAATACGTGGCAACTATGGTACCTGAAGAATGTTGTTTACAGCGGGCAAATTGAGAATCTAGCCGACTTGAAGGCCAGAACCACACACCACACCCATTGCATCAGTACAGATACCCTCCGATCTGTTGTGGAGCATGCCGTTTTGCGCTTCCAATTAGTAGCGGAACAAGGCGGAGGGCATATCGAACAACTTATACTTTAATCATCAGTAACGTGTTTGTTCCATAAAATTTTTCTTTTTTTTGTCATTATTGCTGTTGTCGCTGTAAACACGTATTCTTGTTTTATAAATTCAATAAATAGAGCAAAATTTGGAGATGATGAGGAGCTTCGTATAGAGTAAAAAAGAAGAAACTAAATTATTTAATTTAGGACTTTTGATGTTTAGTTCATAAAATGTTTGAGAAATTTTCCCACATGGTAAAACTTTCTGTATTTATCGGTGTGTTTCATTTAAAAGCATACATCTAAGAACAATGTAAAGTACTCATCTTATACATAATTTAATATGTTCGGTCATGGAAAATGGTCATGGTCATGGGTCATTAATATGGAAAAAACTGCTTCACTACTTATTTAATATTTTTGTATTTTACCCTTGGAATTGAAGAGGCTACATTGTGCGTCATTAAAATTAAAAAAAAAAATACTAAAATATTGTCGTTGCAGCTATGAAACTCCAAATATATGCTATACAAGTAACTTTGTTTAAAACTTGATCCATTAAAAAGTTTAAGTAGTTTAATAATTTTCAACGAACTGTTAATGATTAAATTTCACATGAACTGTTTTCATATCGTTGTTTATCAAATTTTATCTTACTTATTTATCAAGAATTCTATGAGTTGAAATTCAAAATTAATCATACACCATGTATATTAATGATATACATGAGGGTTATTTTTAAAGTAAGTATCGTTTTGAAATTCCAGCATGGCGGAACTGCGGTCCACATTCCGCGCGTGTGCGTTGTTTACCTACATCTGTTGGCAAGCCACAGGCGCCATTACGGAAGCATTCGAACTCGTTAACGTTTGGTTTTGAGTATTTAGAACGGCTCTGCCGATTGAGAATCCCGCCGCTTGTGTTTACGATCGGTGATTCGTTTTCGTAGTGCTAAAGGTGTGAAAGTGGCTGAAATTCATCGTCAGATTAGTGAAGTTTGCGGACAACACATTATGATCGGTGGAATGAATGGAATGTAGATGGGTTAGAGCTTTTAAAGACGGCCGCACGAATGTTCATGATGAGGAACGAAATGGGCGAGCTTCAGTCATTACTGAAGATTTGGTGCAGAAAGTTGACGAACAAGCATTTGAAGAAGCATCTCGGTGGTCTTCGCCACAACGACGATGATGAGGTCAAAACGACCGTGTAGCTGTAGGTATCGAATCAGGAGGCAGACTTCTATGAAGAGGGGATTCAGAAACTAGTTGTACGATACGATAAGTGTCTTAATATTTGCAAAAATTATGTAGAAAAATAAACTGGGGTACAGGCTTTCATATAAAAATAAAACTAGTAAGAAAATTACAGTTGTTCCTTTTTATTTCAAAACGGTACTTACTTTAAAAACATCCCCCGTATAACATTGGAACAATCAATGTAACAAGGCATTCTAAAAAATCTGTCTGTGATATTACGGTACATGTACAGACAGCAATGTGACCAGTATATGTACCGCAAAATAGAAAAACACATATATACCGTAAATTATTTTAACGCTCATTATACTGTAAAAAGGGGTTTATAACCTGTATATACGTTACTGGTATATACCGTACTGGTGTACACCAGTACTGGTATATATACGGTATATATACTGTAAAACCATATGTAAATGATATATACAGTATATTAAATATGTGGTATATGCACTGTATAGTACATACATGGCATATGTACACTGTAAAAAATCCGTGAAAATAAAAGATATTTCACGGAGAAGTTTCATTTTTCCAAAACTTCAGTACAATTTCCGTAAATGACATTAGTTCCGTTAAAGAGATTGCAAATCCGTAAATATGCAAAAAGTTTTCCGTAAATTTAATGTATTTTTCCGTATTTCTTTCAAAACAGTACAATGTCTGTATTTCTTCCAAAACAGTGCAATTTCCGTAAAAGACGTGTAAAGTTTGCGTACAGAAATCTCTTTCTTTGAATTGCGAATTAAGATTGTTGTATTTATAGAGTTTTTCTATGATACAGGCCTGACCTGGTTCGACCCGCAAGCCCATTCTAACTGAGGCCATGTCAATTTTTTGTGAAAAGAATAGTAATATTTATATTTTTTAATGAAATATTTATAAATTTATTTTATTTTTATAAATTACAAAAAATATTTTCTTTAAATCTACTGTTTTTTCTTGATAGTGGTGCATCAAAATTATGATTTTTTTTCCCACTAATTTAAAAAAAAATATTTTAACTTTTTTAACGTGAGGCAATATTGGATTATTTAAAAAGGTTTCATAACTTAATATCTCTGCAATTTATCGCTACGCAAATTGGTATTAAACTAAACTGATTTGGCTTATAAATTTCTGAATTACACTAAAATTTATTATTTTATAAATTACAATTTTACAAAGTTTATCATTTTTTCCTTAAATTTATAAAATTAGTAAATATTTTTTCTTTACTTTTATAAAAATGAAGTTTTTAAGTTTATAAACTTTTTAAATTTATTACTTTAGTTTATATTTTTATAAATTAAACTAAATTAATTTAGATTAAATTAATAAGTCCAGATTTAAACTTACCAATCCCAAGGTCATTAATTTCAAAATTTTCTCTAAAAATCTTTTTTTTTTTTTTTTTACTATTCAGTTTAACAGAACCGTACGCAAAAACTCTCAGCATAGCTGAAAATTATAAAACATAAGTTTTTTTAAAATAAGAGATAAAAAATATTTTAATAGCATATAATAAACGCGTCTGCTTAAAATAATTGTTGTTTTTATTGGAATGGATAAATGGATAATCAGGCAAATGATTTTTAAAAAGTATATGTTCGAAAAAAAGAAAATGTTGGACTATTGCAAAAATAAGTTATCATTACTCTTAATACAATGTTTTATGCATATAATAGATAAAAAATTAAAATTTATCTGTTATAAGGCATCAAATAATACAGAAAAATATTGAAAATGATGAAAAGAAAATATTAAAAGCATTGGAACTCTGAAAAAATCCATCTACCGATGAAACCTCAAGTTTTTGCATCATAAAAAGCAACTAAAATAAATAACAACGTTTGAGGACGTGGGGTGACCAGTTATAGCGCAGTGGTCTAGACCGTCAGTTTAGTAAACGGAAAATTCTTAGTTCGATTCTGGTCGTGGCAAGGGTTGGTCGTGTACTGTAATCTCACTCAGGAATGAAAAAAAAAGCAGAAATGTATCTTTCCCTTATAAGGTTGTCCTTAAGAAGTAACGAATTTCTTTTTTTGGTCCTATAAATTTTATATTAACGACATAAAAAATTCTAAAAAATACTGAAGATATCTGTTATAAAATGGAAATTTAAAAACGAATGTTTCAGAAATCACGGAAAAATTTCTAGAATTTATGGAATTTCTTTTTCCGTTAAAATATGGAAATAGTACTGGCGTCTCGATTGCCAGTACAATTTCCGTTTTTTTTTTCAGAATTTTTTTTTTTTTACAGTGTACAGTAAAAGCATGTGAAATCGGTATATATACTGTATATTAAATATTACTGTATAATAGCTTTCGAAATATAGAGACAGAGCAAACACATCCCAGGAAGCCCCTCAGGAGCGCGGTGAGATGTCTGTTCGGAGTAGCCTTCTTATGAATGCCGAAGTACCTAATAAGTCAACAATATTTTTTGACAGATCAGGGGAAATAGCTGAAAATGCACTTTACATTAAACAAATGGGGACGGAATTTTGTGTTAGTAATTTAGATAATAATTAGTGGTAGATATGCGATATATTTACCAGGAAACATTTTACTGTATATATGCCGTTTACAATTAAAACGGTATATGTACTGTATTTTTAAGTTTAATGTACCGTAGAAATAAGGTACTTCATACCGTAAGGAATGAAAATGATGCAAATACAGTAAAAAATACTACTACATATATTGAAATTTTGCGAATTTTTTTTACAATGTAGAAAACTATATAACAATTGATATCTTTCAGTATCAGAAAAAAACATAATCGAAAAGTCATTCAAAAAGGTCTAATTCAAGAATGTCACTAAGAAAATTTAGAAACACGAGAATTGAATAATGAGTAAATACTTTATGCTATGCATTTTGAAAGTGTTTTATTCAAAAGTGACGCAAATCAAATAATCCAATTAACCTATGCAACACTTTTAAAAAAAGTAGAATTAAAACTTCCTTATTAAATTTCAGTGCAAATAATAAATAAAAATCAAATTTCGTAAGATATAGTTAATTTAATATAAGTACGGGATTTTATTCTTTGTTTAAAAATAAATATTCACTTATGTATGTGTGTATAGGAAATTTTCTTTTATTATACAGATAGAAATATTTGTTTATGTCAAACATTTATCTAATTATATCGACCCACTGAGATTTCTTTTGTAATGGACGCTTATAAATGAAACAAACTATGCAATGAAATTACTTCTGAGAATTATTTCAATATTCAGATAAGACATAATTATGAAAATCTTTGCATAATTTATAATTGAGTCTGCATATCGGATATATAATTTATGTATATCACATTTATGTCTAATTAACTTCAGACTTAGCCACAGATGGAAATAGAAGCTATAATTTAATAACTTATTTGTTATGTATGAATAAGATGGTTGTTTGCACTTATCAATGACATTCCTAAATTCATATGGTAGTTCCACCAGGCGTTTACACTCTACGATGTGACGATGTGTCATTTATCTTTAACGAGGCTAACGAAAAAGACAGGCTACCGCGGTGCATTCCACTTATCTTTTTTTACAGGCCGCTAGAGTGACGTGATGCTCTTTTCGTACACCTGCATTGGTGCATTCGAGCATCACGTGACTCCCGCGGTCTGTTAAAAAATATACGCGTAAAGCACCGCGGTAGCCTTTCTTTTTCGTTAGCCTCGATCTTTAAAATATGAAGTTCGCAAATGTCTACTTCTTGGGACATCAATTAAAAAAACAATGTTCGGGTTAAGTTGTATTTTATGAGATTTCTCATTAATTAATTCGATGTTGTGTAAAAAAACGTGTTTACAAATATTTTTCATACTTTAATTTATTTTAACTTTATTGGTATTAATGACAAACGGAATCTGAAATTTATTATGAAATTTCTATCAATTAACTTAATGAAATGTAATGAAACTTTAACAGTGTGCTCCCTTTCCACGCTTTGAAAATTATCGTTTTGAAATAGCAGTCGCCATTTTGCTACTACTATTCTATACTATAATCGTAGATGCAGATTCCTATTACAAATATTGTAGAAATATACAACGAAGATTTTTTAAATTAAATTAGTGGTGGCCAAAGCTTAATTCTTATTTAGCGGTAGCGACAAACGTTGACAAGGAGTGGAAAGGGTTAAAGACTGATTTGTATAAATTCAGTTACAATTAAACATAAAATTGTAGTCACGTTATTCCATTTCCTTCAAATTATCGTTTCTAAAAGTAAAAAAAACTTTTCCCCCTTTTAATTTATGTAAATGTAATATGCTTTGATTGATATTTTGATAACTATTTAGACCATAATAAGTGTTGAATCTATGTTTCAAGGAACAGTTGAAAATTTAATCAATACCATAACTGCCAACTGCTACATTTTTTGTCCCCGCTATTTCGATATAGTAATTTTCGATTTATTTAATTGTAAGAATCTGCGATTAAATAAATTAGCGAAAACTGTTCGGAAATTCTGGTGACAAAAAATTGTAGCATGACAATAGTGACGCATAATATTTGGTATGAAAATACAGCGTTCACTTATTTGTAAACTATCCCAAATAAATGCAATTTTTGAGATATAAATATAAAAATCAGTATATCCTCCCCCCTCATTAAAAGTCTGTTTAAATGTCGTTAAAAATGGATGAAATAAAACGTTTTTTTTTTTTTTTTTTTTTTTTTTTTTTTTTTTTTTTTTGCATCTGGCTTTATTCAAACCCACTGTCTCTAAAACTTCAGATAATCGATCGCCACATGCATCATATTAAAAAAAATCTTTTTACTTTTTTTAAATATTCGAATTAGTTTCCGATATATTTTAAATAAAAAATATTGCATTTTCATGCACTTGAAACCGTTTTTCACCTTTTCTGTAAAACTTCTTTTTTTTCTTGAGCTGTTTCACATTAGTGTATGATGTATTTCATGCATTTATTTCTTCGGCTTAGATCTAAAGATATAAAACTGCAAAAAAATAAAATAAAATAAAATAAAGCAACGAGAAACATTTTTTCATTAATCATTTAGATCAGATGCAGATCATTTAGATCGGATGGCGGTTCGCGGGCCTTTGAATTTTCACTTTTTATCCCAATTAAAGGAAGCTTCAACTTATTTAATTGCAGAATTTCTGTCATGAAACAAGGCGAAATTTACATTTTGCAAATAACGGTGTGGGAATACTTTTCGCTAAGAATAGTGAGTTCCACTGATTTAAATGGAAAAATCTGAATTATACAATATGTTACTCTAAAAAAAAACTGTTTTTATGTGTTCATTGATTCGAGACGCTTTAAAACGTTACCAAAGTATCATTTCACTATTTGGACATGATTTACGTTCATGATGATAAAATGAATCAAAATCTGTTAAGCAATTGAAGTAAATTTAATTAAATTAAAGATTATCATATGATTATTTCATTAATTTAAGAAGGATAACCAATGATATATTATTCCGAAAAACATGACATTCTTTACGCATTACTTGCTATATTTAGAATTTTCATCGCAATATGAAACATTAATAGATATGTAAAAAGTCTTCGAATATTCTTTTTAGATAGTTATTAAACAAAAGGAATATTTTTATAAATGTCTGTATTAAAATTATAGTTTATATTAATATGCCGATTTTCATTCAGACATTATCATATAATGAGGAGAGTATATAAGGTAACTAACATTTGTATATCAGCATCTGTTTATATTATTTTTATTTTAAAGTATACTATTTTTCTTTTTATTAATACAAATGAGATACTTCTTTTATTAATACGAATGAGGAAACATTTGTATATCAGTATCTGATTATATTATTTTTACTTTAAAATATACTATTTTTCTTTTTCTAAAACATTTAATTCTGTCTTTAAAAACTCTTTTAAAAAAACTTTTTTTAACCCTTTCCGGCACAGACAAAGTCTGTTCGTAAAATGAGAAATTGCTGACTGACACCGGAATTTACAAACGACTTTTTTAGAAAATACGAACTCCTTATTTTAAGCTTTCGTTATAGAAACAAAATTTTATTAAAATGTTCTTGGTGCCAAATGCAAGTTTGGAATTAAAATTAGGTGTGCCCGGAGTACTACCACTGTGCCGGAAAGGGTTAAACGAGTACTGATAAATGTATGTTTTTAAAGTGTTCAGACATGTTTAAAACCTTCAGGGCGTGCGTCATTTAACGGCATTTTCTTTTTTTTTTTTTTTAATATTCCGTATAGTATTTATCGCCTTATTTAACCCCTTCAGGGGCAAAGTACTCTTGTAACTAAAATATCGAAATGATTGATTGACACCAGGATTCACAAACGAATTTATTTTAAAATAAGTAAAAGCTTTTAATCATGTACCTTATAAATTCAAAATTTAATTATAAAATTCTGGTGTCATTCTGGCATTTTGAGATTAAAATTAAGTGGTATATATAATATACCGGTGCCCTTCAAGGGGTTAATCAAAGAACTATACGATTTGATAAGGCAAAGATTATAACTAAATTATTCTGGTACTAAAGTATAAAAACCAGACGCACCTCATATGGAACAAATACGTGATACCCGTCCTGAAGGGGTTAAACCATGATTAATTTTTCAATGCTCAGTTTCTTATAGAAATATTCTTTTTGTGATAAAATGCAGTCAATGCCTGTTTTAAAAGTAAAAAGTTGCTGTATATTAAACTATATAAATAATTATCGTTTCTATTGAAAATAGTCTCTAAAATATATAATAAAGAAAATAATAGTGAGGCTTATTTCTTCGATTAGTGGCAGGTGAAGTAATAATAAACAAACCAGGTAATAACAGACAAAATAAATTATCTTATTTATTTATTTATTTATTTATTTATTTATTTATTTGTAATGAGAAAAGGGTCGTGCAAAAAATACATTACATCACACGACTTTGATGAAAGTTTCATTAACTTTTGGTGCTTAAAAATGTTCTTCATTTTGTTGGGAAAATGTTTTGTACTAAACTTTGTGGGCTTATAAGACACTGGCCTTATATCATTAATGTAAAGAGCGTGTTAAACTGAATGGACATTAACACAGAGATATTTAAAACTTCTTAACAGTTTATTTTTTTCTGCTATATTGTCAAAACTATGCAACTTTTTGCGAAATAATTTTATTTTAAAATTGATTACATAAATGCTAAACAGCAAAAGTTACAAGTATACAATTTATTATTTTATGTTTGTTTTTATTAATATCAAAATATCGGAATTTTTATGAACAAATCAATTGATTAATGTTGAAAAAGGTTGCCGCGCGGTGCTCGGGAAAAACTGTTAAGTGATTCAAATTATCTTCGAACACAGCCTATCAGATAACTAAAAAATCTGAACCAACTTTTGGTGTTTAAAAATATTCTTCAAAATTTTGGAAATACTGTGTTTTTTATTTTCCCTTCTGGGGTAATACAAGATACTGGTCTTCAAACACTCATATAAAAACTATGTTAAACTGAATGGAAGTTAACTTCAGAGACATTTATAAGTCTCTTCCAACACAGCTTGTCAGATTTAAAAAAAAAACATTAAAATTTGTTTCAGGGTTACAAAAGGCTAAAAAATAAATTTCTTGAATTATACAGCAAAGTTTCTTTATTTGTCCGACAATTTAATATACAGCTCTAGATATATGATTGATGCAAAATATAATTGTCTACACACTAAGCATAGAAAAAAATAAGGGGCTAAATATGAAACTTTACATAAACAATTGTTGGTCCTGTCGCTAATTATCTCAACGTCCCCAATACTTTTTTATTTCACAAATATTTATTGTAAAATAGTTTTGAATGTTTATGAGTAATTCAAAGTGAAACACTAAAGGGCTAAAATAAGCATATTTTTGTATATTATATAAGCATATTATAGAAAATTATTTTTAAACGCAGCAGAAAACGTATATGGTGCTCCAAGAAACGCTATTGAAATTTTGAAAACATTTCAAACTACTTAATCGTATTTATTTGCTCTAAACTGCAAAACACGTTTCAGCATGTCAAGTTATTGTATTAATCATCACGAAATTGCAGCATTATTAGGTTAACTGGTGAGCCGGATAACATTCATCAGACGTCATACGAAACGGTTTTACTTCTTTAAAAGATTTCTTGTTAGAAATATAAACTTCGTTTATATAATGACATTTTGCCTGGAAAATTATCAAGTTGACGTTCACATGCGTGCGCGTATCTCTCCATTAATAGAAACTCCGTTCGCTATGCCGATTTAGCCGCTTTTAGCATAAAAGAATACAGTGTTGCACCTAGTGGTATTTTAAAATTATCTTGTTCTTGTCTTATAGAATATGGATTGTATAAATTCCCACTAGTTCTTTTATTCGGAATTTCTGAAAAGGAATTGCTCCTCTGTTATGAGTTTCTTAACTGAACTACATTTTAGCATACTTTGTAGTATATAAAGAAATCTTTAGATCATATACAGGTCTTCACAAAACAACTTGAATACTTTGCCGATTATAGGTGATAATTGGTGAAATTAGGTTTTCACATGTGTTTTGCATTTTCAAAATTGTTTACTTAGATACCCGCGGGATTGCAATTATAAGCGAAAGCTGAGTTCCTGGGGCGGTCATCCCTTGTCATCCCTTGTTTACTCAGTTATCATCTTTCACTTTGTTAAACGGGGAAGTTTTGTTATAGTATTCTGATTGTGTTGTAAATGGTTTCATAATATATGCTTAACGTATGATTTTTCTTTTTTGTTATCCTCTTTGGTCAGTTTGGTTATTTTTCTAAATTCAGGGGCAGCAACTTTTTTCTCAGAAATTATCTAAGTCAAGTTGATAAGGACGCTGGGATGCTTAAACATTTGTTGAAACATTTGTTGTTTCGCTATTTTCTGTATTTGTAGGGCTTCAAGTTTGACAAATACCGAACATAGCGATACAAATACAGAAAATACAAATACAGAAATACAGAACAAATACAGAATACAGAAAATAGCGAACTACGAAAATCTACATAATGCTCTAATAAGAGAAGCAATAGAAATTAATACATACAAAGACGTATGCAATGATATGGTACACACAGTGATTGATTGCCGCTGGAAAAAGATGTTAGAGGAGGGGAGAAAAAGAGAGAGAGAATTGAATGCCAATAGGGGGAGCTCTTCAACCAGCTGTCGTATATATAGCAAAGAAGCAGAGGCTTGAAGATTACAACTGATGATGCTCTAGCCAGAGCGAAAGCGCTTTTGTGCAATGATGAAGATTTTATTTGAAACTGTTTTACATTTCTGAAATGAGGGACGTTTTTAATGAAATTTTTAACCATGTTTTTAGATAATGTCTGAATGTAAATTGGTAGTATGGACAATAAAAAGTAAATTTACAGACATTAACAAATGAACACCTGTTTTTAATAATTTCAATAAAATTCAAAATTTTACATGCAGATAACATTAAAGAATACAGAGAAAATTTATAATTATTGTTCTATTTAAAATATGGTAAAAATAAACATTTTATTCTTTAATAAAGTGCTTCTACAAACATTTTTTAAAGCTGTTTTATATATAGTATTATAATAAACTTGAAAAACATATAATGAACTTTTCAAAAACAATACATTTTACCGTCTTTGATAGAATATTTCTAGTTCTTTATTTATTCTAGTTCGATATTGCTAACGATTTCCTGTAAAAAAACAGTTCTACATGTTTGAAAGCTTTTAAATCTGCTCATTTATTTAAATATATGATTTAAAACAAAGAATTAAAAAAATCTTTTATAAAAGCTTCAGAACTTTCTATTTATGTAATCAATTATCTGTGAAATTGTTTGAATGAAACAGAATTAATTTCAAGTGTTTCAATGAAAAAAAAAACTTAAAACTTATTAAAATATAAATAACAGGTTACAAATTTGTATATCTTGATTATATTTTCATTAAATACCTGTTCAATGGGTAATTCTTGGACACTTTAATTACTAACTAAAGATCAGAAAGTTGATTTTTTTTCTAATTGCAAGAAATTTTTTTTCAGAAAATAAAGATCATTTTGCACTAATTAAGCATTGTAGCGAAAGTGAACGAGTTCAATTAAATTTAATTGGATGAAAGATAGTCTAAATATTTTCACGAGCCATAATTTATTTTTAAAAAAACCTTTCAATGATTATGCAAATTTTTCAATTTCCTTTCATTTCTAAACAAGGTATTTTGTTTTCTGATTGTTTAAGCTTCTCATATACTTTTTTCTAATGCAACGAGTTTTTGTCTACTAATGTAGATTAAATGCACGTATTAGCTACGACTCATTTTGCATAAAAGGTAGATTTTTTTATTATTATTATTAAGACATTCTGCTGATAGCAAATAAAACATATTAATTTGCCGTACAGCGCAAAAACATATTACGCTATAACTTATCAATGCTTAATTTATCATTGTTTCCAGAAATAAACGGGAAAAAATTAAGTAGAATACATTTAATTTCCTAATTAATAATTTCAATTTCATTCCTTTTTTTAATTTATATAAAGTTGTACTTTTAAGACTTGTTTATGTATATCGATTGAATAAAACATTTCGAATGATTTAATGGTCAATTTCTGTAATTACTTTTGTCTAGAAGTTTTCATATAGTATTCAATCATAAAGGTAATGCATTTCCATATGTCTTCTTTAAGGCTTTGTAAACAAATTAGTATAAAAATTCTGTAAATAATATAAATTTTCGTTTTTATTTCAGCGATGAATATACATATATACAAAGTGTTTCTAAAGTCACGCAACACAGCAAATACTTGTAGTCGAGTAGAACTGTTCTGGACAAAAAAATGGTTGTCATTTTCAGAATTTGTTGTAATGTATGATGTTATGCAGACATTAAAGCATTTGTATTGAGTATTTGTTATTTTTTTCTTTCTTGTTTTGTGAAATATGAAGAGAAATAAGGGTTGCGCGATTTTAGAAACAACCTATATATATGTATGTGTGTATATACACACACAGAAAAAAGTTTTGTTGAATCAACAAAAATTTGTTTGCCCCAACGAAACTTTTTGTTTAAATATGGGTCAATGGAAATTTCGTTTGAATCAACAAAAAAAATATTGTTGATTTTTTTTGCAATTCCAAAAAAAAGATTTGTATCGTCAGCAAAAAAATGTTTTGTTAATTCAAGTAAAATGGTTCAATTTTACTTGAATTAACAAAATTATTTTTGTTACATAGATATATGCTATGTATTATTTTAACAATCTATTTTCTTTTTTAAACAAACTATATTTTGTTTGTTTAATCAATAAAATATGTTATATTACGAACTTGTTTTGTTTATACTACAAAAACATTTGTTAAATGAACCAATCTACATATGTAATTTTAACTATTTTTTAATTCATTTTCAACAGTGAATTACGCTTGTAAACCTTGAACAATAACAAGTGCATTTTATCGGGCTTTTTTTCAAGCGCAAACCGAGAGAATGAAAATTGCCCATGCCGGGAGTCGATCCCGGGTCCTCAGAACAGCAGCCTGACGCTTTACCACTGCGCTACCAGGAACGATATCTGAGTTCGGCATTTCTCACTCTTATATATGTCGGAACGGCTGCAATCGCAGCACAAGATGGAATGTCATAAGGAGCACGCAAATTTCTGCGGCAAACATGAGACGACAGTACAAAGCACAGCATACGGCAACATATAGTTAATTTTTTTATTCATTTTCAGCAGTGAATTACGCCTGTAAAAAGCAGGATAAAAATTTCCTTGTTATTATTCAAAGATTACAGGCGTATTTGACTGCTGAAAATGAGATAGAGCTATTGCAGAAATCACGAAAAATGCAACATAGCAGCGCCACCTGTTGCGCGATTTAAAGTAAAGAAAAGATTCCAGTAATCAGCAACAATTTATTTCAGAAAGTAACTGAATAAAAGGTTTTATTAAATTCCGTGCATTAGTTCTTGAGATAAAAACAGCGAAATCGCGTTCAGGACAACCGGAAATCTAAAATTTTCATGAATCCAATTCTTTCTTCTTGCAAAGATAGAAGACGGTAATAAATGGGACAGGGGGATTTTTAAAACTACCTTTGTCCGTCCCAGTGAAAAAAAAGTTTTAATTATCCCAAAATTATGTTAATCATGTAATTATATAGCTATATAAGTCAAATAAATCAAGTTACGTAAGAGAGATATGGCTACTACACAAGAATTTAAATTTTTCAAAAATAACAAAATTTTGCTGGAATTACAAAAATATTGTAAAATTAAAATAAACAAATTTTGTTAGTTCAAGTAAAATTGGTGAAATTTTGTTAAAATTTTGTACGAGTGTTAACAATATTTTTTTGTCCAAGCAACAAAACCAATTTTTTTACTTGAACTAAAAATTTGACTAAAACAAACAAAATGTACTCAACAAAACGGGTTTTGTTGTTTTAATCAATTCCTTTTTCTGGGTGTGCCAAAGCGATTCCAATGATTTCTTTTAAATACTCAATGTGTGTAAAAATTATTTTTAATAAAGTTTTTATGATAAAATAACCTCATGTTTACTTTTCTTACGTACCTTTTTTTTTTACTCGGCTACATTTCCGGGAATTTATGTCATGGGTGCAGTAATACTTACGAAACTTCTGTTTCCGATATAAAAAGCAACAAATGCCTAAACTAAACAAAATTTTCACGATATATTTAGAAAATGATTCAGGTAGACCATTAATTGAGTTATACGTTTTACTGAGTTATACGTTTTGTTGTCCGGTCCCGGGCAAAACGCATAACTGCAGTTCCACTGTATTCTGAAACAGTATGTATAGTGTATAACTAACTGGAACAAAAAAAAAATGCTGCACTACATCTCTTTGCGGATTTTGATACATTCAAAAGTTTATAATTATAGAATATAGAATAGTTAGTTGGAATGGCTCTTGTTCTTGCAATAATTCTTTTTTAAGGTGCTTTAAGATGTATTTTTTGCGCAGTCATTTAGACAGATTTCTTGAAAACTTGGGTGATTATAGTGAAAAGCAGGGGGAACTGGTCCACCAAGATATCAGAACAGTGGAGCAAAGATACCAAGTACGTTGGGAATCGCCACATGATAGTTGACTACACTGTAAAAATTTTTGGTCAACAATTACGGTTTCATATACTGGCAACTTTGTGACCAGTATATATACCGTAATTTAACTGGACGGTATATGTACCGTAAAATATTTAAAGTATATGTACCGGCTGTACTCCCGTCTCTCCGCAGGCCTGCACGCAGTACGTAACAAGAGCAATAGCATCACTTCAGGGGTTGCCGTACACCCAGGAGGGGCTAACAGCTTCTTCATTACTGAAAAATAATTATTTTACGGCATAAATAGCGATTTTTTACTGAAAAACTATCATTTTACGGTATAAATACCATTTATAATCGAAATGGCACATATACGGTTTTTTTACGCTTAATATACCTTAGAGGTACGGTACTCATACCGTAAAGAGTGAAAACGGTACAATTACCGTTAATTTATGGTACATCTACTGAAATTTTACGAAATTTTTTTACAGTGTACTGTTCGACCTTACAAAGAGATTGTCCTGAAGAGAAACCTTCTAGAAAATCATACAGGAAAAGGTTTTAATAGTAATATTAAATCTATATTTCTATTTTGCAACTCAAAATACGATGTTACAAAATATGTAAAAAAAAAAATCTTTACATATTTAATGTTTTTTTTTTTTTTTTCCTACTTGTGCCATTATAGGATTTTTGGCTTTATTTAAAAAACGAGAGCCAATCTAGAAAAATTGCTATTATTTTTATATTCAGCAGACCAAAATTACTCGAAATCCGTTTTCCAACCCCATGCCGTAAAATCACTGTTCCCCGGTGTTATTTTCGTGATATAGAAACATTTTTTATTTCGTCAGTCTAGTATAAACAGACCCCCTTCTGGTACTGAATGCATTTTCAGAAAATAAAATCTTGGAAAGTAACCTAAATGAAAGTAATTTAAAATTTTATTTTAAAAAACATTATTTAATTTTATTTTTAGATTTTTTTTTATATAAAAAAATTCAAGGTTATTAATTCCATGTTCCTGGTACTTTTCCTGTAACATCATAATTCTATTTTTTAAATTTCGTTTATTTCTATGCAGATTTAAGAAAAAATACGTAAACTTTTCTGGGATTCTCTGATCTAAAGAACTCAAACGATGTGCCAAAAGTAGGTTTTACCCTTTCGAAAATGAAAGTTGGTATATTGTTTATTAAACAGGCGACTTCCGAAGCCAAAATTATGAATACAATTTAATAGCATGTATTATTCCCACTTTATTGGTACCTATATTCAGGACTTTTTTTCCATGACTCTAGTTGTAGTATGATTAGTCTAAAAGAATCAATAAATATGTTATTGCCATCTCTAAAATATGGGAAAACGTTGTCTATGATAGATATCATTTCTAGGTTGATGATTATGAATAAAGCATATTGATAATTAAATTGAAAACGTAACTCTGTAGCATATGAGACAATCGCAACTTTAAAAAGATGTGCTCGGATTAATTGAGAGCCCACACTTGACATACGAAGACACTTCCAAGCTAATGCTAAACTAAAGGCAGCTTTAAAATAAAATTCTCGTTTGCATTCCAAGTGCCTTTTTGCATAGGACAGCTGAGGTTGATCTTAAACAGGGTACTTTTTCACTTCTTTGATTTTGATTGAAGATTTTTTATGAGGTCACTTGGTATTTTGGAACAGGTTCCGTAACTGGTAATATCCCCATATGAAGAAAAATGCAGCCAAAATCGAAAACGTAAAAAAAGTACATGGATAGAGATCGATCTCAGACTCCTATGCCACAAATAATCATTTAACGATATTGAAATGCAAATGAGAAATTTGAAAAGAATTCTGCTATTGGTTTAACATTAGCGTATGAGTGTCTACGCTTGACTAGATTAGACTCTTAAGGAAGGCTTGTGGAAATATGTTACTCAATTATAATGGATGCAAGGAAGTATTTTATAACTCATGTCTTTAAATTTAAATGCTCCAGCATTAATGTCCGTATATATAATCTAAAAAAATATTATTTGAAAGTATAACTTTTGTATTTATACAATTATTTTTTTTCGATTAAAGTAATTTGTGAATGTGTCAAAAAGTAGAAAACAGAGATTTAAGAATCTCTTTGACAGATAACAGTGCTAAAAGTATAGTAAAACAGTCATTTCTCCCTAAGGCTGTTTTTACTTTATTTTTACTTTTACTCTGTGAAAACAAATTCATAAAAATATGGAAATTTATTTAGAGCGTAAAAATCCATCGAAGTAAAATCTGTTTTAAATGTGATAAACACCTATCTCTAACTCTGTAAATTAATTTTGTAATTTTATTCTACTGTTAAGTGTAACTTTGTTTCGTATCAAATTGAAGCAAAATAATCGATAAAATTGAATTATCACCGAGTAAAGCGAAAAACTTGCTCAAAATATGTATTAAAATAAACTGTAACTAAGAATTCAAACATACATTGTTCAGACTAATTAATTTAAGCCCTTTAGTTTTTTTCAGCATGTTTTAGTTGTTCTAACATTTTTAAATTTTAAATTACTTAAAAATAGCTTTTCAAATAAGTGTAACAGTGTATTTTCCCATGTATTTACTTAAACATGTATATTTTTTTTAGCGCGCTGCTTCCAGTATCGAAAAAATAATAGAAAAGATAGGCGTAAAATATAATCATTTTTTGAGTCTTTTATTCTGTTTACAAAGAAGTTGAAAATTTCATTTCTCACAAACTATACGCGACGTTTTGTTAGAATATTTCCAGCACAAACAAATTCTTGAAATTGTAATAGTATTAGAAAAACGAAAATGGGGTAATGAAATATTTTTTTTAAATGAAACAAATTTTGCGACGAAACGAAAGTAAAAGAATAATTCATTGCTGAAATTCAAAATACTATAATAAAAATAAATTGTAACGAAAAATTTATCTCTCTTTCTTATATTTAATATTTCTTTTTAAAATATAAATTTCTTTTCTTTTTTAAAGTATTCATTTTCAATATATTACGAACTACCTTGTTTTATGACATAGCGTAAGATTTATGAAAATAATATGAACGAATAACTTTAGAGAATATTTGTACTTTTCATTCAAATACTTAAGGCCTTGAGAATTCTTGTACTTTAATGAAGTAGATAGAACTTACTCTATTAGAAATTTTAAAAGTTTTAGAATCATGCCATTAATGCTTCTTCGGACAAGTTACATTATTTATTCTTCAAAAAAGGTAGAAAACAAGAAAAACGGTTGTTTTATTTTAATAAAACCGTTACGTTGTTTTGAATAATTTTAAAGCTTCTACGATACGAGTACGGAAAAAGACTGCTTGCCTTCTCAGTTTCTGAGTAAAATTTTCCAGAAATATCATAGATACTCACGTCAGTCAACCCCCAAACTCCAGAGGAATATAGCACGTTGAATGGCAGGATTTCCGAAAAGATATCTTCGCTTTATTTAATCGCAATTTTCTGATATCAAATAGAGTTAAAATAACTATTCGAAAACACTGATATTGAACATTTATTCCTCTCTAATTTGGGAGTCGACTTACATGCAAATATAAACGTTAGCTGTTCTGCAAACTGACCAGTGCACGATATAATGCTTATCGATAACCAAATCTGAAAGTGCATGATTATTAAAAAACTTCACTCATAATTAATTAAGAGATTCCATAACTTTTAACGCAATCTGTTTTTAAAATATCTATATTAAACAATATCTAAAAGAGAAAAACAAACGTAGCCCCGTCCCGGTCTCTCGGATCAACGAGCAGACGCCATAACAACTGATCTACGACCAAGGTAGTAACAGCGTTATAAAGTAAGTATTTAAGTTGTGTTAAAATATTATACCACCTATTTCTCGAGAACTAAGGAGCGTTGTATAACGTTGAACCTGAGAGTAAGGGGCTTCTACCCTACAACATATATAAAAATAATCAAAATCTGTGATTACCAAGTTTGATCCTCTCTTTATAAGTTCATTCGACTGTTTAGATGACGCGACGTATAGTCAGAAATAACATTTAAAAACTTTTTTTTTTTTGTCTGCCGGAATAGACTCAGAAATGGTTGCATAACAAACACTAAACTTATCAGGGGCAGATTAGAAGATGTTTCTGGTTACAATCTGCAGTTTGCCACAGTCTGATATCTGATAAATGGATATTCAATCAATCAACCAATCTTTCAGGACTCAAAAACTGGGGAATTAATTGATCGATTTTAAATAATATTACTGCGATTAAAAGTTCTAATTAAGATTTATAAATGATAATTCTGGCTACAGACTGTAGTTTGTCACATTCCGATATTTAATATAGTTTCTGAGAAAAGAATGAAAAATTAACAGAATCAGTCAATGAACCAATCTTCCAATAGTCAAAAACTCGGTAACTAAGTGATCAATTTTAAGGAATCTTATGGCGATTGAAAGGTCTAATTACTATGTAAATGATAGCAGTTACTTTTATAGCTTCTGATTTATACATTTTAATTTAAAAATTGGATTGGTGAGTATTTTCCTCAAAAGACTCGTATCTTTTTAAATACAAATGTAACACAACGGGTTAATTCACAGCTAGTATTAAATAAAGATTCAAAGTTATAAGCGCTTCTTAACTTTTGGAGAAGTTTTTATTTTATATCCATTAAAATGGAAATAGAGATAAGTTATATGATATATCATATTGTGTTTTCAATTTCCATAAATTTTATAGCAAGACTGATATTTTTTGTAATTAATAGTATTTTACATCACATTCATTTTGTAATTCCTTCATACTTCTATTAACTAACTATTACTTAAGCTAATGCCATTAAAACAAAGTTTGAAAAAGAGTCTTCAATAGTAATTTTTTCCAAACATCCTTAGATCAAAGAGTTTGGATAAATTAAAAATTCACGTTGCAGTTTTTTCATAATCTAATGGCAGAAAATCTATATACGGCGTCTGTTTTTCTACATTTTTTCAGTTTAAATTTCTGGAGGGATGTTGATGCACAGAACGCAATATTTGCATTCCTGAGGCGCACATGTATAAAGTTAAATTAAACCTTGCTTTCACAAATGTTCAGTAAGATTAATTATGTAATAACTTACTTGTGTGTAAATATTTCAGCTGGTACTCGCTCATGCCTGTCTTTATCTTGGATAAAAGATTGTTTCTTTGTTAACTTAATTTCTCATCTAAGAAGACACAAATGCATGTATATTTTGTCCTCAGAAAAATTGTGACTTTTTTTAATAAAACTTGTAGGAAAAGTTTAGCTGATTAAAAAAAAATCATTATTTTTTAGGTGTATCATAAATAACTTATGAAATTACTTAATATACAGTGGTGGACAAAAGTGTGGACATTTTTTGAAAGTTTCATGTTTTTCAACTTTGTGTGCTTGTAGAATATATTAATTTTTACTTAAATACAAATGTTTATATATCAAATTGAAGGTAATTTAAAGTAGAATTTTATAATAAAAACAGTATTACAATATCTGTATTACAAAAAGAGTTATGCAACTAATAGTAAGATCTATCTTAGATTTGCATTTTTTAAGTGATAATTATACAATCAATACTTAGTAGAATAATCCTTATTTTTTAAGACCGCTTCACAGCGTCTTTTCATCGAGTGAACGAGTGTTCATCTTTCGTAATCACATGGTGCCAAGAATCAATTATAGCTTCAATAAGTTGTCTTTATTGGATGGACGTTTTTTTCGTACAAGAATTTTCAAACGTCGCCATAAATTTTCAATTGGATTGAGATCAGGGCTGTTTCCTGACCATGGTAATATATCTATGCCTTTATTTTGAAACCATGCTTTGCATACTTTTGCTGTGTGGCATAGAGCTGAATTCTGCTGAAAAATAAATGGTGCGTTGTTGGGAAAGAGATCCCCGATGGAAGGTATCAATTTTGGTTCCAGGACATTTTCGATGTAGTTTTTGGCATTCAGGATGCCATCAATCACTTGAATTCGGCCCACACCATCTGCAGACATACATGCCCAAATCATGACATTTGTTGGGTTTTTTGTAGTTGCTTCAATGCAATCAGGATGAAGTGCTTCTCCTACTCTACGTTTCACGTATTTTTTACCATCACTACTAAAGAGCGATATTTTACTCTCATCGTTCCAGATTACTTGCTGCCATTGATTTTCTGACCATTTAATGTGTTCTTTTGCCCACGTAACTCGTTTTTCGCGTTGCTTTTGATTTAAATATGGTTTTTTCCTTGGAATTCTAGCTTGTAGCCCAAATCCTGATAACTTTCTTCTTATTGTTCTTGAACTTACTGCAATACCCGCTGCATTCATTTCGCATCTAATGGCATCCGATGAAATTTTTCTATCTTGAAGGCATAGCAATTTAATTTTTCTATCGGCAGTAGCACTTGTGCATTTTTTTCGGCCTGATTCGGCCTTATTTTCCACTGATTTCGTTTTTCCATAACGTAAACAGAACTTTCGTACACCAGAACAAGTCACTGAACCACCAACTTGTCTTACAATTTCAGCATAAGAGAGGCCATTTTTTCTCAATATAACAATTTGGCTTCTTTTTGTAGATGTCCAATTAGTTCTTCTTGTTTATGACATTGTTTAAAATTAGTTTAATTAAAAAAAGGACTTTAAATATTCAAAAACAGCAATACTCTATTTAATTGTACTAGTATGCATCATTCCACAAAATATTTCCACAACAATAACTCTTTTACCATCCAAATAACCTAAACTATAGTTACAGACATTTGATTGGTCCTCAGAACAGTGTTTGTGATTGGGTAGTACGCTTTTATTACAAAACACGTCCTTATTCAAAACGATTTGTGTTTGTTTGTTCTACTAAAATGAGCATAACTTTTTTTGTAATACAGATATTGTAATACTGTTTTTATTATTAAATTTTACATTAAATTACCTTCAATTTGATATATAAACGTGTGTATTTAAGTGAAAATTAATATATTCTACAAGAACACAAAGTTGAAAAACATGAAACTTTCAAAAAATGTCCAAACTTTTGGCCACCACTGTATATCTTAGAACGTCATATTAATAGTGAAACTATAGCCGCCATGGGAGCATACATGCAGACTTTACAGTGGCGAAAATTGGCAATCAAGCATACTTCTACCACTAATTTATTTTTTTGCTCTAATTAATCACTGTGATTAATTAAGTCAAAAATAACATTTTAAAATTAATGGTAGAAGTTTGCCTGATTTGCACCGCCGCGTCGCCCCCGTTAAGTTGACGCCTATGCATGGGAGTTTTTCGACTTAATAAATAAGCATATTTTAAGCTTATATTTTAAGCCTATTTTTAACACTTTCCAACCTAGTTGAAAAGTGTTTATGACTTCGGTTTGTCTGGCCGTCAGCCGTCTGGCCGTCTGCCGTCTGGCCGTCTGCCGTCTGGCCGTGCTCTAACTCCCGTAAATATGCTCGGATTGCCTTGCAATTTTTGTATGTTTATGTCGTTATCTATAGCACGTTCCCTATTTCAACTGAAGTGTGTAGCACTTATAGTTTTTTTACAGGGACACTCAAAAGACTTCCGTTACATTACGGTCTATGGGGAAAAATCATTTTCGGTTTATTTTAATGATGTTTCACAATTGCAAACACATTATAATTGATATATATCACTAAGGTGTATTACAAGAAGCTTAATGTGGAATAGGGTGTGGATAGCACTTATAGTTAATTTACAGGGACAGTCAAAAGAATTCCGTTACATTACGTCTATGGAGAAAAATCGTCTGCGGTTTATTTAAATAATGTTTCACTATTTTAAACGCATTGAAATTTATATATATCACTAAGGTGCATTACAAGAGGCTTACTACAGAATATTGTGTGTATAGCAGTCATCGTTCATTTACAGGGACACACAAAAGAATTCTCTAATGTCTGTTAACAATAATTCCTGGAAGTGCGTTTTAAGTTACTGAACGCGATTTTAAATTTAACTCACTTTTTGTTTATTACGTGGTGTGTATAAATTCTGTAGATCATATACAGGGAAATACAAAAGTTCGCGAATACATTTCCGTTTATTGACAGAAACTCCAGAAGGAGAATTTTAAACTGTGCTACGCGTTTCTTAACTGAACTAAAATTTAGCATCCTATGTAGTATATATACAAATCTATAGATCATATACAGGGCTGAATAAAAGTGTTCGGATATTTTTCCGAATATTGTATACGTTGGAAATTCCTGAAATTATGTTTTTAAATATGTTATGCGTTTTCCAAATTGTTTACTTAGATGTTATCTTTCAGCTTATTAAACGGTATGATTTGTAAAATTATTTTGGAAGCGTTGGAAAGTGTTACATAATCTATGCTTGACGCATGATTTTTCGTTCTTGTTTATAATAGCGCAAATTATGTGACTGCCCTAAACAGATACATGGCAAACCACTCTGAGTTTTATATAACAGGTGGCCATTTTTACTGCTTTAATTTTGTTTTCGAATAAAACAACATAAAAGTTATTTTTTTTTATATATCGTTACAAAAATATTTTTTTAGAGTTGAGCTACTTTCTAAAATGTATATTGTATTTGGAGTTATCGGTATTCAAAACTACATTCCTGACATACCCAAATTGCTTTCGAAAGGACAGTATTGATCGTGAGTTTTATAATTTTTGAAAACTATACGCATTTCGATAATCCTGTACAGTGGCGTAGCCAGGGTGGGGATCCAGATTCTCTTGATACCACTAATTTCGTAAAGTTTTCTTTGCCTTATCTATTCGGAGAATTTTCTTCGACAATAAAGGAGAAGAAAACTTTACAATGTTACTGATATCCAGAGCATTTGGACCCCCCTCCTTGGCTACGCCACAGATCCTGTAGCAATAAAATATGAAACGTAGAAAAGTTTGGTATATTTTTTGGTTGAATGCAATCATTATAAAGCGACTCATTTTTTTTAAGAACGGGTGCCTAATCAAATTAATTACATTTGCTAGCAAGCCTGCGGTGAATAAAATCAGAAAAAACTCTGCCGTCATTTGCCTATAAACCAATTAAAATAGTTTGTTTTAGACAACTCAACTCGATTTTTTGCATATTGATTTCAAAAATGGAAATTGAAGAACATAGAATTATGTCTCAAAATAACAGTTTCTAGCTTGCTGGAAATTATCGCAGTGGGAAAGAGAATTTTGAAATTTTTAGTAAATCCAGTAAACTTTTAGAAATTCTTAATACTTTTTTCCAAGACTAGGGAAATACATAAGCTTTTATTTGAAAGATTAAAAAAAACCAAGGAAATCAGTTCATCCATTACCGAGATATTTCGCGTACCGACTAAAACATTGCTTCGAGGATATTCCGTTTAAAGTTTTGCAACAAGTATAGGTTGCTCGTGTATTGTGCGATAAGAATCACTATATCTTCTGTATATGCTTAAATTTTTTTAAGTGTTCTAGACAGCATTTATAAAATATAAACATTCAAAAAATTCAAAATAAAAAATGCATTTTTTGTATTCGAAAATCTTTTAAGAATGTATAGTCATAATCCTATTGATGTTACAAATTTTTTCTTTTATATTGAGTGATATAAAACTGTAAACAGTATTTTTCAGATTTTTCTTTTAATTTTTACTTTCTTCTATCTATAATAAAAGAAAGTATTGTAATCGAAATCTTTTACGACTTCAAGTTTTCAACAGATTTACATGTTTTAGGGATCAAAGATCCCGAAAACATGGTTTTACGAAATGTCTGTCTGTCCGTGTGTCCTCTTTGTATCATCGAAAAGTGTATGAAGTTATGCATAGAAATAAACAAAACTTCATATATAATTTTCTGACTATGGACGTCAAGTCCCAGTTGAGAATGGGGATATTCCCCCGGAAGAATGCGCTGTGATAGCGAATGTTGTACGATTTCTCGATTTTTTGCAGTTTAAGTGAAGAATATTTTTCGACGAAATTTTATATTTAGATGTAATGGCTGAGGTTTGTATAAAATTTTAGAGAAAATCGGCTTGAAGTTGGCTTTGGGATAGAAACTTTTGTTCGATTTTCGGGACGGGCGCGGTAGCTGTTGAAAACAAATCGTACTAAATCACCTAATTGCCCAATATAGGTTTAATTTGCATATTTGTAATTAAAAAAAATTTCGCGTTTTTGGATAAGTTACTAGTTTATACTTCATTACGATATTTTCTCCTTGCACCTTTTCCACCTCCAACGGTTTCAAAAAAATTATTGACGAAAACGTTAAAGTGTTATCAAAATTAAATAACAGATATGTTATCTACTCATTTTTTCAGATACATTGTGTAACAATTTAACAACTTTTCAGTGCCCACTCCCGCCATTGTCTGGGGTTAAAATTTCTGAAAAAATCATAATTGTCCAATCTAGGTTTAATTTGCATATTTGAAATAAGCTAATTCCTTTACGATTTTTGATATCTTACCCATTGTTTAGACTGCATTACGAATTTTTTTGTTCCCCTACCCCCCCCCCCCCCGCCCCATGGTTTAAAAAATATTATTGACAGAAAAGTTGAAATGTAATTTTAAAAAATAATAATAACAGATATGTTATCTACTCATTTTTCTGCGTTTTTTCACATACATTTTGTAACATTTTAACAACTTTAACATGCTTG
Source organism: Maratus michaelseni (assembly GCA_963931845.1). NCBI lineage: Eukaryota > Metazoa > Arthropoda > Arachnida > Araneae > Salticidae > Maratus > Maratus michaelseni. Next base: position 152,057,953 of record OZ007599.1, on the reverse strand, counting down.
AGATAGAAGAACGATTAGAGATTAGCGCATCTGACTAGTTTTTTTTTTCTTTTTTTACAATTTAGACCAATTACGATTGCGCCTAATAACTCTACAGATTTTGATTAAAAATTTATATAAAGCAAATATACTACAGTTAAAACTTGAATTTATGGCTTTTAACTATTTATAAACTAATATTTTTAAAAAACCATTCAAAATTTTATTTTTATAAGAAAACATATCACAGACACGCAAAAGTCCCAAACATAGCCTTGCATGTACCCCGATCATTCAGTAACATTTAATAACTTACTTATCTTCACTATTAATTTCGTATATAAAATGGCTATCCTAATAAAGTATAGCTATAAAATATTACTAGAAATAAAATAAACTTAGGCAAAAAAAAAAAAAAAAAAAAATCTTGAGCAACAGAATCGATAACTTTTTTTTTTTTTTTTTTTTTTTTTTTTCAATAACTAATAAAAAAATTTTTCAAAGTGCTCATTTTAAATACTTTTAACCATAAAAATAGGTAAAATTTTAAAAAAACATGTATTAAAAAATATCTTTTATTACCCTACATCGGGGCGGTTGGGAGGTAAAATGTCACCCTTTTACACTTCCAAACATAAGGATGGAAATTAAACATTTGTTTCAAATGATTTCTTAGACCTAAAATTTGGCGAAACGAGTTTAGATTTTACTATCTTATTTATGCTTAATATGATTTAAACCTACGTTTTCTCAAACTTTTTTTCGCTTAGGGAGGGGGGGGGGGGTTACAAATTGGCAGAAATTATTTTAGTTTTGATATTTTTAAACCCATAAATTCATATAAATGTGCATTTTAAATACATAGTAAACTTAATAATATACTTAAAACAGCCTGTGTTTACAGTTTGCTTTTAACATGATCTCTGACAACTGGAAAAAAATACCACACAATCACCTTCCCCCAGTTCCCCCAATCTATCAATACCGTATAGCAAAACACATTAAGAGTCGGTGATTCGTCACTAAAATTCGTCACTAGCACAAAAATGAATAATTTTGCAACTTTATCATGCAATGGTATGAATTCCTTAAAAAAAATAATAAAATAATATATTCATTTATGAAATTAAAACTAACTGATTTATTTATATATATATATATATATATATATATTCTTCAAAACGATTCATCGGTTTTTGCTATTATCTAAGCAAATATTGATAAAATTCATAAAATTTTATTCAAAGCTAATAGAAATTCCTTTCATTTTTTTCTGTTTTTAATTTCTTAAATATTATATTTAAAATTAACTGTTTTGAAATAATTTAAAAGTAATGCTTCATTAAATTTCTTTAGCAGATAAACCGTTTACTTAAATAAATATATTTTTTGTCTGTCAATATTTATGTTAGATATAAAGCTAGTCGACCATCTCATTAGAGTAATCAGCGAAGTATGTACTTTTCTCTTTCTGGTGTTCTTGATTTTATAAAACATTTGATTCACTTTCTTATAAAATAACACCGATAACTGAATTTTTGTTAAATATTATTCTAAATTTGTATCACACCCTAAATAGATAAGGTTTGCTCCTATGTTATGTAGTTTATTTTTAGTTTAAAATGAAATATTAGAATTTTTATGTGAACAGACATTTTATAAGTCCTCAGCCATCAGCAAAAAGTTGTGGATATTTTTATAGAGCTAATAATCTTGTATTTATTTTGGGTTTTTGCAAAGATATTAAATTTAACTTGCTGATTACAAGAGCTTTTACCATATATATAAAACATAATAGAGTTGTGCAAGGTGACGTCACAAACAGGTTTTTGCTACTGCTGTAGGACAGGTATCGGTAACTTTATCAATGTTTTTTCTACTTGTGTGTCCTACAACTTTTTCAACGTTTTACTGTAAAAGTCACGTGATGTAAACTGCTCTATATCTATATATACTGTATATATGTAACATTCGGACTATTGTTTTTAATAATTATTTTTATTTTGACAGGCTGACGACATATTTCTCTTGATTTGGACTAAACATGGATGAAGGGAAAGATGAAAAAGATTCTGCTCTAGGACTTTCAAAATATAATGGATCGATCTTCATTGCTTTACCTTTGAACTCATCAAGTATTGAGGTGAACAGCACGGCAGAAGAAGAAGCATACATTCCATATGAATCACGTACAGAAACGTACATTGTTCCCATGGTGTTTGTTGTTGTCTTTATTGTAGGCCTATTAGGCAATGGAACTCTGGTTTATATCTTTCTCCGTAACAGATCTATGAGAAGCATACCTAATACGTACATAATGAGTTTAGCCATTGGTGATCTCTTTGTTATTGTGGGAACTGTGCCATTTATTAGTACGATTTACACGTTTGACAGCTGGCCATACGGTGTTTTCATGTGCAAACTGAGTGAATTCTTGAGAGATGTCTCATCTGGGGTTACAGTCCTCACTTTAACATTACTAAGTATTGACAGGTACATTGCAATAGTAAAACCCCTTCATAAGTTAACAGGTCATAGTGGAAAAAGTCTCACTATCATGATGGCATGCTGCGTATGGGTTATTGCTGTTGTTATTGCTATTCCTGGTGCTCATTTCTCTTTTCTTTGGGAAGTACCTTTGTATGCAGATCATGTCATATACGTTTGTTACCCTTTTCCGGAGAGTATGATTCCATGGTATCCTCGGACAATGGTGCTTGTAAAATTTTTATTTCTTTATGTAATACCTCTCACTATCATTGGTGTATTTTACGCTCTAATGGCACGTCATCTTTTATCAGCATCTAAAGATTGCGTTGGAGCTAATGATAGCCACATAAAGAAACGAAAAGGCAGGACAAAAGTTGCTAAAATCGTGCTTGTCTTTGTCATTCTATTCGCAGTATGTTTTTTTCCCAGTCATGTTTTTATGTTATGGTTTTACTTTCATCCTAACGCGGATGAAAATTACACAAGTTTTTGGCATGCATGGAAAATCCTGGGTTACGTTCTCACATTTTTTAACAGTTGCTTGAATCCCATTGCGCTTTACTTTATAAGTGGAGTATTTCGTCTGCAATACCAGAAATATCTTTTTTGTTGTGGGAAGAAGAAAATAGCCGAAAGAAATTATTTGAGCACTTTCAGAACTCCAGCGAGCTCTTCCAATCGCAGTATTATTCGCACAACTATTATATCAAAAATATAGTTGTTGTATCATTAGTATCATAAAACATATGTATATTTTTGTGTTTTATTTATATTATTGTGAATTTTAAAATTGGAAATCCGTGTTTTCAATCATGTGTAAAATATTGATGTCTATAATAAATATATTATGTCATTGGTTTTTTTCATTTAAATACTTGAGACACCTTTTACGCTTAAAAAATATAATACTGGTCGGCTAAAAACAAAATTTTGCATGTCTGCCAAAAAAAAAGGATAAAATTGCAAAATATGAAGATCTTATTCCTAAATCTACTATAGCATCTAAATTGCACACGAACGTGCCATTTTTACAAAAAAGAGTTTTATAATAATAAAAAACATGAAGGATATTTATTTACAATGCTAGATAAAGTTGAAAACATGTAAAAGTTAATTTTACTGTCTTACATAAAAAATCCACAAAAAAATATCGCTTACAGCCATTTTAGTTGACTTTTGTTTTGTGTATTGTTCCTTTGGTACCCCTTCCCGTTTTGTGTCCAGTAGTAATACGCTAACATATTTTCATTCCATTTGCTGCTGTATCTTGAATAATGTTTTATATAAATTTATTTGTAGGTTACTTACACATTATCATCTACGTTTCATTATTTACGCAATTCCTACTAATTTTTCAGTAAGACATAAAACACCTTAGTTTTAAAAGGAAGATTTTCCACCTAAAATATGGCACGTCATACAGTAATATCACTGCCTTACTTTGATTTAGATATCTATAAGAATCAACCATTATTTTTACATTGAGTATTTTGATGCCGATCAATTAAATTAATCTTTTTGAAATCAGAAGCGTTAGATAAAAAAAATAATCGAAACTATATAAAAAAATACATATTATAATATTTTATATTTTATATTTTCCTGTAGAACCATAATTTTAATTGGAAATAGCTGTTTTTTAACATTATCTGCTGTTGTATCTAAATATTAACTACTCTTAATTCTTAAATAATCTTTTAAATTATATGGCAATATTTTCAGTAACACGAAGAAAAAAATACATTTTAAATATATGCTTAAAATGTAAAGAACTTTTAAGTAATTTTTAATTAAAGGGTACGAATATTTTAGAAAATTAATAATAAACTCTTGTAACAATTCAGAATGTAATTACAATTTATCTTTTATAACTCAACTAAAATAACCGAAGTAAGCAATTCAATATGTGTAGTACGTGAAAAGTAAAGTAATGAAAAAATGTTTTCTTAAATTGCTGATAACTCTAGTCTTAAAGTTGATAAAACCTTGTTAATTATTTTTAAAGTCCCGGTTTCAACTCTTATCAACAAAAATACTTTTGTTAATTGAAATTTTCTTAGTCTGAAATTTATTTCTTAGACTGAAATTAATAGAGCTGGTGAATTGAGCTTCTTAATTGAGCTGGTGAAAGATACTTTATATTATGTTGCATAATTTTTAAATAATTTTAATTAAAATGTCTTTTTGTCTTACATGCACATGGACAATAAAATTGACGGTCATTTTTTCAACGGGTGTAATATTAATAATTAAAATTTTAATCTCGTAGATAACTGTCAGTGTTACACGTTAATACTACAGTAACTCAAAGTTGACCATGATGGAAAAACTCGTGATCCAAATGCAACGTTTTCTTTGCCTACACGTGATGTGAAAAATGAGGCACTGTGACGTCACTGTGAAATTGATCACCGCCCCCTGAATACTAGGCCTGAGCGCTGACAACAATGGCGGCTGTCGCAGGCCGATTTTTTTTTCAGCGTTTGAACAGTCCCTCGAAATTCCACACCAATAATTTCTAAAACTTTTCTGCGCCTTGTTTTTCGGAGATCAAATAAGTAAAAGATAACTTTTAGATATTATTGGTGTTGAAGTTCGAGGGACTGTACAAACGATTCCGAAACAAAACAGCCGCGATTTTTTTCAGCGCGCAGGCCTATTATTCAGGGGGCAGTGAATTGATATGTCTTATTTCGAAACGAGGTGCAAATGACGCAGAAATTGGTCATTTTGACTTCACGGGGAGAGAGGTGGGGATAACTTCGCAATGAACACACGTTTGTCACTTGTCTGTAAGATGACGCGTTAAAGATATCACATTTCAGTCACAATTATGACTGTGACTTTTGCGACCATTTTTCATACAGTGACGTCACATCGACTGGCTGTGACATTACGTAAAATTAACAAAGTCTTTTATTCAAGCAATTACTTTTAAGTGCGAGTAGATTTTTTTAAATGTAAATAGTTCGAATTTGAATGAGGCTACTTTCACTTTCGGAACCGGTTCCGAAAGTGAAAGTAACTCTATAAAAAAAAATCTGCAACCAACATCGAAAAAGTAAAAACGTACAAGGTTATAGATCGATCTTCTCAATCTCATGCTAAAAAATCATTTAAAAATATTAAAATGCAAGTGAGAAATCTGAACGTAAAAGAGCTGTCGGCACAGAAGATTACACCGGAAACTTTAAAACAAATTTTCATTAAGTTAAGTACACCAATCAGCGGACTCAATCGGGACTAGGGCTTTTAATCCATCAGACGACCCCAGTGGCTTCGAGCTCATTCATTACTCATGCACCTGTTTCGTTGTGCTCATATCCTGACACTATTTCCAGTGGGTTACTTTTTTTTAAATTCAGTTTTCTTGATTACCACCAGTTTTGTTAGAAAGTAAAATTCGCCTTACTTAATGACAGATTAAATAAGGCAAAAACAAAGAGAATTATACCATTTCAAAAAATGGTGCCAATTAAACAATCTGAATTTAAAAAAAAGTAGACCACTGGCAACACTGTATCCTACTTGATTCCGAAATTTCTGCTTAAAGTTAACCTGTAACATGGATTGAACCTTAAGTATCACACTCGAACACAACCCAAACGCGAAGAGAAAGAATATTAATCTTTCAATAATATTTTTCAAATATTATTGAAAAGTAGTTTAAAATTAAACCTCTAATATCAATTCTATCATTTTTGAATAAAAATGAGCCTATATACACTCATTATATCTATACTTATAAAAGAGTAGCTTGATTTTCTCATAATCAACGCCGAGCCTCAACCGTTTGTCCAAGAACAATGAAATTTGGAAGACATGTTCTTTACACAATGCAGACACCCACTAAGAAAGGATTTTTGAAAATTCCCACCCTAAGGAGATTAAATGGGGGGTCGAATGTTTTGGATAATTTCGTCTTTTCGGCATATCTCAGCAGGAGTTTTAAGTAGGAGCGCAAAATTCGGGATAAAAATTCTACTAAAGAATAGTTAAACATATATTTCAGGCGATTTTAGAAATTCAACCACTAAGAGGGTTAAATGGGAGGTCGAAAATTTTCGGTGATTTCACATTTTCACCATATCTCATCAGCAGTTTTAGGTAAGAGCGTGAAATTCAAGATAAAAAATCTACTAAAAAATAATTAAACACGTATTTCAGCGATTTTAGAAATTCAACCACTAAGTGCTTAAATGGGGTCTAAAGTTTTAGGTCATTTTGCCTTTTCGCCATATCTCAATAACAGTTTTAGTTAAAAGCGTGAAATTCAGGATAACAAATGTATTAAAAGTTAGTTAAACACATATTTCAGCGATCTTAAAAATTCAACCACTAAGGGGGTTAAATGGGGGTCGAAAGTTTTTAGTCATTTCGCGTTTTCGCCATACCTCAGCAGCAGTTTTAGGTAGGAACATGAAATTCGGGATAACAAATCTACTAAAGAAATAATTAAACACATATTTCAGCGATTTTAGAAATTCATCCATTAAGGGGGTTAAATGGGGGATCGAAAGTTTTAGGTCATTTTGCCTCTCCGCCATATCTCAGCAGCATTTTTAGTTTCGAGCTCGAAATTCGGGATAACAAATCTACAAAAAAATATAGATAAACATGTATTTCAGAAATTTTAGAAATTCAGCAACTAAGGGGGGAGGGTCAAATAGGAGGTTAAATATTTAGGTCATTTTGCCATATCTCAGTAGAAATTATAGGTAGAGTAATGAAACTCGGGATAACAAATCTACAAAAAAAATAGTTAAAAACGTATTTCAGCGATTTTAGAAATTCAGACACTAAGGGGGGTTATTGAATTCGGATTTTTTACGCCATTTTGTCATATATCAGTAGAAGTTATAGTTAGGAGCATGAAATTTTTAATAACAAATCTACTAAAGAATAGTTAAACATGTATTTCAGGCAATTTTAGAAATTAAAGTACATAGGGGGTTAAATGAAGGGTCGAAAATTTTCGATGATTTCAGCTTTTCACCATATTTCACCAGCAGTTTTAGAAAAAAGCGTGAAATTCAGGTTAACAAATCTCCTTAAAAAATAGTTAAATATGTATTTCAGTGATTTTAGAAATTCAGCCACTAAGGGGGGTTAAATAGTGGGTCGAATGTTTTATGTAATTTTTCCATTTCTCAATAGAAGTTATAGGTAGGAGCGTGAATTTCGGGATAACAAATCTAACAAAGAATAGTTAAACATGTATTTTAGGCGATTTTAGAAATTCAACTACTAAGAGGGTTAAACGGGGGTCTATAATTTTCGATGATTTCAACTTTTCACCATATCTCATCAGTAGTTTTGGATTAGAGCGTGAAATTCAGGATATTCTATAAAAATAATTAAACACATATTTCAGCGATTTTAGAAATTCACTCATTAAGGGGGCTAAATGAGGGTCGAAAATTTTAGGTCATTTCGAATGTTCGCCATATCTCAACAGCATTTTTAGTTAGGAGCTTGAAATCACAGATTCAGCATAACAAATATACTATAAAATAGTTAAACATTATTTCCGCGATGTTAGAAATTCAACCACTAAGGAGGGTTAAATGGGGGTCGAATTTTTTATGTCATTTTGTCATATATCAGTAATAGGTAGGAGCGGGAAAGTTAGGATATCAAATGTACTAAAAAATAGTTAAATGTGTATTTCAGCAATTTTAGATAATAATCCATCAAGGGGGTCACACTGTGTGTCGAAAGTTTTAGGAAATTGTGCCATATCTCAGCATCAGTTTTAAGTAAGAATGTGAAACTCCGCTTTTCAAATCTACAAAAAAAAGTAGTTAATCATGTATTTCCCAGCGATTTTAGAGCTAGCGAATTTGTGGGCAACATCGGCTATGAACCCGATTGCGGAAGATTAGACGAAAAAGAGAACTATTGCTGATTTTTTATTATATATTTTGTGTGACATTTTTTACAAGGAATATATTTTTTTAATTTCCCATTTTATATATATTTTTTTTCGATTTTCGTCTTTTAGCGATCGGATTTTAAATTTTAAACAAAATATTACACTTTCAGGGTTTTTCAAAATACATCTTTTGAAAGTAAAAAATTGCGATTTAAATACTGATTGCCAGATTTATGGGCTAGGTTATGCACAAGGTGCCTTATGCTGATTACCGTATAGTCAGATTACAAGCGTGCAACCGAATGGGTCCGGTTAAAATTATTTCATTTTAATGATTTATGCACGTAAAATAACTCAACCACGTTATAGTGATCGCTGCATTAACGATGCATGGCTGAGAAATAACAGATGGCCCCGTTATTTTGATCACCTCATTAATTATTTATAGGTGTGACAGTACCCATTTACAATGATCACCATTTATCTTGGTCAATCCCATTTTTATTTAGTCCATCTGAAAGCTCTCCGCTCATCTTAGCTATGTACGCACAGAGCCAGTAGTATTTTGTCAGAAGGATTATGGAAAAATATTATTAATGTCACGAAATATTTATGTAAGTGCTTATATATATATGTGTGTGGGGTTTAATTTTCTCTGACACCAACTTAATAAATAATTCACTCAAGTTACTTCAAATAAATTAGAAAACATCACGTCAAAATCAAACTATATATTAACGAAAGTAACTACAAAGAAAGTTAAAAAATACATGTAACAATATGAATAACTAATGAAACATCTTAATTACATGGATTACATCTTATTTAATCTAAAACATCTCAGTGTCGACGTCCTCAATACAGTTCAAATACGATCATCTTAACTCACCAACTCCATAGACTCTCCAAAAGCTTCCCTTCGATCCAAAACACCTCTTTTGACTTTACCTTTTGAAGCGTTGTTTGGAGCTTGCATGCTTCAACATAGAATATATGACGCAATACAAAGATGAAGTCGCTGATTGGCTTTGCATCTGTCGTTTTAGTTCAAGCAGGAAAACAGATCAATTCCCACACACACACACACATATATATATATATATATATTGCATGTAAAATGCAATTTCTGGGCCCCAAGGGAAGTCAAGACAGTACGCTGCAGAATGTATTTGGGCCCCACTCAGAAGCGACAGGCTAGTTCAAATATATAGTTTGTTTCATTTGATAAATATTCAGAACTTTCTTTTGAAAAATCGGTCAACTCAAGGTCGACCTCAAAGGGTCTAAACCTAACCTGAAACCGAACCAAAACCGAAATATTTAAATTGAACCCTTCCCAAGCCAATCCGCGTGTTGGTTAGGTAAAGTTGAGGTACCGACCAGATACAGAACTTCAGCTGCAAACCCAAGGGGTAAAACCAGAAGAAACTTGAGAAAAAAATAAAGAAAATAAAAGGGCCAAAGCCGGAAAAAACATGACGTTTTTAATCATTAATCATTAATTAGATTAACTAATTAGATTGAGAATTGATTTAATCGTTGATCGAAGAGAGAGATTGAAATTAAATTAATTATTAATCATTAGTCTGTGAGTGGAATTGAAACGAAGTTCAATCGTCAATCTTTAGTCATGATTAAACATTTTCAATCGTTAATCTAATAAAAATTTTGCACCACACTGCCTAAATGTATTAGCATAAGAGCTAGCAGACAATTTGGAGCAGGTATTTCATAAAATCTGAAAATTGCTAGAATAGCATTTCTACCTTACCGCATTATGAAATCATTGGTCTGCCAGCTAGCTGGTGGGGGATTCGCGACTTGCAATTTTTCGATGAACACAAAAGGTTCTTGATAAAAGTTACTTTACTAGTTTGGGCTAGTTTACTAGTTTAAAAGTTATCTTACTAGTTTGGGCTACAATTTACACATATGAAAATCCATGTTTTTTTAATGTAAAAATGTAATTGGCAGACGAATCTGCAGTGACTAAATACATGGCAGACGTCTTCAAAGTTGATAAAAAATAATTGAAAAAAGGTTTTTGATAACAATAGTTACAAAAACAATTATTATTTAAAAAACTTTTTTAATTAAAAAATCAGTTTTTATATATAAAAACAAAAAACACAAGAAAGATAACGACAGCGCCATTTAGCGGAGAAGATGATAACTAAAATATATGGGAAAAATATACTTAATCAATTCCGTAAATTGCAAGAAGCACCAGCAAAAAGAAACAAGATGCCAGTAAAATAATAGAAAGGAAGACGCAGAGCTCCCCCAAGCGGAAAAATATGGAACTAAAATGAATTGGAGAAAGAAATTATTACAAATACAATGGTAAAACCTGCATGAAAATCAGATAAATAGAAGACAAGAAAACTAAGAAAAACTATGTGTATAGTAACAAAAAATATCCTAAAGCTTATAAAAGTCAACTTTAACAGAAAATTAGGGAAAGATAAGGCATAGGCTCGAGAGCCTAAAAAATTAAATATCCAGAATAGAAAACAATATAATGAGGGAAAGAGGAGAAAAATTCAAAATGACTGGTAAAAGCCCTTAATATCTCAGAAATTAAGGCCCCGATATATCGGAACAAAAATAAGCCAGATTTAAGGATGACGATCTGATATTACTAGCTTGGGATACTCCACAAGCAGAGTGAAGGGTAAAGAAAGTGTTAAAATGTGGATAAGGGTAGGTGCAAGAGGGAATAATGTGCGGGGGGTAAGCTGCCCGGGTGTGATAACGGAATTAAATGAGGGAGAGGGGAAGAAAATAAGGAGAGGTGAAAAATCCCCTCAAAATCTTTTAGTTACATTTTCCACCACTAGGTGGAACCTTCTGTTCCAAACAAACCTCTTTTCGAACAAAATTCCGGCACTCGACCCCGCTGCTTACGGCACCGTAGAGACAGTGTTGTGCAAGCGCGGAAAATCTGTTAGTTCCACTTTCCATCGTCAGGGGTACCGAATCTATGTCTTAATTAGTTATCTATATCTTAATTAGTTCATATTAAGTTGAATGAACCAATTTCCGTTGATATCAGGCGCATAGAACTCGAGAAAATAAATCACGCCCTCCCTGGAGATTAATATTCATAAATGGAGATAACCATGAGCTGAAAACATGAGACTGAAGTTTATTTAGTATCTGGGAGACCTGGGAAGAATGTTAGAAAAAATTTTGCTTCAATCGGACCAATTTTAAATGTAAAATCTTTAAATCCACTTCCCACCGCTAGGGGGCGCACTCTGTTCTAAATAAAATTCTATCCTATCGAAACTCCGGAATGTATCCCCGCGGCCCACGACACCGTACAGCAGGCGTTCTGCGCACGCGCTGCAAAATCTTTTAGTTCCACTTTCTACCACCAGGTGGCGTTAAATCAGTATCTTAATTAGTTATCTATATCTTGATTAGTTCATGGTAAGTTGAATGAACTAATTCTCGTTGAAATTGGGCCCATAGAACACGAGAAAATAAATCACCCCCCCCCCCCCTGGAGATTAATATTCATAAATGGTGGTAACCAATGGCTGAAAACATGATACCGAAGTTTATCTAGTACATGGAGTACTTGAGATGAATCTTAGAAAAGTTTTCTTTTGAATCGGACTAATAATAAAAAAGTTCTGATTGGAGAGACAGGGGGCAGGAGGGATTTTCGACCAGAGCATTAACGCGATATTTAAATTACGTACAACCGGACACTCCCCGCTCCTTTCAAAATTAAACCAACAAACTTTAACATTAGGAATTAACGTTAACTTTTGAAACAAACTAAAAACGCTTTGTTTTGTTTTGACATACAAATACAGTAAGTTATCGGTGCCAATTACTGAAATAAAATACATAAATGACGTCACGTACATGAAAAAACTCTAAAAATTGCATAAAACAAATCGCGAAAAATTCACAAATCACTGTACGAATTGAAATCAGCTGATGGCTTTTTCATCCGCCAATCACAATTGCCCGGTTGACTTCTAGCTGCACCTACAATCGTCTCAACTGCCAATCACAACTGCCCTCCAACGACGTTTGACTTCCAATAGGCGAGTTGTGACGTCATTTGAAACAAAAAATGCTGCAAAACATGAAAAAGTTTTAAAAAAACGCATAAAAAGGGAAAAAAATGTAATAACAAAATTAAAAACAGGATAATTAATAACCCTGCCCTTCCTTTTGAAATTGAAAAAGAATTATCAACTCTCTCCAAGCTAAAAAGGGGGAAAAATATGACGATTTTGAGCGTAACTTAGGCCGAAATGGAATCAACCAACGAATCAATCAAGCATTCTGGGAAAAATTTCTTAGTGTCAAAGTGAAAAAAAATCGCCAAAAATTCAAAACTCGCTGTACGATTTTCGAATAAACTTTATTGAAAAAAAGACAAAATTTGCATTATGGGGCTAAAAGATTAGAACCGCATTCAATGTTACTAATGTGGAAAAATCGCATCAAAACGTGAAAAAACACTAAACATCGCATAAAAAATTAAATTAAAAAAAGATCTATTCAAAAATTGCAAAATAGGGCTTCGAGGTGCAAAACTACATACATAGAGGTACATTCCTACGAATTTTTTTTAGTTCTGCGTGCAGCGGTCTCTTCAGAGCACAGCCGACAACCATACAGATACACAGTCTTCCTTCTTTATTATAGCTGGAGATAAGTGCACTAATACTAATGTATATCTAATTTCCAGTTTTTTTACAAACTCAAATTGCTCACTTAAAAAATTCCCCTCGTAAAAGTGGTGTAACTCTTTCAAAAATTGGTAATAAATCAACAAATCGCTCTTTCAAGCTAATAAATAAGCAGGGGCATGCAAACACAAGTCTAAACTTTTTACAGTTTCATATGACCAGAAATAAAAAAAGTAACTGATTTAACGTATAGTCATACAGGTACACATACATTATAAAGGTCTGCAGTTCACCAAGCAGTTTCTACAAACTGTACTTCCCTCTGAGCCTTTGGAAAACATTATGAGCAGTGATAGATTTTTACACGGCAGCCGCATATCATATCACTTCTTTATGACTGACGTTTTTGATTTGTGGGTTGGTGGAGGCCTTTTACAAAGAGTTCGTTTTAATGAGATAGCTTTTTGTTCAATACATTCACCATATTTCCATATCGCCCAATAATTATATGTGATATTATTGTGATATCTCTCAAAGATGTAGACAATCTAATAAAAGATCTACTCATCAAACATTGTACGTATTGCGGGGACAATCATTTTTCTTTAACTTGCTCACAAAATAATGACAGAAGTAGAATGCCTAGAATACATAGTATGGAAACCGTCTATCCCAGTAATGCTTTTAAAAGTGCTAAAAAATTGTAGCCGATAAATGTGAAACGATGCTGTACGGTAATAGGGCGATCACAGCGACATCTGCTAACTCTTTTCAACGTAAACATTGTATTGCAAAAATTTAGAAAATATCATAAGTATTTTGAACAAATATAAGTTGATAATCAAGCAATGATATAAAATAAATCTTTTAAGAGAATAACTATATATGATCATTGTTAAATCGCTTCGGTAATGAAACGGAAAAGTAATGAAAGTTTTCCGTTTGAAAAAGTAATGAAATAATTCAGTAATGAAACCTTTTCCTTTTTATAACCGTATTAAAAAAATCTGTGCGTGAGTGTAAGACATTATAGCCTTAATATTTTCCACTCTTCTAGCAGAGATTCATCCTTTAGTACGCTAAATAAGGATGGTTTGCTGTTCTTGTATCGAATATTGTAACCAGGCACAAAACACGTTTTTTAGCCATGATCACTATCTTTCATAATTTTAAATCAAATGAAAATCACTATCTTAGTCATAGGAAACAGGATATAATTTAAGATTTAAAATGCTTACCACCGTCCGAAACGTTTTCTCAATTTGATTCTTATACAATGTTTACGTTGAAAAGAGATAGCAGATGTCGCTGCGGTCAACCTCTTATCGTTCAGCATGGTTGTACATTTATTGGATTCAATTTTTTAGTACTATTTTCTATCCGGTTTCCACACTCTTTATTCTAGGCGGTGTAACAGAAGTAAACATTAATGTGTGATCACGAGAAACATTTGAAGTAAACATTATTACACAAAAAGCACGAGAAAATATGATCATATCAATATTTTACTTGAGCATCATCATAGTGTAAACTGTAACTCCTGTTTCATATATAAGGAGAAATATTATAAGAAGAATTATCATAAGGATGTTATTATAAGGATAAATTATATATGAGAAACGAAAAAAAAAGAAAACCAAACCATTCAAAATATAATTAAAGCCACTTTCTAATTAATCCATCACTAACAAGAAAAAGTGGTGGGGTATATTTTACACCACTTAATTTTAATCTACATTTGTACCAGAATTTTTAAATAACTTTTTCCTTTTATAACCTTTTAAAAAAAAAAAACTGTAAAATTGAATTTTTTTATTTCCCAAGGAAGAAATATCCAAATTTCTGGTGTGAATTCAAAATTATATATAAACACAATTTCTTCGCCCTAAAATTGTTAAAGAAAAAAAAAATTACATCCTCTAATAAAATATTACTTTTAAGTGTTTAACGTAAATTTAATCTCATTCTCGGCACTCATTAATTAAACCCACCCTCTATATTATTATTTGTTAATGTATGCTATTCATATTTTGCTTACATTTTTTTCTTTTGAAATATTTATGTAGCATTATATGGTTAGTTTACTATGCAAAACAAAATCCTTATACACTATATTGCCAAAGGTGACCGGTCACTTGCGATTTTAGACGTTTTGTTAACTATCTAGGAAAATACATGAGGAATTAACCTGAATCTGCAGGTGTGTAAACAGTATAGTATAGGTTATATATTTCCGCAAAGATTTTTCCCCGAAACCCCATAGGGGACTGTCAACAAATTGAAAAAGAACGAATATCTTTTGGATTACCCTGTAAAAACTAATGTAGCAAAAGCGTTCAAACTCGAGATTATTAATAAGTGGCTTATTGTAATTGTGTTCATTTTTATGAGGATAGCATGTATACTCGAAGAGAAATTAAGGTTTTTATAAAAACAGTCCCAAATTTAGCCAAGTTTTTTGCTTATAATTTGCAGAGTTCTTAATATAAAAAAAAGTTATTTTGAGAAAATATGTCAAACAACATTGTACATAATACTCTGAAATTGGAATTAAAAAATAATAAAAATTGGATGAAAAATGAGCAGGTTTACTAAAAAATGTTTCACTGCGCATGCGCGAATGCAATCAAAATATAATGTGCATAATGTATTAGCTAAGTATATAGAGCAACTTTTGTGAAAGTTTCAAAATCATAGCTTGAAAATTCTAAAAATTATCGTCGATATAATAAGCTCTAAATCCGTTGTTCCCAAAAGGAAACAAAAAGATCAGGGGTTGTATCCAAATATATTAGTACGTTCAATATTGTGTACGCTATCTTGGCACTAATCAACAGATATTTGATACAACCTTTCATCTTTTTGCTTCTTTTTTGGGAACAACGGATTTCGAGCTTATTCTATCGACGATAATTTTCAGAATTTTCAAGATAGGATTTTGAGACTTTCACAAGAGTTGCTCTATATACTTAGCTAATATACATTATGCACATTATATTTTGATTGCATTCACGCATGCGCAGTGAAACAATATTTAGTGAACCTGGTCATTTTTCATCCAATATTTATTATTATTTAATTCTGATTGCAGGGTATTGTATATAATGTTGTGTGTCATCGTTCCTGAAGAGAACATTCTTTTATATTAAGAACTCTGAAAATTATAAGCAAAACACTTGGGGAAATTTCGTATTGTTTTTATAAAAACCTTAATTTCTCCACGAGTATACGTGTTATAAAAATGAACAAATTATATTACAATAAGCCGCTTATTAATAATCTCGAGTTTGAACGCTTTTGCTACATTAGTTTTTACAGGGTAATCCAAAAGATATTCGTTCTTTTTCAATTTGTTGACTGTCCCCTATGGGGTTTCTAGAAAAAATACTTCGCGGAAATATATAACTTATACTATACTGTTCACACACCTACAGTTTCAGGTTAATTCCTCATGTATTTTTCTAGATAGTTAACAAAACGTCTAAAATCGCAAGTGACCGGTCACCTTTGACAATATAGTGTATATCACAACACTTATAACACATGTTTAATCAATTTGTTCAGTTGTGTCAAGAACAAAACATTCTTCAGTTATGAAACTCAATTGAAAAAAAATGAGTGAAACATCACGTGTCAAGCATAGATTATAAACACTTTCCAATATATTCAGAATACCTTAAACAAGAACTTCCCCATTTAATATGGTGAAAGAAGATGTCTAAATAAACAATTCAGAAAACGCAAAACGCATTTCAAAACACAATGTCAGGAATTACCGTCACTAGTCGGTAAAGCATCAGAATTATTTTGTATAGTCATGCATAGGATCTATAGATTTGCACATATACATAGTATTCTACAATTTACTTCAGTTAGGAAAGGTTTAACACAGTTGTAAATCCCCCTACAGCAAATTCAGCCAATACACGGAAATGTACTCGAGATCTTTTGTGCAGCTCTGTATAGGATCTTTAAAATTTATACACACCCACTAATATGCAAAATATTAGTTAAATTCAAAAGCGTGTACCACTACTGGAAGCGCACTTCTAGTAATTATTATTAATGAACAATACTGTAAACGAATTATTTTTTATGTCCCTGTAAATGAACAATGAATGCTATGCACACCTTATTATATAGTAAGTATCTTGTTCTGCACCTCAGTGATATATATCAATTTCAATATGTTTGAAATAGTGTAACATTATTAAAGTGCACCGCAAACGATTTTCTCCATAGATCCTAATGTAACGTCATTCCTTTCAGTGTTCCTATAAATATACGATTAATGCTATGCGCACTATATTCTATTTTAAACATCTTGTAGTGCGCCTCAGTGATATATATCACTTTCCATATGTTTGAGATAGTGTAACATCATTAAAATACGCCGAAAACGATTTTTCTCCATAGACCGTAATCCAAAAGCATTCTTTTGAGCGTCCCTGTAAATGAGCTATATATGCAAAATACTTCATTTTCATTATACCGAACAACCCATAGTAAACATCAATATCATATATCAATTGCGCGAGTTATTTACGCGAGTTAGAGCACGGACAGATTGCAGTCATACGGCAGACAGACAAACCGAATTTATAAACAATTTTGAACTATGTTGGAAAATGTTAAAAAGACTATCATTATAAATAGCAAAACTTTATCTAATATACTTTTTTTGGAGATGTTTGACAAATGTATCGCATTTTCTACAGATAAAATATAAGTTATACAGTGTCATGTACTGACCCACCATGGCTTTAATCATAAAGTTTATTGGATGTATTATACGTAGTATTGTATTGTATTGGTGATGGGATATTTTTCCACGAGTATGTGTAAATGTAAAAGAAGGCTGAATTGCAAAAAGAATTAGAGAAATGCTAGAATATAAACGATTTAACCATAATCTTAAGTCTACTTTGTAGCAAGTTTTACGCTATCGATTTCATCAGACGCATGCTATTTATATAATTCGCAAGCAATAATTCAAATATTCGAAATAAATGTACAAGAGTTACAGTCGGTACGTTAGATTGCCATAAAAATGTTAAAATACAGAATACTTTTTATTTTAAGGATTGTATCAATAATCTAAACTTATTTCATTGTTGTTTCTTTTATAAAAGCATGAATGTTGAAGATGATCAAAATTCATGCAAAACAAAATTAGCCACATGATCTAGAAACAATCAAGATTTAACGATAGTACAAACATGTATTTAGACAAAATAAAAATGAATGGTAAATTATCGGTCTTCAACATTTTCCATGAAAACTGTTTGCCACCATAAATTCTGAAACGTAATCTCCGATTTATTTATTCGCAAAGTTTCTGTCATCAAATATGACAATTTTTTCTATTCTAAAATAGCAGTAGCTTGGTGGCCCGCGGCTCACATGTTGCATAACGCTATGCTAGATGGTTTATAAAGTTTTGTGAAAACTTTTAGCGATAAAGTACGTCTCCGTAAAGTTTGTTGTTCGTTTTATCATTCAATAGCTTATTAGTTAAATTTTTATCCGATTATTCATGCTGACATATATTTTACTTCAAGAAATTTTAACTTCCTCACACTGAATAAATACATACAGAATTCTCGCATAATAATCCAATTCATTGAAGTTCATCATCCATATTTTACTAGTTACCAACTCAATTTTCCTAGGATTCTCTGGAAAGTAGAAAAATAATAACTTCAGGAGAAATTTAAAAATAACTATAGTCTGTCAAAAGAGATCTCAACAAACTAAATATAACACCCGGATTTTCGTGAGTGACAGAACGTCATTAAATAACTTTCTAGCTCTTAGGTAGAAAAATAGAAAAGTAAATAAAAGTTACTTAAATACTCCAAAGTAATATTACTGTTTCATCATTTTAGAAGAATGACGTAATAGAATATTCTATAAGCAAACATTTGAAATGATTTAATGTTATGAAACCAATTTACTCAGTATTCTTGTTTGCTTAAGGCTGTTCTCAAATCCAAGGGGCTACTTTCAGACACATTTTTTAATTCATTTTTGTTCAGAAACGCATGAAATAGGCAGGCGTTGTTATTCAAATACTTTATAATCGAAAATTTTCTTTTTTGGTAAAGGCAGAAGATTTTTCAGAAAAAACTGTCAAAGTCGGCGTTTGGAATTGAATTCCCGATGCTTCAGCGGCAGAAAGAGGGAATACGTGTTGTCACGTTGCACGAATCGCTCGCTTATAACTTGACAAGTAATTTATTTGTCAAAAAATGGAAAATTCACTTCGACTCCAAATCGCTTCAATAGTCAGACCTGCCAATTTTATGCCTTTGCGTTTCAAAATGAGTCAGACGTTGTGTCAGAAAGTTTCGACTTGTTGAGCAGATCATTTGAGACCCACCTTAAGGGTACAGTGGATCATCAAAATCGACTTTTTTATTTGCTAATGATTTTTATTTTGAAAATAATAGCAAATATTTATAGTATTATTAGATATTAGTATACAATTTTGGGTTAAAATATCGTCAATGGTTCTTGAGATAATCAAACTTTAAATTTTTAAAATCCTGAATAATTAGCATTCTTCAAAAAGTTCTATGCGCATCCCCATTTTACATATACAGCTTCAAAATTCTTGCACAATGATCATTTTATAAATTAAAATGAAAGTTATAATTTTTTTTTGTTTATTTCCTAAACAAAGCTTCTAAAATTAACTTAATTTGAATCTACCGATTTTAATGACTCGAAACTTTTATAACGTTTAATTTTTTTTTATTTATAATTACCTTAAAATGGCATTGTTTTTAGTAACTTATGTTTATACTTACATAACTTATGTTGACCACTGTGAAAATTTTCAATAAATTTGAAAAAAAAAGTAAATAAGCTTGGCACATTTTAAAATCATGAAAACGTTGAAAAAATTCAATCTCTAAAAAAAACAGGTTTTAGTGAATAAAGGAGATATAGATGCTCAATATCTATTTTTAAATCGTTTTAACTATGATTAAAAGGTTTTAATGTTAATTATAATTCATTTCCTAGATTTTTATGCATTTATTATAAATAAGCTTACAGGTCCACTAATAAATCGTTCTGTAATACTTGAAATTACAAGATTATAACATGCAACTCAAATTTTACTCAAATTATTATTACTCAAATATACGTTTTTAATATATGCAAACACACCAAGTTTGTTTCTGGTAATAAAAAAGTATATATATATTATAAATTAGAATAAATTGGAATTTAATTTAAAAATCTGAAATTAAAAGATATGTTTTATAAAGAACAAATTATGAAATTTTAAAATTTCTACAATCTTATTTTCTATTATTATTCAGAATCCATGAGAAGAATATTATTGAAAATCCATGATACCTTTAAGGGTTTACGTCAGCCCGATCTCAAATTCCCCTCGCTAATGTTAACCCTGTGGGTGTGAAGTGTATTCGCATTTTTAAATTGTCTCGTCATGAAATTAATATTTTCACTTATGTTTTATCTATTAACGCGTCTTAAAGATTGTCTCTCTTTTTTTTTTAGTAAACATAATATTTCTAAAATTTAGCTTACTTTTATTTGAAGTGTTCAAATCTTACTCGCAGCTCGTCAGCTACGCAAAGAATAAAATATTAAATTAAGAACATATTTTATAAATATTTTGTCAACTAAAAAAGAAAGAGACGTCTTTTCAGAAGAAAAAATATGTTAAAAATATTAATCTAGATTAATTTTAACACAATTATTCAAATTGGTAAAGAAATCATATGAGTTGTAATTTTCCAACTGGACGAAAAATATCCGGGCCACTGGATTAACTGGATGAATTATGTCCTCCAGATCCAGGATGGCTCAGTTGGTAGAGCATGGCAGTTTCAACCAAGATATCCAAGGTTCGTATCCTAGCCCGGACATTTTTCGTCCAGTTAGATAAAAATATTAATGTTTGGATGAGATACTTAAAAAATACAATACGAATCGAATTCTACGCCCATATTAGGTTTAACATTTGAGAGGTGAATTGGAGACCTAACTTACCAACACTCTTAAAGTCCGTCGATGCAAGCCTCCAATTACGTAAAATTGTGAAACTTTAATTTCATTTTCAGTCTTGAAGTATAGAGGAACTTCGGGTATTATGGAATAGTCAGATAATATGTAAGACCAAGGTTTCTGTTTGATAAAGTACTACCGCCAAGCGGCAATATCATAAACTACTTAAGAAAGTTTCCAGAAAAACTGATTTTTATCTACGTTCTGTAGCCACGGAAACCCGGGTTGGATGCTCTAGTAATAATAATGATATTAGTTTCTGTGCTGTTTTCTGAAGAGACCGGTGCGCGCAGAATTACAAGATTTTGCAATAAAGCATTTGTATGTCTTATGTTATGCACCTCGAAGCCTGTTTTTGGATTTTTTTTTATAATTATTCAAGATAATAATTAAAAACCATAATCAACATCACAAAATGGTGAGCTTCCTTCATTCAGCCGATTATACCTGTTCCTCAATTCGACGAAAAGCGAAGCGTTTCTTTTTTTCTGCATTCTGATATCGCAACTGCCATGTCCCCGTAAAGTTACAAAAAAAAAGGAAAAACTCAACAATTTTAGCTTCACTTTCCTTTTAGCTTTACAATTTTAGCTTTACTACCTACTTACAACGGTATGTTTCGTTAAAATATTATTAATTTTTACTATTTGAAAAAACATTTTTACTGGACCACGATTCAATGTCAGTTTTTAAGTTTTCCGTTTTTTCTATAGTTACTTGAAGTCGCTTCATGGATTCGCAAGAATTTTATTTTTCACATTGCCTTTGAAGATATCGTTCCCGTTTAAAAGAATTGTACTTTGAATATAATTTCGCGTTTTAAAAGAGTGAAGTGTTTTGTACTATTTATAGAGTGGGCGGACCACCCAGAGACACCCAGAATATATATATAATCAACACAATGCTGGCCATTTTAAACATTTTTTTCCTGAAAAATTTATAACTTCAAAGACATGCTTTAATGTTATTGATTTTTAAATGAAATATTATATTAAATGTCATAAATATGTCATATATTGTCTGCCAGACAGATTTATAAATTCTAAATTTCTTTACCAGTTAGGTACCTCTAGTAATATTGTTGATTTTTAACTGCCAACATTTTCATTTTGTTTATGTCAGCATCGAACAATTTTAAGAATTTTAAGTTAGAATCTTAGCCTATATGATACCTTAGAAGAACGGAATATGAAACATTGAGAAATATTCAAGATATTCACCCATTTAATCTTTGATTCAGGAAAATATATTTTTAAAAGAGAGCTTTTCTTTTAATATTAAAAATAAAAGCTAAAAGTCGTAAGGAGAATGTGAGGTAGCCGGAAAAATTAAAATAACAAAACTAAATATCGAATATCTATCGAAATACTTGACGCTTTCTTCTGAAACTTCAAAAACATTAAGAACATGTTTAGCCTCACAGATTTCAATGAAAGTTCGGTTTCGGTCACGAGGAAAATTTGAAGACAAACAACAAATTGAATACAAAACTATTAATTTTTGTGGTCATCCTATAAAATACAATGAGAATGGAGTAGCACATGAGTATATGGGTTCAACCAAAGGATTTACAACCAAATTAAATACCACTTTCAGAAATCTTCACAAAGTACAATAGAAACAGCATGCTAAAATTATAGAATATAAATATAATAAATATCTGAAGTATGAGTACTTGTATGCAATACTTTTTAACTGAGCATGAACGGACAATAACAAAATTTCTTTTTTTTTCTAATTCAGCCGTCCACTACATAGGACATCTCATATAAAAAGTCCATTCAAATATCTCAAAAATTCAGAAAGACATCGGCAATATAAAGACATGGATTTCAGTTGCTCTCCAGAAATAACTGGATGAAGAGGGATTTTCTATAAATTGTCAATTTTCTTTTATTATCTTTTTATTGCCATTTTTATGATATTTTAGTTTTTCTTGGAAGAACCATCAGAACAAACCAATTCCCTTTAAAAAAAAATCCATCTTTTCAGAAGCTCCACATGGATATACACTGTTAAAAAATTTCCTTTATTGACAGGTTGTCTTCCGTGAATTTTGATCAGAAAGTTTCCGTTTTGTTAGAAAAATGGAATCTATCCCGTATATCGCTACTCAGCTAGAAAAAGTTTGCAAAAAAAGTGCACAAAATCAGAGCGTATTTGGCACCTCAACTTATGCACAAAATGCTGAACTTATGCATAAAATGCAACTTATGCTGAATTGTGCACAAAAAGTGCATAAACTGTATCCCTAAATTGTACACTTTTTAGACTTTTAAGATTACAGAGATTCAAATACGGAATTATTAATGTAAAAATCTATCATCCAATGGGATTGCAGTATTTTTGATCGCCACACATGCGCTTAAACTCATTCGCGTCTGTATCGTGCTATTTATGGACAACAAAGGCAGAACAGTCCTCAAAAAACGGAAACATTAAGGCAACTCTGCTGCCAGTCCTTTTTCCGTAAATTGGCAGAATTTTCTGTTTCAGTATACTGTTAAAAATAATCTGAAATTCACGGGTATTTTTTTCCTGGATTTCACAGAAAAAGTCCCTTTTCATGACAAAAGGACATTTTCAGTTAAAAGCAGAAAATTTCCTCATATAAGAAAGCAGCCAACGGAGATATTCCGTTATCTGCTGCATGTTTATTTTCAATGTTTCAAAAACTGACATGTTGCTGCACAGAAAAACTAAAATTTCCATAAATTAAAATTTCAAGTTTATTTAAAACAACAACAAGAAAATAGTGATTTCGAATTTAAAAAAGCAACAATTAATTTTTTCCATTCTTTTAATATTATTTGCAATTCATTTTTTAAAGTTATAAAAAAGTATTCGCACTTAAAATATATTCTAAACAAACAGATTAATATATATATAAAATAGCTAAATTAAGTGAAAAAAAAATCGATTCTATTTAAAAAAGCAACAAACAAAAATAATGCTTTCGAATTAAACTCATTCCTTTAAAATTATGCGCAATTTATTTTTTAAAGTTATAAAATACACTCACACTGGAAATATATTCTAAACGAACACATTTAAAAAACACATAATAGTTGATTAAAAATCGATTTTCGCAAAAAAGCAAAAAAAAATTATCGAATTTAATTCAAAATATAATATTTATATTTTACATCTAACAATCAAATTAAGAATATATATAATTCATGTTTTTATCCTCTATTAATACTATAGTTTTCAACCATCATCTCATTACGAAATATCCCCGAAATTAACTTCAAAATTACCAGTTTTCTAAACCCCAAATTGTTTAAGTCCCAAGCTGCGATTTGAAGACATCCCCTATCATTGTTTCTTACTCTTACTCTATCAAGGACCCGCTGGTCTTGCGGTAAAGCATTCGGCTCAAGCCACTAACGTCCCCAGTTGAATCCCCAGGTCTGGCAGAAAATGTTCTTGCATTATATCAAATACTAAATACTAAATAAAAAAAAATAATAATAATCAATAGATGGCAGCACAAATGGAGATGACATTTTTTAAAACCGAGTTTATTTATAACGGAAACTTACCGATTCTTCAAACGGAGTTTTCCTTTCCTTTATCTTTCAAAACGGAAAATGTACTAACGGAACGGAAAAAGTCCAGCAACTTTGCTGCCAGTAGTTTACCGTGAAGTAACGGATTTATTTTTAACAGTGTACGTTGTACGCACTCCTTGGAATCCAATTAATAAAAGATTGTAATTTGTGAGAAATCCTTTATAATCCAACTACTTTTGGAAAACAAATGAAATTGAGCTCAGTATATCTCTGATATTCTGTATTTTCACGATTTTCGACTGGGCTTTTTATATGAGTTGCCCTATATAGTGCAAAATTATGCAAAAAACAATTGTTCTCGCTCGCGCATACGCAGTTAAAAGTTATTTGATACAGATGCTCATATTTTATCGAAACTTTAATATATTTATAGTCTAATTGCAGCATATTATTTCAAAGCACTTCATCAAGTTTTTTTTCAAATTGACATTAAATTTGGTTGAAAACTCTGCACATTATAAACAAAAAATATGCGGAAATTTCTTGCATTTTTTAACGAAACCTTTATACTACTATGAAAATACGTGCTATTTTCATAAGCTTACACAACTACACACAAATGTTATACAGGACCCGTATAGTCCTGTTCTAGAGCAACATATTATTTTGATTATTTTATTTAATAAGATGACCACAAACATTATTTTTTTTATTCAAATTGTTGTTTGCCCCGTAATTGTCCTCGTGCTCAAACCTTCACTGTACACTAGAATGTAAAGAACTTGTTTGACTTCCTAATTGTCAGTGAAGATTTTGTCGCGAGGGCAATTAAGGGGAGAATAATAATTTTAATAATAAAATAATATTTGCGGTCACCCAAGTAACAGAAAATGCTCAAAATGGTCTGTCACTGAAGCAAATGACTATGTAGATCCTGTTCAACATTTGTTTGCATTTGTGTAAGCATAGCACGTATATTCGTGAAGAGGTTAACGTTTCTATGAAAAATTCAAAAGTGTTTTGTTTATAGCATACAGAGTTTTCAACCTAATTTAACACCACTTTCCGAAAACTTGGCAAAGAACATGTTCTTTATTTTCCCAAAGTTTCAGAAGAATTCATCAAGTATTTCTGTAGATATTCGACTGATACTCTACATTTAATTTCTACATTCGACATTTAAATCCTTTAATTATTTCTGCCAGTGTAATTGTGTATCAAAACTCTGTAGCACAATTTCTTAATCAGATATGATCGACGGTAGTAATTAGAACAAAATCTGTTTCAAAACCTAACACACAATTATAAAAGATAAACTAATGCATTCATAGTTTGAATTAAATTTTATTCCATTCATGTTTTGAAATGTCATTATCTATAAAATGCCATTAATGTAGAACAAGTATATTAAAAAATATAAATGAGTATCATTAATATATGAGAAGCTTTTACTGAAATAAGTAATTTTATATAGTTCAAAATCAACTTTATCATTTTCTCAAAGTTAACTGAACTTTTGATAACTGTAAAAGCGTTATGGAAAAAATACATGACATTGCTTTCAGCTTAAAGAAACCCCATTTGGACATGCGACTTTCAAATGCACTTTACTATATTATTCCATCAAATATAATAAAATCGTTTTCAAGTATGTAGAAGAAGAGAATTTTGTATATTTCATCACTAAAATTGAGCTATACTCTAAAAATATGCCTAAATTGAAGGGTTTCTTCCGTTGCTTTTTTTCGTTGAACACGAAACTTTCCTGTTTGATTTGCCCATTTTTCCCTAAAATACAGAAAATTCATTCATCTAACGTAAAAATTACCTGAAATCCTTTAATCTAAAGTTGCATTTTCGTGAAATCAATGGAGTTTTCCTGCAACTGCGCTGTGTTCTACTTTTTCTTATTAGAAAAAAAAATTCGTATCTCCTCGTCTCTTCCCATCCTACTTGTCCTCGGGACTAAATCTTCACTGGAAAACATATAGTCGAACATGTTCTTTACATCCTCAAAGTTTAAGGGCATTCGACAAAACGTCTTAAGATATTCGACAAAACGTCTGAAATCGAAAGCGTCCGGTCACTGCGCCTTAATTTCTGGACATCAGTATAATTGACAGTTCAAACAGTTTCGTTTACCAAATACACCACTTTCCATGATGTCATTATGTTGCACACAGTGAAAGGTAGAAAATTTCTTTAATGTATCTTTATTTTTGTTAAAGTTGTGAAAAATAGTTATGACGTATTCCCTGTATTTTTGAGTAAAAATGGTTTACGACTCTGGTTTTCTAAATAAAATTTCTTTGTTACAGTATACTCTACCACCCGTTAAATTTTGAACGATATTTTTTGAATCACCCTGCATACCGGAACAATAGTATTTTTTATAAATATTTACAATTTTTTGGTAGCACCTTTATTTCAGTTTATTCATACGTATTAATTTTTTACATACAAACGACAAGAAGTAATTTTACGAGCCGAATTGCATTCTATTTTAAATGAAGGTTAAAAAACATAAGACATACAAAATAAAGTTGTAGTTTTATTTGATACATTATAAAACACCTTTATTTTTGTTAAAGTTGTGAAAAATAATTATGTTCGTATTAGAGTAAGACACTTTGTATTTTTAAGTAAAAAAGTAGATTACGAGCCTGATTTTCTAAACAAAGTTTCTTTATTACAGTATACGCTACCACCTGGTAAAGTTTGGACAATCAATTCTGAATCATGCTTATACCTTTATTCTAGTTTATTCACACGTATTGTTTTTATTTAAAAAAGGACAAGAAGTAATTTTACAATGTGCGTTGTATTTTTTAAAAGACTGTTAAAAAGTGTAAGACATACAAGATAAATTTGTAGTTGTATTTGATACAAAATTAAATAACTTTACTTTCGTTAAAGTTGTAAATAATAGTTATGTTCATACTGGAATGAGTCATCCTGTATTTTGCAATGAAAAAATGAATTACGACCCTGGTTTTCTATACAAAATTCATTTCTTACAGTATACTTTACACTGTTAAAAATTTTCAGCAAACTGTCCGGTCACTTGACCATTTTTTTGTATAATACGTTTACATAACCGTAATTTAACTCTATTCTGAACATATTATAGGGGAAAATATGGTCAGAATGGCGCTAAATTACGGTTATGTAACCATTTTCTATAAAAA
This sequence comes from Maratus michaelseni, assembly GCA_963931845.1. Classification (NCBI taxonomy): domain Eukaryota; kingdom Metazoa; phylum Arthropoda; class Arachnida; order Araneae; family Salticidae; genus Maratus; species Maratus michaelseni. Next base: position 152,030,205 of record OZ007599.1, on the reverse strand, counting down.
CAGTCAAATAACTGGACAGTTTGCTGCAAATGTTTAACAGTGTATCACTCGTTAAAATATGAACGAATGATTAATTATGAATCACACTTTATACCGGAATAGTATTGTAATTTTCTAAAAATTTACAACCATTTGGTAGCACCTTTATTTTAGTTTATTTCAACGTATTAATTTTTACATGCAAAAGATAAGAAGTAATTTTACAAGCTGCATTGCATTATTTTTTAAATGAATATTAAAAGTGTAAGGCATTCAAAATGAAGTTTGTAGTTTCGTTTGATACTTTATAAGTCTGTTAAAAAAATTATAGTTAACGACTAACTATATTAATTGCTTAAAAATTACTCAAAGGATTTTAATTTCCGCTTTTAGAAACTAATGATTTCCTGTGACATTTATTGTTGATAACCCACACGTGCACACAAACATTGCACATTCCGCCCAAGTAATCATTTCCGTTGTGATATGTTGAAAGATTGTTTTCTTCTTATTTGAATATTTTCGTAAATTGAGCTCTTAAAATTAGATTTACATACTTTATTACATTAGAAATAAATGTATAATTGCAAATATTTCATAATATAAATTTGCTGAACACATCACTGAGTAAAATATTTCACATTGTACACATCTTTATTTGTATATGCAATATTTTATTTGGAATACGCTGAAAACACTGAAAGCAAAATATTTTGGGACACAGTTATAACAGCACTTCGTGACATTACAATACTGGATCATTCGAAATAAAAGAAAAAGTTCTTCCGACCTGTACCGTGAGGAAAAGGTAGCTTTCATAGTTCATGTTTTTAAAAATACAACTTATTTTACTCAAACACCCCAAGCTAAAATGCTTGGAACCCGTTTATAGAAGATTCAATCCCGGTTTTCGTTAAAACTGAATTTGAAAGCAAATTTCAGCATGAGAGTTACAGCATAACAAAAATCAGATTGTTTCAAAATTTCAGCCGCCCTAGAATTTCAAACTACCATATCTCAGCCATTTTTTAAGATAAAAACAAAACAAAAAAGTTCTGGAATCCTTGTATCACGATCTGACAGTTAATGGAAACAACTTTTTCACTTTATAAGTTTCTATACATCTTTTTGAATTTTCTAAAAAATTGAAAAATTTAACTTGCCGCCATTTTGAAACAAGATGGCGCATGAAGCTGGCCAACGAACTCGGTCGAGACCTTGGTATGTTCTATACACATACTCAGTCACATCCGAATCGGTTCATAAATAAGAGAGTTACAGCATGACATACGTCATATATATATATATATATATATATATATATATATATATATATATATATATATATATATATACCAAAATTTATATACCAAAATACCAACCAATATACCAAAATTTTTGGAACTGCTTTCCTCCGAACGGCTGCAATAGGTAGCTTTTTATAATGAAAGCTACCTAAAAGAAAGAGTGTTTCTACTGGATATATAATATAATTAATATGTAATCTGTAATTTTAATCATTGCATAACATATAAAAACTAAAAACCTTTGGACTGTATTTTGATCTTTAACTATAATTTACAGCATGCAACAGATTTGTATAATAACACGCGTGTAAAATATATATGTGTCTAAAAATATACCTATTAAAAATTAGTTAAATTTGAATGGAAATCATGTGAGTATATTTTATATTTAAAACGTTAACTAGGAAGACTCCATTTCGAACCCCGCATTTTCAGGATTGTGACAATTTAATCCTTTTTAGGCTTTTGACAAAGATAGTTTGGTTTGCGATGTGTTTACAAACATTTTTAGAAAGAAATATGTCGCAGGAATGGCGTCTCACGTCGTCTTTGATGAATCCAGGCTCTGTATGCAGCATCATGATGCCAGCATCCATGTTTGGCGGCATCGTGGAAAACGCACATTGCCAGCTTGTATTCGAATCGTCATACTGTTATATCACCTGGAGTGACGGTATGAAAAGTCATTGGATACATGTCTCGGTAACCGCTTGTTCGCATTGCCGGCAATTTCAACAGCAGCCGTTACATTTCTGATGTGTTACGGCCATGGTTCTGCCTTATCTTCGATGCCTCCGCAACTCTACGTTTTAGCAGGACAATGCACGACCGCATGTTGCTCGTACTATCCTGACCTTCCTTGATACAGAACATGTTCGACTGTTGCACTGGCCAACACGTTCTCCTGATTTCTCACCAATTGAAAATGTCCTGTCAAAGGCTTCTGAGCGACTGGCCCGCCACCACTCGCCCGTCACTACGGTTGATGAACTGTGACATAGTGTTGAAGCTGCATGGACTGGTGTACCCGTACATGACATCCAATCTCTGTTCGACTCCATGAATAGGCAGATAAATGCTGTTATTGCGGCCAGAGGTGGGTACTTTGGGTAGTGTTTTCTCAGGATCTATATCTCCTAACTTTCTGAAAATGTAATCACCTGTCCTTCCCATTATAGTGTATTTGTCCAATAAATACATTTTGTTATTTGCATTCCTTCATGGTGTAGCATTTTGGATGTCCAGTAGTGTATAAATAGGAACATGAAAACAAGCAGTCTAAAATAATATTATCATTTGTCACACTGTGTACCACACCTAACACACAGTGAGTTAGTGCTGATTGTTTATGGGTTTCATCAACACATTCAGAACATCAACACATTTTTACTATCCATGTATTAAGAGCCTACACTAGTCACGCGAAGAAACGCTCACGCTAATGTTAAGTTTATGGGAAGGTTATCCCGCGATTTCTCGCTCTCATTTTAATATTTTTAAATGATTTTTTTTGCGTAGGATAGCTGGCGTCGATATCTATCGTTGTTAGTTTTTACTTTTTTATTTTGGCTCCAGTTTTTTTATATAAGGGTACTTTCATTTTCAGAACCGGTTCCAACCGGTTCCAAAATTAAAAATGTCCGCTTATAAAAAAAGTTTAACCAAAATCGAAAAAGTAAAAACTAACAACGTTGAAGATCGACCTCAGCTATCCTACGCAAAAAAAATCATTTAAAAATATTAAAATGCGAGCGAGAAATCGCGGGATAACCTTCCCATAGACTTAACATTAGCGTGAGCGTTTCTTCGCGTGACTAGTGTAGGCTCTTAGGCTCTTAAGAGCCTACACTAGTCATGCGAAAAAACGTGCAAGCTAACGTTAAGTCTACGGGAAGGTTATTTTCAAATTTCTCGCTCGCATTTTAATATTTGTAAATGATTATTCTTGCATAGGATAGCTTAGGTCGATATCTAATGTTGTTAGTTTTTACTTTTTCGATTTTGATTCCAGTTTTTTTATATAAGGGTACTTTCAATTTCAGAACCGGTTCTTATTCCGAACGCTATGAATGAAAAATTTTTGGAACATATTTTTGGGCATATTGTTTTATTTACTTAAACAAAACTTTCGATTTATGAGACGTATTTTCGTACAAACTGTACTCTCGTACGCTACTTACATGATTTTTTTTATTGAAGTTTAAATGTATCAAGGATTTTTCACCCACCCTGTATTTACCTTTAATAAAATAATCTTGATAGATATTTTGTATTACTATGCATAATTTTTTCGAAACGAAAGAAAAGGATTTACGATAACGTACTTTTTTTTTCATTTAATATTCACTCATAAATTATACAAGTACCGTATTTTCGGGTGTATAGCCCGCATGCAGTGTATAGCCCCGAAATTGAGCAGTACAGTAAAAAAGTTCGTGTATAATCCAAGGAGCTGCATTGGTGTATAGCCCGCGGGCTATACACCGTCTACGAACGTATATTTCGATCAATGTTCGAAATTAGAGGTCATTAGTCATAATTTGCAACAGAAAGTTAAGAAATTTTTTCGTGATGCATAATACCTTTAGGTAATTCGGATAATAATTAAGGACATCACTATAAAAATTATGCAAATACAAAAAATTTTATTTATTTTATTTTTATATAACAGGTAGCTTTTTGTAGTAAAAAAGTATGGTATTGAAGTATCTTGAGTAAGTAATTAAACAGCAGTAACTCTCAGAGTTACTATTACAATATTATTAATTAATAATTTATGTTGCTTTCGTTGAGAACGTGATGTGATATACAACTGGAACCATTAATGGCATTTTATCACCTAGAAAATGTGTTATTTTAAATCATAATTACTATAAATAATATAAAACTATTGTATAAAAAGGCACACAGTAATTCGCTCAAAAATATTTATTTTTATAACTGGAATCAGAAAATCCTTCAAAATCGGAAGTTTCCGAGTCTGCCATAAACAAACCAATTATGTCGCTATTTATAAACGCGTCATCAGCTTCATCTTCATCTTCAGTATCAGAAAGATCAGAAACCTCTGAGCTGTGTGGATTGCGTTCAGCAATTTTTATGGGGTAATCCAGCTTTTCTGAATCCCTTGATCACTGTGTTTGCTGAGATATTTTTCCATGAACCGGCAATCCATTCACAAACTGTAGTATTTGATGCTCGTTTCATTATTCCGTTTTTTGTGTATTCTTTTAATTCCTCGGTCATCCATTTCTCCCACTTTCCTCGGATTTTACACTTGAATGATCGATTTACGGTTATATCTAGTGGTTGCAAAAGTTTAGTCATACCTCCGGGTATAATGGCACGAAAACATTTGTTGTTCTTGCACAACTTCCTAATTTCATCAGTGAGATGTGCTTTCATCGAATCCATTACTAAGAGACATTTCGGCCTAAAATATGAATGAAAACAACTGTATCAACAAAATATTATCACAACGAAAAAAGAGAAAAAAAAAACAATTAAAGAAGAAAAAAATTGTTTTCATATTTAAGTTAACGATGTCTAGTTTTAAAATATCTGGAATGCCGATCAGAGATGGTGTCGGACCATGCGTAAGCGCGGAACCTCTTCAATACCCACCTCCTTATTTTTCTCCAAGATTTATTTGGCAACTTCTCTTTTTATTAATGAACTTTCATCATTTTTAAATAAATAAAATTTAACAATTTATAATGCTTTGTTATTATAAAGAAACATTTAATACATGCTACCATTAATAAAAATAAATATTCTATTCAGAATATCTTTTAATGAAATAAAATTATTTTTAAAACATGAGATTTGGAAGAAAAAAAAAATGAACAGCAAAATTTACTAAAACATTTTTTTTTTTTTTTTTTTTTTTTTTTTTTTTAAGGGCATCTCTAGTTACCGAGCGATAACGTTCACTGCAATGTTATCGAATGGCAAAAAGTGATCCTTCTATTATCCAAATTGACACGAAACTTACAGAAATTTTTGAGTGCCTTTTTTTGTCTCTCGAATCGAATCAGAAAAGATGTTGAATATTCTAATTTTTCGAATTTTCAATTTTGAGATCGTGAGTATTTTTTATTTTAATTTTAAAAAACTTATGTTACTTTTAAAAAATATATTTATTTTTAAAATTAAAATAAAAAATATTTCAATCTCAAAATTAAAAGTTCGAAAAATTAGGGAATATTCATCCTTTTTGATTCGAGACAAAAAAAAAAACCGCATTCAAAAATTCCTATATGGGATGTGGCTCATTCGACTCGACATCGATAGACCTTACCGATTTTAGTTCGGATTTTCACCACCAGGGGTGCTTTCCTAGGGCACTTGAGCATCCCCTCGCAATCCTTCAAGTTTTTTTCTGTAACTATGCCCCACTTCCGTAACTCAGCAACTACCTTTCCGATTTCAACACAACTGATTCCAAACATTATAATTAAATTAATAGTCACCCTCTATAACATTAAAGTAAATTAATGAGTAGCAGTTACCACTATTTACGAAAAATAGTTTAAGCCAAATTTGTAATTAATTTCCTAGCTTAACCAAACGAACAAATTTTTAAATATGCATAGTGTTCCTCCTAATTAGTCATTTTCTGAAGGACCCTTGAACATCCCTCCTCGGCACCTCCCTCAAAGTTATTTTCTCTAACAGTGCCTTACTTCAATAACTCGACTAATAATGTTCCCATCGTCTCCAAATCAGCTCAATTTTGTAGCACGCCTACTATATAGTGTCGTAGGCAGCGGGGACCTGTCTCAGAAGTTCGTTCGGAAAGAGGTTTGTTTAGAACAGAATGCTCCCCTGGCAGTGGACGGGGGAAATAAAAGATTTTCTGGAGACCGTGGCCAGAGTTTAGTTTCTTCAGAGATTTAAGTTTATTACACGGGCTTGGGCAAGGTCGGGTGGGTCAGCTAGTATAAAATAAAATTTAATTTCAATAACTACCGTAGTTGTAAATATTTAAATTTTTAATCGATCTTTATTAGAGTCCTGCATACCCAAAATGTTCCCGCTTTGTGGTGCGGGCATAAATTTACTACCCGCGGATTAGGTTGCGGGTAAACTCGCAAAATTTGGTTTAAAAGCTCTTTTTTAATCTTGCTAATCATACTATGCAATTGTTTTCGTTATTTTTAAAACCCTGAAAGGATCGATTTTTTTCTTATGAATTTTTTTCTGTGTAATAGTGATTATTATTTTTATATAAAAGTTATTTTTTTTTGTTTGTTTTTATGCGAGTAACGGCTGCGGGTATACACAAAATTTGCCGGTGCGGATAAATTCGAAACTACTGCAGGAATTCTAATTTTTATTCACATTTTATTTCAGGTGATACGCATGCACGTAAAGAATTTCATTGAAATACCTAGCGCTTCCTTTACAAGCGCAAAAGGGACACCACCCTTTTAGGCAGCCAAACATCTCTCTTTTTCTCTACGGCAAATAGGGCTCATTTCTTTTCTCTGCACAGCAGTTGGAGCACTCCGTTTTACCGGGTGCTTTTTGTCCTTTCTTCAGTTGAATAACTGGAGACATTACTAGTGGTTTACTGATTTTGTAATTATTTCATTATTTATTTTAAATTTTCCGCAATATTCTGAAAATTAAACTTTTTAACACAGGAACCTCCAAAAGTAAATGTTAAAAATTTGCAAGTTCCATTTTTGGATATCACAATACCTATTAATGTTTTGTTGATAACAAATTATTAAAAACTAAATATTTTTAAACCCCAAAAAAGAATCAAAAGAATGTTATTAAAGAAAATAGTAAAAAAGGATGAAAAATATTTGCTTGAAAACTGCACCGGGTGTTTTTCTCAAGACTTGGTTCAGCCACAGCTTCATCACTTCCTCATTCATCCAGCCTTTTTTATTCGCTGTTACAATGATTCCGGAAGAAAATGGTCCGTTGGGTAGCGTTTTTCTTTTAAAACTTACTAAAGGATTTAATTTTGTGCCATGTGCACAGCTGGTCAATACAATCGTAAAGCAGTTTCTTTCATTCCAAGTAGTCGAAATGGATATAGTGTTTTGACTTAAAAATTAATTAATTGAAAATTTTTATAAATTATATTGAACAAATTTCATAAATAAAAGATTAATTCTATGAAAGGAAATATGTATAAAACATTACTTACCGATAACATTTACGGTCCTACTGGGAGATATATCAAAAGCCATGGACACTTCGTCCATATTGACGATATTTTCAGGCATAAATTTATGTTCTTTGATGATTTCCTCCACGTAATTTTTGAACATTGGAATCTTCTCTTCCGAATCTTTTGGAAGATCTTGGTATATAGTTGTCCGGACTCGAATAAATAGTCCTTTCCTTCTCATCAATCTGTTACACCACGATGCATTTCCCTAAATTCTTTTAAATTTAACTTTGCTGCAAAACTTTTGGCTTTCATTCTAATAATGGTCGTTGAAATTGTTTTGCCCTCCGATCTCTCGGAATCAATCAATTTGGGAAGTTTTTCTTCTAAATGAGGCCATTTCGCTACTTTTCCCCTCCTTGATTTTTTGCACTTCGGCATTTTCTCTAGGATTGTTTTATCTTTCCGCCATTGCCGAATACTTTTCTCATCAATGCCTAATTCACAGGCAACAGCTCTATTGCCCGAAATTTTGGCTTTCTGCACCGTTTGCAGTTTATATGCGGCCGTATAACTTGCACGTCTTTTATGCATCGTACGTGTAAAAATACGAAAAAAAATAATCTTCTTAGTAGTAGCACGTGTTAGTCGACCAGAATCGGAAATGAGACGAACGATGGGTGTTAATTCTTCAACTTTTGTCCTAACCCGCCTGATTGGTCACTGAAACCTGTTAGGTCAAATGTTACATTATTTTGAAGCGGAGGTCAGGTAGCTATTATTGTTAGTGCAATACTTGACAATAGTTGCAACAATTCTTCCAAACCCAGAAATAAATAATAATAGCATTTAAACAGTAACAAAAACATTACAAACACGGGAAAATTCTTCAAATTTTGCGGCATAGCGAAAAAAATTCACAAATTTTGACTATTTTAAAAAAAAATTCAAGCTTAAAAATTGTAGAAAAATCACACGATTTCCGTTTTTTTAAAGAAAAAATCTTTGTATAACCCGCACCGTGTATAAGCCGCAGCGGCTATTCCAAATGTTTTTTTTTCTTATATAACCCGCGGGCTATACACCCGAAAATATGGTACTTTTTTGCATATTCTCTATTTTTTGCAATATATTAACCAATTGAACTCATTAAACGAATTATTTTAATTAAATGAAAACAGGCGTCTTTTCATATCAATAACTTGCGGTTGCGCATCTAAATATACACCTGTTTAAATAGTTAATATTTACATAAAATAATGGTTGATTAGCTGTGTATATATTTTACATAACTCTTCGGTTCTTTTCTAAATAATGGTAGAAACACCATTATTTTACAAGATTCGTTCAACCAGTCATAAAAAAACTGCAGTTCCACAGATTTTCATGAATTTTGTACAGTAACTGTAATTTCATCTTTATAATGGCTAACGAGAATGCGTTTCATGATATGGTTACGTGACCATTAAGTATAAAATAAAAGGTTGAATGACTAGACAGTTTGCTGAAAAGTTTGTAGAGTGTACAAGAGAATACAAGGTCAGTACGAATATTCAACAATATGAATGAATACGTGAATTTCTCTAACGTAGGTTTACGTCATAGGCTCATAAGTCTGAGTACCATTACTTCCGAATAGTAATGTTTACCTTATTTGATGATATATAAATTCTATTAAGTTATGCAATGATTCAGAAGCGGATCCAGCCCTCCATTTAGAGAGGGGGTCATGTCTCCTTTTTTCGGGGGGGGGGGGGAGGACGGTCACACGTGTCCATGACAAATTTTTATATCTCAAGTCCAAATTGACTGCTTTCTGACCTATACTTGAAATCATTTTTATTCGCAAATGCATGAAATTTGCAGTATATTTGTAACTCAGGATTACTATGGGTCAGGGAATTTTCAAAGGGAAATACCAGTATGTTCTTATAAAGAAACCTCGCCTTATTTGAAGGTGCTATTAAATTAGGCGAATATTTCTATAAGAAAATACTGCTATTTTCTCTGAAAAATTTCCTGAACCATAACAACCTTGGTAAATGTATAAAATTTGCAGGTTCTATGTTCTATCCAGATGCCAAGAAATCGAAGTTTCCGTTTTTATTTTTTATTTTATTTAATCTTACATAAAATGTTCTCAAAGTTTACATTTTAAGCCGACTTTCGGGGCTCAACAGTCATGGAAATGTCGTCTTTAGATTAGAGTTGGATACAATTCAAGATGTACGGCATTTATAGAAAAATAAAAACGTTGTTCTATTCTTTGATTCTTAAACAATGACTGCAATTTTCATGTATTTCTGTATAAACATAACTCTGTGAATTTATGAATAAAATTAGCATTTCTAACGGAGAAAAAATATATATCAAAACAACTTTTATAAATATTTATTTTAAAAAATTGTATTATTCTATTGAAATGTTCTTCGTTTAGAGTGTGGGAGGGGAAGGTCATGACCCCCAGGATCTCCCGCTTGGATCCGCTCTTGTAGTGATTTTTATTTGGTAGTAGTGGTACTCAAATTCACGGACTCGTGCAAGCCCTGGCTGTGCTAATACTTTTCATGTATAGCAGTAAAAAATACCTCATTGCTCTCTGAATATCATTAAAAACGTGAAGAAAAATGCTTAGATTCTTAAGTTATAAATATTAGTCTGTAAACACTTTATAATAATTATATAAATTTACCATGTAATATAAAATTTCATAATTAAATTAAAAACTTAGAAAGAAAATAATTCAAAATATAGATAATATGCTAAAGTGTAGGAAGAGAAACAACAAAAGGCTTATAAAAAACCTTTTAATGATCGACATATGATTCAGCACTCATATGATTCAACGCCATTTTTATGATATATAACGATAAACAAAACTATTCTCGCAAATTTTTGAAAATAAACTTGAAAACATAAATCACGAAATCATATATGTAAAAAAGCAGGAGCTTGAAATAGCTAAACTGTAAATGTGAAAATTAATATTTCCTTATTGCTTTTTTAAAACTGAAAAGTGCCTCGTGCCAAATTTTAGGTAATTAAAATGAGGCGGATTCATTGCAAATGTTCACGTGACGCATATAGATTTCTATTGATTCACGAATAATGGGAAATAAAGCCTTGATAGATACATTATTTTACTATTTTTAAATAGGAATTGATTATTTTGTGATTAAAAAAATAATTTGCCTAATGAATGCAGTATATATATTATAATACACCTAAAATCACGAAATTGATTGTAAATATTTTTTAAATGTTCATCTCTTTTAAATACAACTTTAAATTATATGTTGTAAGAATATTACAAGTTACTTTTGCATCTAAAGTTTTATGTACTAAATTACTTTACAAAGACACAATTTATGTGTCTCCTGATGCATTATTTTTACTCATAATTATCTTCTTGAGCAAGCAAAATTTTTAGAAAAGTGTGAAACAACCTTTCCATAGAAACAAAATTTCTTTACAGAATTCTGTAATTTTCTTAAAATGGTTGTTGAAGTATTTCGAAACCCAATTTGTATTACTTTAAAATATTTTTTAACATTCCTTTGAAATAAACCACATTCAAAATATACGTACAATGTATTTATTCAATTCAATTGATTTGATTAAAATAATCTCAAAAGATCTCAAGCTGAAACGTGAATAAAGAGATGTTTGCGTTTTGCGTTGTCAAAAAATGATGACATATATATATTTTCAACATATTTATTGTTATGAAATGTTTTTATTTTTTATAATACAATTTCAATTTTAATATTAAACATGCCCTAAAACGTTTTTCAAGAGGATTAGGTTTGGCTGAATTTCAAGACATCAACGAACCACGGAAATATTCTGCACAAAAGGTGTATATTATTCATCTTGTAAAGTTCATATTATTTCTGAGCAACTAAGACATTCTTGGTATTTTATTTTTAATGCGCATGCTATTCTCAAGATTAATTTTAATGTACGTAGGTTGATCCAAAAAACAGTTTACAAGCAGAAGCATTTGAAACGTAATAATTGTGGAGCGAATATTTTCACCCAGGGTGGTTGACAGATGGCGCTAGTTGTCCTACAGCGGTTCTACGAGTAAGTAGCATCAGTACGAAGACACTTAAGAGCGACAGTAATGGCACGACGTCTAGAAAAGTGGTCTCGCATAGAGGTGCGAGCCGTAATTTGATTCTTATGGGCCAAGAATGTGGCCGCATACGAAATTCAAAGGCGTCATTCTTCTGCATGACAATGAAAGGCACCATACAGCTCGCCAGACTCAGGAATTGCTGCAAAGGTTCAAGTGGGAGGTCTGGAATCACCCCCCATACAGCCCCGATTTGGCTCCAAGTGACTATTTCCTTTTTCCTGCGTTGAAGTGAAACTTATCCGGAACACGGTTCACCTCAGACGATGCAGTGAAAACAGCTGCCGAGAAATGGCTCAATGAGCAGGGCCCTGATTACTACCAATATGGGATAAATAAGTTGGTCGAACGTTCTGACAAATGCCTAAACAGGTTTGGCGACTATGTGGAAAAGTAAAGGCCAGATGTGTCTCTTGATTGCCATTTGTATCTTGTTTCTATTGTTAATAAATACTTTTTCCTTTGCCTTGTAAACTTTTTTTTGGATCACCCCTCGTAATACCGGATACGTAAAACGTCCGTTGCAACTTTAAAAATTAATTTAAAAAGAACAATAAGGATAGTAAAAAAAAAAAAAAGCGTTTTGCGTGAATGGGATCAGAAAGAGATTGGATTTTTTTTTTTAATAACAGAAAACGTTCTAGATCCAAAAGTTATCAATTGAAGGCGCTTAGTGAAATTGGTAAGCAGATATATGAAAATAAAACAGTGTCGTATTCACTATGGATACGCATATTATTTCTGCGATTAAAATAAAGCAAAGATTGTTTTTTTTAAATAGTTGTTTTCACTAATTTTTCTGGATACGGCACAGAAGTGAAGCTTGTTGTAGATCGCAATGAATAGGAAAAAATTAACAGACCAACGTTTAACAAGCTTTAGTGTACGCTGACTTGACATGACTTGATTCAACATTCATGTAAAGAAGCTTAATCAACCACCCTTGATCTGGTGATGATATCAGGCCCGTAAATATACCAAGTTCCCAGAGAGGGCAACTATTTTTCCAGGGTACAGGGGGAAAGGAATAAACTGATTCTTGTTGTTTCATTTTATCTTTATGTGTGTATTTTACAACCCCTTGAAACATATCTAATACTATACACTTTTTATAAGTTTCTTCGTGAAAAATACGATTTCTGCATTGCCACCGAATTTTTTCCACTTTTTGTTCCAGCGAGAAATTCGCGAATCCAGTTTCTCAAACAGTCTTCGCGACAACACTAGATAAAAAATAAGTGTTTTGAACCCCTATAATGTTCTTAAAACTTCTTATATTCTAACAGAAATTTGTCAGCTGGTTTAATTTGTCCTTATTACAGCTATGAAAATCACAGCTTAATCGGATAATTAAAGCAAAATTAATATATTTTTTAAATACATGCGATGCATTTTCTGTTTTAATGGTGTATACGTTTCAAACTACTGCAGCTAAGGAACGAAATTCGTAAACTTAAATCACGATTCCAATTTATGATTTAAATACTGATCGCCATAACGGGCGAGTAGCAAACAGAACATAGTTATAATCAGAGTATGTATTATAGTGGTGACTGTCGTATTAACAGTTTAAGGAAATATATAATCAGGGCTCCCTTATAATGATTACCTCTGACATAGTGATGGTCGTTTTAATGATTTATAGGGCTCAAAATACACAAGACCTCGTTATGATGATTTCCGAGTTAACGTCTCATGGGAGCGAACGTACAGGGCTCCGTCATAGTAAGAATCGCTGTTAAGCTGATCACCTTACTAAACATTAATAGGTGCAAAGACGGGTGAGACCCTGGTCTACGCTCCCAAACTGACTGAGGCCACAACACTAAATTCGATTCAAAGACTGTCAGTTAAATATTCGATAGACGTATATTTTATACTGCCGAAATTAACCGGGCCCCTGATTCGCCTAACCTAGAAGGTTAATAAAATATTTGACCAGGCATTTGAGTTGTGATTTTTAAAACCTTTTTTTTAAATTTAAATATGTTTTATTTTTATTTATGCCAATTATTCATAAAATTACACAGATAATATACCGATAGACATTATACACTGTAAAAGTCCTGAAATTAACAGGTGTTATTCTGTGGATTTTCCTTTTTTTACCTGAAAAATTCCGTTTTGTGTAAAAAGTGTAACTTTTTCTGAAATTAACGGAAATTTTCAATTTACTGCTAGAGATATAACTGAAAGTTTCCGTAGGCGAAAATAAAGTCTCGGAGAACGGAGCTTTTCCGGCGAGACACGTTCTGTTCCGACGCTGATTGGAGGAGGATATATTAGTTTGTCAGTCTGTGTCCTGTGTCAGTGTCAACACCCCCGGAACTTCGGAAGAAGCAATATGGCCGATACCGTAGTCCGAAGGTCCGAAGTAATTTGCAATAGCACGTGCTTTTTAGAATTTACAGTTGTAATAATAAGTACAACTTTGGATGTAGACATATTTTACAGAATAAAAGTAAGTTTTATCTTTGTTTTTTATATAATTGTTTTAATAACATTATATGTATAATTTCTTTATATGTTTGTAAGATATAAATTTAGTTTTTAAACCACGCGTATATTACGACAATAGCTTTCAATCATTTGCCTAGAATAAGTATTTTGTCTTAAGTCATAAAAAAAGGGATGATTTTGCATTTTATCTGATTATTATTTTACTTCAACTGATTATTTCCTAACCGGACTTTGTTATTAATTTATGTGTAATATGTGTCTAAAGATAATCTTTATTCGTGCAGATTTAAAAAGGAAAAAAAGATCCCCGTTCTTTTGCTATGCTTTATTTCGTTATTATATATTTCTCAAAATTCCAGTTTATATAATTATTTTACTTTATAACAGTTTCTAATCATTTACTATGAGTAATCTGGCTGCACTGTTTTATTTTTTATTTTTTACTCTTAATTTTAAAGTTGATTTTATGGGGGCAAATTATTATTATTATTACTATTTATTCTCTTTATGATTAGAGAATTCTGATAGTTGTTTGATCTTGTAAGTGTTATTTTTTTTTCTCACATTTATTTTTCAATAGCACCTAGCGATATTTATAGAGTTATAGGTTGACTTGTAAAATTATTGTAGCATTTTTTTTTTTATAAAAATAGTTTCGATATGAACAATTTCAGTACAATAAGGCCTCGTTATTAATTATTTATATTTGTTGGTTTAAATACCAGAAAGTGTTTACATCCGCGTAAGGGTGGGGGAGGGGGATAATGACTACATTGAATAAACAAAAACTTTAAATAGGTAAAGAAAATAATTTAACATATATAAATATATTATATATATATATATATATATATATATATATATGATTTAAATTAGCAAGTATTTTCGAATACAAACTAACGGATAAACGAATTAAAAGTTAAAAAACAAGTAAAAGTTTTCTTTTATGATTTACTGAAATACATTTTCATTCTCTCTCTAGGCAAATGAGTCCAATTTTTTTCTTCAAAAAACGAGATTTCTATCTTACATATGTATAACAGAATTGATTATACATACTAATGATAAAAACAGTGATATAAATAAATAAGAGACAACACTTAGTGCCCCAAGTCTTTAAAATATGTCTCAGTATGAAAAAAAAAATATATATATATATAAACAGTGAGGGGGGGGGGTAAAAATTGAAAAATATATATTAATAACAAGTGCTAAAAATTTTACAGTTATACTGTTAGGAAATGAAAGCTATGGATATCTTTGAAAAACAATTATATATATTTTTTTTAATGCTGCGATTACATATTTTTTCTTTCTTCTTTGAAAATTTCTCACACAATGTATTTTTTTAGTACATTCTTTTTCTGTATTTACAGATATCAGTTTAGGAAAATTTTGGCTACTTAAAAGGACTTTTCACAAAATTTTTCCACCTCCAAACAGAAACTTTCACAAGTTTAATCATTTAAAAAGAAAATCTGATCTGCCATAAAACAACTGAAGTGATCACAGAACATATTACTTAGCTTTTTCATGTGTAAAGGATATACAGGAACCTGTATATAACGATAATTTCAAAATTTACCAAATTCTAACTAGAATTTTCACAAATATAAAAAAAAACTCTACAATTTCAAAAAAACAGGACACTGCGAGAAAAATGTGGAATGTCCAACCTGATTTTTATTTCTAGATCATCAAATTTTAGTCATGTTAAAGAATTTAGCTCCAGGGTTTGAATGCTAATTTAAATAATAATTAAAATTGCAAATTTTAGCATACTTTATGGAAAAATTGCAATATTGTTATAACTAAGCTTCAGATTTTTTCTAAAAATACTTTTTCATATAAATATATTTAATTCTTTAATAAAGATTTTATTTTTCATTTCTAAATTAAATCACATTTATTGCCTTTTATAAAATTTTGTATATTAAATATAAGTCTCCTAATAATATGTCCTAAGAAATTAACATTTTTAACTTCTTTTTTCTGTATACAATTCTTACAGAATGTCTCTTTCCTTTTTATTGTCAAAATATTTCTAAAATATACATTTAATTTTATCAGAAGTTTTAAAATATTACTTGGTTTTGCTAGGATTTTAACACATAAAATTATAAATAATATATATACACTGCTCAAAACAATTAAAGGATATTTGAAGTTTTATATAAAATAAAGATATAAACGACATTTTTTTTGCCGAAAATAGAAGAAGATAATCACAAATGCAAATTTTTCTGGTTTTCAAACTGTGGAGTATGCAAATTTTGAGTTCGACGTCAAAAACGTCGCTTCAGCGGCAGCGAATGAAATTTGACTTTCAACTGGATAAAAGAGAATGAAGACAAGGATGATCGGCATTCAGTGATTGCTTTGTTTCGATGAGTACGATGTCTCAGTGAAGTCATTTGACAGATTCAGAAGCTTGGAGAATTGTTGGTAGGTTAGAAGGGGGCCAAACTCAAGCCGAAGTAGCGCAAGCCATTGGAGTGTCACAAAGTGTCATTTCCAGGATCTGGAACCGTTTTTTGGAGAGTGGATGTGCAGGCCGAAGACCAGGGCAAGGTCGTAGACGGGCAACAACGCCCAATGAAGATCGGTATTTAGCGTTAACAGCTCGGAGACACCGAAACATGAACGCTACTCTTCTCCAACAACACCTTCGCTCGGCTACAGGCACCACGATTTCAACTCAGACTGTCCGAAACCGGCTCCATGCTGTAGGTCTGTATGCTCGCCGACCGATGGTATGTGTTAGATTAACATCAAGGCATCGTCGCGACCGCAGGGAGTGGGCAACCGAGCATGTCAACTGGAGGAGAAATGAATGGAGCAATATTCTGTTTTCTGACGAGTCCCGTTTTTCTGTGCATCCGGATAATAGGCGTATTTTCATCTGGAGGGACCGTGGCAGTAGGAATAATCCTGCGTTCGTGCACGAAAGTGTCAGATTTGGCGGTGGAGGAGTGTTGGTGTATGGTGGCATCTCCATTGACGGGCGCACTGACCTCTACATCATTCGAGATGGAGCTCTGACTGGTCGCCGATATAGGGATGAGATCCTCAGACCTATTGTAGTCCCTTACGCTGCAGCAATCGGAGATAACTTCATTTTAATGGACGATAACTGCAGGCCACATCGTGCAAACCTGGTGGAGGATTTCCTTTTCGAGGAAGGAATCGTTCGAATGGAATGGCCAGCGTGTTCTCCAGACATGAATCCAATCGAGCACGTTTGGGACGCTCTAGGAAGACGAGTTTCTGGCCGCCAACAACCCCCACAAACTCTCCAAGAACTGGAAAGAGCTCTTCTGGAAGAGTGGGGCAGAATACCCCAACTCGTCATTAATAGCCTCATTGAGTCCATGCCTCAAAGGTGTTCAACGTTGCTGGCCGCCCGTGGAAACCATACCCCCTACTGAAAATGATTTTCTTTGAAGAAAACACCTTTTCTTATTCTTTTTTTCTCACATGCACAAATTGTGTTTTTTTCCTTTTGTACACAAATGCGGAATAAAATGCATTTTTTCTGCCAAACATGTGTAATTTATTCTCATATAACCTACTATGTCTGTCGACCATGTATCAATCAGCTAAAAAGTTTCCCAGATACAAAATCCACCTAAAACTGCAATATCCTTTATTTGTTTTGAGCAGTGTATTTCAGAAATATTTGACCACTTCAAAAGAGACATCCTTTAAGTAGAGTACAAAGAAAAAAAAAGTTAAAAATATTTAATTCCTAAGAATAAAAATACAAAAAAAAATTTATAACCGCCACAGATAGGTTTAACATAAGTGTGGGGAATTTGAGATCTCACTTTCCCCTATGGGAGAAATATCGAACAGATAATAAAAACTGAAAATATCAGTTTTGTAAAACGGAAAATAACCGTCCTGAAAACTGAAAATGTCAGTTTCTAAAACAGAACATTTCAATCCTAAAACTGAAAATTTCAGTTTCTAAAACAAAACATTTCAGTTCCTAAAACGGAACTTTTCAGTTTCAAAAAAGGAACTTTTTAGTTTCGAAAACGGAACTTCTCAGTTTCGAAAACGTAACTTCTCAGTTTTGAAAACGAAAAAAAACCACGAAAGTGAATGTCTGTGAAAAAACGGAAAAGTTACGGCAACTCTGCTGCCAGAACCTTTTCCGTTTTTTCACAGAAGTTTGTTTTTACAGTGTATATATATTTCTCTTACGTGGTGCGGACATAAGGCTGATTTTCTAGCTTAGTGTTTAGAAACAACCGTAGTTTCCAGATCTCAGACCAATGAACAGACTAAATTGGGTAAGGTCAGCCCTGCCTCCAATATGGCAGCCATTGTGAGAGTAGTCAAACTCAAACTAACAATTATGAAAAATAAAATAACATGTACATAATCCAAAGCGTTTGAGAGGATTCCTCATTTTAATTATGAGTAATATCGTTAATTTCAAATGAATTCTCAACTCTTATTTAGAATTTATTTACCAATTTCACTCACACGAAAACTGGAGAGAATAAAAGTATCAACTGTCTAGATTGCACCTACTGCCATCTGTTGCTGTCTTGATGAAGTAAAAAATAATTTATTTTGCAAAGATCTATAATCAATCAGAACAGTAAAATGTCGAACGATATTTAAACAATGATTCATGATATATATAAACTATCTTCCTATCACGTAGTGTTTTTTTAAATAAATTTAATCCGTGCTGCAAATGTTATAGGTGCAAGAGTTTAAAACTATTTGTGTTTCCAAGATCATTTTTTCATAGTATTTAAATGTTTTTTACACATTGGTAACACCAACTAAATGCATTTTAATTGTGTTTTCAATTACTTTTTTTTACATTAAAAAAATTATCAATTTCATATGGTAAAATGATTTATGGTAGTACTTATTCCGGCTACAGTTGAAGCAAAAACAAAAAGGGGCGAGCGAGCGAAGCGAACTGATACCGCATAGCGGTCTTAATGTGAATTGCTTTGCAATTCACGGGGGTTGGCGAGCGTTAGCGAGTAGGGGGCTGAGCCATCTAGTACTTTATTATTGCTCTTTTAAATCTGTTGCTGAATTTTAAATTTCTCTTTCCATTTGCACCTGCTCATATTTATTTCCTATTTTTCGTATGAAAACTGTGTAACTGATTTATTAAACACAAGTCGGAAGAGCCGGGAACCCTGAAAGATAAAAATATATATACATTTGATAGTTTCCTTCCGATATATGAAAATTAATCACTTAGAACTGCATTTTTATGATAGTCTTTTTTGCACAATAAAGTGTTCATCATAAAGTATATACTCATGAAATAAATGCATGAGATATTGAAAATAAAATTTTCGAATTATGTACACAAAGAATCCGAAAATTCTATTTACATGATGTTTTTCAAAAAAAAAAATAATAATAATAAGGTTTTTAAAAGGAATAAGTCCAAAGTCAAATAACCAATATTTCGAATTATTCAAAACTTTGAATTATTACGCGTCGACTGCTGAAGACATTTTTAAGGTTTTTCAACAAAAATTAAGGACATTTATGGGTTCTAAAAATAAAAATTCCTTTTTAAATGTTTTTCAAGGAGAATGGGAACCACGTATGTTAAGTGCAAAACAAAGTGTATAAAAACTTACCAATATAGCTGCAATATTCTCTCTTTATTCATATTCTACTTTTTGAATACGTGCTTCTAAGTTTATATTTTATTAAGAGCCTACACTAGTCACGCGAAGAAACGCTCACGCTAATGTTAAGTCTATGGGAAGGTTATCCCGCGATTTCTCGCTCGCATTTTAATATTTTTAAATGATTTTTTTTTTTTTGCGTAGGATAGCTGAGGTCGATCTTCAACGTTGTTAGTTTTTACTTTTTTGATTTTGGTTAAACTTTTTTTATAAGCGGACATTTTTAATTTTGGAACCGGTTGGAATCGGTTCTGAAAATGAAAGTACCCTTATATAAAAAAACTGGAGCCAAAATAAAAAAGTAAAAACTAACAACGATAGATATCGACGCCAGCTATCCTACGCAAAAAAAAAATCATTTAAAAATATTAAAATGCGAGCGGGAAATCGCGGGATAACCTTCCCATAGACTTAACATTAGCGTGAGCGTTTCTTCGCGTGACTAGTGTAGGCTCTTAAGTTTATCTTTAACCACCAAGTAGATTCTTATGTAGCAGTGCTCCAAACAGTATAAATATATCCTGTTTCAAAGAAAAAGTATATGTTTCTTTGAAACATATACTTTTTCTTCTATATATGTTTCTTTGAAACATATACTTTTTCTTCTATATATGTTTTTTTAAACATATACTGTTGGCGAGTTTGGCAAGATTTGGGCGGAAAATCGGCTTTCTACCAATGCCAAAACACATGATTGGCGCTAAATGAAAGAAAGTCGCCAAGTTTGCGAGTTTTCGCCAAATTTTGAAGACATTTGACGAAAAAATTTGCTTTCAGAATCTGAAGGAATTATCCGGAAACTCTCAATAGGAGCCGATATAAATGATTCAACCAATCAGTGTCCATAGACGTTCTTCCGTACAACGTTTACCTGCTGAAGAAATACAACTGTCACACAGACGTCGATGCTATATCGAGTCAAAGCTAATTTTAACCGAGCGTAGCTTGGTCTTTCAAGCTGGTAGTGAGTATAATGTAGAAACGAGATATATCTACCTTTATTTGCAGACCGTGTGCGACACAATCACACCAAAGCTGTCATTAGACTCAGAATATTGTCTTCTTTAAGGATATGAATGCAATTTTCCAAATAGGAGCCAAAAAAGAAAGTGAAAGATCCCCCACCTCCTCCTTTTGAATCTTTGAAGAAGTAAGATTTAAAAAAGTACTGAGACATATAAATATAAAAGGCTATTTTTTTTTTTCTTGAATTGATTATTGCAGGATTGCAATTTTATTTTATGATAGTTTTGTTTTAAAGGTTTTCATTATATATCATTACACGCGCTAACAGTTTTTCGCGGCCGAACTATTATTCAATGCCCCCCACCTACCAAAATTATGTGTACGCCTATACCAGAAGCAATCGATTTTAATCAAAAATGCATTCCATTTATAAGAAAATAGAAAACGCGATTTCCTTCTCTGGAATTTGGAAGAAAATATTTGAAAATTTCTTGTATGCAAAGGGAAAAAATTTATTATTGTATTAAAGCTTTGCTTTGGCAAAATAAAAAAAAAATACATCAGAGTAACCTTAAGTAAAACTGTAACTGCAAATACTCCCGACTCCTTTTATTGTTTAAAATTCAAATACAGATTTTTGAGTTTAATTTATTATTAATCTGTTAAGTATTAGAAAGCGTCTCAATGTTTAAGGCGGTTTGTCAGTCAAATCTCAAATTCCTCTCTCAAATGTTAAATCTTTTGGCATGGGAAAACATAATATTTTTCAAAATTTTCCCCAGAAAATTAATATTTTCAATTTATTTTTTCTGTAAACTTTTCATAAAGATCTTACAGGTTTGTTTGACAAAATATTTCAAGAATATATACTTAATTTTATTCAAAGTGTTGAAATTTAACTCACAGTTCGTCAGTTTCGATAAGTTAGTAAGACATAAAATATAACATTAAGCATATAGTACTTTAGAAAAATTTTGTCAACTGTAAAAGAAAGAGACATCGTTTAAGAAAAGAATAGTGAAGAAAGAAGATAAATATTTCTCTTTTTATGATAAATTTGAGAAATACGAATGTATTTCATGCCCGTATGTTTAACCATGTCTGTTTCGTATGTTTAACATCAGAGGATTGAATCTGAGATGTGACTGATCAACATAGTCTTAAAGTAAAAGTTCACTTTTTTTAAACTGAATAGCATATCTCATACGATCATAAAGTATTGCTTTAAAGAATATTAAGAAAACTAATTTTTTATGAGAGAGATAATATCACATGAAAAAATCTGGGTACAAGGTACAATTAATGATAACTTTATTTTATATTTTTCATTTCGATACTTTATTCCTGAAAATGTTTTCAATATGAAATGAAGTATATGACATTTTATGCTTAGATGGATAAAAGTAGTTTAAATTAAACCACACTAGTAAATCTGCAGATCAGGGACCTAAACTTCAGATGATCAAATATCGAATTTTAACTTTAATCAAACTTTACAGAATATCTAATTTCTGCGCAATTTGCTTTTTTACATTATATATAATATATATATATAATAAAGAAAGAAGTTTGTGTCTCTGACTCTCTTTTTGTGTGTGTGTGTGTGTGTGTGTGTGTGTGTGTGTGTGTGTGTGTGTGTGTGTGTGTGCTGTGTGCTGTGTTCGGAAGAGACCGGTGCACGCAGAGTTACAAAATTTGGTAGGAAGGTGTCTCTGTATCTGTTGTAATGCACCTCGAAGACCGATTTAAGAGTTTTGAATAGATTTTTTTTTTTTTTTGTATGCGATTTTTAGCGTTTATTCACGTTTCGAGGCGATTTTTCTACCTTAATAAAAATAATCCTGCTCTAATATACTAAATGGTTTCCTCTTTTAATAAAGTTTATTTGAAATTCATGCACCGATTTTTGAATTTTTTGCGAAATTTTTATGCGATTTTTAGAGTATTTTCACATTTTACAGTGATTTTTTGACATTGGTAAAAGGAATTCGGTTTCGAACTTTTATTTTTCGAATTTTTAATGTAGAAAATTTTGTCCTCTACTATTTTTTAATTTTAATTAATTTTAATAAGTTCTTCAGTGCAATTTTTAGCGATTTTTTGCGTTCCACGGCCATTTTTTGACATTAGGAAAAGGAATTTTGTTTCTAACTTTTCGCCAAATGAAAATTCTGTCGTCACAATTTTTGAATTTTAGCAATTTTTAATGCGATTTTTAGCAGGTTTTTTTTTTTTTCACCGCGACGATTTTTTGACATTGGTAAAAGAATTCAGCTTCAAACTTTTAGCCTAACACAGTAACTTTGTCCTCTACAATTTTTGAATTTTTAGCGAATTTTAATGCTATTCTCAATGCGATTTATAGCAATTTTTTTCGTTGCGTGGCAATTTTTTGACATTCGGAAAAGAAATTTAATTTCAAACTTTTAGCCTAATACAGTAAATTTTCTCCTCCAGTATTTTCTCATTTTAGCGATTTTTAATACGATTTTCAGCAATTTTTCGAGTACCACGGCGATTTTTAACATTCAGAAAATTAATTTGGTTACTAATTTTTAGCCTAATGTAGTAAAATTTCTCCTCCGCGATATTTTAGTATTTGGCGATTTTTAATGCGATTTTTAAGGCAATTTTCAATGCATTTTTTCGGGTTTTGCGGCGAATTTTTTACCTTTGTAAAAAAATTCTGTTTAAAACTTTTAGCCGAGTGTAGAAAATTTTGTCCTCCGCAATGCTTGAATTTTAGTGATTTTCAGCGGTTTTTCTGGTATTGTGCAATTTTTCGACGCTTGGAAAAGGAATTTGGTTTCAAACTTTTAGACAATCGTAGTAAATTTTGTCCTCCGCGATTTTTTAATTTCCAACGATTTTTAATTCGATGTTTCGGGCTTCGCGGCGATATTTTGATATTCGGGTAAAATGAATTCGGTTTCACACTTTTATCCTAATATAGGAAATTTTGTCGCCCGCGATTTTCCATATTTACGACTTTAATGCTATTTTTAATGCGATTTTTCATATGTACGACTTTAATGCTATTTTTAATGCGATTTATAGCATTTTTTTCGCATTTCAAGACGATTTTTTGACAGTCGAAAAAGCAATTCGGCTTCAAACTTTTAGTCCACTAGTAAATTTTGTTCTCTAATAATTTTAGCGGGTTTCTTTTTTTTTTTCTTTTTTTTTTTTTCGTTCCGCGGCAATTTTCTGACATACAGAAAAAGAATTTGGTTTCAAACTTTTAAACTTATATAGTAAATTTTATCCTGCGAGGTTTTTTTTTTTTTTTTTTTTTTGCAATATTTTATGTGGTTTTAGCCTATTTTTGCGTTTTGCGGCGATTTTTTGAGATTCGTATAAGGATTTCAGTTTCAAACATTTATCCAATTATAGGAAATTTTATCCTCCGCAATTTAAATTTTTTTACAGATTTTTAATGCAAATTCCCATGCGATTTTTAGCGTTTTTTTTCAATCTGCTGTAATTTTTTAACATTCGATAAAATAATTCGGTTTCAAATTTTAAGCCTACTATAGTAATTTTTGTTCTCTGCGATTTTTGATGTTTTTGAGACTTGTGCAGCGATTTTTATATTTTTCGCTACATTTTATTGTGATTCTCTCAGTTTTTTCGTGCTTCGTGCTATTTTTTGATGGGACCAGGCAATACCGGGTGGTTCAGCTAGTTAATATTTAATACGAAACAATAAATTTCAGTTTTAATTTCTCTATTAATGTGAAGAGATTTCATGTAAGGATTTTTCATAAAGGAAGGAGAATTTCATAAAAGATGTTCAAAAAACTTAAAATAGCTAAAGTTAAAAAAATCCAAAAGCTATCAGGTGATTTTAAGTCTTTTGACTCAGTTTTTTTTTCTTTTTTTCTTTTTCAGATTTAGATATTGGACATTTGGTAGCTTTATCACGCAGTGAAACAGTTAAACTAAATTAGTGATATTTTCAAATTCAACACTGAAAAGTCCTTCCGGTCTGTACCGGGAGGAAAAGGTAGTTTCCATAGTCCATATTTTTAAAAATTCAACTTATTTTACTCAAACACCCGAATCTAAAATGCTTGGAACCCGATTATAGAAGATTCAATCCCGGTTTCCGTTAATACTGAATTTGAATGCGAATTTCAGTATGAGAGTCACAGCATACCAAAATCAGATAGTTTTAAAATGTCAGCCACCCTAGAATTTCAAACTGCCATATCTCAGCCATTTTTTAAGATAAAAACAAAACAAAAAATGTTAAGGAATCCTTGTATCACGATCTAACCCTTAACAGAAATAACTTTATCAATTTATAATTTTTTATACATCTTTTTGAATTAAAAAAATAAATAAAAATTTAACTTGCCGCCATTTTGAAACAAGATGGCCCATGAAGCTGGCCAACGAACTCGGTCGAGACCTTGGTACGTTCTGTGCACATTATCAGTCACATTCATATCGGTTCATAAATACGAGAGTTACAGAATAACAAATATCAAATTTTTTCAAAATCTCAGCCACCCTAGAATTTCAAACTGTCATATCTCAGTCATTTTTTTAGATATAGCCAAAACAAAAAATGTTCCAGAATCCTTGTATCACGTTCTAACACTTAACAAAAATAATATTTTCAATTTATCATTTTATTATCAATATTTCAATTTATTAATTTTTTGGAACATCTTTTTGAATTTTTAAAAATTTGAAAAAAAATTAACTGGCCGGCACTTTGAAACAAGATGGCGGCCGAAGCTGGCCAACGAACTCGGTCGAGACCTTGGTATGTCCTATTCACATACTCAGTCACATCCGGATCGGTTCATAAATAAGAGAGTTACAGCATGAAATATGTCAGATATATATATATATATATATATATATATATATATATATATATATATATATGTATGTATACAGAGTGATTATAATTAAAGTTTATGTTTCAAAACGCTCTCAAAAACGAACCGCCGATTAGAATGACGTCAAACTTGAACGGCGTATTATTGAAAAAAGAGGAAAGAACATGAACCAAAAAAATTGTTCCACATTTTAGCGATAGATGGCGCTGTTAGCGTCAGAATTTCGACTACAAATGACAAATAGTAAAACAACGGCTAAGGCGTAAATTACACGATAAACCAACTGTACTGTTCAGTGTGGATGACTGTACAGGTGTGATACTGTTAGTTACGTAAGCCCATCCACCACGGCAAGGTGGTATCACATCGGATGGGAAAAATCGGTTTTTAATTGTACTGAGGACAAAAACCGCATGAAAAGCATCCATCCAATCGGTTTTTAATTGTCCTGAGGCCAAAAGCCGCATAAAAAGCATCCAGCCAATCGGTTTTTAAGTTTCGCGAGACTGGCACAAAACATGTTCAATATGCTGTCCACCGTTTTGTGCAACCAGATTAAATCGAGAAACAGCATGTTCCACAACCGATCGAAGTGTCACCGGGGTCAAGTTCAAAATGTGTTGCGCAGTGCGTGTCTTCAATTCAGCTACGTTGGCAATCGGAGTACTGAACATCTTTCAGATAACCCCACAACCAGAAATCACACGGATTAAGATCAAGTGATCGGGCCGGCTTATGATAATTATAGCATTTCCGAAATGCAGCTTCAACAACTGCTTCACTCGATTTGCAATGTGCGGAGGAGCGCCATCTTGCATAAAAATGATACTATCCAGACATCCACGCTGTTGCAGAGCTGGAATGACGTCATTACGCAAAAGATACTTATAGCGCTGGCCATTGACGGTAACGGTAACAGGACCGAAAGCACCCGTCTCCTCGAAAAAATATGACCCTACGATAAATGATGCCGTAAATCCGCACCACACAGTGACCTTTGCAGGATGAAGTGGTACTGGGTTCGTTGCGAGTGGATTTTCTGTTGCTAATATTGGGCAATTCTGTGTATTGACATATCCCGTCAGATGGAAATGGGCCTCGTCTGTCCACAGAATTTTCCATGGCTAATCATTGTCCACTTCCATGCGAGCAAGAAATTCCAAAGCAAAACCCTCTCTTGCTGGCAGGTCAGAAGGAAACAACTCCTTCACATGGCAAATTTTGTACGGATAGCATTGCAGGATGTTTCGTAGAATGTTATACACCGTGCTCACAGGCCTGTCCAATGATCGAGCAATTCTGCGTGCACTGCATGGTTCCACACCACCGCTTGACTCCCCCTGAACTGCTGTGGCCACTTCTTCAACTACCGCCGAATCACATCTTTTCCTTCCTATACCAGACTGCACATCAAACGAACCTGTATTTTCGAATTTTTTCATCATTTTCACCAGACCCATGAGAAGTCATTGGTCTAACGCCTTTTTTCATACCCTTGAGGGTCCTGAACAACTGCAGAGCTACTGGTGACGAATCATCGTTCTTGTAATAAAGCTTTACAAGCAGAGCGCGGTCTTTCATTGAGACACTCATGGCGAACGTCTGAGACGCGAAATGAGGAAACGCCGTTTACCCAACGCTTTTATAAAACCTGAAATGGCCGTGCGCATGCCAGGTATTTTAATTGACATCTTCTGACGCTTACAGCGCCATCTGTCACTAAAATTTGGAACTATTTTTTTTTCATGTTCTTTTTCCCTTCTTCAATAATACGCCGTTCAATTTTGACGTCATTCTAATCAGTGTTTCGTTTTTTAGAGTGGTTCGTCTTGAAACTTAAACTTTAATTATAATCACCCTGTATATGGATATGCATATGTATATAAATCAACATTTGAACAGAGGTTGGTTTGGGGGTCTGGGGATCATGATCGGTGAAAATATACCAAAATATTTTGGAATTGCTTTCCTCCGAACGGCTGCAATAGGTAGCTTTTTGTACTGAAATCTACCTAATAATTGCGCGTTCAATATTCAGTGACGTAAAGGCAATGTCGATGTACAGTAGTGTAAAAATACCCACCCTAAATCTGCAACAAATTAACCGAGAAGAAAGTTACTGGTACCAAACGATTGGAAATAAAGTCTACTTTTAAATGATGTATATAAAATTTTCTTAGCGGGCTTAAAATTTTCTTACATATTAAAACCAGCCCAAACTTTTTTTTCAATAGCAACACTCAATCTTGACACGATATTTTAAATTTTTGGTTCAAACTATACCTAGATACCAAATTTATAAGATGCATAATTTCAAATCATTTGGATAATAAGTTCTTGAATTATAAACATTCAAAATTAAAGCTTCTGACGTTTAATTAGATTTTCATATTTTTATTAATATCTCCTGAAATTATAATACTAATGTGCTATTTTTTTGTTTGGTTATAATACTAAACAACCCAAACATAAATAAGTGGAATTTGTAATTTTTATAATTTATAATATGAATTATGAATTATGAAATTAATATTAAAA
This sequence comes from Maratus michaelseni, assembly GCA_963931845.1. NCBI lineage: Eukaryota > Metazoa > Arthropoda > Arachnida > Araneae > Salticidae > Maratus > Maratus michaelseni. The sequence continues at coordinate 152,002,153 of OZ007599.1, read as the reverse complement.
AAAACTATTAATGCAAAATACAATTTTTTAATGGATTTATTTTATTATGTCCTGTTTTATGCTAATTCAAAATTTCAAAATTTTCTTGCAAGTAGTTTTCAAATTATGCTTAAAAATGGCAAGATGCTGGTTTAATGGGCCGTCTATGATGTGCAGAAAAGCATAATTTGAAAAAATATATTTTACTCATTTTATTGTTGATTAGAATAAGATTTTTTAAAACTTTTTTCTGTGTCTGTTTTTTTTTATTATTATTATTCGTAAATTGTATTTGCATGAGATATAATTTTACGTCAGTTATGTAAATTAGATTCGATTTTATTTTTAAATTAATACAGCTCATTTTTTTAAAAATGAACAGCCCTACCTTAGAAAAAAATTTGTGTGGGTTTTTTCTACATCGTTTCATTATACGGCTTCATATTATTTTTTATTCTGAATTTTTTATTCGTCGATATTATTGACATATAAATTTAGAAAAGAGCGAGTAATATAAACTCAAAATCTGAAAAAAAAAAACATTATAAAAACACCTATAAAATTCCAAATACATTAACATATTCGAAAACTATTTTATTCACAGATAACCTTATATATGTTGTAATCGGATAATTCAACTGTTTTAAACATTATAAAATGAATATTGAAAAGGATTTTACGATATATAACAATAGCCGAAACATATTAAGTGAGTAAAATGGTCATATTGTCAAGAAATAATACATTAATAGAAGCGACTTATTCATTCTGTAGCATTTCAACAATCGAATACCGAACTTCAATTTGGATACAGCCCCTAAAATATGCTCGTTTTCAAGTAATTAATTTCTCTAAAACTAATCATAGGAATTTCCTGAAATTTGGTATCTAAGTATAGTTTGAACTGAATATTTAAAATATCTTGTCAAAATTGGATCTTGCTATTTAAAAAATCAAATTTTGGGGGGGTTTTTTATATGCAGATGCCCCCTAAGAAAATTTTATATACATCATTTAAAATGAATACAAAGGATATGAATTATCACTTTACTACACAGCTTACAACAAACAGAGTGAAAAAATATCCAGACCCAGGTATCGAACCCGGATACCTTGGTATAGCGCACCAACAAGACGACATCGAGTCTAGTATTCTCTCACTCTTTTATGGTAAGGCTACAAATTCTGCAGAATAAGATGGGACGTCAATCATGAGCACAACTTCAGTGGTATGCATGAGACAAATTAAACCCACTATCGGTGAATATTTATGTAACAAATTAGATACATAAATCATTTAATTAGATATATAAATTTATATATATATATTTTCACTCTTTTGGTTGTACGCTTTGTAGTAAAATAATAATTCACATCCTTTGTATTCATTAATTTCCAGCGTAATTTCAGCTCTGCTGAAAATTTAATTCGATATATATCATTAAAAGTTGACTTTAATTCCAATCGTTTGGTACCAGTAACTTTCTTCCACAATAATTTATTTCAAAGTTAGTAAGGAGTGTTCACTTTTTTTTTTCACGACTGTACATATGCAAGTTATGTCCGATTCAGAATCTCCTTACCGAAAATGTGTAATTAATCTGCGTATTGCCATTCCTGCAGAGGTATTTCTGACACTAATACGTATGCAATATGCTTTTTGAAAATGACATTCTTTTTTATCGTGTATTTCTTCATGTTGAAATCACAAAGTGTCCAATTATTTTTACGCCCCGCCGTTGGCTGAGATGTTCTGCTCTCAAAGCTGGTAGACGGGAGGCGCTGGGTTCAAACCCCTGTCGCGCTCGTCGACCTAACCGTTCGGAGTTTTCCGTGGTATTCTTTGAACCTTGCTGTAAATACGGGTTAGGATACCTCAGAAAGATCCCCACGTCGGGCACCTCCCCCTAGGGACTATATCCCTCGTGTAGATAATCGGCCATCATAAATCAACCCAACTCAATTATTTTTATAAATACCGAAGACAATTTACTGCAACTACTTATGTGTTTCTATGCAATATGAATATCAATGCAAAAAGTGAACTTATAGTTACGGATAAATAACGCTAAAAATAAAGTTTGAAAACCTATTACGCAACGATTATAGATTAATTTGGAATTTTATGGTATTTATCTTATATATCATATTTTTATTTTATTCCCAAAATCCAAAAATTATGTTTATATTATAAGCGTAACAGTTTGATCAAAGAACGTATTTTGGAAACACTCACCAGCATATCAAAATTTTATCCAAATTGGATGAAAATAAGAAACAGGAGTTTATTATATAAATAATTTTAAAAACTACACAGTTAAGACCCTTCAGAATCCTAAAAGATCACTAAAACGATTAACTATTCAAGGTATTTACTATTTATATTACAATAAGCTATTTGATACGAAATGCAATTTCCATAGTTTCTTCTATTTTAATGACATATAAGAAGAAATTTTCTTCGAAATACATGAAAATTTTCAGAGAAGATCAAAGGATAATTACGTTTGTTTCAAGAATTCACTTTCAAAGTTAGGAATAATCTTAAGTGAAGCAAAATAACGTTGCACATTTATATTTGAATTTTAACATCAATAAAAAGCAAAATATCAGAACATTTAGATTTATTTAGAATATTAAATTCTGGACTAAAACTAAATGTGTTTTGATTACAAGTTTACCTCAATTAATGTCTTTCAAAAACATTTGTTGATATTTCTCTAAAATGGCACAATAACAATATTCTTTAAATTATTTAGGATATTAAAAACTATTTAAAGAGGCTTAATCTAGTCTCATACCATATAAAAGTTTAATTTTATTAGATATTATATTATGACTTCTTCAACTTTTACGTGGGTCGTCCAATAAAAATGTTTCTCTAGGTTGTAATATTTTTATTTAGAAAATATAAATGCAAGCCCCTAGATTGCAATATTTTTATTTAGAAAATATGAAAGTAAATCCCTAGGTTGTAACATTTTTATTTGGAAAATATAAATGTATACACGTGTACATAAGTACATTCAGTATTCAGAGACGGATTAACGACCTACTAGGCACCTAATCTTCATATATTATATATATTTTAGGGGGGAGGGAGGAGGGTGCCCTTTACTGTCAGTTATGCTTCCATTCATATATATAACATAATTCTTAGAATATTTTTATTTCTTTCGCATGTATAATATTCTTTAAGAATACATTTACATTAATTAAAAAATATATTTATTTATTTATATAAACTTCTATGTAGAGTGGTTCTCTCTCTACCCTCCCCCCACCCTACCGAAAAAAAGGTTTTGTTTATTTAATAAGAAATTTTACTACAAAAATTTTACAAATTTCATATTGAATGTTCACAAAAATTTTATTTTGATCTTGCACATTTATTGTGTTAGTTATGTTTTACCAAAAGTTTTTGTCTTTTTATTGACTAAACTACCAATAAAGTAAAATTGATCTAACAATGCCAACATTGACTAAACTGTCATAAATGTATCTGTTAAACAGAGTACATTCGATTCAATGTACATTTCTGCTAGAATGTTCAGTTTCCAATCAATTACTTTAGAGCATAGGATAAATTTTGGTGCTGCAAAAGATCTCTCTCTTGAACAATTAGTAATAATTAATAATATACGAGGGTCGATCCAGAAATAAGGTTCCCATCATATTTACAAATCGATAACATTGTTTATTCTCATAGAAATTTACATCGTTGGAAAGAAGAAAGTTTGCTCTATTTCTCTACATAATCGCCAACTTTTTCTACGCATTTTTATAGACGGTGCTCCAATTTCTGTATCCCAATGTCGTAGAACAACGTTGCCAACCCATTGAGGAAGCGTTTCACCTCTTCTTTGATGTCATCGTCGCTCCGGAAGCGTTGTCCACCCAAGTGTTCCTTTAACTTGGGGAACAAGGGATAACCACTAGGTGTGAGGTCTGGACTGTAAGGTGCGTGGGCCATGATAGTCCACCCAAATTGTGTCAAAAGGTCCTGGGTTTGATGGGAGACGTGAGGTCGGGCGTTGTTATGAAGCAAAGTTACACCGGCTGTCAGTCGTCAACTGACGATGAATATCCACGCGTAGAGTCTCTCAGATGTGCTAAAAGCGAATTACGGAACAAATCTCGCTCTTGGTGGGATCAACAATGGGAACCTCCATCTCGGACGGCAGCTGAGCCAAGAGTGAACGGCGCAGCGAAGCGCGGCCGGGGGAATCGCGAGTGCGGGAACAGCCGCGCACAGCGCTGTTGCCGTATTCCGCCTCGCACCTTTCCGTGCGACTGGAGCTCTTTGGGAACCTTATTTCTGGATCGACCCTCGTATTTTTTAAATATGTGTATGAGTTACGGGAAGCCTCATACAGTTTATTTTGTATTAAAGCATCCAAAATTTAACTTTATCTTTCCTTAAATAAGTTTCTTATAATAGGCTGTTTTTTTTTAATTCAAAAATGAATCATTGAAGACCAGAGTATTTTTTTGTAAGGGCTCTTGCCGAATGCTAGTGTCGGGCATTAAAATACAAAAGATGGGATAGAAATCCAAAGAAACTGCATTCAGATCTTTATGCCTTCAAGTGAATTTGTTTAATTGCATCAACAGCAGTGTCTAAAATTTGTATACAGCGTGTCCAAGAAACGTTAAAACACGCTCTAAATTTTTGCTCGTTGGACATAAGTAGACAATGTAAATTGCAAAAATGTTCAAAATAAAGTAAAAATTAAATTATATAAATGAAATAGCTCGGCCGTTAAATAAAAAAAAATACATTTTTAAATGGAAATAAGGCAATTGGTCTGTCTCTCAGACAAATTTCGTAAAATAAAAAACATTTTTTCTTTTGCTGAAACAAAAACTGCGTATCTATATATATTTTTTAAATGAATGAGCAATTCTTAATTAAAAATCGATCATTCTACAGAGGGACCATATATCAAAATATGTATGTAAGTCCGTCGCCAGAAAAAGTAAACACAGAAAGAGAAATTAACGCAAAGGAAAAGACGCAAGGGAAAGTTTTACGAATTCTGCGTAGACGCCCAGTACATTTATAAATGCTTATTTACTTTTCACATGGAAACATGCTATTTTTGTTCGAAAAAACTTCATGTTTTATGTTTGATCTTTAAAGCCACCACAATTCCGTACAGATATATTCTTAAAATTTCAACTAACAAGCCTTTACTTTTTTAACTTCCATGAAAAAAACTAGCCAGAATTTTCTTACGTGGGGAGGGGGAGGGAGAGGTTAACTTGTTGAAGCTAGGCCCGAAGATATAAAAGACTTGTTCATAAGAGGAGTGAGGCGGGTGAGAAAAAGCGTGTTAGTTCGAATAGTTAGTTACTATATTGGTCATGTGTATGTCCAACAAGACATAGATTCAAACTTTGTTAAGAGCAATATGTGGATTGAACAATGTTTTTTCACAGAAGATGGAACAATTAATGCCTACATTGATCATTGCATGGAATAATATGAACTCTTTATCTATCCATGAAATACATCATCATAAAAAGTTTTTGGTCTCCATGTGGTGCAGAATTTTGAATAGAAACTTCTTGATTAAGCCATTTTTATGGCACTTTTACAGTTTCAAATTATGTGCAATTTCTTTTAAATAGTACTGAAATTGGTTTTCTGGAAGCAATGTCAATGTCATTTGACAAGATAAAAACAGAAAGAAAAACTGTCATCTTCAACAAGCCTGTACATCAGACTATAAATGTGACATATTATTTCGAGGAACATCAGATTGGTTTTGAAGGAGCTACAGAATGTCCCCTCCCCCTCCGTACTCCTAGATCCATTGATTTGACCCTCTTGATTTTTATTTACTGGGTCGCTTTGAAATGTATATATAATACTCTCCTATTAAATTCAATTGACCTTAAATAAAATATAATTAATGTTTCCATGAATGTTAGTCGCGGAGAAATCCACGATATTTACAGGAGCATTATCTTGAAGATCTTAGAAGAAAAAAACTGTTAGCAATAAGCCAGCACATTAGACTACAAATGTGACAAATTGGCTCACCGAAATAGTCGAGAAACACTGGTGTTGATGGAAAACATTCTCAGAATGTTTTGCGAGTTGCTTTCTTTGAGTCGGGTTTCGAGTTTAAACTATATTTGTTTCATTAATATCGTAATAATTTATATAATAATAATTTCATCCCCTGTCTCTTTAGATGGATTTTAATGCAATATTTTTACACTTGTTAACATATTTTTGATTTACTTAACGTCATGTAAATTTTTATATGATTCCTATATTTATTAAGTAAAAAGTAATTTTAGTTTTACGAAAAAGTAAGTTTAAGTCACTGTTTTTTGTTTGTTATAATTCAATTAATTTTTAAGATAAGACATTCAGTTTTATGTAATGATCTTGCTGGCGAAAATAAAAAAAATTCTCTAAACCATCAATTGTATTGCAGAGGGGTAGTTTAGAAATTTAAAAAGTATAATTTTTTTCAAAATTAATGACAAGAATACATCTGCTTATTTTTTTTACCTTATTTTGAACCACTTTTGCAATTTAGATTGTCTACTTATCTACTACTATAGATAAAACATTAAAGCGTGATTCTATCTTTTTGGGATACTCTGTAAAATCTTCTCTATGTAAATTACTGGAATGTGGAGATTAGTTTTCTTTAGCATATCAATACTAACGTGTCATTTTACAGCTTTTTTTTTACGTTTACTTTGTTCATTGTTAGATGCAACACAAAATGTTGTCCTAAATTTTTTTTTTCGAAGGTAAGAAAAATACGTCTAAATTTGTACAGATATAGTCAGATTTGATCTTTGGATAAAATACTAATTAGGGTGAAAATTACTATTCTAAATTACTGGTGGAAGTTTGCACATGTTGCAAGCGTTCAGAGTACGGCCCTGGTTGTACTACTTGCAAGTTCGTTTTGTCATGTAACCTAATTATGTTACGGATTAATTTCTTTACAGATGATGTTATAAAACATTACCACGAGGTTTAAAATAAATAAAATATTTGATTTACATTAACTTGTGAAGTTAGGACATCGATTCGTCTTTCCACAGTGTTAGCTTGACAAAAAAAAAAAAAAAAAAAAAAAAAAAAAAAAAGAAAAAGAAAAGGAAAAAAAAAAAAAGAAAAAAATCGCACGGATAAATTGTACTATATTAATTTATGGTCTACTTGAAGAAGGCGATTTACACTGGACGTAAATAAATCTAAAATTTCTAGCAGTATTACTTATACTATAACTATAATCTTCTACTCAAAGCTGTGCCTGCAGTCAGGGCCGGCGCCAGGGGTGAGGCAGATGAGGCAGCCGCCTTAAGGCGCAATCTTAGAAAGGTGGAATTTAGATCGCAAATATTGAACATGTAATCCAATATATATGTCGAAACTTAAGAAAAGAGAGAGAGAGAGAGAAATCTATCTTTTTTTTTTTAATAAAAATACTGAGTGCATTGCATATAATTACAGTCAAAGATGTTGCATATAATTACAGTGAAAGAATTCCGGTTATAATGTTTTAGTCCACTTTAGCAAATTTTGTTCTCGGCGATTTTCGAATTATTAGTGATTTTTTTATATTCGTTAAAGGAATTAATTTTGTTTCAAACTTTTAGCCTAATATAATAAATTTTGTTCGCCACAATTTTTGAATTTTTAGCTGTATTTAATGCGAATTTCAATGCGATTCTTAGCGGTTTTTTTTCGTTCTGCTACAATTTTTTGACATTCGTAAAGAAAATTCTGTTTAAAACATTTATCCTAATTTAGTAAATTTTGTCCTACGCGATTTTTGAAGTTTTTGCGATTTTCAATACAATTTTTAGCATTTCATTGCGTCCCGCGGCGATTTCTTTACATTCATTAAAGCAATTCGGTTTCAGATATTTAGCCTAATATATTACATTTTGTCAATGCGATGTTTAGAGTGTTTTCACACCGATTATTTGACATTCAAAAAATAATTCCTTTTAAAATTTTTTAGCCAACTGTAGTAAATTTGCTCTTTCCGGTTCTAAAATTTTAGAACAATATAGTAAATCTTGTCCTGTTTTGAATAAAGTTTATTCGGAATTCGTACAACGATTTTTGAATTTTTCTATGCGATTTTTAGAGGTTTTTTTCCCGTTTTGCGACGATTTTTTGACTTTGTTAAAAAAAATTCGTTTCAATCCTTTAGACTAATATAGTAAATTTTGCCCCTCTCTATTTTTTAATTTTAGCGCTTTTTCGCATTCCGCGGCGATTTTTTGAACTTCATAAGAAGCATTTGGCTTTAAACTTTTAGAGTAATACAGTAAATTTTGTGCTTCGCAATTTTTGAATTTCTAATGCTTTTTTCGCGTTCCGTGGCCACTTTTTAGCATTCGTAAAAGGAATTCTGTTTCAAACTTTTAGCCTAATGTAAATTTTGACCGCTGTGATTTTTTTATTTTTAGTGATATTTGGTGTTTTTTCGCGTTCCGCGGTAATTTTTTGACACTCGTGAAATAATTCCTATTACAATGTTTTAATCCACTGTTAGTAAATTTTGTTCTCTGCGATGTTTTTAATTTTTAGCGATTTTATGCGTTTTGTGGCGATTTTTTGATATTCGTAAACGGAATTCTGTTTCAAACTTTTGCCTTATGTAGTAAATTTTTTTCTGTGCGATTTTTGAATTTTTAATGATTTGTAATGTGATTATTGGAGTTTTTTTGAGTTTTCGCATTTCGCGTTGAATTTTTTGACATTTGTAAAAAAAAAAAAAAAAACAGTTTCAAACTTTTAGCCTATTATAGTCAATTTTGTTATCCGCGATTTTTGAAGTTGTTGTGATTTTTAACGCGATTTTCCAAGCAGTTTTTAGTATTTTTTTGCGTTTCGCAGCGATTTTTTGATATTCATAAAAGGAATTCGGTGTCAATCATTTAACCCATTATATTACATTTTGTATTCAGCGATTTTCAGTGCGATTTTTAACGTTTTTTTTGCGCCGATTTTTGACTTTCGGGAAGGAATTACTGTTACAATGTATTAGCATACAGTAGAAAATTGTGTCCTCTGCAATTTTTGAAGTTTTAGCGAGTTTGTTTTTGCGTTTCGCTTCGTTTTTTCCTCATTAGTAAAAGTAATCGGGTTTGAATCTTTTTTCCCCATATAGTAAATTTTGTCCTCTTTTTAATAAAGTTTATTCGGAATTCGTTCAGCTATTTTTTAATTTTTTTGAGAAATTTTTGTTTAATTTTTAGAATTTTATAGCGTTTTGCAGCGATTTTTCGACATTCGTAAAATAATTTTTTTTTTTTTTAATCGCTTAGCCCAATGTAGTAAATTTTGTCCTGTGCTATTTTTGTATGCTAGTTTTAGCGTTTTTCCGAAATTTGCTGCGATTTTTCCACATTAGTAAAAAGAATCCGGCATTAATCTTCTAGCCCAATATAGTAATTTTTTTTCTCTTTTCAATAAAGTTTATTCGGAATTCGTGCAGCGATTTTTATATTTTTCGCGATTTTATATTACTATTTTTAGTTTATTATCGCTTCGTGCTATTTTTTTACGTGCCCGGGCAACACTGGTCCGGTCAGTTAGTTACATTTTTCTAGCTAATGAAATTACAATTATTTTTTAACATTAGGATGATATAATAAACGATTTTGACAAAGAAAATTCAAGTTGAATTAGTATCGAATTATTTATTTCACTATTGATAGTTGTGTTTTGTAAATATTACTGATGTAAAATTAAATTTTCATGTATACAATTTCAAATGATCATGTAATTTTCTATTCTGATCGTAATTTTTCTATTTAATTTCACGAGTATAATGCGTAGTTTGCGTTAGTATGTTTATTTATTTTTGGCTTGAGAATGTGATTGCTTTATAATATTGATTTCCGTATTATAATAAATAACTTCGCCAATGATAAATCAAGGAAAATTAGATCTTGAAGTTTTGTTTTATTTTTAATAATTATTTTCTTTTAAATACTAACTACTAAAAGGGGATTTTATTTTTGTGCATATGATTTCAAAAAGATATATAACTTGTTATTGATATCATTATTTTGCTATTTGAAATTCTATAAAAATTTTATACGTAATTTGATTGTTTTTAAATGTTTGACATATTTTGGCTTAATAATGTATATTTTAAACTTAGCTTCACCACCTGATGTAACTGTTTTTTTTTTTTTTTTTTTTTTCTAATATTCATAACGTCGATACAATAAATGCATTTTCCAAAGAAAAAGCAAGGCGAATGAGATTTTGAAGCGTCAGTTTAATTCTTGATATAATATGCATTCTTGTAAATATTACTACATTATGATAACAGTTTTATTCATTTAATTTCAAGTTAACTGTTGTTATTTTTGTAAAACAGATGCAAAATTTTTTAAGTAATTTGATTATTTTAAACTTCTTATGTGAAAATTAATTTTAATATTTGTTTTCGTTCAAATAAATCCCACTTAGCATATTAATTTACTTATTCTTAAAAAAGTTTGAAAAGTGTTGAAAAACAATCACGGCATAGGGGCGCAAAATAATGCTCGCCTCAGGCAGTAAAATGTCTAGCGTCGGGTCTGTCTCCAGTTATTTCCGATAACGTTAAGACGTAAAAGATCGGTCTCTACTACAGTGACTCTCTCCTTCATGCATATTTGGATGTTTCTAATTTGTGAGACAACCGATGGGCACAATAAGCAAAAGAAAAAAAAGCAAGCTCTAAAAGTCAGAGAATGAAACTGTTTGCAACGAAGTTCAATTTTTATGTTGTTAACACTTTCTAACCTTGTTGAAAAGTGTTTATGACTTCGGTTTGTCTGGCCGTATGGCCGTCTGCCGTCTGGCCGTGCTCTAACTCTCGTAAATATGCTCGGATTGCTCTACAATTTTTATATGTTATTGTCGTTATCTATAGCATGTTCCCTATTTCAACTGAAGTGTGTAGCACTTATAGCTTTTTTTACAGGGACACTCAAAGAGTTCCGTTACATTACGGTCTATGGGGAAAAATCATTTGCGGTTCAGTTTAATGATGTTACACAATTCAATTTCTAACACATCGTAATTGATATATATCACTAAGGTGCATTATAAGAAGCTTAATATGGAATAAGGTGTGGATAGCACTTATAGTTACTTTACAGGGACAGTCAAAAGAATTCCGTTACATTACGTCTATGGAGAAAAATCGTCTGCGGTTTATTTAAATAATGTTTCACTATTTTAAACGCATTGAATATTATATATATCCCTAAGGTGCATGACAAGAGGCTGACTACAGAATAGTGTGTGTATAGCAGTCATCGTTCATTTACAGGGACACACAAAAGAATTCTCTACTGTCTGTTAACAATAATTCCTGGAAGTGCGTTTTAAGTTGCTAAACGCGATTTTAAATTTAACTCACTTTTTGTTTATTACGTTGTATGTATAAATTCTGTAAATCATATACAGGGAAGCACAAAAGTTCGCAAACACATTTCCGTTTATTGACAGAAACTTCAGAAGGAAAAAAATTAAACTGTGCTACGTGTTTCTTAACTGAACTAAAATTTAGCATGCTATGTAGTATATATACAAATCTATAGATCATATACAGGGCTGAATAAAAGTATTCAGATATTTTTCCGAATATTATATATGTTAGAAATAAATGTTGGGAATTCCTGAAATTACGTTTTTAAATATGTTATGTGTTTTCCAAATTGTTTACTTCGATGTTATCTTTCAGCTTATTAAACGGTAATGATTTGTAAAATTATTTTGGAAGCGTTGGAAAGTGTTACATAATCTATGCTTGACGCATGATTTTTCGTTCTTGTTGTATATTTCTAATGAATTTATTTGTTACCTTAAGGGACTGTCTGCATTTAAAAAAAAAATGAAACTTAGAAGTGTTCAGTACAACCCCCAATTTTTTTTCTTCAGATTTATCAGGCTTCGTTTATCCTAAACATAAATTTTCCCTGCTCTATCTTGAAAAACATATAAACTATGAGCTAAAATGTGTTCGTGGACTGTCCAATATTGAGAAACCTATTAAGAAAGTTGAATCAAAATGCTGTTATAACTATTAAAATTAGGATATGACCATTATTCTTTTATAAAGAATAACGTTGCTTATAGGTAAAATCCCTAAATAAACCAATGTTTACTAATATTTACAAAGAAGTTACAAACAATGATCACTGTAAATTGTAATGAATTTGTAGTCTATACTACACGTTCACGATTTATGGCTATAAATATTAAATGTGAATATGCTCTACCTCCAAATATTTAGTTTAAAAAATGAAAAAGTAAACTTTAATTTGTGCAACTACTTTGTTATTTTCAACTACTTTGTAAGATGATGAGGACTTTATTTTTTTAATGTTTACATACCTTTTAAATACTCAATAGTTTGCTTTATTCTTCGAAGTCTTTGTGAGCGTGATGTAGTGTACTTTCTAACAACGTCCGGCGGTCTGGGTTCTGTCCTATCCCTCGACGTATGAAATGAACTTTTATTTTTTTTTTTAATTTTTACACGTTGTATGTTTAAAGAACAGTTAAAATCTGCTACACCTTGGAACATATTTATATTTTCCTAAAAAATATACTACGTTGCGGAAATACTAATGAAAATTGTTATTTCTGTAGTTTTAAAATAATATATCTGTTGACGAAAACCTAAAATAATTTATATGTAGAAAATTCATCGTGTCAAAATTATTATTATTATTAAATTTTTATACTTTTATAATTTAGGCACAGTTATGAAATAATGCATCTTAATTTTTTTATTTTACTGTATGGAATTTGTCATGAAAATTAAATTTCTAAAAACGTAATATTATATTAAAGCAGTAACCCCATAGGTATATTTTTCCCAGTTGTATATTTATTGAAAGGCCTCTATATGCATTTAATATGTAAAGTTAAAACGTAGCATCATTTTTCCTTGCAAGAATTAAAATTGCCAGATTGATTTTGTCTAGACATAAATTTGTTATTATTTTTGCCAGCAGAAGTATTTTTTTTTTAATTCATTCTCTATATGCATTTAATGTGTAAAGTTAAAACGCAGAATCATTTTTCCTTGCAAAAATTAAAATTGCCAGATTGATTTTTTCTGGACATAAATTTGTTATTATTTTTGCTAGCAGAAGTATTTTGTATAAACTGAAACAAAATATAAAAATGGTCATGAACATTTCCGAAACGTAATATTTTTTAAATGAAAACATCAAAACGTTCCAAGATGCAGCAATTTTTAACTGTGCGTAAAATATTTAACGTGTAACAAATGTAAATTAAATTGAACAAATATTAATCACGTCGCGATGTAGGACAGAAACCTCACCGAGTGATTGTGTTAGAGTTCGCGATACCTCAGCACCACAAACACCTTGATAATAAACGAAAGCTATTGAGTATTTAAAACGCGTGCCTACTCTAACAGCGAAATTCTTCCGTTGCTCTACAACGTAGTTGAAAATAATGCACAAGTTCAAGCATATTTGTTCACATTTAAAGCTAAATATTCGCAGGTTGAGAATAATCACGTTTAATATTTATAACAACAAACTATGAACGTTCAATCCGATTACAAAAGCGTTACAATTGACAGTCATCTTTATTTGCATTTTCTTTTCAACATGTTTGAAATGACAGGAAAAATATTTCAAATTTTATTCTAACATACTTTAAAGCAGAATTTTCTACACATTTCTTCAAAATCTGCCAACCAGTGATCAGAATGGTAAAGCACTTTCATTTGGGGGATTTTTCGCTCATATCGATTATGGTGACCAAAGAAGTATATGTTTCCATATATTATTAATAATTACAAAATTATTTAATAATTAATATTTCAAAACGTTTAATCTGAAATATACATGCGCATTAGTATGTTTAGCCGATTACAAACTAAACCAGAAAACTAAAAGTAATGAAATTTATAAGTTATTCTATCGACTACGCCTAAATATCAGACATTAATATTAATAATATTAAGTGACTCAATTTTTAATAATTTATATTTTAGTAACCACTGATTAAAACTAGATTCAATTCTGGATGTCCATGTTACTGTTACATTCTGAACTTCAGCATATAACAAAATTACGAATTGGCTATTAATAAACCCTTATCTATAAAACAAGAAAAAAAAGCCAAAATCTGTATACTTTCATCTATTAGAACTAAAGTTTTTGACCACATTTGGATCATTTTAAACAATTTCCAACATACAGTGTCTGTTCTGAAATTAGTAGGACTCATTTTTTTTTAAATTATTCATAAGAATAGTACAAACGTTTAGAATTTTTCAAAGTAACACCCTTCCGCATCTACACACTGCTGCCAACGAGTTTTCCAGTTTTCGTACGCCTCCAGGAACGCCTGGACCGAAATGCTCTTTAGCTCACTCGTCACGGCCTGTTGAACCGCCTCTACCGATCCGTGATGCTTCCCCTAGCGCGTCGATTTTATTCTCGGGAATAGAAAAAATTCTCGCGGGGCCAAGTTGGGGCTGTAGGGGGGATGAGGCAGCGTTGCCACATTGTGCTAGGCAAGATACTCCACTACACGAAACTCTGTGTGGCTCGGCGCGTTGTCATGGTGCAGCCGCCAATTGTTGCCGATGGCTGGGCGGACACAAACAAAGCGTTTTCGCAGTCTGGGAGGACTTCTACGTAAATTTATCACTTGCGACACATTTTCTTTGGTCTTACTGGTCGAAGGGCGTCCGGAGCGGTCGTCGTCTTCCACTCTTTCTCTACCTTCTCGGAACAGTTTGTGCCACTCAAAAACTCCCGATCTACCCATGGCAGCATCATTGTAGCCCTCCTTAATCATGTCGTGAGTCTTTTTGCCCGTTTTACCAAGTTTTACACAAAATTTGATCGCGTATCGCTGCTACAGAAAACGCTCCATGATTCTCCGTGACGAGGCGTTTCGACAGGGGTTCACAGTACAAGCGACCTTCTCTCTTCAACGGCCGAGAGCCGACTGCCGATTTTTCCCAGCATTCCCAATATCCCCCTCCACCGATCGTTCGCACGCAGACCGCCTCTCGTCTGCCCGTTCGCTCAGGAAAAAAAACAGTCCTACTACTTTCAGAACAGACCCTGTATTTCAAAAGTGTTTATGTATTCGGCTGTCTGCTATCTGCCCGCGCTCAAACTCCCGTAAATATACTAGAATTGTCATGTAATTTTTATGTATTTTTAAGGTTTACTATATAATGTACGGTATTGAAAATGAAGTGTGTAGTATTTCTAGTTCGTTTACAGGAACACACAAACGAATTCCGATACTTTGGTTATGTGGGGAAAAAATCGTTTGCGGTGCCTTTTACTGACGTTACGATATTACAAACATAATGAAACTGATATGCATCACTGAGGCGGGCTACAACATGCTTTCCCAGGTAAGTATCACATACGGTTCTTTTACAGGGACGCACAAAATAATTCCATTACATTATAATCTATTTGGGAAATCGTTTGCGGTGCTTTTTAATGATGCTAGGATATTTCAGACGCAATGAAGTTAAAACGGATCAATCAGATGCACTACAGCATCATTTCTATGGATTATGAAGTACGTAGCACTTATGATTCATTTACACAGACACGCAAAAGAATTTGTTTACAAAACTAGCTATGATCCATAATTGTTTGAAGTGGGTCTTCCGCTGTGGTATGCATTTTTAAACTTATATAATTTTCAGTGTATTACGCGTGGTGTGTATAAATTTTATAGATTATATACAGGGTTGCACGAAAAAATTCGCACACGTTACAGAATATGAAAAGCAATTTCTGAAAATGGATTTTTTAGCAGTTTTTTACTGAGTTATGCGTTTTTTAAACTGCTTATTTTTAAATCTCATTCGATTGTATGAAAAAAAAATGAGATTGCTTAAAAATATTCTGTTAGTGTTAAAAGTGTTGCATAATCTATTCCAGATGCATGTGATTTTTCGTTCTGGTTTATTCTAATTTAAACTTTGTTTCATACACACGTTCATCATATACGACATCACGGATAAAGCTAAAGTATCCCAGTTGGCCAGTTTCAGTAAACCTAGAAAGGTAAAAGGTCTACAGGAGAAAATAACTGCGAGAATAAACATTCTACAACCAGTTGACACAAAAATCCAAACATACACTAAGTAATTCTCTAAGTAATCCTTATATATTTCAAATTTATATAAAAATAACATATCTATATTATAAAGAACAAACGTGCCCGTGCGTAACGCTGACGTCATTTTGCGAATGGCAACACTTGACGATGAACTTTCTGTTTTGCGATTTTTGCTACTGCAATTTTTTAAATTTCTAAACATCGGACATTTTTAATTTTTACACCGTTACATAGGGGGAAAAATCTACTTTCAAATGCAATTTGTTTGAAAACTGTATCGCAATTTACTCATTTCTTGTAGCATTTAAATTAAATTTCAAGCATGATTTAAAAAAATATTTATCTCTATCGCTGGCAGACGATTACAACATACTAATGCGTTTGCACTTTAAACATTATAAGAAGTTTAGCATTTGTTTACGGCTAATATTGCATAACGAAATTAATACTTCATTAAACAATAAATAAAATAGTATAAATAAAACACAGATTTAACAGACAATATAATTGAAATAAGTGCTTAAAACCGCTGAAATTATCAGAATAAAAAAACTGCACTAGATAACGAAAATTTTAGCGATTTTTTCGGATATTAACTTCTGACACGAGGTCAATACGAAATTACCACTTTTAATAAATTTCCAACTTTAGTTTGAATATATAATTGACATGTTTCATACGAAAATGCTCTTTGGTGTTGTTAGGGGCAATGTTAAAAAAATATTAAATGTAAAAAAATCTATTGGAGTTTTCAATAAAATAATAAATGCTTTTCACATATATTCTCTAACCCGGAAAGCCCGGGTTGGATGCCCTAGTATTTATTAAAACGATTATGGTTTCAAGAAATTAAAAGATAAACTTTTTTCAAACGATATAAATTCATTAGATACTGTTACATGATGTTATAAAAATTCTAGAAGATATTTTTACTTTAAATAACTTAATTCTATTCGTGACATTTTTCAAAGACGTTTACTTCTAGTTTTTTTCCTGAATTTCTCAGTGAAATTTATTCAATACGATGCAATATTTCGTTTTCCATCCCATTAAACAGATCAGTCGCGTGCTTTTTTAAAATGTGGCTTGTTTCCATACATTTTTTTTTTGTGAAAAAAAAGTATTTTATTTTCTTTTTACACTTTTTTATACCTTTAAAGAAAAGAATTCTAATATGTTAAGAATCTAAAAGAATTTTATTGAAAATGTGCGATACAAAGTATCTGTCCATTAATCAAGTGTAAATTAACTTTGCCAACGAAAATATCGATTTTAGTTCGAATGTGAATTTTATGTGTATTTTATGCGAAGTTAATATGTATGAATTAAAGAAAGCTTAACGATTTGTATTTAAATAGGCACTATAAGAATCACAAATAAAATTTATATTACTTAATTGTTTTAAAGTAGGGATCTTCAACCTGTCAGACCTCTGTTAGACTAGGTCGACCCTTATTCTAAAACGAAATGTAAATTTAGTTATTGTTGTCTGATTAAATGGTATTTCATTGATGATAAAAATGTAATACATGCAGCCAGTGACGGGTAGGCAGGGGTTCCCAATCATTTTACTACCAGAATTTTAATATAGTAAATTTTACCTTATCTAATCGTAGAATGTCCTAGGATTAAACAAACAGAAATTTAGTTTCTTAAAATACTGGTAGTAAAATGATTGTAAACCCCCTGACAAGCCGCTACTGGACGCAGCTAGGCTTAAAAATTTAACTACGCAGTTTGTGATGACTTTTTCTTTATTACTCATGATTTCAGTCTAAATAATTACTTAAATATGCAGATTTAAAAAAAAAACCCGCAATTTTACTGAGTTCAATAAAAAGTCATTTGGCAAAATTTACAGAGCGTTACCAAATGGAATTTACCACAGCAGCTCAAGTTGCTCATTTACAGTTGTTCATTGGCACCACGAACCTAGTGGACAGCTTACAACTTTTATGCTTATTTTCTTACCACTAAAATTTAATAGTAAATTTTGACTTATATAATCGCCATAATCTGCGATTAAAAAAGGCAAACAAGTTATTAAATTTTAGTGGTATTAGTGGTAAAAATTTGCAGCAGTGCCTAGTGATATCCTCACCTTAAATATCATCAAACAGCCGCGTACTGAAACTGCATCAGCATACAACATATTCTTCTTAAAACCGTCATTCTATCGAATTCAGTCACAACATAGGAAACTTAGAGAGCTTGATAAGATATTACCGTTCATTAAAGCACGTAGAGTTATTTAAGAAGGAAAGACGCCCGCATTCAAGAAGTATGTTCGTTGAGTGCCTTTATAACTCAGAGTATGGACACCTTCTTCACAAGTTAAATCATATATTCTAATACGAGCAAATCTTGTGTGTGGTTATATATATATATATATGCAAATTTTACCTCAAAAACGGCTCTAACGATTTTGACGAAATTTTGTATCCTACCGTTTTGGGGCACCAGAAAACCATTGGGATAGGTCACGTGTTCGAGAAAATTCGATTAGTGGGTCATTTTGCGTCATTTTGGGTCATGGTCTAGCTAATTGTATCTAAAAAACGGTTCAAACGATTTTGACGAAATTTTGTATCCGACCATTTTCGGGCACGAGAAGAGTATTGGGCTGGGTCACATGTTCGAGAACTTTCGATTAGTGGGTCATTTTTGGGTCAAAGCGGGTCAAATTAATTTTATCTAAAAAACGGCTCTAACGATTTTGATTAAATTTTGTATCCTACGAGTTTCGGGCACGCGAAAATCATTCGGCTAGGTCACATGTTCGAGAAAATTCGATTAGTGGGTCATTTCTGGGTCATTGTGGGTCAACATCTAAAAAGCGGCTCAATTTACACTAAATTTTGCATCCAATGGTTTTCGAGCACGAGAAGACTATTAGGCTGGGTCACATGTTCGAGAACTTT
This sequence comes from Maratus michaelseni, assembly GCA_963931845.1. Taxonomy (NCBI): domain Eukaryota; kingdom Metazoa; phylum Arthropoda; class Arachnida; order Araneae; family Salticidae; genus Maratus; species Maratus michaelseni. The sequence continues at coordinate 151,983,109 of OZ007599.1, read as the reverse complement.
CGATTAGTGGGTCATTTTTGGGTCAAAACGGGTCAAATTAATTTTATCTAAAAAACGGCTCTAATGATTTTGATGAAATTTTTTATCCTACGAGTTTCAGGCACACGAAAATCATTGGGCTAGGTCACATGTTCGAGAAAATTCGATTAGTGGGTCATTTCTGGGTCATTGTGGGTCAAGATCTAAAAAGCGGCTCAATTTACACTAAATTTTGCATCCAATGGTTTTCGAGCACGAGAAGACTGTTGGGCTAGGTCACATGTTCTAGAAAATTCAATTAGTGGATCATTTTGGTCATGGGTCATTATGGGTCAAGCTATTTTATCTTAAAAACGGCTCAGAGGATTTGAAATAAATTTAACACCCCTACAGGTTTAGGGAACAAGAAGACTATTAGGCTATGTCACATGTTCGAGAAAGTTTGATTAGTGGGTCATTTTGGTCATGGTTCATTATGGGTCAAGCTATTTTATCTTAAAAACGGCTCAGAGTATTTACACTAAATTTTGCATCCTATGGTTTTCGGGCACGAGAAAACTGTTGGCCTAAGTCACATGTTCGAGAAAATTCAATTAGTGGGTCATTTTGGTCATGGGTCATGATATTTGAACTCAAATTTAATTTTGACCGAGCATAGCTCGGTCTTCCCTGCTCGTATATCTTATCAAATGAAACTTAGTGACATAAAACTAATGCAAGTTTAACAAATGTCGCTATTGTCAGGATTAAACATGTTAATTAAATTGATATAGAGAATTGAAATTTAAAAAAAAATACAATAATCCAGCAAAATAGCACTTTCTAATAAATAAATATTAAAATTTTACATATTTATGTTCTTTGCTGAAGCGACAGTTGAGGCTGAGATTGGCATGTCACAGAGATTTTCATGGCTGTAATGTCGGTCAGTCTTGTGAATGCATAAGCCGAACAACTTGGAATTTTGATAATACTAGCTGACCCGCCCGGCGTTGCCTGGGCAGGCTGTCATTGAAAAATATAACAGTGGAGTGGACTTCATAAAAAAAGACTGAATAATATTTGTTTATACTATAAACTTGTAAAAAAATTAAATAAGAGCTAAAATTTCAAAAGTATAACAGTTACGTTTAAAAAATGAAACGGTCAGGGAAAATTATTACACTTACTTTTAAAGAATGAAAAGGTCACGGACGTTCTTACGGTTGAACCTAAATGGCATATCGGTATAAGATCGAGTCCCACAGTTATGCTCCGGAACGTTTAAATCAGTAATTTTGATTCCAGAAGCAACGCGTTCGTGCATGCGACGGTTATTAAGCCTATTTTGGCGATCGCTTATGCTCTGTGTTTGACGGCGTTCTCTTTCCAATCTATTTCGATGTTCTCTTCTTAATTCGGCTTCTTCGTCACTTTCAAGCATTCGCCGAGATCTTTAACGGGCATTTCTAATGATATTTTGAAGCTCCATAATTGCAGCGAAAGTGATTTCAGCAAAATTGCGAAACGTAAATAAACTCGATTTACCTCGGCCTAAATCCTTCCAAAGGATTTTTACACAATGACCAATGAGATGCGTTTCATTCGGGCGTTGCTATTAAACAATTAACAAATAATCGCGATTTCTGGGCCACATGCGATAGCGTAATATATATATATATAGGTAGTTTTCAGATTGTTTAAGTTATATTTGAAATTCGCCCGTTCGAAAATGCATATATATATCATCTTATTCGCATAGCCAGTAGTGGCTCGTCAGGGGGTTTACAATCAATTTACTACTAGTATTTTAATAAATTATTAACACTGTTTAATCGTGGAACATTCCCCGATTAGATAAGGTCAAATTTATTGTACGAAATTCTATTAGTAAAGTGATTGTGAACACCCCCCCCCCTGACAAGCCTCTACTGCTCATAGTACATCATATTTCTATGATTTTGCACGTCTAAGTTGGTTTTCATTTATATGACTTAATCATGATTTCGTTATGAAACTACTCTTTCTTTTTTTTCTTATTTATATTAGCTTCAAATTTATGTATTTATTATTTATAGTTATATTATTATTTACATTCTTTATTTTCCCGTTTTAACTAATTTTTATATAACATGTTACCGAAACCATGATGGCCAAGTGTAATCCTCCAAATTTTATTCCTTTGATATATCGGGAAAAGGTTTCAACATTAAAAATATTCCGCCATTCTCGGCAGGGGTTTGAAATGGATTTTAAATAAAGGAAGAGGGAAATTTTATCCCGCTATTATGAACAAATTGAGTTGAGTGCATATATTTTACATATTAGCAAGAAAAAATATGTACGCATTATTACTAAAATTACATTTTGCATACTTTAGTTAAAAATGATTATACGGAAAGATATACCCATTCGGAATAATTTGGGAATAAATTGAAATTTTATTTTATAAAACGTAATATTATTTTCTTTTATAAATATTTAATTTATTCCATATGTTTTTACCATGTTTCTCATTGTTTCAGTGTGGAAAAGTTTTAGATGATCAACGTTTCTCTTTGTAAAGAAAAAGTTGAAATGGCATCTCTTTACTAGTCTGTGAGCAGAAGCACCAACTTCGAAAGCACATTGCTACAAAACCATCTAATCTACAGCTTTCTAATTCAAGTACGTTTACATCACATTTGTTTATAATAATATTACTCAAAAGTTTAAGTTTAATGTTAAATATTTGTCGAAACATTAAGTGGAGGCTTACTGTTGAGACCCGAAAACTTTTTGGTGTCTGTTTGTCTGTGTGCCTGTATGTATGTCTCACGATAACTGCCGCAGAAAGCATCCGTTTAATTTGTAATTAGGTAAGTTTGTTAGTGAGGCACCTGAATTAACTGTATATAGTTTTTGGTTAAATTTGGTTCATTCGTCCGACAAATATAGAACATTTTATTTTACGTCATAATGTTTTCCTATGGGAGATATCAGACTTTTTCAAATTTTACCATTCAATAAAAAGGAAAATGGTGCATTTAGATAATTGATTTAAATGTTAAATTATGAATGCTAAAATTCCCCAATGGGGTATTTTACATTACTCCAATTATTTTGACATTTTATCAATACATTTGTAACACATTCTAATTTATATATATTACATTTTTAATGGAATTTTTTGCATCTGTTCGAAAAATGTAAGAGTTTTAATTTTCAATTTTATGTTTCAATTATTTTACATTTTTGTTATTTTAAATAATTATTTTTTGTATTTTACTTTAACAGTTGCCTTAGCGACTCTATTTCATAAGGTGTCAGAAAAAGAAAAATTATTAAAATAATTCATTCACTGCAACTTTTACAATTACGAAAGGTTTAGAAAAACAAATTAAATAAAATATATAATAGATACTCCCTAAAGAATTCTACATTTTTATTCTAAAGAATTTGAACAATAAGTACTTGAAGTACATGAAATCGTGTTTAATGTAATAGTTCTTAAAAGTTAGATTTTCTGAATATGTGGGAAATCTTAGATGCTTAGATGCATATAATCTAACATTATTAAACTGAGGATTTCAGTAAGATTTAGAAGAAAAAAAATATATATATAAAATAGATACCCTTAAAGAGATCCCACTGAAAAGGTCTACATTTTTATTCTAAAGAATTTGAGTAATAAGCTGTTGAACTGTATGAAATCATGGAACAGATGTGTTACACTCACGCACCGATGTTTCGCGACTTTTAGATTGGCGAGATTTCGAAGCGCGCGCTAAGCTAATAACTTAATACAATAGCCAGGTTACCATTAAAGGAAAAATTCTCCAAAATTTGGCGACTTTTTTCCTTTTTATAAGCTTTTTAAAAAAACTGTGCGTGAGTGTAAGACATCATAGCCGAAATCATGTTTAATATAACAGTTGTTAAAAGTTAGATTTTCTGAATCTGTGAGAAATCTTATATGCTTAGAAATATACATATAATCTAACATTATTAAACTGAGTACACTGCTCAAAACAATTAAAGGATATTGCAGTTTTAGGTGGATTTTGTATCTGGGAAACTTTTTAGCTGATTGATACATGGTCGACAGACATAGTAGGTTATATGAGAATAAATTACACATGTTTGGCAGAAAAAAATGCATTTTATTACGCATTTGTGCACAAAAGGAAAAAAACACAATTTGTGCATATGAGAAAAAAAGAATAAGAAAAGGTGTTTTCTTCAAAGAAAATCATTTTCAGTAGGGGGTATGGTTTCCACGGGCGGCCAGCAACGTTGAACACCTTTGAGGCATGGACTCAATGAGGCTATTAATGACGAGTTGGGGTATTCTGCCCCACTCTTCCAGAAGAGCTCTTTCCAGTTCTTGGAGAGTTTGTGGGGGTTGTTGGCGGCCAGAAACTCGTCTTCCTAGAGCGTCCCAAACGTGCTCGATTGGATTCATGTCTGGAGAACACGCTGGCCATTCCATTCGAACGATTCCTTCCTCGAAAAGGAAATCCTCCACCAGGTTTGCACGATGTGGCCTGCAGTTATCGTCCATTAAAATGAAGTTATCTCCGATTGCTGCAGCGTAAGGGACTACAATAGGTCTGAGGATCTCATCCCTATATCGGCGACCAGTCAGAGCTCCATCTCGAATGATGTAGAGGTCAGTGCGCTCGTCAATGGAGATGCCACCATACACCAACACTCCTCCACCGCCAAATCTGACACTTTCGTGCACGAACGCAGGATTATTCCTACTGCCACGGTCCCTCCAGATGAAAATACGCCTATTATCCGGATGCACAGAAAAACGGGACTCGTCAGAAAACAGAATATTGCTCCATTCATTTCTCCTCCAGTTGACATGCTCGGTTGCCCACTCCCTGCGGTCGCGACGATGCCTTGATGTTAATCTAACACATACCATCGGTCGGCGAGCATACAGACCTACAGCATGGAGCCGATTTCGGACAGTCTGAGTTGAAATCGTGGTGCCTGTAGCCGAGCGAAGGTGTTGTTGGAGAAGAGTAGCGTTCATGTTTCGGTTGTCTCCGAGCTGTTAACGCTAAATACCGATCTTCATTGGGCGTTGTTGCCCGTCTACGACCTTGCCCTGGTCTTCGGCCTGCACATCCATTCTCCAAAAAACGGTTCCAGATCCTGGAAATGACACTTTGTGACACTCCAATGGCTTGCGCTACTTCGGCTTGAGTTTGGCCCCCTTCTAACTTACCAACAATTCTCCAAGCTTCTGAATCTGTCAAATGACTTCGCTGAGACATCGTACTCATCGAAACAAAGCAATCACTGAATGCCGATCATCCTTGTCTTCATTCTCTTTTATCCAGTTGAATGTCAAATTTCATTCGCTGCCGCTGAAGCGACGTTTTTGACGTCGAACTCAAAATTTGCATACTCCACAGTTTGAAAACCAGAAAAATTTGCATTTGTGATTCTCTTCTTCTATTTTCGGCAAAAAAAATTTCGTTTATATCTTTATTTTATATAAAACTTCAAATATCCTTTAATTGTTTTGAGCAGTGTATTTCAGTATGTTAGATGCTGTGTGAAGTGAAGTGAAAATTAAAATGGACGCTGAGGCCCCTGATCTGAAGATTTACTAGTGTATATAATTATAATTCTTTATAACTATGTAATTTAGGTTTCTGTCTAATTCTAGAACATAACCCATACACTAATCTAGTTGTTCTTTTTCAGACACGCCTTGCGCGTTATGTCAGGCGTGTCTGTATGTATGTTATTGTCGGTATATGTCTCTATGTATGCCGTTACGTAAGATGTTTCTGTTTTACTTTACTAGTTGCCTAGCAACTCTATTTCGTAATATGTCAGAGAAAGAAAAAATATTAAAATAATTCATTCACTGCAACTTTTACGATTACGTAAGGTTTAGAAAAACAAATTAAATAATAAATGAAATAGATACGCCCTGAAGAGTTCTACATTTTTTATTCTAAAGAATTTGAACAATAAGTAGTTGAACTGCATGAAAATGTGTTTAATGTAACAGTTCTGAAAAGTTAGATTTTCTGAATATTTGGGAAAACTTATATGCTTATAAATATACATATAGTCTAACATTATTAAACTGTGGATTTCAGTATGTTAGATGTTGTGTGAAGTTAAATTAAAATTAAAATTGACGTTGAGGCCTCTGATCTGAAAATTTACTAGTGTATATAATTATAATTGTTTAAATGTTTGATAATTTGGCTTTGTATCTTATCCTAGAACATCACCTATAAACTAAACTAGTTGTTCTTTTTCAGACACGCCTTTCACGTTATGCACGTAAAACAGCCATGTAATATGATGAGAATGATCTCAATAAGGCTTTAGAAGATGTCAAGAAAGGTTCCTCAGTATAAGCTATGGCAATGAAAGTATGATCCTTATCCGAGATTTAGCCGTAATAAATTTTCATTAATAAACCTCTGAACTGTCCTCATTATTTCCTAACATACATAAATTTAACTATACAGGAGTAAATTTAAATTTTAATACTTTGGAAATTTTTCAATAGAAAATTTCGCACGCCTTGCATTCATAATATTCAAATTTTAATTGCTTATTAGGCGTAAAGCCAACATAGTGAAAAAGTACCCAAGCCGGGAGTCGAACCCAGGTCAACAGTATAGCGCATTGACGTTCTACCAACTGAACCACTTGGGAACGATACTCAGCCTGGATTTTTCTCACTATAACATGTTGGCAAGGCTACAAACGCAGCACAAGACGGAATATTTTCCGTGAGCCACCAACCCTGGGCAAACACGAAATCAAAGAAAATCCAGCATCGATAATTAAATAAGAATTTGATTATTATGAATGCAAGGGGTGCGAAATTTTCTATGGAAAAATTTCCAAACTATTAAAATTTGAATTTATTCAATTATCGATGCTGGATTTTCTTTGATTTCGTGTTCGCCCCAGGGTTGGTGGCTCACGGAAAATATTCCATCTTGTGCTGCGTTTGTAGCCTTGCCAATATGTTATAGTGAGAAAGTTCCAGGCTGAGTATCGTTCCCAAGTGGTTCAGTTGGTAGAACGTCAATGCGCTATACTGTTGACCCGTGTTCGAGTTCCGACTTGGGTACTTTTTCACTATGTTGGCTTTACGCCTATTAAGCAATTAAAATTTGATTATTATACAGGAGTATTAAGGCATAATTAGAATATAAAATACATATTTCCTTATTATTACACATATTATACCTAAATTCCTCAACCCACAGTGTAATTTGTGTATAGTTAAATTTGTACTTATTTTGAGTTAATAAAAGGGAAAATAAATACACCACCTACATAGTTTTATTCGAGAAACAGACATCTTTAAATAAACCGGAAAAATAGAAATCTTCTCAATTGTAGTATCTGTAAGATTTTAAAACTGTCTGTATAAGGTTTTAATTTTTGTAAAATTTTTAATCTTGTAAGATTTTACGAACATGCGATTTTATACACAAATTACCCCGAACGAGATATTGTAATTATTTTTGACACTTTCCAACGTAGTTGAAAAGTATTTATGAATTCAGTTTGTCTGTCTGCCTTCTTTCCGTGCTCTAACTCTCGTAAATATACTTGGATCACCATGCAACTCATATATGTTATTGAAATTTACTATGGAATTTTCTGTATTGAAAATGAAGTGCTTAGTAATTATAGTCTGTTTACAGAAACACTAAAAAGAATTCCGTTACATTAAGGTCTATGGGAAAAATCGTTTGTGATGTTTTTAATGATGTTACACTATTTCAAACATATTGAAATTGATATACATCACTGACGTGCACTCCTAGATTCTTACAGAATAATATGGTGTGCATTATCGTTTATCACATTTATCGTTTATTTACAGAGACACACAAAATAATTCGGTTACAGTATTGTCTATGAGCGATAATTGCAGGAAGTGCGTTTCAAGTTTTGGTATGCATTTTAAAATTTATCTAACTTTTTGAATATTAGTTGGTGTGTATAAATTCTATATATCATATACAGAGCTGCACAAAATATATCGAGCATACATTTCCGTTAATTGACGGGAATTGCTGAAGGGAATATTGTACTGTATTATGCGTTTCCTAACTGAATTAAATTTTTGCTTGCAATGTAGTATAAATGTAAATCTATAGATCACATACAGGTCTTCACAAAAGAATTCGAATACTTTTTCGGTTATAAATGATAATCTCTCGATTTGGGTTTACAAATGTGTTATGCATTTTCTACATTGTTTACTAATATATCATCTTTTACCTTACTAAACGTGAAGTTTTGCTACAATATTGTGAATGTGTTGGAAAGTGTTTCATAATATATGCTTGACGCATAATTTTTTTCTTGTTTAATTTTATACGCATTATCGCGTAGTTTGCCGATTTCATCGCACTTTTAGACATATTATATACTAAGTACTTAAGGGCATTTTGGTATACATAATAACATTAGAGTAAAATATATTTTCCAATATTAAAATTAATTATTTACAATTAAAGAGAGCAAAATCATAAGTGAATTTAACGTTTTGGGATAGATTAAATAATATTGGATTGATCAGTTCCTTCCGTTTGGGAAAACCAATTCGTACCGGAAAATTCTGCCCGTCAATTATTAGACATTGGATATTGGAATTAATATCTAATAATTAAATTATAGAATTATATTCAGTGGTTGGAGTATCATAGTTGAGATTTATTCCAACCGAATGAAAATTGCCGGGACCAGGACTCGAACCTGGGTACTTTGGCTTGCCGTGCCAACACTGTCCCTATTGAGCTATCCCAACGATATCCGGGCTGGCATATTTCACTCTTATTACTTACCCATCATACGTAGTATAGGGTAAGTCTTGTAATCGTTTTGAAAAATGAAAAAAAAAATTGACGGATTTACAAGTTTCAAATCATAGATATTCCAAAAACCTTTTTTTAGAAAAAAAAAAATTGCCGTCCGTCTGTCTGTCTGTGCGTCTGTAAACTCTCTATCTCCCGAACAAATCGAGATAGAGATTTGAAATTTGGTATGTACTTAGTATGTAATAATGGGAAGAAGCTTATTGAATTTCCGTAACCTCGATTATCCGGAACTATTTATTTCGGACTCTCGAAATATTCGTTCTGATAAAAGGTATATAAAAATTTTCAAAATTGTTTATTTTAAGGTGTGAATATAAAAGACAATAAAAAAATATACATTTTGCATAAAGAATGAAGTCGATTGGATAATGAGTTGCCGAGATATTTGTAATCCTATTTTCCACACTCTTCGATTTTTTCTGACCCTGTATTTCATTCAAATTTCAACTCAAAGATATATTTTAATTGGAAATGAGACTCTTAATCTGACGCAGTAAACCATTAGTTAATATGATTATCAATTTTGGAGTAATAGAGCATTTAAAGTTTATGACGTCATCAAGCCATGATTTTATTCGAATTGCAATGCATTTTATAAATAGTTTACACATGTTTTATTTTCATATTTTATATTATATGCATATCCATGATGGTTAAGTATTACGGTGGCTGGCAACGACTAGTTTGTTACATCTTATTTGTTGTTTCACTCGTATTTAACGGCGATACTCCAACCATTGAATACAATTTACCTAGTTGAAAATACTTTCATCTGTTCATTATGATAAATGATAGAATTTTCCTGTACGAACCAACTTTCCGAACAACCCAATATATTAGAATATTTATTTGCATTATTTTACTATATATATCGTTTTTTTTTTTAAATCCTTATTTGCGAAAATTCCAAAAATCTATTACTAAGCATTAATGTTAATTTCTTGAAATGATCAAATATAACGAATGTTATTCTAAAAAATGAGATTGAAACTTAAATATTTCATCAAATCTTCATAGATTTCTAAATACATTTTTACGCAATAAATTTAAGATTAAATTTTCAATTTCAGTTGAAAGGCTAGTGAGTGTTTTATAAATTGTGTCTGGAAGAAAGAAATAGATTTGAGCAGACAATAACAAGCCAAAACTGGATAAAATAGTTCAATCACCGTGTAATGCTGTGTGTCAGATCTCAAATATACTGCTTTATCTTTTGCGTTTATTCAAAATAAATAATGATATATATTCTTTTCTGAACATCAATAAAATTCACTCAAGCGAATTTGTGTTTTAAATCGTTGTTGAGTTTTTTGGACGCATGCCACAATTTTGGACCTATGAGTTACATTATATACTTATTTAATTTCTAGTGTAACTATTATTCTTTATCGAAATAATAGTGTATTAATTACAATGTATAATGTGAAGTTCTGTCAGTATGAATACGAAAACGGGTCATAAACAAGGGAGTTGTATTGTAGTGATTTTTTATTTATTTCTTAAAATCTAAATGTATTCGAATAGTTAATTTAATTAAACTTTTTTTTCATAACAATAATTTTAGTTAATAATATTGATCCGTAAAAAAAAACTTTTGAATACTGAAATTAAATTTATTATTTTAAAATTTAGATATTACTTAAAATAATCTAAAATCATACCCCCCACTTCTAGTAGTGCACCAAAAAATGCTGCACTGCCGGCCAAAATTGTGGAAAACTATCGGGATAAAATTCTGTTTCTAAAGTTTGATGGATTACAGCAAGACTCTATTTTAGAATACTACCATAAAGAATACAAAAATAGAAAGATAATTTTAAAAAAAAATGTAATGCAATAATTTTCTAAAAGATTTTTGTATTATAGTAGTGGGTTTTTAGAAAAATAAATTAAATATAGCTATATAAAAATCTGCACATAATCAGATGATTACTCAGTTATGTAACTTTTAGCATTAACTAATAGCATTACACCGCCTTTCCAACAAAATTTGCTTTGCAGCTCTCATTACTGTGATACCAACATTCTGTTACTATATAAAGAATACAACAATAGAAAGGTAATTTAAATAAGAATATAGTGCAATAATTTTCTAAAGGATTTTTGTATTATAGTAGCGGGTGTTTAGAAAATAAAATAAATATATGGATAGAAATAACTATATAAAAATTTGCACATATAATCAGTTGATTACTCAGTTAGGTAAATTTTAGAATTAATTAATAGCCTTACACCGCCTTTCCAACCAAATATTTCAGCTTTGCAGCTCTTATTAATGTGATACCAACATTCTGCTACTGCCATAAAGAATACAACAATAGAAAGATAATTTAAACAAGAATATAATGCAATTATTTTCTAAAGGGTTTTTTATTATAGTAGTGGGTGTTTAAAAAAATGTAATATATGGATAAAAATAGCTATATAAAAATTTGCACATAATCAGTTGATTACTCAGTTAGGTAACTTTCAGCATTAACTAACAGCATTTCCAACCAAATTTTTCAGCTTTGCATCTCTTATATTGACCAACATTCTGCTATTGCCTCTGTTAATTGGGTTTTACTGCTGTCTTGTTTCAAACAAACAAGTTTCTTTAGGCTTCAGAGATTTTGAATTGGATTGTAATGTGGGCCATCCCTAGATCTTTCCTGTAGTGAAATGCGATTACCTTGAAACCACTTTTTGCTTACATTAGCATCATAACAAGAGGCTCTTTTCTGTTAAAAAAAATAAATTCTATTTTTTCTAGCAAAAGATCATACACGGAAAGTTTCAGTTTGTATCCAACTATCTGATTTGTCTTTTATTAATCATACAAATTTCGTCTACATCTTTTGATTTCTAAGATATCATGTAATGCCAGATCATAATGTAGTAAGTGGGTGTTTCACAGTATGTGCAATGCAATCAAAAGGAAAATATTCTCCAATTCTTCTCCTTAATTATTTTATGCCATCACTTCCAAACAAAGATATTTTTGTGTCATCACTTCAAATAACACAATCCCACCATTCCACAGTCCGGATAATATCAATTTTTACACAGTTTAATCTTCGCAACCTGCATCTGAGAGAAAAAACTGGCCTTTTTATAGAGGACCTCTTGCATTTTTATCAAATTCTTTTAATTTGAGCCGATCACGACATTTCAAATTGTATGCACCGAAATGATTTTTTCCTGTTACCTAAAAGTAGTTCCTATATTCTTCCAAGATGATATACTGTCGTGAACCATTTTTGGCTTTTACCAGTTTGCTTTTACATTGACTGGGTCGTCTTAACTTTAAAATTTTAGAAATTGCGCCATTAGTTAAATTTCCACCAATTTTTCTTCTAATCAATTTATAATTGTAGTCTTCTTCACTGAACTGACCAAATAACTATTTGCGACATTTCTATAATTTTGTTATTTTTTACAAATTCACTAATTGAAAGGACTTGAAAAAAAAACACAAGCACTCCGGGAGTGCCGACAGAAGTGAAAACATGAATTATATATATATATATATATATTATATATCTATACTAATAAAAGAAAGTTTCGCTCTGTGTGTCTGTGTGTGTGTGTGTGTCTGTTGGCGATGGCTAGGAAAATTTAGCGCACTTAGAAGTCTGTAAATTTAGATTTAGGTAGTCCAAACCCTCTCTTGGTGCACCTGACCCTCAGAATTTTAATATTTTCATTACTTTCTGAAATATTAATTAAAATGCACAAAGAACTGTCATTAAAAATACGCTTTTATTCTCTTGGGTTGGTTGGTTCACTGGTTGGTTGCATCGATTCTTCACAGAAGTAATTAAATAAACCAGAGTAGCGATGCATAAATAAGAATTTCTAACTAAATAGTGTCAATATGGATTGAAGTTATCAGCGTAGATGAGCCATGCGAATGTCGCGCCACCTGTACATGACAAATTACACATACGTCCCACTGATTGAAATATTTTCCAGGCACATTTTTCTTCATGACAATTAGTCAGGGTTAAGTTTTTTATTTTTTTATTTTTTTTTATTTTTTTTTTTACATGACATTTATTATTATGATGGAGATTAATAACACAGAAAACTTTATTTAACAGATTCTTTTTTATATTTGTGGGAATGAAGAGGGGCAAGGGTCTAATTACATTTAAGCTTCAAGGTGTATTTCTAGAAAGCAGTTACCAGAATTTCCGAATAATAGTGTAAACCAAATTTCAAATTAAGTTCCTAGCTTAACCAAATGAATCAATCATTAAAGATGTATTGTGATCCTCCTAATTAGTTATTTGCTGAAGGCCACTTGAACAACCCCCTCCCCCTCCCAGCCCGTCCTTCAAGGTTTTTTCTCTAACTCTGCTCCGTTTCCATATCTCAGCAACTATCTTTCCGATTTCAACGCAAGTGATTTCAAACATTATAATTAATTTAATAGTCACCCTTTATAACATTAAACTAAATTTATGAGTAGCGGTTACCACTATTTACGAATAACAGTTTAAGCCAAATTTGTAATTAAATTCAAAGCTTAAGGAAAAGAACGAATTTTGAAAGATGCATAGTGGTCCTCCTAATTAGTCATTTGCTGAAGGGCCCTTGAACATCCCCCCCTCCCCGGGACCTCCTTCAAGATTTTTTCTCTAACTATGCTCCGTTTCCATATCTCAGCAAGTATTTTTCCGATTTCAACGCAAGTGGTTCCAAACATTATAATTAACTTAATAGTCACTCTTTATAACATTAAACTAAATTTATGAGTAGCGGTTACCACTATTTACGAATAATTGTGTAAGCCAAATTTGTAATTAAGTTCAAAGCTTAAGCAAACGAACGAATTTTGAAAGATGCATAGTGGTCCTCCTAATTAGTCATTTGCTGAAGGGCACTTGAACACCCCCCCCCCTCCCCCCCCTACGGTCCCTCTTGCAAGGATTTTTCTCTACCTTTGCTCCGTTTCCATATCTCAGCAACTATCTTTCCGATTTCAACGCAAGTGATTCCAAACATTATAATTGACTTAATAGTCACTCTTTATAACGTTAAACTAAATTTATGAGTACACTCTCAAAAATACTTCCTTCAAAACACGGAAATATCACTGGCAGTACTGCTCCCGCGTTATTTCCGTTTATTTTTTCTCTATTATAGGAGTGAAAGTTTCCGTTATTTGAAGAATTTCCGTTTATTTTTTTCTCTGTTACATGAGGGAAATTTTCCGTTATTTGAAGAATGTCGGTTTTAAAAAACTGTCTTCCTCTTTGTGCTGCCATCTATTGACGGTTGCGGAAGTATTCATTATTTAATACATTTTATGAATATTTCCTGTCTCACCTGAGGATTGAACTAGGAACTTGCCGGTCGGGAGTCAAGCATGTTACCGATACGGCCAGCTGGCACTTGCTTGAAGAAGAGCTTGGAATGATGATAGGGTTTTCTTCAAATGGCGGCTTTGGTCTTTAAAAATTTGGGGTTTAGAAAGCTGGCAAATTGGAAATTAATTGCGGGGAGATTTTGTCGTTATGAGGAGACGGTTGGAGTTTTAATTTATTATTAATAGAGGATAAAAAATATGAATTATATATATTCTTAATTCTATTGTTAGACGTAAAATATGGATATTATATTTTTAATTAAATTCGAGAAGAAATGGTTGCTTTTTTAATAAAATCGATTTCTTTTTCAAGTATTATACAGTTTTTTTTAAAGGTGTTCGGTTCGATGAAATGTGTTCAATGTTTTGACTATATTTTAATTTCGAATGTTTTTTTTATAAATTTTAAAAAATAAATTGCGAATAATTTTAAATAAGTTAGAAAATTATTTGTTACTTTTTTAAATTCGAAATTATCATTTTTGTTTGTTTCTTTTTTTTAGTAAAACCGATTTATTTTTCAACTATTATATATATATATTAATCTGTTTGTTTAGAATATATATTAAATGCAAATTTTTTTTTACAACTTTTTAAAAAATAAATTGCAAATAATTTGAAATGAATGAGGAAATTAATTATTACTTTTTTAAATTCGAAAGAACAATTTTTTTTTCTTCAATAAATTCGAAATAATAATTACTGAATTTTTAGTTTTTCATTTTTAAAATAAATTCAAACTTTAGTATTAATAGAGCCAATACGCATGCGCGCAGGGAATAAACGGACATTTTCTCTCTTCTTCAGCCTTTCGAGAAGAATTCACGGAAAAAGCATGTTTCTAGGAGTACGGAAATTATTTGTTGAAAAATGAGGAATTATTTAATGTATAAAGACGGATTTTTCTGACAGTGTAGCGGTTACCACTATTTCCGAATAATTGGGTAAGCCAAATTTGTAATTAAGTTCCTAGCTTAAGCAAACGAACGAATTTCGAAAGATGCATAGTGCTCCTCTTAATTAGTCATTTGCTGAAGGGTTCTTGAACAACCCTCCCCCCCCCGGCCCCTCCTGCAAGGTTTTTCTCTAACTATGCCCCGTTTCTATATATCAGCAACTATCTTTCCGATTTCAACGCAAGTGCTTCCAAACATTATATTTAAATTAATAGTCACCCTTTATAACATTAAATTAAATTTATGAGTAGCGGTTACCACTATTTACAAATAAGAATTTAAGCCAACTTTGTAATTAAGTTCCTAGCTTAACAAAACGAACGAATTTTTATGCATGCATAGTGGGCCTCCTAATTAGTCATTTTCTGAAGGACACTCGAACATCCCTTCCCTTCGGCACCTCACTCAAGGTTATTTTCTCTAACTGTGCCTTATTGCAATAACTGGGCTAATAATGTTCCAATCTTCTCGAAACCAGCTCAATTTTGTAGTGCGCCTACTATACAGTAACGTAGGCAGCGGGGACCTGTCTCAGAAGTTCGTTCGGAAAGAGGTTTGTTAAGAACAGAATGCTCCCCTGGCGGTGGTAGGGGGAAATAAAAGATTTTCTAGAGCGTACGAGCATGCCGGGTATACGGTTCCGAAGCCATCGTAGACCGTGGCCAGAGTTCCGTTTTTTAAGAGATTTAAGTTTATTACAAGGGCTCGGGCAACGCCGGGCGGGTCAGCTAGTTATATATATATAATATATATATATATTATAATATATATATTATATATATAATATATATATTATAATATGATATATATATATAATTAATATTAATATTAATTATATATAATAATATATTATATATATATATAATATATATATATATATATATATATATATTATAATATATATGTATAATATATATATATATATATTATATATATATATAATATATATATTATAATATATATATATCTATCTAATAAAATACCACTGTTTAATTTACATAAAAATAATATATAAATATATATTAAATATAATATATAAATAATTTTCATAAAAAACAATAGCGCACAGGCAAGCATGGTGCGCGCGACGCGCCCGCCTCGTCCTACCTGATACCGAACTATACACAATACATGTACATACTTATATACAGAGGTGTCGGTTACAGTAACAGTGTCAGGAGTTCAATGGATTTTTCCCATCTCAAAAAATGTCCAACGCACCTAAAGAAATTTTTCCTTCAAATATACAGAGGTGTCGGTAACAGTGTCGGTTACAGTAACAGTGTCGGTTACAGTAACAGTGTCGCGAGTTCAATGTTTTTTTCCCATCTCAAAAAATGCCCAACGCGCCTAAATAAGTTTCACTTCAATAAATTCTCCATCATTGCAACTGCATGTACTTTCATCAATACCCCTCTTTAGGTCTTTTGCATATCCATTATAATTAAACATAACACGGCCTAAAGGCTTATCATATTTAAATGCCTTAATTATTTTTACTTTACTCACTGGTAGTAGATCATTGTACTTGTTTAAATATTTACCAAAATTAACTCCTTTATAGCAATTCCCCACATAATCCAATATAATATAGATCTTTTCTTCCGTACTTTTCTGCCAGTTCTTTAAATTACAATATATCTGTAGATCCTGTTTCTTGATTCTATACCGCAATAAATCCAAGCCCAAATCGTTATTAACATTTCTTGTGCTAGATTGTAAAGTTGTTAAAGTCTCCGGTATCAATTTCTTTTTTATATTAAATATAATATTTTATATTAATTAAAATATTCCCTTAATGTCATTTTCCCTTCGATTACTATCACAATTAAATATAGATTTTTCTATTTCTTTACAAATATTTAGATTTTTCGAAGTATTCAAATTGATATTATGTCTAATATCACTACTGATAAGCTCTTTCCTTATATCATGTTCTATTTTGTCATAAATAGATTTTGTCATCATCTTTATTTATCCAGATTCCTACTTCTAAAATTCTGTAGGACATTCTTCTTGCAATATATATATATATATACTAAAATACAATTATAGATTTACACTAACCACACTATATAGCCAAAAACAAATAACATTATATCAACTGAATACTAAAATATAACCAATTAAAATTATAATGCAATTATAATCTTAATTGGTTAATGCAATTATAACCAAACGCAAAAAACTAACGAAAAACCAATACCAGGAAAATTAAACCTGAAGGCAGGAGGGCGTGGCTAACGACATGCACTGCAGGGTTAAAACTGGTTTCCACGCAAGCAACGTCCCCCTTCTCCTGCCGAGACCAAATTAATTCAGACTATCAACCAAAACACTAAGCTACACACAGCAGTAACCAACCCTATCTGAACTCATCGAATAACTGATCTAGACCACAATTAGCATTCAAAAATGAATTCAGTTCACTTCTATATTTATTTCTACCTATAAAATTAATCATATTTTTCCGTACAAAGTTCACAGGGTAACCCTGCATCAATGCCATGTTAATCCACTCCATGAATTCGCCAACTGCATCGCCAAATCTTGAACATAATCTCTCAATACGAACTAAACCGTTTGTAAACACATTTCTAAATGCTGAAATATGCACGTTCGATTCAAAATTTAAGATCTCTAAAGTTTTAAAATCGAAATCCTTTCTCTTGTCATAAACCCTTGTTATCAAATTGTCATTCTCCAACTCTAAATTCACATCCAGATAATTGATGTTTTTAATATTCTGGGAGGAGAGTTCTAGTTTTAAAGTATTTGGATAATATTTAAAATCTAGGTTTACATTTTTCCTTAATTAATCTAACTATTAAAACATCATCAATATATCTGTAACTCAATATTTTCCTACTTAAAATATTGTTAAATTGTTAATCTCATATATATGTAAGTACGTGTCAGCTAAAATTGAACTGAACTCCCCCCCCCCCCCCCCCCATTGGGATTCCACGAATCGGTTTAAATACTCTACTCCCCTCATACCAGTAATTCTCTTGCACTACCAACTGAAACAAGTTAATAAACCAATCTTTATCGCTATCTATATTGCTGTTTTTGTTATAAAAATCTATAACCTTGTCCTTTAAATCCAGTAAGTTAATGGTACTGTATAGGTCTGCAAAATCATATACAAACAAACTCTTTATGTTTTGATGTTTTTTCAATTTATCTAATAAGATGTAACTATTCTTTATAATAAATGTAGACTCCGTACTCAACAGTCTATCAAACACACTACTCAAAACTCCCAACAATTTCTTATTAGCAGACTCTAGGTATGAACCATACACACAAGTTAAAATTCTAAATTTCACTGGTTTTTTTTGTGAAAATTTGGCACCATAACAAGATATGGGAAACGTTGACTTTTCTGCTTCAACTTAACTTTTTTATATAGTGCCTTAACCCTGTTTTCCATCACTGAAACTTTCAATTTCAATAGCTCATAGTTATCGCTGTTATTATAACTTTCATTTAATATTTCACCATAATTTTTTTACAGATTAATGCATAACTTGTGTTAGCTTTATCGACATACGTAATAGATTTAGTTAACCTAGTATAATCCTCTTGAGACACCGTCACAATCTCTAACATATATATATATATATATATACAGGGTCATTCATAATTCCCTCCGGGGTTTCGAAACGTTATAGTAAAAAAACGAAGACGAATATGAAAAAAAGAAACATATGAAATTATTCCGAAACTATTCAAGTTTTACTTACATACATTACAGGTGTTCTATGTGTGAACCCTTGGTCACACGGCATACATCCATGCGATAGTCCAGTTCCTGCCATACTCTACTCAACATGGTACTGTCATTGTTATTGATAGCACGTGTTATCCAGGTTTTTGTACAACCTATGCCACGTGATTTAGCTGACCTGCGTGAAAGGATAACACGTGCTATCAATAACATAGACAGTACCATGTTGAGTAGAGTATGGCAGGAACTGGACTATCGCATGGATGTATGCCGTGTGACCAAGGGTTCACACATAGAACACCTGTAATGTATGTAAGTAAAACTTGCATAGTTTCGGAATAATTTCATATGTTTCTTTTTTTCATATTCGTCTTCGTTTTTTTACTATAACGTTTCGAAACCCCGGAGGGAATTATGAATGACCCTGTATATATATATATATATAATTATATAAATATTTAATATATTATATATTTAATTATATAATATAATATAATATAATATAATATAATACTACTGTTTAATTTACATAAAAATAATATATAAATATATATAAATATATATTAAATATAGTATATAAATAATTTTCATAAAAAACAATAGCGCACAGGCAAGCATGGTGCGCGCGACGCGCCCGCCTCGTCCTACCTGATACCGAACTATACACAATACATGTACATACTTATATACAGAGGTGTCGGTTACAGTAACAGTGTCGCGAGTTCAATGATTTTTTCCCATCTCAAAAAATGCCCAACGCTCCTAAAGAAGTTCTCACTTCAAACATACAGAGGTGTCGGTAACAGTGTCGGTTACAGTAACAGTGTCGCGAGTTCAATTTTTCTTTCCCATCTCAAAAAATGCCCAACGCGCCTAAAGAAGTTTTCACTTCAAATATACAGAGGTTTCGGTAACAGTGACGGTTACAGTAACAGTGTCGCGAGTTCAATTTTTCTTTCCCATCTTAAAAAATGCCCAACGCGCCTAAAGAAGTTTTCACTTCAAATATACAGAGGTGTCGGTAACAGTGACGGTTACAGTAACAGTGTCGCGAGTTCAACGATTTTTACCCATCTCAAAAAATGCCCAACGCGCCTAAAGAAGTTTTCATTTCAAAAACTTACCAACTTTATAACCAATCACATAACACACTATTCTTGCAATTCCAATACATAAATAGCTGAAATTCTACCCTTACTGATTCATTGCCAAACAAGATGACAGATGATTGGCTCTCAAAACACTCATGACTATTGATTACTACAGATGGAAAAAATAGTTATTTTCTGTTAATATACATCGTTCCACCGAACTAGGTTAATAGGTTACAGTAACCTAATAATTCAGCTGTCTCCAGGATCTCAATAGTTGCTGAAATTCGCATTTTTTTTTACATTTTTTTTCTTTTTTAAGGTATTTTTGATAGGAGGAGACAATTGTATAAATTTGTGGGATTTTGTTTATCACGAGGGCATTGTTGAATTCAGACATTTTTCTCCGGAAGGGATTTCTGCATCTCCGGGGAGGCAAAGTGGAGTTAAAGTGGGAAATTGCACTTCTAGACCATTAATAAACAGAAAATTCCAAATCTTCCTGGAGGAACATTTCGATGCTTCAAGGGATAGTGGGGCACCCCTGAATTCAACAGCGCTTGAGAAACAATTTTTAAAATTTTAAGTAATATTTGACATTTTCTATCTGTTTTGAAATATTAAAATTTTAAAAGTTTCTAGCTCGAATTGAAAACCCAAAATTAAAATTTACGCTTAACTAGGAAACAAACTTCCGAGAATATAATTTTTGCTTCGTTTATCGCCTCTTAAAAGTATTTTTAATGGGCGCTGGTAATAACGCAACAGCGAATTGCCTCTTTACTGAAGCAGATGAAACTTTCATATTCCAGATTCGACATTCTCCTAGTCTTATATCATCCACATCCAATCACTCTGCTCGTTCACCAAAAAAATTAAGATACCCATAACTAACATCTGATAAAATATATACATTAAAAAAGAGGACCAAAAAAATCTTCTCGTTTATCGTCTCTCGAAATTGAATCTGTTTATGATTCAAAATGTCACCAGTTCAAGTGTTATGCCATCTGTAAAGCTAGTTTAAACTTATTTAGATTGAAAATTCATATATTCAACGAAATTTATCTCTAACATAAATCCGTATGCTTAGTAATTTCATCTCCGGCTAGATTTATAATTGGCTATGGGATCGTTTGTTTATTATTTTCTTTGTTTATTTTCGCTTTTACATTTTCATAAACGTTTAAAATAGGACATTTTTCTGCGAAAGTACTTTTTTGCTTTTTAAAAAAAGATTTATTAGATTTAAAATCGACAATAACGATTATTTGGAACTAAATAACAAACTAAGCGTTATATGGCTGTTTGGAAGGCAAGGTGCAGAGAGATATGCAAACAGTAAAACGTTTCGGAGACCTTTTCCAATGTACAAGATTAAGGAATGAGAGACATGAGATAATCTCTCTCTCTATCTCTCTATCTCTCGTGAAATTGGCTGACAACTAATAGCATTGCTAGCCATTCGTTGGCTTGAAAGGATGGAATTTTAATTGTGGCGAAGGTTTCGTTTGTGATTCATTTTCGCTTTGAAACTTTCATGGACGTTTAAAATAGGACTTTTATCTGCGAAAGTACATTTTAATTAGATTTATTAAAATAGGAAACAACTGTCTGTAACTTTATTTTTACTACAATTTAAACATGCATATCAAAAATGGCATTTTTCAGTGTTTTTTTAATACTTTGCAATTAATGCGTTCCAAAGTGAATAGTAACTTTCAATTATTCTATTACTAAGTAATAAACTACAAAATAATGACATTATTATTTATCCTACTGCATTAAAAAACACCCATCTCTATTGACTACATTAAAATGCTAATGTGTAAAAATCAAGTTAATCAAGGTAATCAAGGTAAATTAAGTTAATTCACATCAACCTACCCAAGTTGTGCTTTATTTTTCCTATTACTCAAAGATAACTTTATTTGAAATCATAATAATTCGATAAACTTTATTCCATTAGCTTGTTGGTTAAATTATTTTCCACTAATAGATACTTTTGTAAAGTTACTCATGAAACAGTGATGTTATGAGACGTTAAACTTCAATAAGTGCTTTCCAAACGGTTTCCATAATTTCTCTCAGTGCTGTAATTTTATATTTAAAACAAGAACGAAAAATCATGCATCAAGCATAGATTATGTAACACTTTCCAACACTTCCAAAATAATTTGGAAAATCTTTACCGTAAGGTGAAAGATGGTATCTTTGTAAACAAGGTCAAGGTCAAACCGGGTGTAGAGGCCTACCTTTCGGCCTACCCCAGATCTAAGTAAACAATTTAGAAAACGCATAGCATATTTAAAAATCCAATTTCAGGAATTACCAACAATATTCGGAAAAATATCCTAACTCTTTTGTACAGCCCTGTATATGATCTATAGATTTGTATATATACTAAATAGAATGCTAAAATTTAGTTCAGTTAGAAAATGCGTAGCACAGTTTAAAATTTCCCTTATGAAATTTCCGCCAATGAACGGAAATGTGCTCGAGAACTTCTGTGCTGCCCTGTATACAATCTATAAAATTTATACGCACCAAGTAATATAAAAAATTTAGTTAAATTTAAAAACGCGTCCAGCAACTGAAAAAGCAATTCCAGCAATTATTATTCACAAGCAATACTTTAACCAAATTCTTTTGCATGTCCCTATAAATGAACGATGAATTCTATACACACAATATTCTATAGTAAGCCTTTTCTAAAACAACCTTAGTGATATATCAATTTCAATATGTTTGAAATTATTGAGTGTCCCTGTAAAGGAACTATAAGTGTTATGCACACCACTTTCTATAGTGAACCTCTTGTAACGCACCTCAGTGATATATATCATATTTCAATATGTTTGAAATTTTGTAACATCATTAAAATAAACTGCAAATGATTTGTATATGATCTACAGAATTTATACACACCACGTAATAGACAAAAAGTGAGTTAAATTTAAAATCGCGTTCAGTAACTTAAAACGCACTTCCAGGAATTATTGTTAACAGACATTAGAGAATTCTTTTGTGTGTCCCTGTAAATGAACGATGACTGCTATACACACAATATTCTGTAGTAAGCCTCTTGTAATGCACCTTAGTGATATATATAAATTTCAATGCGTTTAAAATAGTGAAACATTCTTTATTTAAACCGCAAACGATTTTTTTCCATAGACGTAATGTAACAGAATTATTTTGAGTGTCCCTGTAAAGGAACTATAAGTGCTACACACTTCATTTTCAATACCAAACATGCCATATTAAACCTCAAAAACATATATCAATTGCATGACAATCGGAATATATTTACGTGGGTTAGCACGAACAGACAGACAGACAGATAAACCGAATTCATAAACACTTCTCAACTTTGTTGGAAAGTGCTAAAAATACAGTATTTCTTTTCAATTTTCGGAAAAAGGAAAGAAACGTTTCTTGACAAACGTTGTTTCTATGAGACAATCAAAATTTTTTTGTCACATAAAGAAGTGTATTTATTTATTGCCTAAACGTCAGTTGAGGCTCACTGTAGAGACGCGAAAAGTTTTTGGTTTCCGTCTGTTTGTCTGTCTGTTCCGCGATAACTCCCGTAAAAATCGACCTATTAGGTTGATTTTTTGTGGGTATGATGGTGAGGTACCCGGAATGAGGTGTATAGTTTTTAGTTACATTTGGTTCATTCGTTCGAAAAATATAGAACATTTCTTTTTAGGTCATAATGCTTTCCTATTGGAATGCAGACGATTTTCAAATTTAATTTTTACCTAAAATTAAAATCGCATACTTGAATAATGGATTTAAACGTAAAATTACTAACGCTAAATTTTCGATATGGAGGTTTTAAATATATCCAATAGTTTTGAAAATTTGCTGATACATTCATTAGAATTGAGAAATTAATTGTTTAAATTATTGGAAAATTTTTAGCATCTGTTCGGGAAATCTAAAACATTTTATTTTCATATTTTTTACGAATTTTAAAATGCATTTCTTTTTACTTTGCTCTTTAATTTATTAGTTGCTTAGCAACGCTATTTCAAAGAATATCAAAATAATAAAATTCAAGAAACTCGCGCTATTTTGCTGCAATATTTTATTATCAAAATAAATTATTTTTGTATTCTATTGACTAAATGAAGAAGTTATTTTAAAGCAAGTTTTTTTTTTTTTTTCAAATCAAAGAAGTTACATGAATAAGTAGTTCATAAGAATTTAAGAATATCATTGCATAAACCGTGTTTAATTGAACGCTTCTAATTTCTGAAACCTCCGAAGTATTTTATAGGCCTATAAATATGTATGTAATAATAAACAACATTAAATTGCATTGATTGTAAGATGCTAAATAATATGAAAAGTGAGATTAAAGAACAATGACTTTTAGAGCCGACGTTGAGGCTCCTGATCTGTAGAACTACTAGTTTATTTATTTACTTTTTAGTTAAACGGTTTCACAAGAGCATTGCTTTGTTCACTAACTTCCGCAATTTCTGGACAATTGCTACTCTAGTAAATTATTCTAGTTTTAAAGAAATTATTTTAAAAAAATTGGAAATTGTACGTTAAACGTGACAAATGAGATGCGTTCGTATTTCAACTAGTTTTATAAATATTCAGATCTTGGTTGATACACAGATTTTGCATAAGTGTGCAACAGCTATTGCCGTTGCACTCTTATGCAAAAATGTGTGAAGACAAAATTTATTTTAAGTGTGGATTTTCATATTATATATATTAATTTTATTTTATGAAATTAAATTTCAATACATTTCTACAAACAACTAATTACAATTCTGTTATATTAAAGTTACACTATGAGCAAATATCTAATACAAAACAATGTAAAAAAAAATCATCGTTATTATTTCAGTGAAATGAATTTTATCGTCTGTTATTATGATATGATTAATTTCCGTAATAAAATAAGTACATTTGAAGTTGGCAACATTTTATCTTTTGCTGGCATTTACTGAAAAATCCAATGGGAAACTTGATCCAATGAAAATTTCAGAACTTGAAGTCCATATTTAGACTTCTTTTTTCATTTAATATCTATTTCTCCGGAAACATCTATCCAAAAAACTGTCGGTAGATTATATGTTTGATATAATTAAACAATTTTAGTACACAAATTCGGTTTTTAAATTCAGTAATACGGAAATAATATGACTCCCTCTTAAATATGATGTAATCAACCATGGAAACCTAGAATCATTACCTATCATTGGATATCATTGAATTAATTACGTATGATAAGATTTAATAGAATGAAGAAAACTTTCCATTTTATTAATATCATTTAAGTTTTGATTCCATTTTCATAAAATTTGAAATGACTCGACAAAATTCTGCAACGATTAAATTTAATATTAAATTTCAAACCATTCAGTTTGGTAGTTTTTGCACTGTTATATGCGGACAGACGGATGGACCGCACGCCGACTATATAAATTCTACGTATTTATATAATTACGACCGCACCTAAATAATTCCGTAAATGCGAGTCATAGTCTTGTTAATACTGTATTATGCGTAATGAAAATTCCCTTCAGGACCATGTTTGAAAATTTATACTTTTGTATGCTTAACGGTTAGATTACTAACCAGGATTGCCAACTATTTTTATATTCAATCTTACCACAAATTACAAAATAATTTTGAGATAGATTTTTCTTGAAAATATTCTAGCATAAGTATATGACAGAGATTATTTTTCAAAAGTGGTTTGAATAGTATAAAAAAAATAGGTCAACGGGATGTACAGGGTGATTATAATTAAAGTCCAACTTTCAAAATGCTGTAAAAAAGGAACTACTGATCATAATGACTTCAAATTTGAACTTAATACACTGGAGGAAAGGGGAAATGGTATGGCATAAGAAAGAAAAAGTTCCACATTGTATCGATAGATGGCGCTGGAAGCGGCATAACGAGAGTGTATTCGGCTACAAGTGACATTTTTAATCGAAATGCGACGGCTTTGGCATAAGTTGCACAGTAAACCAACCGTACTGTGCAATGTGCATGAGTGTTTCGGTTGTTTGACAGAAAAAATGACTCAGTTGTGGTACTGTTAGTGGAAAGCCCATCCACCACAGCAAGGTTGTACCACATTGAATGGGAATAATTAGTTTTTAATTGTCCTTGGGCCAAAAAACCGCATAAAAAGCACATAATGATTAGGTTTTTATTTGCAAATGAGTGTCTTTTAATTTGCATAGTATGCCACTTACAGCGCCATCTATTGATACACTTTGTAATTGTTTTTTCTTATGCCATACCGTTTTCCCCTTCTTCCAGTATATTCTTTTCAAATTTGAAGCCATTCTGAAAGAACGCACATAAAAAAAAAAAAATCCTTTATTTTTATTAAAGATTGAACTTAACGTTCGCTACTTACCAAGTAGCATCTAAACACCGCCCCCTGAATACTAGGCCTGAGCGCTGACACAAAAATGGCTTTTATCGTAAGAGGAATTTTTTCAGCGTACGGTCCCTTGAAATTGAATACCAATAATTCCTAAAAAAAATTTTTCACCTGTTATTTTCTGAGATAAGTAAGAGAAAACTTTTAGAAAATACTGGTGTATAAAATCAGGGGACCGTACAAACGCTTTAAAAAAATCCGCCTACGAACACTGTCATTTTTGTGTCCGCGCTCAGGCCTAATATTCACGGGCAGTGATCTAAACTAAATGTATGTAGGCATTAAAATTTTTCATATTACGAATTTTGATAGTAATTTTTCCTTTGTTAGTCCTAATTTTATTTTGTAATTTGAGATTGAAATTTTAGATTAATGTGAAAATTAATTTGAGATTGTGATTTTCGAAAAGAACAACTTTTAGAATTAGAGGTTGCAATGACGAGTTTTAAGTTAGAAAAAATTGTGATCTGTACCACTGAAGTTATGTTATTAAAATGTTCCATTTAAATAAAAATATCTTTTTGTATCCTATAATTTTGTTAACAGTTTTAAGAATTTGGAATTTTAGTTTTTCATTTTAGTGATTGCAGAATGAATCTAAATTGTTTTAAGGAACAAGAAATCATATACGTACTGCTTTTTCAGATGTTGTGAAATTTTATATGTATAAAATTGTAACGTGTACTGTAAAATAAAAGTATGATTATGCTTATTACAGAGTGTTCCAAAATACTATTTACACTGTTTAAACATTAGTAACTTGATTAAAAATAACAAAAAATTTTACAAACAAAAATAACAAAAATCATTACAGTTAAAAAAGTTCAAAATAGCCGCCACCTGCAGCAATATATTATTTGCAATTTTGTAAAATGGAGCGAAAAAGTGTAGCGAAGATTCCCACGTGCATGTATTCACAAGCTGTCTCATTTGCGTCTGTTGTGCATGGATTCACAAGCTGCCCCAGTTGCGTCTGTTATGACATTCAATGTCCGAGACTTGGTGGCATTCACGATGTTCTTCAACATTCTTCATGTAGCTCCAAATCTCCCAATAAAAGTAATTCCATCCCATTGTCTTTAATAATTTCTCTGTAATAAGGTTCAAAGAGTGGAAACATTAATTTATGATAAACTATAAAGTCTGTTAAAATATACAGAGTTTTGGATAATGGTTTGTTAGTAAAAGAAACTTGAATACACGAAAAACATTTTTTCAGACAGCTGTTTTCTTTCAGGTTCATGCCTTAAAGTATACGAGCAGGGAAGACCGAGCTATGCTCGGTCAAAATTAAATTTCAGTTTAAATATCATGACCAAAATGACCCACTAATTGAATTTTCTCGAACATGTGACCTAGCCCAACAGTCTTCTCGTGCCCGAAAACCATAGGATGCAAAATTTAGTGTAAGTAGTCTGAGTCGGTTTTTAGATAAGTTAGCTTGACCCACAATGACCTAGAAATGACCCACTCATCGAATTTTCTCGGACATGTGACCTAGCCCAATGATTTTCTCGTGCCCGAAACTCGTAGGATACAAAATTTAATCAAAATCGTTAGAGCCGTTTTTTAGATGAAATTCGTTTGACCCGCGTTGACCCAAAAATGACCCACTAATTGAAAGATCTCGAACATGTGACCCAGCCCAATAGTCTTCTCGTGCCCGAAAAGGGTCGGATACAAAATTTCGTCAAAATCGTTTGAACCGTTTTTTAGATACAATTAGCTTGACCCTGACCCAAAATGACCCAAAAAGACCCACTAATCGAATTTTCTCGAACATGTGACCTAGCTCAATCGTTTTCTGGTGCCCCAAAACGGTAGGATGCAAAATTTCGTCAAAATCGTTAGAGCCGTTTTTAAGATAAAATTTGCATAACCACACACACACACAAGATTTGCTCGTATTAGAATATATGATTTAACGCATACTAGAAAAAAATAATAATAAAATAAAAAACCTAATTTAGTCTCGTTTCTTGTGTTACATTTCAAAAATTTAGCTTGAAATAGATGTCAAAAATTCTAAATCTATTGTTTAAGTAACAGGAAGTCTTAAAAATTTTGAAAGCTTTATTGTTGTTTTGCTATAATTTTAATTATTATGGCTTCTTCAAAATATTTATAGAACTAAACAAATTTTCTTTGTATGTATACTATAATTTGCGTCAGAAAAAGTAATTTGTTTAAAAGATAATGATAGTGATAGTGAAGAGCTTTTAAAGATGTTGTACAGATAATTAATTTAGAATGATAATCAATAATAGCTTTGTGTTTAATTTCAGTTTTTTCATTGTATAAATTAGCTTTAAGAGGGACGGGTTCAAGTATTAAAGTTATGCAGTGTGCTCGTAATTGCAATATTTAAGCACATATTTATATCGTTTGTTAAAAAAAATTTAATAGCTAATTGTAAAATTTACGACTGCTAAGAATCGATGTACGTCGATGTAGATTTGTAGGGGCACAATGAATTACAATGTAGCGGAATGCTTTGTGATTATAGTGTTTGTTTAAGAACCTCATTAATATTATTTAACAGTAAGTGCATTTTATGGCTCAATTATACTCTGGAAAAGTTGATTAAAATTTTATTTGGCAAAGAATAAAACCTTAGTAATAATCGTACAAAAGGAAAGAAGTTTTAAATTATTAATATGAGTTTAGTTATATTAAAGGCAATCCTTGTAGGAAATTATTACAAAATTTGCATATTAGATTAAAAACATCAATTGATATCTCTTATTTCTAATCGACAGAACTTACAAATGCTAAAATATTTAAAACTTCTGTAAGGTCGTTGCTCCTAAATGCGACGACCCATAAATGCGACAATGTTCTTGTACTCAAAATCGTATATGAATGCTATTTTATGAGACATCCAAACTTTAGGAACAAAACACGAAACAAACGTTTAAAACGTTTTCTTTAAAAAAAAATTCATTACAATACACATTGTTCGTTAAGCAGCGCCCCCATATTCCCTAAATGCGACGAAAAATGCCGAAAATAGCTCACAATTTTTCTTTTTCAGCATTGAAGATCAAATAACTTTAGCGACGTCAGGGGCTACAACGTGTGTTTCAATTACACTACGTAACATTGAAAATGCAACACGAAGAAGGAGTGGCAAGAAAGTGATGAAACTCGACAAACAGAAAGAGACAGCAACGGATAATAAGTGATATTTATCTCGAAATGATATTCATAACACAGAACGAGAACAGCGTCGGCTCAGTAGGATGTAGGACCACCGTGAACGGCGATATATGAAGCAACACGTATAGGGATAGAATCAATGCGAGTACGGATGGCGTCTTGAAGAATTGCTCTCCATTCCCTGTCAACCATTTGCGACATTTCGTCTTCTAAACGCGACAGTGGCAGGGTATGAAAATGACGTCCTGTCACATCTCAAATGTGTTAGATTGGTGAGAGATCAGGAGACTATGCTGGCCAGGTAAGCATCTGTACACCTTGCAGCGCACGTTGGCTGATGCGAGCAGTGTGCGGTCGGGTATTATTCTGCTAATAAAGGACATTGGGCCCCCGCCTGAAGGTTAGTGCCACCGGCCGCAGCACATCATCCACGTATCGTTGATACATCATAGTGCCTTGAATACGAACTACAGGTGACCTGGAATCGTACGCAATTGCGACCCAAACCATGATGCCGCCTTGTCGCGCGGTGGGGAGTTCCACAATTTCTGCTGGATTGGACCTGTCTCCATGTCGACGCCACACTCGTACGTGGCTAATATAAGTATAGAAACAGAAGCGTAACTCATCTGAGAACACGACCCTGTGCCATTCCCTCGTCCATATCGCCCTAGCCTTGCACCATTGCAGACGTTGGCGTCTATGATGTGGGGTCAATGGCAGTCTTCTTAACAGACGCCATGAGTGCAGGCCACTAGCAACCAATCGAGGGAAATTGTTCTGATCGATATGGGAACATCCAGGGTGTCTTGAACATGTTGCAGAATGGAGGTAGAAGTCGCTTGCAGGTTCGCCACCGCTTGTCGGCGGAGGCGTCGATCCACGCGTGCTGACGCCACTCTGGCTGCACCCCTCAAACTTGTCACATTTCCTCGTTCCAACCATCTTCACCACAGCCAGTGCACTGTGGACGTGTCCAGGTGTATCTCAGCTGCGATTTGCCGTACGGAACAACCTGCCCTTCTCAGTCCAATCACCATGCCCCTCGTAAAATCGTCTGTCTGCTGGAATTGCCTCCGTTGACGGTGACCTGGCATTCAATGCTATTACACTCGTCCTCTGAGACAAGAACAAAATTTCTAGGATGATTTCCCTAGCAGAAGTAACGGCACGAATATTGCCCATTCTGCAGGTTCCTTCCCTTATATCTTATTTAACTTGCGCTGGAGAGCTGCGCATTTCACATCGTTTGAATAACTCGGTGACGTGTGTCTACCCTGAAATTTGCATAAATTTCTGGCCAATTCTTCCTGGTGTTGCATTTTCAATGTCGCGTAGTGTACTTAAAGTGTAAGCTAGGGAAATGCCGATAAGTTTTCAAATTAGAGTTCTAAACTATTTTACTCATTTTGGCGGCTGGTTTTGTTCAGAGACCTATTAGTGACGAAGTGAATGCCGTAAATGCGGTGAGATATTTAGGAGATTAACTGTGGTAACTTTATATGGTATTTTCATATATTGTATCAATATTATGTTTAGAAAAGATATTGTGTTTAATTAAGCTGTGTTGAGTTAATAAATTAGGAATTTCAATATGATACTCCAATAACGTTTTTCTTTGACCGAGTACTTCAATGATCAAAATAGAAAAGAAAACATGTCTTTAAAATTTGTAATAGAAAATGGTATTTTCCCATTCAGTCTGTGTGCTGTTCCAGAATAATCATTCGATCCCAATACCATTCAACGCTATGAAAATTTACAAAATCAGAAATATGAATTAAATGAATTAAATACTTCTATGACCAGTCATACCCATTAGTGACTTGGCTGTTAGAAATTTAGATGCTAGCAATGATTTGTGCATCGACCTGCTTCCTGTCAATAAATAAATTTTTATTGGGGATGATTTTCATGCTAAAGATGGCAATACGTTTCCTGATTTTGAAATTAGACATGATTTGGTAAATCTGGTTAATGAGAACTTAACAACTAATGCTGACTGTTCTGCAAGTACAAGTTTTGAAATTGAGCACCATGAAAGTAATAATACAACTTCTAAAATAATGTGTAATGTGTCTGTTTTAATAAATTTTAGATTGCATATAAATGTAGGTGATGAAGATTTTGAATTTTTGAAAAAAATGAATGCATATTTTGAAAATCTAGCATGCTAAACCAGGTCAGACTTTATTCAAGAACAGTCTGAAGTTCAACCAGCATCACACTCACAAATATCTCTTCCTGAAGCTAATCCATCTCATGCTTTTGAAAGTTGTTTGTTAAAAACAGTTTCATCAACAAATGAAAATCCAGTCTAAAAGCGAAAAGCAGTTGGGTCAAACTTTGCTGAATGCTTAATAATTGAAGTATATGTGAAAAAAATAAAAGAGAATATTGAAGTGAAAGAGCAAAAGCAAAGGCAAAAATGGAAAAGTGAGAACAATTAAAGCTTAAAAAAGCAAAAACAGAATTCAGCAAAAACTCGAAGTCAGGTGCTAAAACAATCTGGAAGTAAAGGTGCAGCAGAAACAAAAGTTACGAAGAAACCTAAACCTCAAACTTATCTAGATCCATGCCATTCAGAAACCAAAAAGAAAAAATTGAGGCCTACGCGGAAGATGAAAACCAAAAATGAATTAAAGTCAAACTACACTGTAAAATGTTTTGGTCAACAATTACGGTACATATACTGGTAACTTTGTGACTAGTATATATACCGTAATTTCACTGGACGGTATATGTACCGTAAAACATTTAAAATATATGTACCGGTTGCACTCCCGCCTCTCCTCAGGCCTGCACGCATTACTTAACAAAAGCAAGAGCATCACTTCAGGGGTTGCCGTACACCGAGGCGGGGTTACCAGCTTTTTCCTTACTGAAAAATAATAATTTTACGGTATAAATAGCGATTTTTTACTGAAAAACATTCATTTTACGGTATAAATAACGTTTATAATCGAAATGTCACATATACTTTTTTTACGCTTAATATACCTTAGAAGTACGGTACTCCTACCATAAAGAGTGAAAGCTGTACAAGTACCGTTTATTTACAGTAGATCTACTGAAATTTTACGAAAATTTTTTACAGTGTAAGAAGCAAGAGATTTGGTAAAATTTATGTTGAATCAGTCATTCATTATTTGCTTATTGTTTTTTTTTTTTTCATGGTAAAAGTTAAAGCGCTTAGAGTATACATTATTTAATTATTATAATATATTCAAGATTATTTATCTCAGATATTTTTTATATTATTTAAATTATTATTAAATAAAGTTATTAGTTTATTAAGTAGTTTCAATAATCAGCTATTCAACTTTCAATTTTATGTAATTCAAATCTTTATTAAGTAATTAAAAGTTCTTAGTAATTAAATGGATATTTAAGATAAACTGGCATTTATAAAATGCATTGTCGCATTTTGGACGCCTCAGTTAGGTTTTAACTAATTGTAAATGAGACAAAAATGACCTAAATGCAACAGTCGTATATTGTTTGCACGTATTACAGATAATGATTCAATTTCTACAAATCAATTTAGTTTGGAATTAAAAGCACAGTATTCATTCATTTTCTTCTTAAATATATATATATATATATATATATATATTTAATAAAATGCCAAATATGCTCTAAATGCGACAAAACTATGGGAAATTGCGTCGCATTTTGGCACAATGACCTTAATTGTCTTAATTTGTGAATTTCTTTAATGGGTGATCACGTATAAGGCTTTAAAACATTTGTACTGTAACGTTAGTTTCAAATTTTCCACAAATTTATTTTATTTATTTTTGCTGTAATTTAGCAAGTAAAATAGCAAGTAATTTTCTGTCTCTCATTTCACGTGAACGTTGTCAATAATTTGTCTCGTAACTGTTTCAATATCATTTGAAAAAATAGCATTTTTGACAACTGTAGTGGACAGTATGCAACAAAAAGTTAAGGAAACTTGGAGCGATTGAAAGGTCTAATTAAAATTTATAATGATAGTATGTAATAGAATGTTTAGCTTATGTATTATACATTTTAATTTAAAAACTGAATTGGTAAGTATTTTCCCCAAAAGAATCGAAATAACTTCTAAAATACAAATGCAACACAACGGGTCGCCACGCAGCTAGTTAAATAGTAAGAATATGAAATTTTAAGGCACATACATTTAGATTCTTTAATAAGAGAAAAAGATGTTTTGTAATTAATTTTCCCAACATTGAATATTTTAAAACACCTGACACATTCTGTATTTTAAAATCGCTTTAAAATTTCAAACAAGAACGAAAAATCATGCGTCAAGCATAGATTATGTAGCACTTTCCAACGCTTCCAAAATAATTTTACAAAACATACCGTTTAATAAGCTAAAAGATAACATCTAAGTAAACACTTTGGAAAACGCATCACAAATTTAAAAACATAATTTCAGGAATTTCCAACAGATACAATATTCGAAAAAATATCCGAATACTTTTATTCAGCCCTGTATATGATCTATAGATTTGTATATGCTAGGATGCTAAATTTTAGTTTAGTTAGGAAACGCGTAGCACAGTTTAAAATTATCTTTCTGGAGTTTCTGTCAATAAACGGAAATGTGTTCGCGAACTTTTGTGCTGCCCTGTATAGGATCTACAGAATTTATACACACCACGTAATAGACAAAAAGCGAGTTAAAATTAAAATCGCGTTTAGTAACTTAAAACGCACTTCCAGGAATTATTGTTAACAGACAGTAGAGAATTCTTTTGTGTGTCCCTGTAAATGAACGATGACTGCTATACACACACTATTCTGTAGTAAGCCTCTTGTAATGCACCTTAGATATATATATATAAATTTCAATGCGTTTAAAATAGTGAAACATTATTTAAATAAACCGCAGACGATTTTTCTCCATAGACGTCATATAACGGAATTCTTTTGACTGTCCCTGTAAAGTAACTATAAGTGCTATGCACACCCTATTCCATATTAAGCTTCTTCTAATGCACCTTAGTGATATATATAAATTTCAATGCGTTTAAAATAGTGAAACATTATTTAAATAAACCGCAAATGATTTTTCCCCATAGACCGCAATGTAACAGAATTCTTTTGAGTGTCCCTGTAATAAAACTATAAGTGCTACACATCCGTTGAAATAGTGAACATGCTATAGATAACGACAATAACATATAAAAATTGCAGAGCAATCCGAGCATATTTACGGGAGTTAGAGCACGGACAGACGGCAGACGGCCAGACGGCAGACGGCAGATGGCAGACGGCCATACGGCCAGACAAACCGAAGTCATAAGCACTTTTCAACTAGGTTGGAAAGTGCTAAAAATTGATAAAAAGTGTGCTACGTATTATTTATTTATTAGACGTACGTATACCTGTATTTGTGAATTTAGATTACGAATATTTAATGTTTACTTAAATTAACTCGATAAGAATTTAATCTTAGCTAAAAAATCTGAATTAAAACCTTTCTTTAGTTAATATATAGAAGCAGACACTTGCGTGGGAAGTAATGAATAATTTTGTGAAACTCTTTATATAATTTATTTTCACTACAGATTAAATTTATTCTACATTAAACAAATAAAGTTATTAAAAATAATGTTACAACTAGGGGTTACAATCCCGAGGCTAATTTACGATTTCGGGATTGCTTAGATTCAATCTCGGGATTACGAAAATTAGAATTTCTGTAATATCACCAATTTTCACAATAGCTAACTATAGTAATCTTATAGAAAAGGTAATTGAAGCAAGAATACAGTCTAACTTACATATGAGAATATACCAAATTAAAAATGTATGACTTTAATTAATTATAAAAAAGTATAAGATAAATTGTAACAATTGAAAATTAAAACAAATATGCTGTTGATGTTTGACAATTTAACAAAAAACATGAAATGTCTGTGTTTCATCTTCTAGATAATTATTTTATTTCCTGATAAAAAAATTTTTTGAATGGCTTAATATTTACAATATTAAACAAGAACGAAAAATCATGCGTCAAGCATAGATTATGTAGCACTTTCCAACGCTTCTAAAATAATTTTACAAATCATTACCGTTTAATAAGCTGAAAGATGACATCTAAGTAAACAATTTGGAAAACGCATAACATATTTAAAAACGTAATTTCAGAAATTTTCAATATATACAATATTCGGAAAAATATCCGAATACTTTTATGTAACCCTGTATATGATCTATAGATTTGTATATATACATAGGATGCTAAATTTTAGTTTAGTTAGGAAACGCGTAGCACCGTTTAAATTCTCCTTCTGGATTTTCTGTCAATAAACGGAAATATGTTCGCGAACTTTTGTGCTGCTCTGTATAGGATCTACAGAATTTATACACACCACGTAATAGACAAAAAGCTAGTTAAGATTAAAATCGCGTTTAGTAACTTAAAACGCACTTCCAGGAATTATTGTTAACAGACAGTAGAGAATTCTTTTGTGTGTCCCTGTAAATGAACGATGACTGCTATACACACACTATTCTGTAGTAAGCCTCTTGTAATGCACCTTAGTAATATATATAAACTTCAATGCGTTTAAAATAGTGGAACATTATTTAAATAAGCCGCAGACGATTTTTCTCCATAGACGTAATGTAACGGAATTATTTTGACTGTCCCTGTAAAGTAACTCTAAGTGCTATACACCTACTATTCCATATTAAGCTTCTTCTAATGCATCTTAGTGATCTATATAAATTTCAATGCGTTTACAATAGTGAAACATTTTTAAAATAAACCGCAAATGATTTTTCCCCATAGACCGCAATGTAACGGAATTCTTTTGAGTGTCCCTGTAAGAAAACTATAAGTGCAACACACTTCAGTTGAAATAGGGAACGTGCCATAGATAACGACAATAACATATAAAAATTGCAGAGTAATCCGAGCATATTTACGGGAGTTAGAGCACGGACAGACGGCCAGACGGCCATACGGCCAGACAAACCGAAGTCATAAGCACTTTTCAACTAGGTTGGAAAGTGCTAAAAATAATTGATATTACTAATTAATTTTTTAATTATTCTCATAAATACTCAATTAAATATTACAATTCTAGAATATTGCAAAAGCAAAATTTTCCTTAACATGAAGTTTTTTTTTTTTTTTAATAAAAGAACATAACACACATACATACAATAATTAAAAAAAATACAGATATGTATAGTTTAAATTTCTAAATATAGATAGTTGTTAAAATTCAAAAACATTTCATAATATAAAATAATATTACATACCAAGAGAGAAAAAAAAAGTTTAGTTTGAATAGTTCGCTGTTTCTTAACTTATCGGTTTTCCTTTGAAAATTTGATCTAAGAAATATCAAGGCATCTAAAGTGTCATCTCCAAGTCGACATCTAATTTTGTTCCTGCTACTGAAAATGCTCGTTCTGCTTCTACGCTCGCAGGAGAAATTTTCAGCACATATTGATAAGCTAATTCTTGATGGCTCTAAACTCCTCCACTTTCAAAAAGAGACATCTCATTTTTAATTTTTATTGATAAATCCATCTGCTTTTGTGCTACAGGTTCTACAGGGGGCATGCTTTTTTTTTATGTTTATGCGTTATTTCTGTATCTTCAGGATTTTCATTGTCAACACTATTCAGCTTTTCAATTATTGCTTTTACCTGCTTCTTAATATCAGTTTTCTTAAGAATAGGAAATATACTGCTAGTTTCTGCACTTATCTCGTTTAGGATTATGTAAGTAATTTAACTTTAGAACTACTATGAGCCGTCATTTTGACGGTTACCAAATGAATATATTCCGATTCGAAACAGAAATTTCTTTTTCAAATAAATTAAATATAAAACTCACAGAAATACGTTAAATGAATAAGTTAAGTAGTTTTAAATAAAATTTCTGGTGTGAAATAGTTTTAAAAAACTTGAGGAAAATTTCCGGTAGTTCTTTGTTAAAACACCCGATATTTCTATGCGTCGTCGTTCTTTGATGCGTAGCTTTAGCGCGTCTATCATTTTATAAGCAAATTTTGATTTTTTCTC
The DNA here is from genome assembly GCA_963931845.1 of Maratus michaelseni. Lineage (NCBI taxonomy): Eukaryota > Metazoa > Arthropoda > Arachnida > Araneae > Salticidae > Maratus > Maratus michaelseni. The sequence continues at coordinate 151,945,516 of OZ007599.1, read as the reverse complement.
CGACAGTTCGTTTAAAAAAAATTTTAAGGCTGCGTCCGCAATTAACAAATTAAAATCCCTGCGACAAAGTGCTTCTACTGTGAGATGTATCTGTTTGAGGACTTCAACAATTTCGTTTATAAGTAGAAAATCAGAATCGGCTATACAGGTCTGAGGATTTAAATCGATTATACCTTTCTGTATGCTGTTTTTCAAAGAATAAAATCGATCAAGTATAGTTACTAAGCTATACCACCTAGTCTTGCAATCTAAAAGAAGGGAAAGTTCTTTCTCTTTTTCAGATTGAACATACTTTTGAAGTACTGCATTCCTTGTTGGAGATCGTTTAAAATAAATTACTATTTTCCGAACTTTTTTAACAAGTTTATTGATATTTTCATCAGAGTATGCAAAGTCATGCTCGTCTTCCGAAATTAACACACCCCAATTCTATACTTTCGGAAGATTCAACATAGTGCTCCCCATGCGATACGTATTTCAGTTATACGTTTAACCGATATACGTATATACGTACAATACGTATTTAAGAAATACGTATACCTTAAAATATACCTTTAAACGTATCCGGATACGTATAAGCATATATCGGTTAAACGTATAATTCAAGTATACGTATATTTCAAGCATCGTATTTACTTTTAATGCCAATGGATCTCATCAGTGTTACGTCACTGAACGGAGAACAACTTGGAAATCGGTGGCGTTACTTTAGCAATCTGTTTAATATGTTTCATACATAGAATCTTGTTATTTTCCCCTAACGATTATTGTAAATATATAACGAAAGTAAAAACTTTTTGTGAAAATAAGGAGAATATACACGTTCCAAATTTATTGTTAATCCTTATTAAGTATATTCTTTCGTAATTTAAAAAATATATATTTATTTTTGTGTGCGTATACTCAAATTGCGCCCGGGAGGTCAAATATTGTTCTTTCCACGGTGCTAATGTTTTCTACTCTGTGTTAATATATAACGCAATTTCATTTTTTAACCATGACACTCGTGGTATTTTTTATACAAAGTGTATGTGCTTTACAAGATGTATGTGCTTTTTAAGAATTGTTGTTAATCTTGACAAATTTCTTTTTTTGTGTTAGCACCTAAAAATTTCGATAGCCTGACAAATAATCGTCACTGCAGGTTTCAGAATGCAATCACACAAACTTAAAATGACTTGCTTTCTCTTTTCTTTTTTGCTGTAAAACGTACTTTCAAAATATTTTTAATATAGAAAAAAGTATTCTTAAATAAAATAAACGTATGTTTAGTTAGTTATTTGTTACGGCCGATTATCTGTACTAGGGATATAGGACGGGGGAGGGAGTGCCCTCCGTGGGGTGCTTTAAAATAAAAATAAGATTATGAAACTTCCCAGGAGTTTTGATTGATCAATGTTAGTATAAAATATGAAGTCAATGTAAGTTTGTGTTCTGCAATACTAATGTTTCGGGTGAAATGTCTACGCTATAAATCAAAATAAGCTATGTGCGTGTGTTACAGATATGCGAAAGGTAAATCATTTCATAGTAAATCATTTCATAATTAATAGTTTAAATTTGAGGGGGGGGGGGTACAAAATCTAAACTGAGGAAAAAATACTCCGATTTTTTTTTCTTTTCAAGCACCGACTGCACAGGACACAGCGGCTGTTTTTCAAAGTCTCTGATCCGCAGACCAGCAAGAGAAAGGCGTAATTTTTTAAGTAATGAACGAAAAACGTTTAAACGTTTATACGTTTAACCGCTGGTGTAAGATCCGTATATACAATGTACCGTATATGCTGTTTCGTATAACACGTATAGCCGCCTTGGTCATATCATACGTATCCAAAATCTGCACCCCGTATAATACGTATTATACGTATACTCGTATAAACGTTTAATAGGGAGCTCTAATTCAACATCTTCATCATCATCATCTTTATTTAAGTCTGAATTTTCACTTCCATAGCATGGTTCGGCTACTGTTTTATTGGAGGAAGTTTCTGGCTCTGTATTTCTTTATTATATTATAAAGCACCACAAATTGCTAAGTGTATGCCATGAATGAAACAAAGCTGATGATCAGCTTCAATTTCTTTTCCGACTGTAAAATCATTAAGCATTACATTCGGTCCATCAATTATGATAGCAACAATGTATTTTTTTAGTGAAAAGTCAAACTGGTTTAGAAGCTGTGTTAGTATTTCAATACCCTTTTTTAGATCGATCTTCAATAGATGAATCTTCAATAATATCTTCTTATCATCTTCAAGTATCTCTTCTTCTCTTCTTCAAGAATCTAGGAAGCGTCTCTTCCTCTAAATAATGATTCAGTTGTTGAAATTTTCTAACAAGCACTTCAAGAATAAAAACATATATACCGACTAAGATACAATGATCTCTGTTATGTTTTTTGTTTGCTGTTGTTGTTTTCTTTTTGGGTTTTTTTTTTAAATAAAGCTCTTGTGGCGTCGTGTAAAATGTTGAACGTGTGCTGGATACTGCAACTCAAACGTTTTTATTAAATTGCTGCTGTTATTATTTTATATTGTATAACAGGTGCAAACAAAAGCTGTTCAAGCTTTCATGCAATATTAAACTTGAAGGAAAAGTGAAATGGAAGATACATATTTATTCAACGCCCTAATCTTGCTTCTATTGCTCTTCATCAAACATTTGAAAATAATCCATTTAACGCTGCCATCTATTCTTTAAAATTATTTGTTGTGCAAGCAGCATGTATGTGTGTATATATCTCTTTCACACGCACACAAAGAAAAAAAACTGGCTGTACTGCCACGGTTGGACTCAGGATGGACATTATGTTACGTAATCAGGTAAGCAGAAACTGAAAATTATCGCGCTGCAATTTTCACTCTAATCGATGAAAATATTACTCTAGAGATTTTTATCAGAGTGATTATGAATATGCTTAACCGAAGGTCTCCACAGTTTGGTTCAGCACCCGCGCACTCCACACTAGTGTGATTTGGGATTTCGTAACTTTAATTGTTTATAATTATGTTGGCAATATAGTGATAATGAAATATAACACATGATTCCTATACGAAATTTAATAGGAAATCAAACTGTGATATTTATTTTATTAAAAAGGATCGCTTTGTTAGTGAAAAATGCAAATTGATAAAAATATGTTTTCAAGAAACGCCAACGATTGCAAATTTTGGTCGGTGTGAATTCGTATTAGTGTGGAGTTCACGGGTTAATTTTAATACGAGGGGTTTCGAAAAGTAAAGATACAATGACGCATACTCATACAAAAAACTTTTACATGCTAAAATGTCCATTTCAAATTACTTACTGTTATATACCTTACTTTTCGACATAGTTGTCATCATTGTCCAAGCATTTGTTAAGTCTGGGTATAAGCTTTTGTATCCCACAGTCATAGAAGTTTACCGCCTGTTGTCGAAACCACTCTTCAACTTCGATTTTGATCTCATCATCGTCCTGGAAGTTTTTCCTTGCAAGATGTTTCTTCAGGTAAAGGTATAAGTGGTAGTCCTTAGGTAAAAGGTCAGATATCACAGATGGCCTAAATGTTCTGGGTTCTTCATGAACATTTGTGTGACCTCTACAGAAAGCACAACACCATTTCGTTACATTTTGTCGATTCATAATATTCCCATAAACGGAAACAATTTCTTTGTGAATATCCACTGGAACTCACCTTTTTGCATGAAGGAACGTACTTCACATTTGGCGGGATTCTGAATTGACTCAGCCATTATAAACACGTGCTACACGAAACAGACTGACCATACAAATAACGAATGACTGCAACGGAAAGTTCAAATGTTCAAGGTTACAGTATGTGTTGCCAACGCGCTCATTAAAACTTGTTCTTTCCTGCTGTCTGAGGTGTATCTTGACTTTTCAAAAGCACCTCGTAGAATGCAATCTAAAGTCAAATGAAATCAGTATATTTAGTATAACCACTTCCGGACAGCATTAAATAGTGCTAATTGCTTAGTAGCGACGGATTCTGAATGGCAACGGGGTCGTTATGCGCTGTCCAATACCTTTGTCTTTTTACTTTATTTAAAGCTATTAACCAACCTCTGACTGTTTCACATTAAGGGATCTCATAACTTTTAAAGTCTTTTCACCGCCAGTGAAAAGGGATGTGGTTTCGAGTTCTCATAAATTTTTAAATACTTATTGAAATTGCATAAACCTCTATAATATATTTAAGCCATATTTCAGGCTTTATAAATTGTAAAAATAAAGACTTATTATATAATACACTGCTGTCCAAAAATTAAGGGGCAGTGACCAGACGCTTTTGCTTTTAACACGGTTTGTCGAATATCTACCGAAATTTTTGACAAATTGTTCTTGAAATTCGAGGATGTAAAGCACATGTTTGACATGATGTACAAGAACAGTAGAAACAGTATAGTGCAATTATGAAATTAATATATTGAATATTTGATGAGATATGGGCATTTGTATGAAATAATTTATAATTGTGCCTGCGCGCGCCAAAATTTTTGTTCATGATTTGATAGTCAATTGTATAGAGTAACTCATATAAGAGACCAGTCAAATATCGTGAAAACTCAGAAAGATACCAGCAATACAGTGAGCTAATTGGCAAATTCGGGGAAAATCCCATATGCCCTCGAATTTGTCAATTAGCTCACTGTATTGCTGGTATCTTTCTGAGCTTTCACGATATTTGACTGGTCTTTTTATATGAATTACTGTATAGAATTGACTACCAAATCATCAAAAAAAAATTTTGGTATACTTCGCGCATACGCAGTTATAAATTTTTATACAAATGCCCATATCTCATCAAATATTCAATATATTAATTTTTTAATTGCAGTATACTATTGCTACTGTTCTTAAAGTCAAACATGTGCTTTACATCCTCGAATTTCAAGAACAATTTGTCAAGAATTTCAGTAGATATTAGATAAACCGTGTGAAAAGCGAAAGCGTCCAGTCACTGCCCCTTATTTTTTGTACAGCGGTGTATAACAAAAAGTACAGTTCAGTTAATATTGCAAAATTTTTTCACATAGTATGTCACAATCCGCACAGTAACTTAACTTAGACTCGATATATAAACATAAAACTTATGTTAAAATGACCTTTAGACTATATTTTATTGGATGAATTAATTATACATAAATTATTTCACAGAAACTATTTAACAAATCCAATGACATTTGAAAACTGCAAAAATAGAAAAAGTAATTAATTAATCATTAAACAAATAAAGAAAATACAGATCTGTCTCAAAACTGTATTTCATGGAATGAATCATTGATATATAAATTATTTCACAGAAACTATTTAACAAATTCAATTAAATTTGAAAAATAGAAAAAATAATTAATTAAACATTAAAAAATAATGAAAATATATATCTAACTCAATAATATTAATTTATTCTATAAAATATAGTTTAGAGGTCATTTTAATATAAGTTTTATAATCATATAATAAAATCACTAATTATAATTAAAATACAGATTTAAAAGCTTAAGTGATTAAAGTAGAACACAAAAAGGCTTATAAAAACCTTTTAATATAATGATCGACATGTTTCTAACTCACAAGCGGCGAAAAATACAAGATCTACATGATAAACAAGCTATTCCCGCAAAAAATTTTGAAAATAAACTTGAAAAAAAAAACATAAGTGACGAGATGATATGTGTAATAAAAGCAAGTGCTTAAAATAATCAACTGTAAACAGTTCATTTTCAAAAAATATTCCGAGAATAGCTTGTTTATCAGGTAGATCTTGATAATGGCGCCGTTTGTGTGTTAGAAACATGTCAATCATTATATTAAAAGGTTTTTATATACCTTTTTGTGTTCTAGTTTTATCACTTATGCATTTAAATCTGTATAAGTTTTATGTTCATATATCCATTCTAAGTGAAGTTATCGTGCGGATTGTGACATACCATGTGAGAAAATTTTGAAATATTAACCGAACAGTACTTTTAAATATATCTTATTCTAAGTGCTTACTTTTATATTTTATAAAGTCAGAAATATTGTTTAAATACATTGCAGAGGTTTGTGTAATTTCAATAATTATTTGAAAAATTGTGAGAACTCGAAAGCACCACTTTTCATTGGCGGTGGAAAGATTTTAAAAGGTATAAGACCCCAGAATGCCCCAGGATGTATTATTAATGTTTAGAGTCGTAGTCAGACTCCATAAACAAACTAGTCGGATGTGCCAATCCCAAAACTTTCTTCTATCTCACACAGGTTTTGCATTCACTAAAAAGAATCAGCACCAATTTATATCAAAGTCTAACTGAATCTAAAGTTTTATTAAATTCAGTGCATTAGTTCTTGAGATATAACTATTGCTAAAATCGTGTAAATCCTGCAAAATGTAGCAAAGCAGTGCCACCTGTTGGGAGATTTAGACCAGAACCTAATCAACAACAACTTATGTCAACGTCTAACTGAACCTGGAGTTTGATGAAAATCCGTGCATTAGTTCTTGAGATATAGGTATCGTGATAATAATGAAAAAAGTAGCATTGCAGCACCACCTGTTTGGCTATTTACACCAAAACGTAAGCACCATATATTTATGTCAAGGTCTAACAGAATCTGAAGTTTGATGAAATTTCGTGCATTAGTTCTTGAAATATAGCTTTGGTAAAAATCATAAAAAAGTGGTATAGCAGCGCCATCTGTTGGGATATCTACTCCAAAACATAATCAGCGCCTATTTGTGTCAAGGTCTAAATGAATCTGAAGTTTGATGAAAATAAGTGCATTAGTTCTTAAGATAGAGCTATTGCGGAAATCGCAAAAAATGCAGCATAGCAGCGCCACCTATCGGAGTATTTTCCCAAAAACTAATCAGCACCAATTTATATCAGGGACTAGCTGAATATAAAGTTTTATGAAATTATATGCATTAGTTCTTGAGATATAGCAATAGTGATAATCGTGAAAACTGTAGCATAGAAGTGCCATTTGTTGGGCGATTTACACCAAACACGAATCAGCACCAATTTATATCAAGATCTAACTGAATCTAAAGTTTTATTAAATTTCGTGCATTAGTTCTTGAGATAGAGCGTCCACAAAATTTTTGTCGCATACAGACAGAGTCACAGACTCACAGACAGATATTTTCTAAAAACAGTCAAATCGTGTCCAGGACCTTTTAAAACGTATAAATCCGTCGAAAACCAGAAGTCGAAAACTTTCATGAACCCAATACTTTCTTCTTGTAAAGATAGAAGAAAGTAAAAAGGTACTTTACTGATCCTTTAAAACTGATTTGAAGTTTATCTAGAATTTAAAATTTTCTAGTCTAAAAACTAATTCTCTCTCTATAAAACTGAGATCAATTTTGAAACTATTAACCTTAACAAATGTAACCAAATATGAAAACCATTGTTTACTTTATCTATATATTGTATATTTAATCTATTTTACTCATAATGAAGTAATTACTTTCATAAAATACGTAAAATATGCAAATGTCAAATACACAGAAAATAAATTGCGATATCATTAATTATGATCTATATTTATAACTGAAAATTGATATTTCAAAGAATGAAAATTAAAATCATCTGTAAAATTGAATTAATTAAAATTTTAATACAAATAATATAAAATATATAATAATATGAATTAACATAAAAGTTTTCTCATTTAATTTAATATTTAACTTTAATATGATTCATCTCGAATTACAACTTAAACTCTATCTTACCGGTGTTTTCATGAGACAATTAAAAAAAATATTTAATTATCACTGAAACTGCAATTATGCTTTAAAGCGTGGCTGTAATTTGAAGCTATACTATAAGAGTTCTAATCTAATTAAACTAATAATTAATCTAATTAAGCATTCTAAATTAATCCGATAGTATCATTAATTTAAGCGACATTAAAAGAGAAATTTATCTTTGTACAAGCGCACTAATCTGCGATGGATATAGTGAAAAAAGGATTTTAATATTTTTAGCGTATTTGCAGCATGCTATTTCGAAAAATAAATCTGTCATGTATTATATTTGCCTTATTTAAACTTTTATACTGTTGGAAGTGATAGTGTTAATAAATGATATATCTAAGAGAAAACTGCATTTGTTAACTGTAAAAAATAGCAAAAAATGGGTAATTTAAAAGTGGATTATCTAAAATTTCTGATAATATTTTTAATTTAAGATATTAAAGGAGAAATTTATCTTTGTATAACTGCAGTAATCTGCGATGGATGCATTGAAAAAAGAATTTTAACACTTTTAGCGTATCTGCAGCATGCTATTTGGAGAGAAAAAAATTGTCATGTATCAGATTTGCTTTATTTAAAATTTATATTGTTGTAATTTATAGTGCCTATTAAAAATGATTTCTTTTAGTGAAAAGTTTATTTTTTAACTTCCAAAGAATAGCTAAAAATAGATAAATTTTGTTTTGCTTCAAGATGGTTCCTATTCCTCGCATTTCCTTTCTTTTCGCTAGAGAAGGTAGTTCTGAATAAAACCTTCTAGCGCGTTCACAATTAATTTTTATACCTATACTAGCTGACCCCCGTCCGGCGTTGTCCGTTCCAGTAATAATAAATTTTTAAAAAAAATCAACATTTTATTATTTTATATATTTAACGCGATTTTGTATGAAATTACATTTTAAGAGGAAAAATTCCCGAAAGAAATATTGATATGTAGTGATAAAAAATTCATTTCCTTGTTTTTTTTTTACATAGGGTCGTTTCATAGTTTTAAAATAAAAAGTTCTTTTTGTCCGAACTCTTTAAAATCTTTATTGGTGATAAATAAAACGGTTTTACAGCCCATGTAAAAATTTCGTGAAAAAATATTGTTATCCAGTTGTAAAAGAAATGTTTTCTTCTCGGTTTTTTTGTTTGTTTATTTGTTTTCACGTCGGCTCCTTTAACATAGCAATAAAAAAATAGTTCTCATCTTCCGAACTCTCTGACATTTCAATCGGTTATAAATATAACTGTATTAAAGCTTTCTTTACAATTTTGCGAAAAAATATGCATATTTAGTAAGGAAAACATGGGTTCTTAAAAAAAAAAGCTTTAGCTTTCAACCTCAAAGCAAAATTATATTAGAATTTCTATGCTTTCAATACAATGGTACCATCCGTTTTCAATCAACTCTTTTCAATCCTTCTAGGCTAAACAGACTAATCAATCAGGTTTCCCGTTTCTGGTGGGAGAAGCCTTCAAAAAAACGTTGACGCATGCGCAAAAAGATGATATTCGTGTGGAAATTTTACAGAATGCGCTTTTCGTTTTAAATATATAGATGCTCAAAAATTTAGGTTGTTCTTATTCACATTCCACAAGAAATGATAATTTTTTCTACTTATCTAATAATCTTTAATTATAAAACTTCTCTTCGGTAACCTTTGGACAAAAAGGTAATTTAAAATATGTTTTTTTTAATTTTCTGTGAAAACATTTTTTTGAAATACAGGATAATCTACTGGTAATCAATTATTTGAAGTCTTATGTAAATTTACAGGGAACTAATAACTGAGATTCTGTTACTATTTTGAATTTACTGTATACTCTGTACAGTTAGTAGTTACGTCTATAAAAGTACCCAAGACTCTGTAAATTTACATTCATTAAAGTACCGAAGACTGCCATGTTACATGAAACATTTAACAAAGAAAATTATTACCTTATTTTTCATACTGTGAGTAAATTATAATATCTTGTATGTGAATGCTTTGTATAGACATATTATAGCTACTGCTACCATTGTTACCCCCCCCCCCTTTTTTTTAATTAAAAAACAAACTGCCATCTTACCAAATTTTCTGTATAATAATTTTTGTTTTATTTAACACATTAATGACGGAATTAGTTTTCTTTTTAAAATACAAAAATTGCATTTCGTACCAATTTTTAAGAATAGCACCTTTGGTCCCTTTTTATTGCGGATTTTCTGTCATCCAATAAAGCGAATATTTCTCTTAAAAAGTAGTGGTATTTAAACAGCAAAATGATTGGCAGCTATTCCGTTACCATATGGTGCCGCTAGTCCTTAATGGATTAAAGGCAGACATCCCGCGCTTAAACAAGACAAAAATTACAATACAGAAATTCTGTTAGGATGGTAGCTTTTTTTTAATAAAACTGGCACAAAGTTGGAAACAGTGATTTTTAGGCGCAGACGAGGGACAGCAGGCAACTTCCAGTACTAATTTTAAAATGTTAATTTCGTCTTAATATTCCGGGTGATTAATTGGGATTAAAAAAATATTTCAAAATTAGTAGAAAGTGTCGAAAACTTCTACACCACAGGTGTAAATTAAAATGAATCAGATTACACTGTCTTCCTATGTACAGCATTTCCAGTGCAAGCACTAATTTCTTGCACCAATCCATGTAAAAATGTGAACCAATGATCAATAATCTTGTTTCAATACATTTTACTTAGAACTATGGTAATTTTTCAGAAGACCTCTGTTTCTTTTCTGTATTTTTACGGATTTTTTTAATAATGCATTTCCATGTGAATTCCAAATTAGATCACATTTCTGAAATTCTATGAATTCAAAAATGTGTACCATTTCTTTATTACATTATTCATAATTCAATACGCAATCAATTATATTAAGTTACATAAGAAAAATTTGATATGCATTCATAAAATAATTAGCTGCCATAGATTAATTATCTGGTAAAAGCTAATTATTAAAGGTATGCAGCAGCATATTACTTTTTATTACTGACAAAATTGCGTAGTATGCATTTAATCAATAACAGCACATTGTTTTCCTAGGTAGATTCCATTACAAAAAGTAATAAAAAGAAAACTGCCCAGTTAAACTGAGGGCATTGAGCTCACAGGCTATTCACACTAATTTTATATTATACTCGTATTTCAAAGAATTTGAAATAAGCCCCTCGAAAAATAAAGAAATCGACAATATATTAAGGGGGGTTATCCCCCCGTTACCCCCTCATAGTTAACTAATGAACCCCTTAAACTAATCAGGGAAGACTCTTATTACAATGAATATATATATACAAAATTTGAAGAAAATCAGATAATGCTGCATGAAAAACCCATTAATCTAAATTAAGGGGGATTAGCCCCCCCCCTTCCCACTTAACCAATCAATCCCGAAAACTAATCAGGGAAGCGTCTTAACCCAATGAACTCATCAACAAATTTTGAAGCAAATGAGATAATTCTGCATGAAAAACCCATTTATATAAATTAAGGGGGGGATTAGCCCCCCGTTCCCTCCCTTTATACTTAACCAATCAATCCCGAAAACTAATCAGGGAAGCGCCTTAACACAGTGAACCTATAAACAAAATTTGAAGGAAAACGGAATAATTCTGCAGGAAAAACCCATTTATATAAATTAAGGGGGGGATTAGCCCCCCCGTCCCCCCCTTTATACTTAACCAATCAATCCCAAAAACTAATCAGGGAAGCCTCTTATTACAATGAATATATATATACAAAATTTGAATAAAATCGGATAATGCTGCATGAAAAACCCATTTATCTAAATTAAGGGGGATTAGCCCCCCTTCCCCCTTTATACTTAACCAATGAACCCCCAAAACTATTCAAAGAAGCGCATTATCACAATGAACCTATATAAAAAATTTGAAGAAAATCGGATAATTCTGCTTGAAAAACCCATTTATATAAATTAAGGGGGGATTGGCCCCCCCGTCCCCCCCTTTATACTTAACCAATCAATCCCGAAAACTAATCAGGGAAGCTTTTTAACCCAATGAACCTATAAAAAAATTTTGAAGCAAATGGGATAATTCTGCATGAAAACCCCATTTATATAAATTAAGGGGGGATTAGCCCCCCCCCGTTCCCCCTCTTTATACTTAATCAGTCAATCCCGAAAACTAATAAGGGAAGCGTCTTAACCCAATGAACTTATAAACAAATTTTGAAGCAAATGAGATAATTCTGCATGAAAAACCCATTTATATAAATTAAGGGGGGATTAGCCCCCCGTTCCCTCCCTTTATACTTAACCAATCAATCCCGAAAACTAATCAGGGAAGCGCCTGAACACAGTGAACCTATAAACAAAATTTGAAGGAAAACGGAATAATTCTGCAGGAAAAACCCATTTATATAAATTAAGGGGGGATTAGCCCCCCCGTCTCCCCCTTTATACTTAACCAATCAATCCCAAAAACTAATCAGGGAAGCCTCTTATTACAATGAATATATATATGCAAAATTTGAAGAAAATCGGATAATGCTGCATGAAAAACCCATTTATCTAAATTAAGGGGGATTAGCCCCCCTTCCCCCTTTATACTTAACCAATGAACCCCCAAAACTATTCAGAGAAGCGCATTATCACAATGAACCTATATACAAAATTTGAAGGAAATCGGATAATTCTGCTTGAAAAACACATTTATATAAATTAAGGGGGGATTGACCCCCCGTCCCCCCCTTTATACTTAACCAATTAATCCCGAAAACTAATCAGGGAAGCGCCTTAACCCAATGAACCTATAAAAAAATTTTGAAGCAAATGAGATAATTCTGCATGAAAAACCCATTTATATAAATTAAGAGGGGGACTAGCCCCCCGTTCCCCCCTTTATACTTAACCAATCAATCCCAAAAACTAATCAGGGAAGCGCCTTAACACAGTGAACCTATAAACAAAATTTGAAGGAAAACGGAATAATTCTGCATGAAAAACCCATTTATATAAATTAAGGGGGGGGGGGGGGATTAGCCCCCCCATTTCCACCTTTATACTTAACCAATCAATCCCGAAAACTAATCAGGGAAGCGCCTTAACACAGTGAACCTATAAACAAAATTTGAAGGAAAATGGATATTTCTATGAAGAGTTATCGCGTTACGTACATACATACATACGTATGTACATACAGAACCGGCGGGCACGTAAGCTCTCAGGCTTTGATAGCCTGTGAGCTAAAAAGTTAACTATTGGAGCCGTCCGGAGGAAAGCAGTTCCGGAAAATTTCGGTTTATTTTCACCGATCATGACCTCCCATAGACTACAAAACCAACCCCCGTTTAAATGTTTATATATACATATATATACCACAATATATATATATATATATATATTATATATATATATATATATATATATATATATAACCATTAAATGAACGTTACAACCACCAACAAAAACTGTGAAATTCTGAATAAAATTAAAATAACTAATTGACAACAAAACAGATCCCCCCAACAAACTGAAAATAGATACCAAAAACATAGTATTATAGGGAAAAAAGGCGGAAATTGAATAACAGAAATTGAATAATGGAAATTTGTGGAATTTAGACAGAATCTTCAGGTCCCAAATGCCTAAATTTCCACAAATAAAATGTGTGGTTTCATCTTCATATTAGCCATAAAATAGCTGAAGAACATGAATTTGGGACAACAACACCCAGAATGTAGAGAAATACACAATGAAACAACAATTAAGTTCAAAATAAATTATGATTAAAAAGGATTGGGGGAAAAAATAAAAACATGAAATTACCCCATTTGAAAGCAAAATCTAAACTTGAGTCAGCATAATATATATATATATATATATATATATATATATATACTAGCAAGCTACGCCCTCTACGCTGGTCAATTTCTTATAACGAACTTTTAATCCAACAAAATATTGACACTTCATAATTCACTTTTATATTTTAACAGAATAATAAGGCTACTATAATTTGTGACTCGTTCTATAGCCAATATACACGCCAGGTCACGTCGCCCTTATCATTCTCTTTCTACGCATGAAGGTTTTGCCATGGTACTCCATTGTGAAATTTAGTAATTTTTCAAATTCAATATTTGAAAAATGGCATAATCATTAGATTTGAAATTTATATCAAGGAAAATACAATTTTTTACCTTTCAAACGCAGTTTGCCTAACAATTTTCTGACAAATACTTTTCGAGTTACTATTTTTTTTCAGTAACTTCAAGTGTTTCATTTTCCCAGATTAATCTGTGGCAACAATTAGCGAAAAACCCAGTCGTCAGAAACGCATAGTTTTTTATTAAAGAGGCTGTTGGAGCAGGGATTGTCACCACCAATTTGCCACCATCACTTTTGAAATCGGTTCGGTAGTTCTAGAGATTCCATAGAAATTGTAATTTAGAATGTTTTTAGAACGCTTTTCGCTCATTTCACCCTTTTAAATTTCGATTTTTTTTTATTTTGTTTTTAGAGAGCATTTACATTTTACAAGTAACTACAATGCCAAATTTCATTTTTCTAGCTCCTTCAGCATAAAAAAAAAATCGCAATTTTAGAACGTTTTTCACTCCTGCACCCCCCTGGAGTTAGTGACACAGACATAAAATATAGCCTATGTTGGAGCAGGGGTTGTCACCATCCATTTGCTACCATCGATTTTTGAAGTAGGTTCGGTAGTTCCAGAGATTCCATAGAAATTGTAATTTAGAATGTTTTTAGAACGCTTTTCGCTAATTTCACCCTTTTAAATTTCGATTTTTTTTTATTTTGTTATTAGAGAGCATTTACATCTTATAAGTAACTACAACGCCAAATTTCAAATCGGTTCGGTAGTTCCAGAGATTCCATACAAATTGTAATTTAGAATGTTTTTAGAACGCTTTTCGCTCATTTCACCCTTTTAAATTTCGAATTTTTTTTATTTTGTTCTTAGAGAGCATTTACATCTTATAAGTAACTACAACGCCAAATTTCAAATCGGTTCGGTAGTTCTAGAGATTCCATAGAAATTGTAATTTAGAATGTTTTAGAACGCTTTTCGCTCATTTCACCCTTTTAAATTTCGATTTTTTTTTTTTGTTGTTCTTAGAGAGCATTTACATCTTATAAGTAACTACAACGCTAAATTTCAAATCGGTTCGGTAGTTCTAGAGATTCCATAGAAATTGTAATTTAGAATGTTTTTAGAACGCTTGTCGCTCATTTCACCCTTTTAAATTTCGAATTTTTTTTTATTTTGTTCTTAGAGAGCATTTACATCTTATAAGTAACTACAACGCCAAATTTCAAATCGGTTCGGTAGTTCTAGAGATTCCATAGAAATTGTAATTTAGAATGTTTTTAGAACGCTTTTCGCTCATTTCACCCTTTTAAATTTCGAATTTTTTTTTATTTTGTTCTTAGAGAGCATTTACATCTTATAAGTAACTACAACGCCAAATTTCAAATCGGTTCGGTAGTTCTGGAGATTCCATAGAAATTGTAATTTAGAATGTTTTTAGAACGCTTTTCGCTCATTTCACCCTTTTAAATTTCGAATTTTTTTTTATTTTGTTCTTAGAGAGCATTTACATCTTATAAGTAACTACAACGCCAAATTTCAAATCGGTTCGGTAGTTCTGGAGATTCCATAGAAATTGTAATTTAGAATGTTTTAGAACGCTTTTCGTTCATTTCACCCTTTTAAATTTCGATTTTTTGTTTTGTTTTTCTTAGAGAGCATTTACATCTTATAAGTAACTACAACGCCAAATTTCAAATCGGTTCGATAGTTCTAGAGATTCCATGGAAATTGTAATTTAGAATGTTTTTAGAACGCTTTTCGCCCATTTCACCCTTTTAAATTTCGATTTTTTTTTTGTTGTTCTTAGAGAGCATTTACATCTTATAAGTAACTAAACCGCAAAATTTCAAATCGGTTCGGTAGTTCTAGAGATTCCATAGAATTTGTAATTTAGAATGTTTTTAGAACGGTTTTCGCTCATTTCACCCTTTTAAATTTCGAATTTTTTTTTATTTTGTTCTTAGAGAGCATTTACATCTTGTAAGTAACTACAACGCCAAATTTCAAATCGGTTCGGTAGTTCTAGAGATTGCATAGAAATTGTAATTTGGAATGTTTTTAGAACGCTTTTCGCTCATTTCACGCTTTTAAATTTCGATTTTATTTTATTTTGTTCTTAGAGAGCATTTACATCTTATAAGTAACTACAACGCCAAATTTCAAATTTCTAGCTGCTTCAGTATACAAAAGATCGCAATTTTAGAACGTTTTTCGCTCCTGCACCCCCCTGGGGTAGTGGCACCGACATAAAATATACCTATGTTGGAGCAGGGGTTGTCACCATCAGTTTGCCACCATCACTTTTGAAATCGGTTCGGTAGTTCCAGAGATTACCCCCTACAAACAAACAAACAAACAAACAAACAAACGAACAATCTTTACTCTTTTATAATATTAGTATAGATACAGCGTGTCTACGTATAACCTGACCGACCTTTATTTTCGCAACCGTTGGTCCTAGATGCATACTTCCAAATACAAAAATGGTTTAAATAAGGTAAAGAATTATTTCTAAAGCGATTTGGGTCAAGAAAATCATTTATTAAAAAATTACGAAATTTAAATTTTTATATGGTCCCCCGGTTCTATAAGTGATATTTAGTAAACATTTACTGTGACACTAACAAGTACGACAAAGAAAGTCCCATTCATCTAACATTAAAATTGACTGAGTTATGAAACTTTGAAATGCATGACTTATACCACTTTTTTGCATCTAAAAAGAGATGATTTCAGCCATGCTTTCAGGGGTCGTATATAAAGTAGTTAAACTTATTTCAAGGTATCTGCGCTTTGAAAGAAATCGTACAACTATTACGATTAAGTTAATTTTTATTAGTTAAGTTTCAGATTAATTAAAATTATTGTATTTTAACATATGTTTTATTTTGAAAGGATTTGAGGCTATGATTTCTTTTAACAAAAATTATGTTATTTTCATAAGGTTTTATTTAACTTGCAACGATCGTCTTTCCAGTTTAAAATTTGTACTCTAAGTTTAACTCACTTTCAAATGTCCGATCGAAGTTAAATTTTACATAAATCCGATGACAATGTAATATTATTATGATTTTCAACGCTTACTATCTTATACATATTTATATTAGAGGATAACACAAAAAAAATTCGAATAGATTATCGTCAACAAGTTTAAGAAAGAGTTTTAGATTAGATAACATAAACCTGCGATGGTTGTGTTTTTTAACTTTTATAATTACGTTTTATGTATTTTTTAATGCTGAATAAAAAAATTACCTTCACTTTTAACCATCATGTCAAGATTTTTTGCAAATCGTAAGTTTCAAGGTTAAAAAATAGCAAAAAATCTGATACTATAAAATAGATGTAAGACTTTTTTATTCAGTTTAATTTTACTTAACTCAATAATTAATTCAATTTTTTGGCTTATACTGGGTTTTTTACAACTAAATAGCTCAGGGTTCCGATGAGGTTGGGAAGGGAGGGGGGGGGGTCAATTTTAACTTTGAGCTTTTTAACTTTGAAATTTTCGATTTGAGAAAAATCCTGACGTTATGGTTTAAAATGAAGGTCATTTTCGGATTCAGCGCTAAAAAATACATTAGAATCAATTTTCAAAAGTTAAAAAACAGGGCACAACTCAAAATATGAAAGACAGTGTAATCTAACAGCATTTTAAAATCTTAATTGAGGCTGTTGTTTTTCATCCTTTTATTTAACAAAAATTCTGTTATTTTTATCCTCTTATATGCTCAGTACAAATTGTATATTTTGCATTAATATGTTAGAATGATTATAGATTTCACATTTATATTAGATTGCAATGTTAATTTTGCTCTCAACTATTTTTTTGACATATCTGACGATTATTTATATTTCTACTACATTTGTGAATGACCCCTAAATAGCAACAAAAAATATACTCCAACTTTAAACAGCTATAACTCGGTCAGTTTTAATCGTAGATGAATGGGACTTTCTTTGTCGTACTTGTTAGTGTCACAGTAAATATTTACTAAATATCACTTATAGGACCGGGGGACCGTATAAAAATTTAAATTTCGTAATTTTTTAATAAATGTTACTCTTGACCCAAATCGCTTTAGAAATAATTCTTTACCTTATTTAAACCATTTTTGTAATTGGGAGTATGCATCTAGGACCAACGGTTGCGAAAATAAAGGTCGGTGGTTATACGTGGACGCGCTGTATATGAACGTCTCTTTCTTGAATCACTACAATACCATTTATCCATATTTATTTAATACTGAAAAAAAGCAACAGATCCATTTTCGCAAAAGCATATTTGCCATTAAACAGAAACAATTCAATATTTAAATGTATTTTTTAGTATGACATATTCTAAACATTTTCAGATATTTTGTTTAATCTAATTATGACACGAGCAAATCTATTTCACATTAACATAAATAAAAAAACCAAAAGTCACAACACTAGTACTCAGATGGTCATTACTTTTTCAAATCAAATTTTTAATAAAATTAATATTAATTCTATGACAAATGACAAAAATGCAACTTTCCAATTAACAATCCTGTTTCAAGAACATTGAAATATCCAAGTACAATTGGTAGAAAGTTTTTTAACTACAACACTTTTTCAAGAAATACATCTTCTGCTATTTCTTTTCCTTGTAAATGCAATGACCCCTCTCTAAAAGAATTATTAATACTAATCATGGGCATATAATCACTACAAATTTAAATATTGTAAATAAGCTTTATATAAAATTTCAATCTCAAACAATAAACCTATTGAATATTTTAATCAGTGGAAAATATTGGTTATTGATCCATTAACTATTACTCTAAAGAACCTAATTTCAGTTGTTGTTAGTATCAATATGAAGCATCTGTACCAAAAAATTAGTAATTTTTAAAAATAATTTTGTAATTACATAGGTAGATAAATCTCCAAATATCTATGCCATCATATACAAATCATACTATCACCAACTTCTTACATCCACTATCTCTTCTAATAATTATTTTTAAAAAAAATGAAATCACACTGATAAACAATCGTAAAATTCATAGTTATTATAAACTACTGAACATTCCCTCTACTAACTTTAATTAACCATATTTGGTTCTTATACCCAAATTTCACAAAACGCCCATTAAAATTCAGAACTGTTACTATAGAATGCAATACATATAATAATCAAGTTAACAAAATTCTATTAAAAATACTTAATAAAATATACACACATACAACTGCTATAGATAACACACGTTGTATAAAAAATAGCTTTCAATTGGTTAATATTCTCAAACATCTGAAATGTGTAAAAAATATAACAACATATGATTTCAAAGATCTTTTAAATAACATTAACTTTTTAGATCTGCATAATATAATAAATGCATTATTTTAAAAATTTCAAAATCAATTGACTGTTCCTATACACGTGGATGCAGATTACTTTCATACACAAACTAATTTCATTATATATAATAACTACCTTTTACAAGATAATACAATTTATTTACAGAAAATCGACATTTCACAAGGTAGATGCATATCAAGTTTACTTACAGACTTATATTTATATCACTATGAGTGTACATTTTGTAACAGTATTATTTATATCGTTATATTGATGACCATCATATTAATCCATACCGACCAATCACACGTTTCTCAATTTTCAGTCATTAATCCTACTAATTTAGAATTAACGGAAAACTTATTATCTAAAAATACTATTCACTTTTCAGACCTTAATCTTATACTGTACGATAACAAAACTATTACAAACATTTATGAGAAACATAAAGAATTTCAATTCAAAGTTAATACATTTACCAATTTTAAGTCATGTCTTCATATATCTGTTTGGCGTAATATACTTCTTAATCATATGGTTGGAATAAACCGACTATGCTCTTCTCGTCTTATAAATAAAAATATGAAACAACATATTTTTGATGCATTACAACATGGTTTTCCAAGAAAATTCACATATTCTTTGATTAGTTAGTCCATGATCAAATCTTCAGAACGGATGGGTGGGTAGATGTGTTAGATTATGGAAGAGGGAGGTGTTATTTGAGCAAAATATACTGATTAACTCATTGCAAAAAATAAAAATTACAAAAATAAAAAATAATATAAAAAATAAAAAATAAAATAAAAAATAACAAAATGAAAAAACTATTAAAAAAAACACAATAGGACGATTAAGAGGGTAGATGTTAAAGTATGGAGGGGTGGCGGTGTTGTATGTATAATTTAAATGCAATGGTTAATAATAATAAAAAAAGATAGACAGAGTGAGTGGGTTATTGTTTATAATGCATCCTTACATTACATGTTATTCTTTAGCTGATTCTGTACACTTCATTTTTTTACAAAATTCGATTCATAGCATTTACTTTATGCAGTATTTCATTTAATTAACTTCTTTTATTTGTGTGGGACATTGTCATTTCAATCTTTTCATCAATCATCATATTACTAAATTTGTATTTTTTAATTATATCCTACCCATTAATTATTATTATTTCAGAATATTTCCTTTCTAATTAATAGAAATGATTTCACACCATCTAATATGAAGTTTTAATTTAATCTATTGAATTTTAATTAACTTCTTTGATTTATATGGGGCAATTTCATATCTTAATAACTACATCAATCATCTTTCTTCAATATAAATATAATTGTCTTATTTAAATGTTTCCTACACCCCTTTAATTATTATTATTATTATTATATAGATATAATACTATTATGCACTGTCATCATAAATTAATTCATTTATTTAATTTTCTTTTATTAAATTTTGAAAACTTTTATTAATTATTAATTTAATTAATTTTTTCACCTACCTCTTAACTTTTCATTGATTATTTACATTAATTTTCTTAGTTTATTCACTTCATATTAGGCACTTACTCCGGTTTTTGTTTCTTAAACTGACAGTAGATGGCTGTTTTATTCCCAAATTTCTTATTCACCTGTCTTGAATCTTCTATTTTGAACTGCCAAAAGGTGGCTTAACTTCTGATTTTAACGCAATGTTTGAGATTCATTTTGTCATGGTTTGAATAATTAAGCTTGAATATTTATGAATCATTCACTTCTCTTGTAATTCATCTAATGAATTAGTAAATGTTTTTTGGCAACAGGTGAAGATTTGTTGATCCATGCATGTTAGCATGTTTTCCCTGGGGAAATCTTCCGCACTTATATCTTTTGTCATTTTGTAATTTCTTTCAAATTCTTGTTTATTAATGTACGATTGACCAAATCATGTATTATTTTAACTAATTATAGCTTATATATGGATAAAATCGTATTTTTTTGTGGTATCTGTAGTAACTTAGGCCAACGATTCTGCTACAGCACTACAAATATTTCATTATTCACTTCCCTCCCCCTCCAATCGTTTTTATCTTATCTTGGTCATATATTCTTATTTTATTCTACATTTTACTGGATGTTATTCAAACAGATATGTGTCCATTTTTCAATTTTATTCCCCCATTTATTGTATAATGTTTCTGTGTTGTCTTTGATGGGGCATGACTTAGCATGTGTACAGGACTTACTAAGGTCTCCACCGAGATCGTAGGCCAGCTTCATCCGTCATCTTCATTCAAATGGCAACCACTTCAAAATTTCAATTTCAAAAAGATGTACAAAAAATTCAAAAAGATGTGCAAAAGAAAAACCCTTTAAGGGTTCGGACTTGATACAAGGATTCCTGTGCATTTTTTGTTTCGCCTATATCCTAAAAATATTCTGCGATATCGCAGTTTGAAATTCTAGGGTGGCTGACATTTTGCAACAAGACAACAAACTCAATTGAGATCTTGGTAAGTCCTGTACACATGCTTACTCACATCTAAATCAGTTCATATATACGAGTGCTATTCCAAAACAAAAATGACACACACATACATATTATATACATATATATATATATATATATATATATATATATATATATATATAAAGCTCATCCAAAGTAAGTACGGTTTAGATATTTAGATATTAAAAAAGATTGGCAATTTGTTTCCATTTGTATTTTATTACACAAAAATCTACACACCTTAAACTACTTTTGACATATTCACCATGCGAATTAAGGATTGTGTCATATCTTGGCACTAATTGCAACATAACCGCTTCATAGAACTCGGCTGGCTGCGACTGAACCAGTTCTGGAGGCTTACCTTGATCTCATCATCACTTGCAAAGTACTGGTCGGAAAGAAATTTCTTGAGTTAGGAATACAAATGGAAGACGGATGGAGCTTGGTCCGGACTACAAGGAGAGTGACAGAATTCTTCCCAGCGAAATGAATCAAGCAGAGTCGTCGTTACGCGTGTGGTATGCGGTCGCGCATTGTCTTGCAAGATAACAATACCTGAAGTCAGTAGTCCAGGCTTTTGTTCTGTATCGAGCGCCGTAACTTCTTCAATGTATCGCAGTAAGCTGTAGCGTTGATTGTTGTGTCTCGTTCCATCCAGTCCACTAATAAAATTCCTTGACAGTCCCAAAACACGGTGCACATGATTTTTCTTGAAGAAAGAGGTAACTTTGCTTTCATCGGTTTCAGGGATCCAGTATGCCGCCATTCCAGTGTTTGATATTTCGCTTCAGGTGTCACGAATTTAGTCCATGTTTCATCGCCTATGACAATCTTAAGCAAAAAATAATCCTTCTATCGCATAACACTGCAAGAACTCCAAGGCTGCCCCCATTCGTTTCCGTGTTTGAACGTCCATTAGTGTTTTCGGTATCTATCGCGCACACAATTTTTTGTGTTGAAAATGTTCAGTCACAACATCGTGTAACTTCTGGTGTTAACATGATCGTGAAATGTTTTGAAAAGGCATCGACAAATCAGAAATCGTGAATCACCAATTGGAACGAACTTGTTCGTCAATGCAGCACACCAATTCTTCGGTGATCAACGACGATCTTCCACTGAGCTCCACGTCGTGAACATTTTCCCTTTCTTCGTTAAACATCCTAACCCACTGTCGCACCATACCTTCACTCATCGCGATCTCTCCGCAAGTTTCACTTATCTGAAGATAAATTTCACAAGGTCAAATATTTCTCGCATTTAAAAACTTGATAACGGCTCTTATTTCACAGATGGCGGTTCGATCGATTGTGTTAAACATTATTAACGACAAATAGTGACTTCAAACGTTCACGTAATCAAACAAAATGGCTAGTATAATGTAAAGCCAGGAGAGATGGCGCGGTTAGAGAGATTGCGCACATAGAGGTTCGGGGGGAAGGAGTAGAGTGAGCGCGCAGTGACTCCAGGTAGTTGTACAACAGCAGTAGTGGAGTGTCTACTTGAAAGTTCACGTTGATTGTTTTGAGTGTCTAAGATAAAGCATTGCTATTTTGTTTTGTTTTCCCAAAGTAAGTGCTTGAATTTTCATAGCTATTCATCAAAATTTCTATACAATGCTAGTAGTACAAAATATTTTAAACTTAAACAATTTCTCATAAGCTACTAATCTAGACTAACAATGTGAACATCAACGGTTCGTTTTAGTAGCGGCCATGTTTATATAAAAGGCCGCGAAATCTTTCCTACCGAAATTGGAGAGTTTGCGCATCTGCTAATTAGGAAAGATGGCGCATTGTTTCCATTAGTTTCTATGCTAGGAGAGATTACGCAGCTTATTGGTAAATTTGTCTAAAAAAATCAAAAATGAAAATGGACTAAATTTAAGTTAAACGTGTTATCAAGTAACTTAATGTTATTTTGTAATCTTATCTGGACTTGCATTTTCTGTTTTTTTAATTTTTTTCCCTCTAATTAAAAATTTTTAATCGTTTTTAAAATTATTTCTTTTTTTTTATTCTTTAATCATTAGGTTGAAATATTCACTCCTAATGCAATAATATTTGTTCACAAAAACCTTACAACAATGTCCTTTAAGTGTAATTATTATTGTCAACAATTTAATTATAATTATTATTAGTAACAGTCTCTCCTACCCATGTGCGCAATCACACCAAATCTATAAGGTCAGATTGCGCAAAATAACTTTCTTGGTTTTATTACAACTGTTCTATTAAGTTACAACATAACAACAAAATAGCTATGGAAATGCATAAAAAACAAATGAAGCCAAAATTATTCATGGATAGTTTAGCAAAAAATTAATATTTAGATTTTTTATTGTTATTCTTTTGAATTGTGCGTAGACTCTCCTAGCTTTACCTTAATTCGTTCTGGAGTTGAATGATGTAACTAGGCATGTGTGAACTGCGTGCTGTCAGATGCGCGGGAGATATGCGCAAACGGTACTTACTTTCTGGATGAACTTTATATATACATTTGAACGGAGGGTGGTTTGGGGGGTTTGAAAGTCATAATCGGTAAAAATATAACAGAATTTTTCGAATTTTTGAAATTTGGAGACAAAAATAACTTTCCGTAAATAAAACCAACTTCGCGATGCCTGACTATTTTAATTCCCATAAAATTCAATATTTACGAAAAATGGGAATATTCTATAATCAGGTTGCCCGCATTTTAGCGTCGTGTGTTTCAGTAAAATTATCTAAATTCTTTAGAACAAAGAATAGAGTAGATACCTTTCCCTCCCGGTATATATCGGAAGGATTTTTTTTTACTTGAACTCGATATTTATTATTCTAAATAAAATTATGAAGGACAAGTTATTTTCATTTTCTCTCGTTATGAACTTTTTTTTATTTATTTACAGATTGCTGGTAATTTTTTTTACTACTTCATAAAGGCGTGTATTTTGCACATCTAACCACCTTTTAAAAATTATTTAAAATTTGTAAATAATACATTAATGTAAAGATAATATTATGGAAAAAAATGGTGAAATTTATTTATAGTCATATGCCTCAAAAACATACATACCCTAATGAAATTTTTTGAATCCTTGATTAAATTTCTATAAAACCTTCTGAATTATGCTATTGCTTAGGATGTTAAAAAAGTCTTCCAATTAAAAATTGCCCCTTTTTATCTCATAAAAATGAATAAATAAATTCAATATTATATACATATAGTATAATAAGATATAAGCTTAATAACGTTAATCTATGTTAATCTATGAAATTAGCTGACGAATGCATTTACCGTATTTTCCCGCGTATACGTCGATCCCGCGTATAAGTCGACCTCCTACTTTCCCGATCAAGAAATTTGAATTTTTTTAAAAATACATTATTCAAAATCACCTGGAAAAAAAAGAAAGTACTAAGTATACAATAATAAAGAAACTTTTTTTTTGTACATTTATTCGAAATCATATGAAAAATGTACTAAATATACAATAATGAAGATAATAATATACTAAAGTAATATACAAAGTTAAACTGATTCAAAGTCGGATTCAGTATCGGACTCGCCAAACAATTCGCGAAAATCCTTCGTCGTCATCGGCTCATCATGATACACGTTTTCAATCTATGTATTGCTACATTCTTTCTCGTCGTTATCACTTTCGAAAATGGCATCATCTTCAGTGCCGTCTAGTTCGTTGCTTATGCAGCTTTTCTTGAACGATTTTATAATCATTTCGGAAAGAATTTCATTCCACGCATCTTTAACCCACTGGGCAATTAATGCAATGTCGGGCTTTCTAATATTACCGCCCTTTGTAAATGTTGGACAACCGGATAAAATCCACTCTGCCCAATATTTTCTAATATTATTTTGAAGGGCTTATTGAGGCAAATGTCTAGGTGTTGAAAGACGAATGTCAACCCTCCCGGGATTACAGCTACAGTCGTTTTCAGTTCTTTCGTCACTTTATTCACGTTTTCAGAAAAGTGGCCACGAAACGAGTCGTAAACTAAATGGGAAGGTTTTTTGAAAAGAGCTCCCGGTCTTTTACCCCACACATTTTTATGCCAGTAGACTGTTCCGTCAGCATCCATCCACCCTTTTTCAGGTGCTCGAATCAGCACACCAGATGGAAATGTAACGTTTTTCGGCAACGTTTATCTTTTTAAAAAAAATCAACGGATGAAGCTTACTACCGTCGGTCAAACAGGAAAGAACGACCGTAAAACGGGTTTTTTCGTGCCCAGTCGTTTTTACCAAGATGTTTTTTTTCCTCCTTGCAGTTCACTGTTTTATTTTCTGGTAGGTTGAAACACATGGGTGTTTCGTCCATATTTCCTATATGGCAAAGTTCAAAAGAATTCATTTTTCTTTGATCGATGACGTATTTTTGAAATTTCATAATCTTTGCTTTCAAGTCAGATGGTAATTTTTGTGCCAGTTTAGTGCGCTGGCGTAAAGTCAAACCATGACGATTCATAAATCTGGTGCACCAATGTTCTGATGCACAAAACGTGTTTGGAACACCATAATTTTCTTCTTTTGCAAGCTTCATTGCTCGTAAACGTATGGCGGTTCTAGTGACAATAAAATCATTCTGCCGGCACTCTACAACCCAATCATGCAATATATTTTCGAGTTCTGGAAAGGGCGATTTTCCATGCCACAAAGCCTTTTTCGATTTTGGGATGTTTTCTAGCTTTGCCTTATTCTTACGCCAATCACGAATCATTTTTTCGTGAACCCCAAACTGACAAGAAGCAGCACAGTTGTTAGACTCTTCCGCAAAACAAACAACGTTAAGTTTAAATCCAGCTGCGTGTGAATTGCGTTTCTTTTTTCTAATAACTAAATCAACCATATCAGTAAAAACAAGGAGAAAAAGTGCAGTAAGATAAACGAAGAAATAATGAATAAGTGTACTATCAAGAACACGCAAGATATAACGCGGGACACGTGTTTGTAGAGAGTCACATGTTTCTAGCCACTCGCGGACGATTCAATTGCACATAGGGGTGATACATTCTCGGAATTTTATCTACTGATCTCTCAGAGAGAGGGGGGGGGGTTGTAGGCGTACATACATTGCCACCACCAAACCCTTCACTCAGTCTCCAAACCTTTACCTCAGCGCTGATAAAGAAAAGCAATTAATTCCTCTTTTTCTCTCCTGGTATGGAAATCGACAGTAAACGACATCATTGTATTATGGAATGCAAAAGAGAACAATTGCTTTTCAGAAGGGCATTTTTGACTTATGGTAAAAAAAAAAAAAAAAAAAAAAAAACTAAGGACCCCTCCAACTTTAACGTCTTTTTTTGTCCAAAATTTCTCGACTTATACGCGGGTAGATACGGTATATAGGGACATTAAATAAAATATAAATGTGAAAAATTGTAAATTTTAATTAAACATAATGATGAAAAAACATTTATTCATATGGTTCAACAGAAATTTAAAATTATTTGAATTACAATTGTTCGGTTTCATCATTACCTTCTACTTTATTTTTTTTAAATATGCGATACATTTAACAATGACTGCCACTGGCGACTATTTTATTTTTATTATTATTATTTTGTCTATTACTTTTTGAAAGAAAAAATAGTCTACCTAGAATATTAGCATAAATGTACCTCGAAGATTATTGTTTTGAAATAGTTGCAGACACAATAATAACAAAAAATAGTCACCATTAGCAGTCCTGATTTAAGCAACCATTCCCATATTACACTGTGAGCATGCTTCACTTCAATATGAGAAAAAAATTGTAAACTGTTGCAAATTGAAAATAAAATGTAAATTGTTTACTGTTAGGACATAAAAACATGACTTAAAATGCTCTACATTAATTCGTTCAAATTAATTGGATTCCGAGGTTTCAATCCCTAAGGTACTCCATTATTAAATACTACGCAAAATAAAATGGAAATTAATTGTGTTGTCAATATAAATATTTTTTTCAATGTATTTCTTGTAAAATCCAAGTGATGCTTAAATTTAAAAGAAAAAAAAACTTAAAATTACAAAATAACAAAAATTTTTGCATTAATTAATGAATTTCATTGAATAATCAATTTTTTAACTTCAGTTTTTTGAGTAATTATTTCTTTCATACCTTTACAAATAATGCTTTAATTGTAATATGGTAGAAAGTTTTGAATTCCAGATAAAATTTCTTTTAAAAGATGGAAGTAATTTATTAAATTTAGAATTTATGTTAATTTTTAAAATAAAAATAAGAGCGTGGAAGAGGTGTTTCAGAAGTACGGAAAGAGACAGTAGAAAATGCCCTGACTGACTGAAAAGATCAACTATGGCAATATATTTTAAACAAAACATTATTTTTGCATATACATTTACTGAAAATTCTTCAGTTATTTCGAATCAAATTATTATGTCTGATATTCGCATGCATGTCTCACTGAAAATTATTTATGTGATTGATGCACAAGAATTAACCTTAATTTTACATACCTTAATATATACATAAACATATACATAAACACATTATATACATAAACTACATAAACACCTTTTTTTTTTTTTTTTTTTTTTTTTTTTTTTTAACCAGAAGTCAAAAATGCCCTTCTGAAGGGCAATTGTTCTCTTTTTGCATTCCATAACACAATGATGTCGTTTACTGTCGATTTCCATATCAGGCGAGAACAACTAGTGGAATTGAGATTAAAAACTGTTTTTCAGTAAACAGACCAGGAGTGGGTAGAAAATGCCCTGACTGACCTCAAAGAACAACTATGGCAACATATATTTTATTGCTTTTTAGTGACATTAAAATTTCCTTTTGGAATTAAGGAAAAAGCCGTATTTAAATGAAGTAATTAGGTAAATAATACTGCACGTTCACAAACATTTTTATCAAAAAGACTTCATCTACATAAATTTCTTTTCTATTAAATGAAATGCAGAATGAACACTGATGATTATTTTAAAAAATATTTATTAAAGGATTTGCTTTTTTAAGGTGTCATAAGGCCTTTAAACCTTCAAAACATTCAATCTTTGAAAAAATATACAGGGTGGTTATAATATAACTATCTCTATTCTGAGCTGTCTGTAGCTTGAAGGAATAACCCGAATGAAACCAAAATCGATACTTCAACTCCCGGTTGAAAACCTCAATTTGGGGTTACTGAACCATCGGTTCAACGCTCGGTCGAAGTTATTCGTGAATACGAGCGTTACTATTCGAGAAGGGAAAAGAGGAATGAAACAATAAAATATTATTGCAAGAATCGCCGGCAGATGGTGCTACGGGGCCTGTCGATGCAAACGCCGTTGTGTACCGTGGAGGTGTTGCAAATCTCAATGACAAGATCACATATCACAACATGTGGGAAACATTACTCCTGATGCGTTACATTCCACAGTTGAGCACGTCGTGGACCGCCTGGATTGTGTCCTTCAGCACAATTGGCCATGTGGAACCTGAACTTGATCGGCACTGCCCTACGAAAGCGTAACCACATTCATTGTGACACTTTCCAATAAATTAGGTTTGTCATCCGGTTTTACGCCTTAATTCTTTGTTCTTGTATTACACATTACATTTCACACTCAAAAGCGACATCTATCGGCGATTATTGCAATTTTGTTTTTATGTTCCATTTTTCTTCCCCCTTCTCGAATAGTAAGTGTACCGATTTTGGCTTTCTTCGTGTTATTCCTTCAAGCTACAGACAGCTCCAAATAGAGATACTTATATTATAACCACCCTGTATATTAAAGATTAATCATTTCTGAACACATTAAAACAAAATGAATGATACTCTTAATAATTATTAACTATGGAATATTTCTAAAGACAGAACATTAAAGTCATTTTTCTCAAAATGTTATTTTGGGACATTGCGTGCAATATAGTTCATAAAAACTTCTCTATATTGTTTCATCAAACTTCCAAGAAATATAGTGTATGGTTGGCTGTATAAAGTAAACCTAAATTTGCAACTTTTTTGTTGAAAACATATTTTTTCTTGGTGTTCTATTACTAAGCTTTTGAAAATGGTATAAAAGCAAGATACAGTTCTGTTTGTAAAACATAAAAATGTTATAAATAAACACTTTTTTAGGTTCAATGTAAAAACTACAGTGTACAAGACTCTCAAGTATACTTATATACCAAGAATTTTGTTTTACATGCAAAATGTTTTTGTAATCATGTACGCAACGTGTAATTCCAATTTTTTGCTACAAGTTTACAAATTCCTATAACAACTAATTTTCCCCATTATGATCTGAAAAAAAAATATGAAATGAAAGAAGAAACATATATATCTAGAACCACCTTCAAAAATTGCGTTTTTGTAATGTATGCTTTTTACGATATAAAATGTCAAAAATGGTCATTTCTTTTTCACATTTGGACATTTTAAAAGTCCTATGGACTCCTTAATTAGTAAAAATAAACTTGCAACATATTATTTAATGTTTGACATTTGATACCATAGTGATGACTGCTAAACGGAATATCATATTAGAGCATACACGATCTAATATAAGTGTATTACTTCATGTCACTATAATATGACAATAAGTTAAAACCATTTGTCTATCAAAATGTCAATAAAATTTAAGGATAAAGGACTTTTTTTGAAGAGATCGTAGGGATATGGGGGAGGGTGAAGTAAGTCAGCTTAACAGATAAATACGGTTAGAGGATAAAGGAATATACCTCATCATATGCGGGACGAAAACAGAATAATTAAGACCCACATTTAACACCTTTGGGACCATGATTGCATATATGCATCTTCAAATGTATTTCAACTTTTTGTGCACATTCTACAATTGAAAATGAAATGAAAATAACTTTAAACGAATGATTTTCCCTTTTTTTTCTATCACATTTTGCATTTTATTTTCATCACAAAAAATTAGCTATTTTTTCCATGAAAAGTTTGAATTTTAACTTTGAACGCTTTATTTTAACAAAAATTGTTGTTTTTTCGTTCAGACGTTAACAGTTTTGTATTTAACGTGAATCAGATTTCTTTTTTCATTTCAGATAAATGAGACCACAGTAAAAATTTCTTTTTTTTTTCGTTACGCATTCCAGAAAAATAACTGTCTCTAATTATTTCTGATACTTTTTCATTAAAGCTAAAGTAAAGTTTTTCGAAATATATTTTTTGTGGCCAGAAAATTTTCATTAAAAGTTGTTTACTGCTTAAAATAAAATTCTAAAGTATTTTATTTATTTTTTAGCATCATGAAATCAAATTGGTGCACCAGAAAAATTTTAATTTCAATTAATATGTAAATGCATTATAAACAGAAATAATTCCAGATTATGTTAAAAAATAAACAAGAACGAAAAATCATGCGTCAAGCATAGATTATGAAACACTTTCCAACACATTCAGAATACTGTAACAAAACTTCACAGTTTACTAAGTAAACAATTCAGAAAACGCATAACATATTTAAAAACCTAATTTCAAAAATTATTACCAATAGTCGAACAAAATATCTGAATTATTATGTGCAGCCCTGTATATGATCTATAGCTTTAGATGTATACTACTCACAAGAGAACCACTTTTAGTGCAGTTCGCACCTGGCATTGAGGCCTGGTGCATTTTGTAGCCCTATACATAAAAGTTAGAGAACCAATGAAATTTCTCTGTTAAAATCATATTTTATATATATTTTATACTTTTATTTTTTTACTAGCAGATCCGCCCGGCGTTGCCCGGTCCCATAAAAAAATACTACGAAATGCGAAATCACTCTAAAAATCGCTGCACGAAACATTTCCTCTGGTAACTCTTTGTTTTTCGGAAATTAAATAGAGAGATAGACCCGAAGTAGAAATAAATTTAATACCACCTCCTCAAATGTCTAAATCATTTGATTCAAAACGTGTCAGTTTTTGGTCAAAATTTTTAAAAAGTTACCTACGGATTTTCGCAAAATTTGTATTTTCGGAATCAGAAACATAAACTGTGAGTTTCGATTCAAATAATACAATACTTTTCTTAATACTGGAGGATGAGTGAAAATGAAACTTTTTCGTTGTCTGGGATTATCAAATAGATAACTTTCTTTTGCGGTTTCAATAAAAATAGCCATTTTTGGTGCACGCGCAGGAAAATTTTTTAGTTCCACTGCCAGGGGATGCATTTTGTTCGAAACACCGACACGTGTTCCCGCTGCCTACGATACCATGTATAGAAGACGTGCTAGGCACGCGCTGCAAAATCTTTTAGTTAAAGTTTCTACCACCAGGTGGAGCATTCTGTTCTAAATAAACCTGCATACGAACGAAACTCCGGCACTCGTTCCTACTTCTTACGGCACCGTGTAGAAGGCGTGCCGTGCACGCGCAAGAAATCTGTTAGTTCCACTTTCCAACGCCAGGGAGTGCCAAATATATGTCATAAATAATTAGCTATATCTTAATTAGTTCATGTTAAGTTGAATGAACCGATTCCCGTTGATTTCCCGGGCCCTTTGTTTGAGTCGGACAAATTTTAAATGCATAATTGTTTAGTTCCACTTCCCACCACTAAGGGGTGCACTCAGTTCTAAATTAAACTCTTTCTGATCGAAACTCCAGCACGTGACGCTGCTGCCTACGACACCGTATAGCAGACGTGCTGTGCACGCGGTGCAAAATCTTTTAGTTTCATTTTCTACCGCCAGATGGCGCCAAATCTGTACCTTAATTAGTTATCTATATCTTAATTAGATCGCGTTAAGTTGAATGAACTAATTCTCATTGAAATTGGGCCCATTGAACCCAATAAAATACCCCTGCCTGGTCATTAATTTTCAGAAATAGTGGTAACCAAGGGCTTAAAAAATTATACCGAAGTTTATTTAGTACCTGGGGACCTGAACCTGAGAAAAGGTTTCGTTCGAATTGGACTAATAATTAATTAGTTCTCATTTTGGAGGCAGGGGGGGGGGGAGGAGGAAGTTTAGATCAGAGCATTAACGCCATATTTAAACTACAACCAAACTCTCACTTCCCCCTCCCCACAGAATTAAACCAACGACGTTAAAAAATTAGGAATCATTATTAACTTTTGAAACAGAAACAAAATTACCTTTTTTTATACATACAAAAATAGTAAGTTATTGTTGTTAATTTCTGAAATCAAATACATAAATGACGTATACATGAAAAAACTCTAACAATCGCATAAAACAAATCGCAAAAATTCACAACTCGCGGTTCGAATTGCAAGCAGCTGACGACCTTTTCATCTGCCAATCACAAATGCCCGGTTGACTTCCACATGTGCCTACAATTCTATGAGCTATCAATCCAACTGCCATCCAATGGCGTTTGACTTGTAGTGGGCGATTTGTGACGTCATTCGAAATAAAAAACGCTGCAAAACAGGAAAAAAAAATGTTAAAAAACGTATAAAAAATGAAATTAAAAGAAAAATATCTAATAAAAAAACCGGGATAATAAATAATCCACCCTTCCCTTTTAAAATTAAGATTTTTTATCTGTAAAGAATTATCAACTTTCTCCAAGCTAAAAAGAGAAAAAACTAGTCGTTGGGGGCCACCGTAATACTTACCCATCATGGATATGCATAATGTAAAATATTAAAATAAAAATGTGTAAACTACTTATAAAATCCATCGCAATTCAAATAAAATCGTGGCTTGATGACGTCACAAACTTTAAAGGCTCGATTACTGAATTGCTTGAAAGAGGTTTTTCCTTATAACTCAAAAAATAATAATCCTATTAACTAGCGGTTTATTGCACCTGATTAGGCGTCAAATTTCTAATTAAAATATATCTTTGAAGTGAAATTTGGATGAAATACAGGGTCATGAAAAATCGAAGAGTGTGGAAAACAGGATTCCAAATATCTCGGCAACTAATTATCCGATTGACTTCATGCTTTATTCAAAATTTATGTTTTTTTATTGTCTTTTATATTCATTTCTTAAAATATACAATTTCGAAAATTTTTATATACCTTTCATCAGAACGAATATTTCGAGAGTCCGAAAAAAATTGTTCCGGTTAATCGAGGTTATTGAAATGAAATAGGCTTCTTCTCATTATTACATACTAAGTACATACCAAATTGCAAGTCTCTATCTCAATTTTTTCGGGAGATAGAGCGTTTACAGACACACACACACACAGACACACAGACACACAGACGGACGGCAAAAATTTTTTTCTAAAAATATGTTTTTCGGAATCTCCAGTGTCTGAAACGTGTAAATCCGTCAAAAAAAATTTTTCGATTTTCAAAACGATTACAAGACTTACCTTATACTACGTATGATGGGTAAGTAAAAAATGACGATTCTGATCGTATCTGAAGGCTGAAATGGAAGCGCAACCACCGAACCAATCAAGCATTTTGGCAAAATTTCTTAGTGTCGAAGGAAAAAAAATCGCCAAACATTCAATAATCGCTGTACGAATTTCCCATAAACTTTATTGAAAAGAAGATAAAATTTACTATATTGGGCTATAAGATTGGAACTGGATTCCCCTTATTAATGTAGAAAAATCGCAGCGGAACGTCAAAAAACACTAAAATTCGCATATTTAAAATCACGATTGTTTATCTGTAAAGAATTATCAACTTTCTCCAAGTTAAAATGAGAAAAAAAAAATAATGATTCTGATCGTATCTGAGGCTTAAATGGAAGCGCAACCACCGAACCAATCAAGCATTCTGACAAAATTTCTTAGTGCCGAAGGAAAAAAAATCGCCAAAACTTCAAAAATCGCTGTACGAATTTCACATAAACTTTATTGAAAAGAGGATAAAATTTACTATATTGGGCTGAAAGATTGGAACCAGATTCTCCTTATTAATGTGGAAAAATTGCATCAAAACGTGAAAAAACACTAAAAATCGCATAAAAAATTTAATTAAAAAAAATCTATTCCAAAATTCCAAAATCTGGCTTCGAGGTGCAAAACTACATTTATAAAGGTACCTTCCCACAAAATTTTGTAGCTCTGCGTGCAGCGATCTCTTCAGAACACAGCGGACACACACACACACACACACACACACAACTTGCTTCTTTATTATAGTTGGAGATTATTGGATTTTTAATTGTTAATTTCACGCCAAAAGCGAGTTAAGCCGCCAAACAGGGTGATACGAATCCAAACCACTTCTCACTCACACACAGCAGATTATGACATTCGGGCAGGGTTTGCGGGAAAAATTCTACGGTAATGAATGAAGCCAATGTCCAGTCGCTAAAAATGCGAGCATAATGTTATTATTTTTTCAAAATGAAATTCGTAGATTTTTAAAGGAATTTTTAAACTTTTTTCAATATTTTATTCTTAATATTAACTAATTTGTATTTTAAAGTACTTTTTTCAAAAAAAACTTCTATGTTAATAGTGCGATAAGGGGTCTCGAAAATTGCATTTTCAGAAAGTTATGCTGCTGTAAAATAAAAAAAATATGATTTTAACAGAAAAATTTCATCGATTCTCAAATTTCGTAATATAGGGCTTTAAAATGCACCGGGTCTTTGCAATGGAACTACTTTACACCGGGTCTTTGCAAGGGACCAAAAGCGCACCAAAAGTGGTTCCCTTGTCAGTATGCTCAAATTTACTTCAGTTAGAAAATACATAGCACAATTAAAAATTCCCTTCATCAATTTCCGTCAATAAATGGAAATATACTTGATCTCATTTGAGCATCCCTGTATATAATCTATGGAATATATATATTCACTGGCCTCCAAAAGTTAAGGTACAACCGGTTTTTCGCGTCCAATTTGCAAATTAATGAATATAGAAACAACAAATTTGGAGGAAATCTGCGCTAAACTGTTATTTATTAAATGCGACATAGAAATTTACTTAAGTTAAACGTATAAATGAAATTACAACAAAAAAGCACGCACGGTGGAAAATTCCATCCTTGGAGAAATCCGTACATCGAAGTATTATGCAGTAAAATGTGACAGAAACATTAAAAAACTGGTTCTAATACGGAATATGTCCACCCCGGACTTGAATGCATTTGCGGCATCGACTTTTCATGCTCTCAATTAAATTGTCGGACACCGAAATAGGTAATGCTGACAAGACTTGGAGTAAGCCTTGTTCCAGCTCATTTAATGACCTTGGAGGAGGACTTAAAGCCGCAATCTGTCTTCCAAGATAGTCCCAAAGATGTTCTATCGGATTCAAGTCTGGAGAGTGAGCTGGCCATTCCATTCTCTCCAAACCGTGATCCTCAAAATAATCCTCAACAACCACAGCTCGGTGTGGTCTCGCATTATCATCCATTAGAATGAAACCATTGCCAATAGCACCGGCATATGGGCACACATATGAATCAAGGATCTCATCCCGATATCTCGCACCAGTCACAGTTCCTCCATAGAACACATGCAGGTCAGTGTGGCCTCCGAGTGAGATCCCTGCCCAAACCATGATTCCACCGTTTCTGTACCTGTGTGTTTCGACAGTGTTTGATTGATGGTATCGAGTGCATTGTTCTCTCCAGATCAGAAGACGTCCTGAATCGCTCTCCAGTGTGAATCTGGACTCGTCTGTGAAGAGTACAGAAGCCCACTGTTGTATGGTCCAAGAAACATGTTGTCTTGCCCAACATAAGCGGGCCCTTCTCTGTCGTCTGTTGAGGGGGACACACACAACTGGTCGCCTTGCATAGAGACCTGCATTGTGAAGACGTCTTCGCACCGTAGTAGCGGAGATTCTTTCTCCCTGATGCTGCAAAGTGGTCTGCAATGAGTTGCGGCACAGTAGTGCGTCTACTCCTTCGGGCTGAAAGAGCTAGAAACCGGTCTTTTGCAGGTGTTGTAACACGTGGGCGTTCTGGAATATGTCTTCTGGACACAGAATCATCGGATTCATACTGATCCCAGAGTCGTTGGACTACACTGCGAGACACATTGAGCCGTCTAGCAGTATCGGCCTGTGACAACTCATTTCCATCCATCCTACCACCTGAATAAATCGGGCAAACAACTTCTTCTAGACATTTCTAGACTCTACTGGCTGTTGTGAACAGAACTGACAACAATAGTTCGAATACAACAAAACTTACACGCAAAATTACGAAAGCTTCGTACTTGCATAATTTTCTCTCATTCACAAATACCTATTCTTTTCTATAAAATAAAAGTGGTAGTTGTAATTTTTGCGTAAGTTTTTTTAAAGCTTATTATTGTCATTCATATAAACTATGAAGTTTAATCTGACAGCCATTTTTTGTCTGGTGAGCTTCGAAAAACATGTTGTTCCTTAACTTTTGGAGGCCAGTGTACACCAACTAATATGAAAAAAAAAATTAGTTACATTTAAAAACGCGTACTACAACTGAAAACGATCTTCCGGCAATTATTGTTCATAGATTGTACTATAACCAAATTCTTTTGAGTGTTTCTGTAAATAAACTATACATTTTATGCCCACCCTATTCTACAGTAAGATCCTTGTAGTGAACCTCAGTGACATCCATCAATTTGATTGCGTTTGAAATAGTGTAACATCAGTAAAATACGCTGAAAATGATTTTTTCCCATTGTCCGTAATGTAACGGAATTCTTTTGAGTGTCCCTGTAAAAGAACTACAAATGCTACACAATTCATTTTCAATACACTGAGGAAAATCACACTTTCAAATCTCAGTAAATCAATGTTTTAATTTTGTTATGAAACTTTTTGTTTCAAATAAGACGACCCAAATCTTTCAATTCTGAAATACTCAGAATATAGAAACATTGGACATACTCAAAACTGAGCACATACAGGTCAGTTCATACTCATTTTTGAAACATGGACCTACTCAAAAATGATTAGAATCAGTTTAAACTGATTTTTTGAAACATGGAAAACCTCAAAAATGAGCACATAGAAGCCAGTTCAAACTCATTTTTGAAACATGGACATATTCAAATATGAGCACATGATGTTTTATTCTTGAGTGTATGAATGTTTTCAGAAATGAGTATATACATGTTTCAAACTTGAGTAATTTTGATTCGGGCCATTTTGACTGTGCGACATACTTAAATTTGAGTATTTTTTGCTCAGTTTTGAAAATGTCGTTTTTAGAGTGTACCAAACATGCTATAGTAAACTCCAATGACATATGTCAATTTCATGGCAATCCGAAAATATTTACGCGAGTTAGAACGCGCACTGACAAACCGAAGTCATAAACACTTTTCAACTAAATTCGAAAGTGTTAAAAATTACTGTAGTATCCTAGTGAGAAGTCGAACTCTTTCGTAATCATTGGTGATAATAAAAAAGGCACTTAAAAGCTAACACACATTTCCTAAATGTGAAGAAAAATGTTCTTAACTTTAAAAATATAGGATGACACTTTGGTACTTTATTGCTCTTCAATATAAAATTACAAAATCAGTTAAGCATGGAATACAGGCTGTCGCAACAAATTGAAACGCACTTTATTTTTTTACATTTTAGAGATATGTGAGCAATGTAAATTGCAAAAGTGTTCAAAATATGGTAAGAAATAAAATTGCGCTAATGTAATAGCCCTTCTTTTAATTTGCAAACAGTTACACATTTATACGATATTTTTATACGATATTTTTATACGACAACACCCCTCCCAGACAAAATTGAGATTTTAGAAACTTTTCTTTTGCGGCAAGAAAATCATTACAAAAAAGTTGTGTATCATCATCATTCTCAATGAGGTATGTTTAGTTGAAAACTGACCGTTGTGAATAAAGATCACAGCTGCATAGCATCAAGACGTCAAAAACCAAGGTCCTGGGTTCAAATCCTGGCCTGTACACTTTTTCACTCAATTGAAAATATTACAACACATATGAATTATTTACCATTCACTATTATTGCATTAAAATAATAAACAAGTTGGAAATTGTATGTCAAACGTGGTAAATGAGGTACGTTCGTGCTATGACGAGTTTTATAAATATTCAGATCTTGGTGCAATAGCTGTTGCACTCTTATGCAAAAAGGCACGAATACAAAATTTATTTTATGTGCAGATTTTCATACTATAGATATTTATTTTATTTTATGAAATTGAGTTTCAATACACTTTTACAAACAATTAAATACAATTCTGTTACATTAAAATTATACTATGCGCAAATATGCGGACAGACAGACAGAAGGACGGACCAGATGACGACTATAGGGTCTACGTATTTATACAACTACGAACGCACCTAAAAAGTGTAATTTTGTAGCCAACGTTTATTGGAGTTGCTTTACCAGCAGTTTATTCAATCCACCAGTTTCAAATAACAGACCATATGTTTTTGCCAAAAAGGTTGTTTGAGTGACTTGTGTCCACCGGATTTGTTCAAGATAGTTTAGTTCGTAGAGCATTGAAGCTTAATCTATTAAGCACCACGACGTTCATTGAGTGCGTCATGAATTTTTCTATTTGAAATACCAGGACATATGTGCCTCATTCTGTCCTCACTTTAAGTCCGGACTGCAATGTTCTAAGCATGTGGTTTTTTGGCGTCGCTAATTGCTAGTATGATTGGTTTTGTGCGGGCTTTATAGCAATGATTGTTTTCGCACCCAATAGATGACGTAATGTGTCCAAGAAAAAATCATTAGTTTTCCCGCTGTTTTGTTTCTTTCTTTGTCGATCATTTATTTATGCGTTGGTCATTCTGTTCAGTTGTCTGTCTTTCTTAAATTGCAGTGTTTCGCTTTCGGCTTTGTGTGTGTTTGAATCTCTGATATATACAAATTAACGACATAAACTACTTTTGACGAATTTTATTATATCTGGTATTCGGTATACTACCACTAAACTGAATATGCTGCATAGGCGGTTAAGCCAAGGTCCTGAGTTCAAATCGCGGATTTGACGCTTTTCATTCAGTTGGATAAATTATAACTCATATGATTTCTTTACGAATCACTATGATTGTGTTAAAATACTAAAAAAAATATAATACATATGTATCACAGCTTGTGTTAAAGTTATTCCACTAATTTTTTCATTTTTTCTTCTTAGACTACCACATCCAATCACCAGTTGTTGTGTAAAAAAAGCAGCTTTAAAAACGATATTTGACTTCCCTGTTTATGGAAATATTCATTGTTGTAAAAATGCGAATATGAGATATTAACATATTGAGAATCGTTGACAGATACGAAGTGGCTAGATCAAATAAATATGTTTCATACAAAAAAAATTACATAACTACAGTACAGTTACAAGTTACTATCCACTAAATACAATTTCTATTGAAAAATATTTTTCTTGATTTAGTGGGTTGAACCTTCCTGAAGCGAGGAAGTTTGACCCAAATTTACAGAGTTATGAGAATTTTTTTTTAATAATTTAGTGCTTTTTCAAAATTTTGAAACTGTAAAAAATTAGAATATATCATAATTTATTTATATGTGTAAAGCTGAAATGATATAGTATGCCAAATACAAATTAGGAGCATTTCGGTAAAAAGTGGGTTGTACATTCCCAATCTTCACTGTATACAATTTTGTTTAAAGATTCTCTCTCCTTCCTGAGACTATGAAATAGAACTGGTATTATAATTTAATAAATGGTACTATATATATACCTCCTATCAAGGGATATAATTTAAAGAACTATATAATGTAACCTCTGTAACATTTCTTCCTGTGCAAGGAATCGGTTTTAAAGTAAATCAACTTTGGCATTTATTATGCAGCTCTTTTGCGTACAATTAGATATTTCAAAAGTAAGCTTTTAAGAGTTAATACATTTTGTTTCGAATCATTGTATTTCAGACTTCCCAGGATATTACATTAATTAAATGAATATTTCGCGATCCTCTGTTTAAGTAAGAGTCTTTCGGACTTCTTATAGTGCGAAAACCTTTGTACATTACATTGATTAAAATTCTTCACACTATCAAAGATGCTAGCCAGATGTCACAAACACACAATTAGCTACAGATTATTATCTCCATTTAATTTAAACTTGACAGTGTGAAACAGATAGCAAAGCCATTAATAATTTTCGTTTAATGTTTCAAAATTTCTAGAATGAGCTTCATTAGACGAATTGAAATGCGTTTTAATGACATTTTAAGCTACTGATGCAAAATAGGACAGCTAATTTGAATAATTTAATTCCTATTTTGTATATAATTAAGTATAATAGGATAATAGACTATCTACTACAATTAGTATTAACTTATATTACTTAAAGTGATGTCGCAAGTTAAACTAAATAAGCAGATGTTACTTTGTAATTGTGATCTTTCACAAGAAAGCTTTCAAATATCTTAAATGTCATTCAAATGTGTTACATCAAAGCTTTCAAGCGCAAAAGTAATAACTATAACATAGATATAGCTTTTTCTACATATCTTTAAATTTTTCTCGCAGTATTTACGTTGGGTTTTTTTATGTAGTACTAACTTCTTAGATATTGAGGGGCTTACTCCGGCCAGTGGTTAGCCTGCTGGCTGCCAAATGAGAAGCTTGGGTTAACGTTCGGAAGTTCGAAACCAGTGCGGTCTGGACGAGGTTACTTTGGAAACTATTCAGGGTTTTTCCTTGTACGAGAACGATAATTCGGCTCACTTTCCTTCAAAAATCCTCTCTGAAAGCATCCCTTCTGTAGCAAAATCGCCAAAAGGTGTCGATGCTTAACAAAATCCTTCTTCTCTCTTAGTTATTTGATTTTTTTAATTAAACCTATCAGAATAAGTATACGCAAGAGATGAAACTTTGCTTTAATATACGAAATTATCATATGGGTCGCCCAAATGAAAGTGGCACTACAGTCGGTTTGAGAAATGGTTTAATGGTATTAATATAAATTAGTATACAAAATAAAGAAGTAATACAGACGTAATAGATAGGCTAGATAAAGTCACCTTGTAGGTTGAAACAAGTGTCCCAGCGATCAATGAGACGATGGATACCTTGGGTGAAGAAGCGCCGGGGTTGGTTGTGAAACCAATTTTTAACGGCAGCTTGGGCCTCATTATTGTCGGCAAATCGCCGTCCCTTCAGAGCTCTCTTGAGTGGACCGAAGTTGTGGTGGTCACACGGCGAGAGGTCTGGGCAGTAAGGGGGTGTTCGAGAACCTCCCAGCGGAATTGCAGTAACAATGTTCGGCACGCCACAACCAGAATACCGATCTGCGTGCCATACACATTTTGCATTCGACGATAGATTTCACTAGCACTTACATTTTCCGCAGTTAAAATTTGCACGACCACGCGTTGACACCGTTTGGAGGCATCCATGATGCGAACAATGCCTTTTAACGTGGTCACACTCTATGACACACGCATCTGACGGGATCTGACGATATCGCATGCATTCGCAGCACTCTGCGCCCTCTATAGGAGAATGCGCAGTCATCTTTCTCTTTAAATGGCGGAGTTATTACAGCAATGCCACTTTCATTTTGGCGACCCTTATACTTAACGTTAAAGTTT
The DNA here is from genome assembly GCA_963931845.1 of Maratus michaelseni. Classification (NCBI taxonomy): domain Eukaryota; kingdom Metazoa; phylum Arthropoda; class Arachnida; order Araneae; family Salticidae; genus Maratus; species Maratus michaelseni. Next base: position 151,903,475 of record OZ007599.1, on the reverse strand, counting down.
GGAATGAATGGCTTTGTTTAGACTCTTTTTAATTTTGCTTCTCAAGTTTTTAAGTATACTTTGTGTTTGGATACCACAGCACAAACTGTGCAGAACGATACTTTTTTTTCAGAGCACAAAGTTGTCCAAAGAACCATATTTCAACGACACACAGTTTTCGTGAAAAATGCAAAACAAAAAGTATATCATCACATACTTTTGCTGTCATTCTATGACAGCATTATCCCTGAAGACGACCGGGTTTCGGTTGAAAACAGACAGTGTATTGGATGTGTGTTGAAAAAAGGACACTGTGTAGAAAAAAAGACAGTTGGACAGTGGTGTTTTTAGTGGGTTTTTTTTTCAATTAACGGATTTTTTCACCTTTAAGTGATGTGTAGTGTACACTTGTTATTTGAACATATTTTTTTATTTAAATTATTTATTCAAGATGAATTGTGCACTGAACTGAATTTTATAACGTCTTTTTTTTATATTCGTTAATATTTAAAAAATATACATACACATCATATAGAAAAAAGCTACTTATTGTATTGAGTTTTTTAAAAAAAGTTTTGATTACATAATTTATTTTATACACGTACTTTTTTTTTTCATTCCATCAATTTTATAATTTTCAACATAATTTACTCAAAAAGAAGAAATTGAGTATAAATTTCTTTCAATGCAGCAATTAAGAAAAAAAGTAGTTGTTTCCTGTGACACCGTCCATTATTAATAACTAAGAATTAAAGAAAAAACACATTATTGGTAGAAATTATCTTAAACATCATTTCATTTTTGCAAGCCTTTCAAACAGGGTATTTTTAGCTTTATTTTACTTTTAAATTCGATATATTTATATCACTGCATTAAAAACATCTTTGTCTAGATATTAAAAAAATGTTTAAAATATATGCAATATAAATGTAAATTTATCTATTTTCGGTAGATTTCGTAAGAAATACTACCTATTACATTCTCACCTAAGTTGGAAATTTTGAAAAATTTTTGCAGATCTACGCCGATCATGACTCCCAGAACCCAAAACCACCCCCAGTTCAAAAGTTTATATATCTATCTATCTATCTATCTATCTATCTATCTATCTATCTATCTATCTATCTATGTCACTTTTTTCTGACCATGATAACTGGAAAAATTCTGCATAAATCTTTTTCAAACTGATACATAAAATCAAGGGTCATAAAATCTCGGTCAAGTTCGTTAATGGGCAAAATCGAACCAAGGGGGGGTGGAAATGGGGGGGCTTTTTGTGAAAACAGAAAAATCCCCATAATTTCTTTATTATTATACGTATCGAATCCGTTTAAAGTTATTATTACTTCTAGGAAAAGGGTCGAAAATGTATGTATGACAGATTTTTGATATAATTAAAAATGGCCCCAAGGGGAGGAAAAAAGGGGGGTTTTAGAAGAAAAAAAATCATAGCTTCGTCAATTCACAAGATATCAAATCCGCGTAAATTTATTATTAATCCTCTTAGTATTATCTAAAACTTTTATATTGACATGTTTTTTATAGGACCAACCGTTATAGCAAAAAAAAATTAAAAACAAAACAAATCCCTGCCGGCTCCGCCTGCAAACAAGTTATTTTTCGAAGTAGGTGGTTCCAACTCCCGCATCTTTTCGAAACTGATACATAAAATCAAGGGTCATAAAATCTCGGTCAAGTTCGTTAATGGGCAAAATCGAACCAAGGGGGGGGGAAATGGGGGGCTTTTTGTGAAAACAGAAAAATCCTCATAATTTCTTTATTATTATGCGTATCGAATCCGTTTAAAGTTATTATTACTTCTAGGAAAAGGGCCGAAAATGTATGTATGACAGATTTTTGATATAATTAAAAATGAACCCAAAGAGGGGGGGAAGGGGGGTTTTAGGAGAAAAAAAATCATAGCTTCGTCAATTCACAAGATATCAAATCCGCGTAAATTTATTATTAATCCTCTTAGTATTATCTAAAACTTTTATATTGACAAGTTTTTTATAGGACCAACCGTTATAGCAAAAAAAAAAATTAAAAACAAAACAAATCCCTGCCGGCTCCGCCTGCAAACAAGTTATTTTTCGAAGTAGGCGGTTCCAACTCCCGCATCTTTTCGAAACTGATACATAAACTCAAGGGTCATAAAATCTCGGTCAAGTTCGTTAATGGGCAAAATCGAACCAAGGGGGGGAAATGGGGAGGCTTTTTGTGAAAACAGAAAAATCCTCATAATTTCTTTATTATTATACGTATCGAATCCGTTTAAAGTTATTATTACTTCTAGGAAAAGGGCCGAAAATGTAGTATGTATGACAGATTTTTGATATAATTAAAAATTGCCTTAAGGGGGGGAAGGGGGGTTTTAGAAGAAAAAAAATCATAACTTCGTCAATTCACAAGATATCAAATCCGCGTAAATTTATTATTAATCCTCTTAGTATTACCAAAAACTTTTATATTGACAAGTTTTTTATAGAACCAACCGTTATAGCAAAAAAAATTAAAAAAAAAAAAAAATCCCTGCCGGCTCCGCCTTCAAACAAGTTATTTTTTGATGTAGGCGGTTCCAACTCCCGCATCTTTTCGAAACTGATACATAAAATCAAGGGACATAAAATCTCGGTTAAGTTCGTTAATGGGCAAAATAAAACCAAGGGGGGGGGGGGCTTTTTGTGAAAACAGAAAAAAAACCCATAATTTCTTAATTATGATACGTATCGAATCCGTTTGAAGTTATTATTACTTCTAGGAACAGTGCCAAAAACTTATGTATGACAGATTTTTGATATAATTAAAAATTGCCTTAAGGGGGGGAGGGAAGGGGGGTTTTAGAAGAAAAAAATTCATAACTTCGTCAATTCCCAATATTTCAAATCCGCTTAAATATATTATAAATCCTCTTAATATTATCTAAAACTTTTATATTGACATGTTTTTTATAGGACCAACTCTTATAGCAAAAAAAAAAAAAAAAAAAAAAAAAAAAATCCTTGCTGGCTCCGCCTGGAAACAAGTTTCGTTTCGAAGTAGGCGGTTCCAACTGCAGCATCATCGCAAAAAGGTCATTTCTTCCGCAATTCCCGACAAACAGGCACCCCGCGTTCTGCGTCTTCGAAATCTACCTGTGCCTGTAGGCCGAGCCGTCAGGGATTTTTTTTTAAATTAAAATTGATAATGCAAGGCACGTTTTTTATTATTTTTTTTATTGCCGTTATTATGAAATGTGTTTACATAATTTTACAAATTTTCTAAATTGAAGAAACAACCTTTTAACATTAAAAATGTTTGTAAAACAAAACAATTGTCTCAAAGCCATTAATTTTACTTTATCGGAAAAAGCATATAAGCGATGCACACAAATGTAAAAAACAAGTATGAATAAGACTTTCAGTGCTTTGAATTTTAGTATAATTAAGTAGGGATGCGTGAATAAGGGAAAAAAAGAAAAATCTACATACAATAAAAAAAAAGAAATCTTGTAAACAGTTGCGTAGTGTCAGGGAACGCTGGATCACTACCAGTACTATTAAATATTAAATTTGGCCTTATTTAATCTTTGAACGTTGTACGATTAAATAATGCTAAATCCAGCACATAATAATACTGGTAGCAAAGTTATCCAGCATCCCCCGACACTACGCCACTGCCTACAAGAAAATGAAAATTCACGCCATCATGAGGAAGCAATTGGCTGCTGTAGCCTGAAATTCAGATTAAAACACCTATTTTACGGAGATTTCCCCGAAAGTTTATTTACCTTTAATGAAAAATGGAAAACGCTATTCAATCATATTTGTTCTGAATAAGTGCACTTGCAATTGTCTTGTATCTGAGATTAAAAGTGACTTCATGGATCTTTCAGAAACTACCTAATTACCTGAAAATAAAATCTATGTATATTAATTGTAATAGTAGAATAATGTTGCTTCGGAAATATTGGCATGTTTTCAGAAATTCAGTCGCGTCGGGCAGGAGTAATTAAGTTTTTTTTACTGGCCGGGCTCGGGCCGAACTTTTAGCTTACATATCGGGATGGGCTCGGGCTTTTAGCTTTAATACCGGGCTTTTATAATCTTAGCTTTTATACTTTTACCTTTTATACCGGTCAGGGCTCGGTCCGAGATTTTAGCACGGGGCGGACCAGGCCATTATTTTTTTTTGTCTTGCCGGTCGGGCTGGGGCAAACTTTTAGCTTTTATACCAGTCCGGCGTCGGGCAATAATCTGTTTTCATGGGCCGGTCTGGGCTCGGGCCGAATTTTCAGATTTTATACCGGGTCGGGCCGGACTAGGCCAATCACTTGTTTTGCACGGGCCGGGCCGTGATTGGGCCGAACTTTTACCTTTTATACCGGGCCGGGCCGGGGCAATCACTTTTTTTGCACGGGCCGGGCCGGGTTCGGGCCTAAATTTTAACTTTTATACCGGGCCGGGCCAATAATTTTTTCGGGCCGGGCCTGGAAATTCCGGCCCGTGTAGATCTCTCGTTGGAACAAGCTGATGTGAATCGTACGACACATATGAATTAGCTACCAAGTAGAGGTGCATCCAGAGAGTGAGACTATTATTTTCAAATAGAAAATTTTGCCTTATTTAATCACCGAACTATGCAATTAAAAACGTTTTAAATTAATATTTAAAAATAGTTGTATTCACAATACCCCCGCCCACCCACCCCTTGTGGGGGCGCCAATACTACTGCGTAATATTTATGAAGGTTATCGAACACACCGGAAGGGATAACAGGCAAGCAAAGTGTAATAATATATTGCAAGTAATTTAGAAAGTGTTTAAAATCAAGAAATTAGACGCAAGTTAAAATTCATAAACACAATCAAAAAGGAAAGAAATGAAACTAAAATATGTTCTTTATAATTCCTTTATTAATACATAACCTTATTAACACATCAGTAAAAAATAATAGTCATACAATATACATTGATGAGCATTTTACGCTGATGGAGATTTTGAAAATGCAGCTAATGTATAAACTAGTGCAAACAATAAATAAATATAAGAAAAATATTTGCTTAAGTGAAAACTTATAATTAGAAATTTATTAGTTCAGTTTCATTTCTTTTGCGGTAATGCGTTTTCTGACAATTTGCACGCATAGTATTTCCAACTGATAACTTTGAGCCAGTCGAGAGAGAAAACAAGGTGCATTCTTCAGTTGTTTTCAATATTTTTCTGTAACCCCTAGATTCATTCAAGAAACTTCCACAACGACTGTATTTTTTATTACTATTTTGAGATTACATCGTAACAAAACAAATAAAAGTTACCCCAATAAATCAACTTTACTTCGCGATGGTTAATCTTATTTAGACACAAACACTAAATAGGATGGAAACCATAAGGAAATCGAGAGAATAAAAAGTTTTAAACTACTAACTATAATTATTCTTCATAAAAAATGGTAATTGAACTCTATTTATGGACCTGATTTAGAACGCTCTCGTTCCATTTCGATATCGAAGACAGTTATTGGGTTCCATGGCAATATTCTTCTCTAATGTTGTATCCGATACAAACGCCAATTTTGAATATCTAAGCTGTATCGACAGCATTGATAATGAGACCCTAGATGTATATTTAAATGTAAAACAGAGCACTTGAACACTTTCTCAGCTGATTTTATTCGAAAAATTCTTAAAATGTCGAATTTGAATAGCTTCGCCCCAAATAACGCATTCATATCATTTTCATGTATTTTTACACATATTTTTGTAAATATCTATGTATGGTACCCACCGTATAATTTTGACATTGGTACATATTACACGAATACACGTGAGGAATTTTCGACAAAGAATTGGTGATTTCCTTATAAATATAAAACATGATTTTTATCATTTTTTTTCTCAATATTTGACACATTATTTATTCACAGAAAATTTAAAAAAAATTACCAATTATGCTTCTCTAGTACCTCTATAAACTATGATTATGGGCATGAAATTCGGCGCAGTACTTTTTGAGCAATATGTTTTTATAAAAATAGAAAAAACATTTTTATCTCAATAAATATCAATATTTATAAGGTAAAATAAATATTTATAAGGTTATAGGTGATGTTTACTATTAGATAGAGTGCTTCATCTCGTTAAAGAGATCAGAAAAAATTATTAAAAGGCATGTTTTCCATGCTTATACGACTATGCGCTTTCGTCATACTCCATGTTTCTAGAAGCAACAGTACTAGTTACGATTTCCTCTTTCGACCAAAAATATACCTGAATAAAGTATCAAATAAACAGTTCAATTCATGGACGCCTACTTTACGGGGCAAAATAGACGATCAGGCAGGCTACTACCACTAAATTTAAAACATTTTTTCTGTCCTATTTAATTACGTGTGATTAAGGAAGACAAAAATAACACTTTAAAATTAGTGGTGGGCGTTTCCCTGATTTGTCCCCGCCGCTCCCGTTATTCGGATAATTTCATTTAATTAATGATTCGTATTTGCGTAACAATTCTTAGCGTAAAAGTGAGTAACTGTTTTCTTTCAAGCTTTTCGGAAAGTACCTCGCTCAATGGGAACTGTATAGGCAGACAAAATTTCCTTTATGTACCGGGTGATTATAATTTAAGTTACGACTTCAAAAATCGATAATTTTAAAACTACTGGTCAGAATGCATTGATATTTTAGCAGAACAATCGTGAGGCAATGGAATTTTGTTTGGCGAAGGAAAAAAATAGTTCCAAATTGTGCCAATAGATGGCGTTGTCAGGGTAATGTCAGGGGAAAGACCAAAAATGTATTATTGAACCCTTTCCGGCGCGGAGTAAATTTGTTTGCAAAATGATGAAATAATAGACTGACACCGGAATTTACAAACGAATCCATTAGTAAAAAGAAACTTGCTTATTTTTCTGGTTCTTAATGAAAGGAAAATTTTAATTAAATACCGGGTGATTATAATTAAAGTTACGATTTCAAAAATCGATAATTTTAATTAAAACTACTGGTCAGATTGACTTGATATTTTAGCAGAACAATCGTGAGGCAATGGAATTTTGTTTGGCGAAGGAAAAAAAAAAGTTTCAAAATGTGACCATAGATGGCGATGTCTGGGTTCACATTGTCTGAAGATATGCAAATTACTAATACGTGACATGCGCACCGCAGACATAGCAACCATAAAAATGCAGAGCAGCAGCTCTTTGCCTGAATGCTTCATCATGACTCTGACTATGAAGGATCGCGCTCTGCTCTTGAAGCTTTTTTATAAGAACGATGAATGTGCACTTACAGCTATTAGGAAGTTTCGGACATTAAAATCCATATAAAAAGGTCCAATAACAACAAATTGTCTGCAAAAAATGATTGCTAAATTCGAAGAGACCGGTTCATTTGACGTTAAACGGGGTAGAGGAAGGAAACCAGTTTCAGCTGCGGCAGTGGAAGATGTGGCTACAGCATTACAGGAACATACTGACAGTGATGCTGGAATCAGCAGTGCAAGGGGGATTGGCCGAATGCTGGATATGCCGAACAGCACGGTGCGTAAAGTCCTACGGAGCGTCTTACGCTGTTATCCGTACAAGATAACTCATGTGCAGGAGTTGCTACCTGCTGACCTGGAAGCACGTCAATCTTTTGCACTACAATTTCTTGCCCGGATGAAGTGGACAACGGATGGCCATGGAACATTCTGTGGTCTGACGAAGCCCACTTTCATTTGCAAGGTTCTGTAAATACGCAAAATTGCAGGATATGGGCGACCGAGAATCCGTCCCAGCTACAGCCATTACCTCTTCAGACTGAAAAGGTCACTGTGTGATGCGGAATAACGGCAGCGTTTATCGTCGGTCCATTTTTCTTCGAGGAGATCACACCTGCGGGTCCCGTTACCTGCACAGTTACTGGCAAGCGGTATGAAGCACTTTTGCGTAACCATGTTCTTCCGGCACTTCAACAGCGTCAGTGTGTGGATCGCATAATATTCATGCAAGATGGCGCTCCTCCGCACATTGCTACTACTGTGAAGCAGCTACTGAGTGATAATTTCGGAGATGATAGGATCATAAGCCGCCATTTTCCAACAACGTGGCCGCCACGTTCCCCCGACTTAAACCCGTGTGATTTCTGGCTTTGGGGGTACCTGAAGAATGCTGTTTATAGCGGGCGGATTCAGAATCTAGCCGACTTGAAGGCAAGCATCACACAACACACCCATTGCATTAGTACAGATACCCTCCGATCTGTTGTGGAGCATGCCGTTTTGCGCTTCCAATTAGTAGCGGAACAAGGCGGAGGGCATATTGAGCAACTTATGCCTTAATAATCAGTAAGGTGTTTGTTCCATGAAGCTCTTTTTTTTTTTCATTTTTTGTCATTATCGCTGTCGTCGCTGTAAACACGTAGTCTTGTCTTTTCGCTAATAAATTTTTAGTAAATCTCTGAACTCTATTTTTTCCTTTTGGCAACATCATTCCTATGTTTAACCCTTTAACGGGCGGTGGTCACAAAAAAGGACACCCAATTTTAATTCTAAAACTGACAAACGGCACCAAGAATATTTAATTAAAATTTTCCTTTCATTAAGAACCAGAAAATAAGCAAGTTTCTTTTTACTAATGGATTCGTTTGTAAATTCCGGTGTCAGTCTATTATTTCATCATTTTGCAAACAAATTTACACCGCGCCGGAAAGGGTTCAAGAATACATTTTTGGTCTTTCCCCTGACATTACCCTGACAACGCCATCTACCGGCACAATTTGGAACTATTTTTTTTCCTTCGCCAAACAAAATTCCATTGCCTCACGATTGTTCTGCTAAAATATCAAGTCATTCTGACCAGTAGTTTTAAAATTATCGATTTTTGAAATCGTAACTTTAATTATAATCACCCGGTATATCAAGAACCAAAAAATCCTGAGCAATGCCAGTATTCCTAGTGGTCTACTTTTTTTAAATTCAGATTTCTTGGTGGCCACCAGTTTTTTTAGAAAGTAAAATTCTCCTTACTTCATGACAGAATAAATATGGCGAAATCAAGACGAACTATAACCATTTCAGAAAAGTGGTAACAATTAAGCAGTCTGAATTTTTAAAAAATAGCCCACTGGCATCAATCAGCAATGCTGAGTTTTGATTAATGTACTGCATATTTTAAAAATGGTCCGTTTTTTCAATACCACATTTTTCATATTGAAGCTGAGTAGTATTTGCACACTAATTTACCTGATTTGCTCCCGTCGCTACCGTTAAGTCGGCACCTACGGATCAATTCATTAATGTTTCTTATTTTCGTAGCAATACTTTAGCAATTCTTAGCGAAAAAGTGAGTTACTGCCTTCTTTCAAGCATTTTAGAAAGTGCCTCACTCAACAGGAACTGTATAGGCAGACAAAATTTCCTTTATGTATATCAAGAACCAAAAAATCCTGAGCAATGTCAGTATTCCTAGTGGTCTACTTTTTTTAAATTCAGTTTTCTTGATCGCCACCAGTTTTTTTAGAAAGTAAAATTCTCCTTGCTTAATGACAGAATAAATATGGCGAAATCAAGACGAACTATAACCATTTCAGAAAAGTGGTAACAATCAAGCAGTCTGAATTTTTAAAAAATAGCCCACTGGCATCAATCAGCAATGCTGAGTTTTGCTTAATGTACTGCATATTTTCAAAATGGTCCGTTTTTCCAATACCACATTTTTCATATTGAAGCTGAGTAGTATTTGCACACTAATTTGCCTGATTTGCTCCCGTCGCTACCGTTAAGTCGGCGCCTACGGATCAATTCATTAATGTTTCTTATTTTCGTAGCAATACTTTAGCAATTCTTAGCGAAAAAAGTGAGTTACTGCCTTCTTTCAAGTATTTTAGAAAGTTCCTCACTCAACAGGAACTGTATAGGCAGACAAAATTTCCTTTATGTATATCAAGAACCAAAAAATCCTGAGCAATGCCAGTATTTCTATTGGTCTACTTTTTTTAAATTCAGTTTTCTTGATCGCCATCAGTTTTTTGAGAAAGTAAAATTATCCTTACTTAACACTAGAACAGCGTGAGATTTTACTCAAATTTCATAAAAATATTTCACACCAGAATTTTTATTGAAAACTTTTAACTTATTCATTTAACTTAGTTTTGTGCGGTATATATTTAATTTATTTTATAAAGAAATTTCCGGTTCGAATCGACATTTTTTCATTTGGTAGGGGTAAAAATGACCCCTCCCCGCCGTTCTAGTGTTAATGACAGATTAAATATAGCCAAATCAAGACAAACTGTGAAGGCAGACATGAAAAAAAAAATCCTGAGCAATTCTGTGTTTTGCTTAGGTCTCCAAAATGGTGAGATTTTCCAATAGCCCATTTTTCATACAAAAATGGGTTTTTTTAGATTTTTCTTGCAAATTTTGCAGAAATTGACCTCGAATATTATTTCCACTGCAACTGCTGTAGAAACCTACCACGGACATTTTTCTTATGCAATACTGGTGTTCAGAAAATTATCCATTTTTTATCCCTGATACTGGAACTTTTCGAGCCAAGGTTTTTGAAAAGTGGTTTCCATTTCCAAAATGACAAAACGCCCGGTGATGACGCATTGGTTTGCGGGGAGTAGGGTACATTCCCCCGCCTAAATTTTTTTAATTTAATTTGGGATTTTTCCTTATCCTCTTGAGACCCAAGCTCACATTTTTTGAGCAAATTTTACAATTTTTTAGATTTATGTTTCTTTTGAGTCTAGAAAGCAATACATATTTTCATTTATTTTAAAAAATTAAAAATACTTTGTTTTTTAGCATGTCCAATAGAATGGACATTGGGTCTTAGTCCTGTAAAAAACTTGCTATTGAATTAGATTAATCCAAATGTAAAATTCTTAATATTTGAGAAAAAATAATGACACAAAATTGAATTCTACATAAAATAATCATGTAAAATTTAACTAGGCACCAAAAAATAACAATAAGAGTTTTAAAAAGTTCATTACCCGTAAAAAATAAATAGATGAACCTGAATTTCAGTAGTTTATAAATGCGCTTCTGCAAGTCAATCATTAATTATAGTTAAACGAATATACGAATACAACTTGCATTTCATGCGCACAACGTTATATTATATTATAATACTTATCAAGTAAGATAGGATCGCTACATAGGCTTAAAAAACAGATTTTTAAACAAAATACTCAAAAAACCGCATCAAGTTCTTATTTCTAGAAACTCTTCTATCATCAGAAGTGGGTTTCTTATCGGTTATACGTCACTTCTAAATATCGCATAAATTCAATTTTTGCATCATTAAATAGAAAAAGTGTACTTTAAATACGAAACTTGTTGATCAATGTACTAAGTTTCAAAATAATAATAATAATAATATTTTACATAATATTACTGATGACAACATGATAATGACAAGTACTAGTTTTTAATAATATTTTATTTTGTTTTTTAACTCTTCTCGACTCCAGTCATTTGTTTGTTAGAATAATGATAAAGAGTGGCACAGCTACCACAATTGACAAGTAAATGCCAAGAAGAAATGTAAAAGAAATCAAAATGAGCTTATTTATAATCTTATACTGTTATCTTTAAATATATTGTCTTTAAAATTTTGTTGTTATTTAAATATGATTAAATTTATTGATTCAATTATGAATAGCATAGTAACAGAAAAATAATACCAAAAATAATTACAATGAATAAGACTAACACATAATAAAAGCTTAATTCTAAGTATAGGCATTTACCAAATGCTGCAAAAACTATTTCCCTAAATATATTTTTAACGCTTTCCAACCTAGTTGAAAAATGTTGAAATCGTTTGCGGTTTAATTAAATAATGTTTCACATTTTAAACGCATTGAAATTTATATATATCACTAAGGTGCATTACAAGAGGCTTACTACAGAATATTGTGTGCATAGAAGTCATCGTTCATTGACAGGGACACACAAAAGAATTCTCTACTGTCTGTTAACAATAATTCCTGGAAGTGCGTTTTAAGTTGCTAAACGCGATTTTAAATTTAACTCACTTTTTGTCTTTTACATGGTGTGTATAAATTCTGCATATCATATCAAGGGCAGCACAAAAGTTCGCGAACACGTTTCCGTTTATTGACAGAAACTCCAGAAGGAGAATTTTAAACTGTGCTACGCGTTTCCTGACTAAACTAAATCTTAGCATCCTATGTAGTATAAATACAAATCTATAAGTCATATACATGGCTGAATAAAAGTATTGGATATTTTTCCGAATAGTGTATATGTTGGAAATATATGTTGGAAATTCCTGAAATTACGTTTTTAAATATGTTATGCGTTTTCCAAATTGTTTAGTTAGATGTTATCTTTCAGCTTAAAAAAACGGTAATGATTTGTAAAATTATTTTGGAAGCGTTGGAAAGTGTTACATAATCTATACTTGACGCATGATTTTTCGTTCTTGTCTTTATATATTTAAGAATTCATATTATCTACTTCTGTATCTACTATATATTTCAGTACTGTCTTGATTTTTAAGTAAAAACTAATGCCTTTCTTCAGCATACAACAAGAGTCTAATATGAATAAAAACAACTGATGAAGATCCAACGTCTAATAGAATGGACATCAAATTTTTTTTGGTTTATTCTCTAAAATATACATTAAATTACTTAAACCGCGATGTCATTTCATTGATACAACATTTAACATTAGATTTGTGTAGCATTAATATAAAAATACTTTTAAAAAATATCTAAAATTAGACTTAAAACTGTCTGCTTACCTTCAAAAGTCTTTTTCTTGTTCTCTGCCACTTTCAAATGATTAAATTACATATTTAGCTGCAATTTTTTTATGATTTCGGTGCACAGATAGCAGCACTATGACTATCTAGTACAATGGACAGCAAGTATTTACAAGTTCGAACTGAAATTAAGTATTTTATATAAAAATAAAAATGTCCAATAGAATGGACGCGGGGTCTCAAGAGGTTATTTACTGTCTAGAAGTGCAAATACCCTCCCCAAAACTGCAAAGATTCCTCCAAGAGAAATAAAAAAAAGATCTTCGGGTTTAATCTTAAGATGAACTTGTTTGTTTTATTTTATTTAAGCTACTTACATAATATTTTATACAATTTTTTTAAATGGTCTGACTCCTTCTAAGCTGTCAATTTCACCAAGAAATGTAACTTGTAGGGAAATTTTTAAGTTAGCTCAATGAAAGTAGTTGAATAGACATTAGGTAATTATATCAAGAATGTTAAAAATTTGTTGAAATCATAGTTTAAAAATCGCTCATAGGCAAAACATTTCTGACGCTCAAACGAGGTTTGAACCAAAACCATTCAATGAACACCATTGAAAATTTTGAAGAAAATCTTGTGTGGATAAATATACACTAAAAACACCAACGTTTAACACACAATATCAAACTATAGTACAATGGACAGACGTACGTTTCGTGAGTAACTTGGACTCACATTCTCAGTGTCAATAAAATAAAATTAAACATTATTGTATCCCGCAAAGACATGAAATTGAATCGAGAAACCCAAATGAAAACAACAATACACCGAAAAACACATCACGCACGAGCCACCAATGAGATACCACCAATCTCATTGGTGGCTCGTGCGTGATGTGTTTTTCGGTGTGTTGTTGTTTTCATTTGGGTTTCTCGATTCAATTTCATGTCTTTGGGGGGATACAATAATGTTTAATTTTCTTTTATTGACAGTGAAGATGTGAGTCCAAGTTACTCACGAAACGTACGTCTGTCCATTGTACTATAGTTTGAAATTGTGTGTTAAACGTTGGTGTTTTTAGCGTATACCATAGAAAATGCTTTAATATGTCACACCTAAAAATGTAAACAACTTCTGAAAATTTTAGCGAAATCGAAGCATTTTAACATGTATTATTAATGAAGTTAAAATATAGCCCTACTGAATATAATATTATTCGGATTTTCAAAGGGACTTTTTTTTCGAATGAATACCGAATCTTCTTGATTAATGAACTCATCCAAAATATTTTACATTTAAGAAAAGAAAAGGGGAAAAAATGTGCTCTTTGCCGTAAGAATATATATGATATAATATCATTAAAATGCATCGCAAATATTTTTTCTGCATAGACATTAATCTAACGGAATAATTTGTGTTTCCCGGTAAACGAAGAGCTACATATTTGATTAACGAACCCGTCTATTATATTTGTAAAATCAGTTCGCAGCCCAAATTAGGTTCCAATTGGTTCAGTATTTCGGACATTATTGTGATGACAATGTACGCATTGTATATAGATACTAAAGGGCCTGCCCCCTGCGCCCTTATAATGTGCAAAACCCTGGGTTGCGTTGCAAACTTGTTGAATTAGTAGAAAAACATTTGCGGAAACAAACAATCCCTTGAAGTCGGTTTTATGTTTTTGTTAAAAATTACTAGTTAAAAATAAATTACAATGAAAGCATACTCGCAGTTAAAATTTTCTCAACGACTTCTAAGATATTTTCAAAACAAGAAACATTTTTCGTTTCTTATATAATTTAAGAAGCTAATATTTAAACAATATTATTAGAATATAAATTTATTCTCTATGAGAAAAACGTAGATATATATTTCCTTTAATACATCTTTTAATTTAAGAAAGAAGAAAGAAAAAAATACCTCCGCCTTCCATTTGCGCCGCTTGTTTTTAAAAGCTGCAAAATGTGAAATAGTTAAATGCGGAAAAGGTTATGTTATTTCTTACGTCTGTTATCTTCATTATAAGACTTTTTTTTTTTTTTGCACATCTTGTAAAAAATATAACTTCAGCATGTTTATTTATTTATTTATTTATTTATTTTTGTATAATTTATTTCAAGTTATAAAAGCATCTTCGTCTGATAGCATAGAGAAAACTTCTTAAAATATATGCAAGGTAAATGTTTCAAGCTTTATTTGCTTTCCATTAAAAATGAATCCTTTTATATATTTACCGCGAGTTTTTTAGACGTGTTTCGAATAAAGCTAATTTCTCTCAGAATTCATAAATAGGACACGTTAAATCTTAATATGCTTTAAAATCACTTGAGACTATTTGTTTTTATGTGCCAACTATTTTTTAAATACTAGTCTCTATTTTTCATAAATAATTATATTCTCGAGAATTGAGAATATAATTAATTATGTTATTTCGCGTGTAATATAAATTTAAAAACCACTGAAGGATTTTTTTTAATTGTATAAACCATTTCTAACTTCTCTTAAATGTTCTCTTTATAAAACTTTTTGGTCCAAAATTGCAGTAATACATAAACAGCATTGCAAATTAAATCTATTTAATGATTTTTTATTTGCTGATGACAAGAATGGAATATTTTGAATAAGTGTATAGCTCCCCCCCCCCACGCCACACCCCTTGGAACTACACATTTTTCAATATAGAAAACAAAGTTGAATTATAAATTTTTATTTGAACTAAGTTAACACTTTGCCGTTCGGCGATACCACAGTGGAGTCGTACGTAAAGTAACTTAATCCTTAAATGCTACATTGGCACCAGAATTTTGGAATGAAAAATTTCCTTTTATAAACTACATGAAGAAAATATTTTACTTATCTTCGAATAAATTTGTTTCTAAATTCTGGTGTCAATCAATCATTTCAACATTTTACGAATAGAAGTATTTTTACGAGACATGCGGACAGCAAAGTGTTAATTAAGTTCACACTATATTGTTCATACAAATATATATTCTCTTACAACTCCTGATTTACTTGACTAGTCAACGTAAATATTTTGAAGTGATTTGAGAAATATTTATCTTTTCCTGATGTATATATTGTTTAATTTGTTGCACAGATTTCCTGCGTAAACTCTAACAGAGACTGTTTGAAAACAAGATATACATCACCTCACACAAGTACTTCGTAGTACTTCGTAGAAACAAAGACGAATTATAAATCCTTATTTAAACTAAGTTAATTAAGTTCACACTATATTGTCCATACAATATATATTCTCTTACAACTCCTGTTTTACTTGACTTTTCAACGTAAATATTTTGAAGTGATTTGAGAAATTTTTATCTTTCCCTGATCTATATCTTGTTTAATTGTGTCACAGCTTTCCTGTGTAAAATCTAACAAAGACTGTTCCTAACAGTTACAAAATATTTCTTCCTCAGTTGCTCATGCATTCACTCTTGATTCAAAGAACATGATCATGAAGTGACATTACTTGACCACCCTAGTCCTCAGATATTAATATTATTGAGTACAGGTTTTGTAGAAGTGAATATATTGTACCAACCAGTTTGGCTAGTAACTGTAATTTTCTAGCAGCAGGTTATAAGAACATACCATCCAAAAATCAAAGCGGGAGAATATGTTCCAAGAAAAGTTTTCATGATTTAGATTTTTTCGAAAAAGTTTATTATAAATCACAAATTCTATTTACAATTCTTTGCAAAAGATATAAGGTCAATGTGTGTAATTGTGATGACCCATAAATGCGACAAAGTTCTTGAACCTGAAATCCTAACGCAAAAATCGTATATAAATGTGACATAATCAAGCATCCTCAATTCAGGAACAAAGCGTGAAACTTATTACTGCATTTAAAGTATTTTTTATGTGAATTCCCCATTGAAGTATGCATCGTTAATTACCATATTCTGACAAAACTTCCTAAATGCGGGAACGAGATTACCATTTCGTTTTCTTTTTTTGAAAGACAAATAACTCCATTGACGCTAGGGAATTGAAGGTCTGTTTTATGTAGTAGAAATGAAAACAGGAAAAGACATGTTTTGAACTAGAATTGTTCTAAAATTTTTAGCACGTTTTGGTGTCTGATTTTTTTGATAGACTTATTAATGACGAATTGAGTCTTTCAAATGCGAATCTGGGTATCTTTATGTGATATTTTCATATATTAAATTTAAATGATTTTTAAAAGCAGAAATTGTGAGTAATTGAATTTTGTTGAATTAATATACAGGGTGGTCATAAAGTATTTCCTTGATTACAATAATTTATTGCAAAAAAAACTAATATAATTAGGCATATGCTTTTTTCAATACATTGTAAATACATTTGTGAAGTTTTTAATACAAGTACTTACGTCAGTAAATTTCGATGTGAGTTCTCACATCGAAACTCTTGACATTCTTCGAGCTACACCTTGGTAGTTCGACGAATGTCAAGGCGGAATTCTATTTCTATCCAGGCAAAATAATGACTTTAATTTTTATACCTTCTAATATATATATATATATATATATGTACGTCGAATTTCATTCCCATCATAAACATAGTTAACATTAATTTTGTACTGACTTATGACTGCTAGGGGTTTTTATATTGTTGTCTTTTGATGTTAGTTTGCTTAATGGGACTTTATGTATATATGTAAATAGTTTTATTATATAGCTTTATTATATTTAATCAAGTATTAAACAGTCAATCTTAATATTTTTTTTATTTATTTTTTTTATTTTTTATTTTTTTATGGATATTCAAGTAATATTAAGATTGATTCATAACAATTTTTTTTTTTTTAAATATGTTATAGATATATTTAATATGTATTTCTTGCAATTTTTATTGCTATCAAACAAATATGGCAGTTATTAGTAAAATGTTAGATACTGGCAATTTAGGCCTTGGTGGATCCAGGACTAATGCTCGGTACAGGAAGATTATTAGGGATCTTCCTGGATCGTTATCAGATAACCTATTCTATTGTCCCAAGCCTGTACTATGTTTTCGAGAGTGTGAATCTAAGCGTTGTCTTACATGTCCATTAGCTGATAAGTCACAGATTTCAAATAATAACAATCTTAATTTGGTAAAATTTTGCAAAGCATACAATGTAATCTATTCATTGAAATGCAATTCGTGTAACATGGAATATATTGGACAGTCTTGTCAAAAATTACATAAGCGGCTAAATTTACATCGTTCTCATATTGATAAATATAAAAATTCTAAATTTCAAACAACTCATAATATTGAATATACTCATTTCAAAAATCATGATTTTAAAAATATTACTATTAAAATACTTAAAATACAAAAAAATTTTACTGAACGACTTTTTCTAGAATCTAAATATATAAGACATTTTAATACTACATATCCTTATGGATTAAATCAATTAGTATACAAAAAATCACATCCTGTATTTTCAGATTTAACTAAATATGAAAATTATAAAAATCTTTATTCCGGATTAAATTTTTCAAATTTAAAAAAAACTTCTAGATCTGGTAGAGGTAAACATAATAACAAAAAATTCACTGATGATATTGTGATTCAACAGGAGCTTGATAATCTTGAGGCACAATTTTGTAATGATTATTGTTGGCTTGCTATAAGAAAACATGTTTTTAGTATAAAAAAGAAATATATAAACCAATATTTCAAGGTATTTAAAAAGAATCAATATTCTCCACATTTTTGTGATATCTTTTATGATATTCTACATTATAGAGCAAACCTATTAAATACAAGTCTTTCTAATAAACCTAAATATAAAACTAATAATACACAATTAATTATAAATTTTTCCAATCATGTATTTAATTATATAAATTTACACAATATAATAAACAACATTAATAATAATTTTCCAATAAAAAATTTTACCATTCACAAGACATATAAATATAATCGCACACTTGGACGTAAAATTTTTAATTACAATTCTTTTGTAAAAAATTTGGTCTCTTCAAAGAATTACCCATGTTATTGTAATGACCCAAAATATCAAAAGTATATAAATACAACACATGGTCATATCATTACTGGTGATCTTAATATTGTAGAACAACCTATTTTACAAAACTTAATGCATAATGGCACAAAATTTCGTCTTCCATATAAGTGTAATATCAAATCCATAATATTGCAGTTTATTCAAGATATTGATTTGTTTATATATAAAATTGCTGTTGATTACAATAAACCAATCGAATATTTCAGTGAATGGAGATTTTCTGTAATTGATAAATTAAAAAATGAAATTATAAAAAATTATCATCATATTACACATGCAGCTTTTAAAAACATAAATAAACATATATCAGAATTACAAAACAAATTTATAATTACTTATGTAGATAAATCTCCAAATAATTATGCTATCATTTGTAAAGAATACTATAAAGTGTTAATTCACAATGCAATCAACACAAGTAATATTTTTAATAAAACTAAATTAAATATTGAAATAAATAACAGAAAATTATTAAATTATCACAAATTACTAAAAATCAAATGTAATAATTTTAATTATCCTTTTCTTGTTATAATTCCAAAATTTCATAAAAATCCTATTAAATTTCGCACTGTTACCATCGGTTGTAACACATATAATAAAAATGCAAGCAATTTACTACTTAATATTTTAAAGCAGATATATGATATAACGTTAAAACATAATAACCAACATTGCCTAAAAAATAGTTTTCAACTCATTAATAAAATACATAATATCAATCCGGTAAAATTCATAAAAACATTGGATTTTAATGATTTATTTAATAACATTGATATAAAAGACTTACATAAAACAATGTGTATATTATTTAAAGAATTTAAATCTCAATTAAAATTAAAAGAACATATTTCAGTAAATTTTTTTAAAACTTTACTAAATTTTACATTGCATAATAATTACATTATATATGACAATATTATCTATAAACAATGCCAGGGAATTCCGCAGGGCGGAACCGCATCTAGTATTCTCTCTGACCTTTACTTATATTATTATGAAAGAAATATAAGTCCGAACAATGATTATGTATTTTATCGCTATATTGATGACATTATCATATTTTATTTCAATGAAAAAAATTGCACATCACCACTCAATTTTTATCCTACTCAGCTTAAATTAAGCGAAAATGATTTAATTAATAATAATATAAACTTTCTTGACTTAAAAATTAATATTACTAATAATTATAAATTAATTTTTGATATTTATGATAAGAGATTTGATTTCCCATTTAAAGTAAATATTTTTTCCAATTATGCTTCATGTTTACATAAATCTGTTTATAAAAATATAATTATCAATTATCTACATCGTATAAAATACTTATGCTCAGATATAAATAAAAACAAAAATATTAGATATATTCGAGATCAAGCAAAAATATATGGATATCCAATTTTTATGATAAATTCAATCATCAACTCTTTTAAATAACATTTATTATATAATTTAAATATAAACATGGTATGTAATAAATTATTGTTTTAGTGTGCGATAACATATAACAAAAGATATAGAAAATAATAATTATAACATACATTATTACAATTATAACATATAAGGAAATTTAATATTTAATATTTGTTTGAACATTATATACACTTTATGTAGAAAATTACAAATATAACATACATAATTACAATTATAACATATTAGGAAATTTAATATTTGATTGAACATTATTTATACTTTGTATAGTTGTGATTGTGCGTTGCCGATCACCTCTGTTTAAGGTATTATTGATGTGCAGTTTTCATACATTTATAAATTAACTCATACAATAACAAATTAAATTATACAATGATAACATTGGTGATTATAACTCATATATATATATCTATTTGCAATATATATAAAAATAAATATATATAGTTTTTATTTTTGTCTATGAATAATTAAAATTAACAAGTATTTTAATTACTGCATTGCATTAATTTGATTGAAAAACAGTAGTAATACTATTAATTATCAACATTATAAATTTTGAGATATTTTGAATTGTTTATGAATTATTTAATTAGATATTTAAATTAATCTATAAATATAAAATATATTTACAATGTAGTATAAATTAAACATTAATTATTTAAAAACAAGTCTAATATATATTTAAGTAGTAGTAAAAATAAAACATTAATTATTTAATAAATGTCTATAATATCAGTGGATTAACACAGCTGGCAGCAAAAATAATTTGAATTAAAATAATATCTCTTTTACATAATATATTCTTGTTAAGAATATCTGAAATGCTGTGCAAGTTGAATTAATTCTGTGTAGATTTATTCATATAGTAGTATTATATTTTATTTGAATTTTAAGTAAAACTACAAGTTAGTATTGTTTTTTAAAGTTTATTTATACAAATAAATCTAATGAAGTGAGTATGTAACTAATAAAGTGGATATTTAACTAAATATTAATTATGAACTATTATAATACCAATAGATGGCGACACTTTACCTTTCAGGTAGTTGTAGATAATATTGTTAATATTATATTTAATTTAACTATAGAGGGAGCTATTGATTGTATATTAATTTTACTTTCAGGAATTAAAATTGGATGGAGTAATATATATTCACGGATATAAATTTGTTATAAGTGTATTAAAACCAGAATTATTTTGAGTGTTTTTGAATCATTTTGTGATTGGGTGTCATTTATGGGGTTGTGTTTTAAAAAAAAGTGTGCTCTCAACTTGTCTTACAAATCATTTCTCTCAACTCGACTTAGTTAACATGTATGATGCATTGCCATGTGGATGTGAATATTATGTAGACGTTGTGACATTTTAAGGATTCTGTATAATTATTGTGAGTAAAATATTTTATCTACACTTTACGCGTTCATATTTCCAATTTTATTATTTCAAAACTGTTATCTTGTGGTAATTTAGTGAGGTGTTAATTACAGTTTTTTGGATAATCGATGTGAGTGAAATATATTGTATTTTCTTAATGGTTTTTTATTTCCTATTTAATTATTTCCAAATTTTAATATTTCCAATTGTTGTCTGGTAATAATTCAGTGTACCTGGATGATTCTACTGATCTTAGCATTATGCCAGTAGAATTATGAAACACTGAATTATTATTTAAAACACATGTGGGTGCATCCAGGCTGATGAGTACATGTGCATGTGTTTTTCCATGTCCAATTCATATTTAATTCTCATGTGGTCCAATTTTCCATTGTGTATGGTTCATATTTAATTTGTTAATCCATTTGTGTTTACTTAATTGCAACTCCAATTTATAATTTTTTTTTTCCCCTTTCTCTCTATTTCTTTTTTCAATATTCTTTTGGTATGAGTAAAATTTGGCCAATTACCATTGAAGCATCAGCTATGGTAATATTATGTTTGCACATGTTAATTATTAGCTATGTGGTATTCTGTATACACAGTATCATTGATTATCTCTTTGGAGATTTAAGTAGAATAGAACTTGATATGTTTTTTGAAATTCATAGATATTATAATTACATATATATATATATATATACAGGGTGTAACTGAAATTCTTCAACAAACTTTGAGGGATGATAGTACTCATGAAGATGAACAAAAAATGCAATAGAACACGGGGTCGCAAATGACATTTAACCCTTTCAGGGACAGTGGAATGTCTAAAAAACTACTTAATTTTAATTCCAAAACGCCACAATGGCACCAGAATTTTGCTAAAATCTTTTCCATTTAATATTGATGTGAAATATAGCCTTTTTCTTATTTACAAACAATTTTTTTTGTAAATTCCGGTGCCAGTCCATTTTCAGACGCATTTTCTCTATTTTTATCCTTTAAGCCTTTTAGGGGCAAACTACTTTTAGTACTAAAATGTTAAAATAAATGACTGGCACCGGAATTTATAAAAAAAAATTTGTTTGTAAATAAGAAAAAGGCTATATTTCACATACATATTAAATGGAAAAGATTTTAGCAAAATTCTGGTGCCATTATGGCGTTTTGGAATTAAAATTAAGCGCTTTCATAAACATACCACTGCCCCTGAAGGGGTTAAACGTCATTTGCGACCCCATGTTCCATTGCATTTTTTGTTCGTCTTCATGAGTACTATCATCCCTCAAAGTTTGTTGAAGCATTTTAGTTACACCCTGTATATATATAATTGTAATACCTTTGAATTTCAAAATACATTAAACAAGTTCTTGCATCAAATCTAACCAAATCTCCCATTTAAAGATGGGTAATTATAAAGTGTATACAGAATACAATTAAGTTAATGTATAATTAACAAGTTCAAACATCAAATTACCGATGTTCCATTATATACACATATATTCGTGCCTGATTTTAGCATCACTCCTTTTTTTAACCATACTTTTATTGCATTTCTTGGTTCAAAGCGTCCATTGTAATGTTGAGCATCATAAAAACATCTAATACATCTTCCTACAGCTGTGAAATAATGTTTCTATGTGATTATTGGATGAAAATCCATATTTACATGAATATAATTGGGATTACAAATACCAATTCCATAAGTTTGATAATATCTTGGGAAGCATTACACGTCTTCTTCAAAAGTTATTCCAGAAAATAATCATTCAAAAGAAATTAATTTCACTAAGCGCACCTTTAGTTTATCCAAAAATACCCCTCTCCCCGTTCACAGAACTTTGCTCATGGAAAGGAAAGGCCATAAAACTTTCTTGTTGCGTTAATACCTACTAGCAGAAAACGTCTAAATGTGGCCACAATTTTTGTTTGCCTAGGATGAGTCCAGGAGGTGCCATTATACAACTTTTATTTAAAATTAAAATTCTCCATTTTTAATCGCAATTTTAAACGATTAAATAAAGTGAAGCTTTCTATTAAAACATGTTAATTATTCATTTTAAAGAAAGTAGTATAATGGCATCCCCGGGCCTTACACTAGGGACGCCCCTGGTGTCATTCGCTAAGCCCGATTGAGTATAATAGAGACATTTTTGAAAATAAGATTAAGAGTAGTTTTTACTGCCTGCTTTTCTAACCAGTCATACTTGAGAATTCCTGGATACATTTGAACTCTATTGCATATTAAACATATTATTTTCAAGAAACAAATTAAACCGATCTTCAGTGTATTTTTTCTTACTTTCATGCTTTTGTGGCAACCCTTTATTGTTATCCTTATTATGCAGGTGTCCTACATATGATTATACTCGACACGAAACCGAAAATTCTATTTTCGAATCTAATGCATTTCAACCGAATACCCATCCGAAACACTAAATTTTAAAAAAAATAATTCATATTTTAATGCAATTATGGAAGCATACTCTGCAATTATAGCTCTAATATAAATTTTATCTTTTGTGCTGAAAAATTAACATATACATATTCAAATATATAGTGTTTTCATCTGAAACAATAATGTGGGCTTTATTTTTAAAAAACGAGTTATGAAACCCGACCGCAAGAGTCAAAACTCATGTTGAAATAATTCGAATCATCACGATTCGAAGCAAAGTAGCGCTAATCCAACCCCATCCTATTTGTGGATTTGCGTAAAATCAGGTTACCCCTACGTGACACAAGACTCTAACCCGCATTCATTTTAAATATCATTGTTGTCAATATCGCTCATTCTGATGCTCAGTAGACGATGATATATTAAAATGTTTGATGTATCCTTGTCAAAAACTACTCACGATATGGCGACAATCTTAAAAACATTAAATTCATCTTAATACCATATTCAAAATGAGTGAAAAGTGCTCAATTTTATCAAAGATGAAGTCAAACGAAGACAAGATAACAGACAAACAAACATATCATTTTTGGATCATAATTAAACTGCATATCTTCCAACCTTGATGTTTTGATAAAGCAAACATGCTTGGAACCAGGGAATTCATTCAATTAAATGTTTTATGTTTCTATATGGTAGTCATTTGATTACAATTTGATGTCATCTATTAAATAAAATTTCTGGTTCGAATATGATTATTTAACTTAAAAGAAAACGGAAGGTTGACAGCTATGAAATTGAAACAGAACCAGCAGAAGACAGAAACCGTTCCAATAAAAACAAATTATGAAAATCGAAGCATCCGTCCATGTGTTATGCGTTGGCATACATACACAAAATAAAACATACAAACGAATTGTATAACCTCCTTCATTAGAAGTCGGTTAAAAAATAACACTTCTTACTAATAATAATATAATCTAACACACTTAAAATAATGATACTTAGAAATATATCCCGCCTTATGTGGTAGTTTATCAATTCTCCAAACTATACTGATGGTTTCAATGAAAAAAAAAACACCTCCGATTAATGATCCTAATAGCTAAGACAGTCTATGAGACGTTACCGTGACATCACTATGGTCACAAATGGCCATAGTCAGACCGGTGACTAAAATGTAACTTATTAATTCATTAAATTATGACTTACATGTTATCGACTTTCAAGTCATTGAAGCTTGTTACATTATCATACGATGTAAAAAAAAAAAAAAATCCCCCTCCCTAATAAATTTATATCACATTTATTTCATACTTTCACACTTATTTCATAACATTTAGTTGTATAAAAGAGCCTGAATGAAAATATGAAAGTGCATGTACGACGTATATTTTTTAAAACATTTATGTATATAATAAGTTTGATTAATAGCAACAGCAATTCAACGGATAATTCGAACCTATTTCATGTCAATATATCACTATAAATGATTTATGTTTCTAAGACTATACCTTCATGAATTTGTAAACTTGACACTTCCTGTCAAATTTTTTTAAACTGACGCAAAATCAAAAAGTGAAACAAAGTAAGAGGGTGTATCCAAAATTGAAGCGAAGTATATCATATAAGAAATTGAAGCGAAGTATATCATATTTAAGAAAATTAATTCGACGTTTAAAGGATATTCTTAATAAAGCATAAGAAAATGTAACAATAAAAAAAATAATAATTGAATTTTGAAATCTTTGTTGTTAAATCAAATCCGAAATATATTATTACAGTTATTTTTCAAAGATTAAGGATGAAGAAAAGTCTATACTATTAAATACTGTGAAACGTATCTATATATCTATCTATTTCTTCAAAGAAAAAAATGCATTTAAATTGTGGAAAGAAATACATTTTGACCCAAATTTGACCCTTTTTCCTACAAAACATTAAATAAATTTTTCAAAGTTTTGAATTTAAAAATACGGATAGCCGAAATTGTTTCTCTGAAGCATAAGCGAAATTTTAAATTGTCTGGCATCGTCAAACTCGCTAGGACTGCTTAACTTTGCCCTTGACACAAATATACATAGTGTTTCATAAAAGATAGGCAAAACTTTAAGAGGTGATAGTACACATCCAAACGAACAACTTTCATCAAAGAATGCATGTTCGGAAATAAAACGCAAAGGTGCTGGCGCATTTGGAAACTTGATCCATGCAAATGTTAAAGCTCCATGCCTGTTGCGAGTTATCGAAAGAAGAACGACACTAAAAGCATACAAATGTGATATGGGGAAGAAGAACGCGTATGCAAAATTTCGCCTTGATTAATACATAAAACCGCTGATCCGAGTGTGCAACTGTCAATCGCGGTAGGAATGTATCGGAAGATGTTGCCTTCACTAATAGGGAAAACGCTGATATGCATTTTGTCTACAGAACTGCAAATGGAAATAGCTCAGACGATCAACGATTGTACGAGGAGCGGTTTCCCAACAAGCGGTTGCCCGACCATAAAACATTTGAGTGGTTGCACCGACAGTTGTGTGAGACGAAATCCTTTCTCGCTTCCCGGCCGGATGCTGGTCGTGCAAAAACGGACGGAACGTTAGTTGTGGAAGAAGCCATTCTGAATATGGTGGATGATCAGCCAAGTACAAGTACACGAGCAGTCACTAGACAATTACATCACAGTCCACGACATGACGAGTAGTGAAGGATGAACGTTTGCATCCTTATCGTGTCCAACGAGTCCAGGAGCTGACGTAAAGGGATCATTATCGTCGTGTAGTATCGTCGCCCACTTGTTTCTGCAGCAGAACGTGGTAAATTCAGATTTTGGATCAACTGTGCTTTTCACGGATGAATGTACCTTCACACGTAAAGGTGCATTTAATACCCACAATCAACAAATATAGGCGTATGTAAATCCACATGCGCATCAGTGGCGCTTTTCTATCAATGTTTGGGCGGAAATAATCGGAGACCACCTACTCGTGTCTTATCTTCTGTCAGAACGCCTTGACGGGAACAAATACCTCAAGTTTCTGCAAAAGGTGCTGCCAGACATGTTGAACGCCGTTCCCCCATACATCCGGTGGGTAATGTGGTTTCAGCAAGATGGAGCAACAGCCCATTATGTATGAGACGTGCGAAAGTATCAGGATATAACATTTCCCAACCAATGGATTGAGCGAGGTGGTCTTGTAGCTTGGCCACCGCGCTCGCTAGATCTTTCATGTCTCGAATTCTTTTTGTGGGGACAGCTGAAGGCTCTTATGTATGAAACCCCCATTGAATCTGCAGAACACCTCGTCGCCAGACTTTCGGCAACTTCAGGGAAAGTGCGCGATATGCCTGTTGTTTTTCAGAAAGTTCGCCAATCCTTTCTTCGCCGTTGTACCGCATGCATAGACACTGCCGGTCACTGTTTTGAACAATAATTGTAAACACATGTCATTAAATTTGCTTTTGTCACTTAATTGTTTTTTGTGCGTTTTTGCCTCGTATAACAATATCACCTTCGGTGCCCTCTAGCACCTTTGCGTTTTAATTCCGAGCATGCATTCTTTGATGAAAATTGTTTGTTTGGATGTGTAGTATCACCTTTTAAAGTTTTGCCCATCTTTTATGAAACACCCTGTATGTATATATATATATATATAATATGCCAGATATCTTAAAATTTTGTCCTTGCTTCAAAAAAACGATTTCGGCCATCCGTTTCTTAAATTCGAAATTGTTTTTAATTTATTTAATGTTTTGTGAAAAAACAGAGCCAAATTTTGGCCAAAATGTGTTTTTTTGTTTGTTTGTTTGTCTGTTTTTTTAACAATTCAAATGCATTTTTTCCTGTTGCCACACCTTAAAAACAAACTGAGCAAGAATTTTAAAAAAAAGATAATAATGTATGGACGATATTAAACACGTGGCTTTTAGGATTTAACTATTTAATTTGCATGTTAAATTACGATAAAAATGTTTAAACGCGTGTTTTTTTTTTTTTCAGGAAAGAGTGATGTCACATTTAGCACACGCAGAACATGCAGTTTTATTTAAGGAATTTTAAAACTCGCTAATTACCTTATATTTGACAACAATGTAAATTTCTGATTAGATGGTTTGCATAAGTCATTTTTCTAGATGATACTTTTATTAGACTTTTTTATGTAACTATTTATGTGCCTTTTTTACTCCTTCGGCATAATGCTATTTCACTCTTTAAACAAAATATAGTATTTTTTTTCTTTTCAATAGCTCTATGTGGAAGTGGAGATTTACTATTTAAATACTGATCACGGGGGCCCATTATAGTGATGACATGTGTGTATGTGAAGAGAGGGAGATGGAATTGCTCATCTGCAAATTTTATATTCAGTAAAAATATTGTTTCAAAAGAATTACATATTGTAAGTAAATTCACAGCAATTTAACTAATATTTTATTACTGAAAACAAAATCTATTTGTAATTCTAAAATAATTTGTAACAAAATCACAAAATAAAAGCAAGTTTTATATAACAAATATTTTGTATTTTTCAAAACTTTACTCTAAACCTTGAAGAAAAACTCTGAAAAGTGTCTGTCCATAAGCATGCCATTAGATATCTGACAGCCATCAAAGATGTCGCAAAAAGGAAGAAAAATTATAAAAAGAAAATTGCTTTCCGAAATGCCGAAATTCGAAGGCAGTCTTCTTTAATGGGTTGCACTTTATTTTACAAGTTTTAGCATAAGAGACTTATTTCCATTCTTTTTACGAATAAATAAATATATTTAAGGCAAAAATATCTTTGACAATATGTAAATAGAAAAAAAACGTATTTTGCACTAAATAACGCAGAATGTCTCATTAAATAGCGAATGTAATTGAACATATTCATTTCATAATTTATTTACTATATAAAGTGCCATAAAAAATGAAAAGTTTAGAAGGTTCTCTCGAGAAAATAATAAATTATAATTTTTTCGTCTCGCATCTATTAAACATATGCTTTAAAAGATTAAATAAGTAATTTTTATATTTAAATAAAAATTATGGCACTTTTTTTCGCGCTTAAGGCCATAAGAATAAACATATTTTAACAATTAGTTGCTAATTTTTTAACCCTTATAAATCAGTAGCTCAGAATTTGTGTTAATAAGCAATGAATGAAAAAGACACATCATGCAAATATGTGCTGATAATACAAGAAATATAATAAAATGCTAGTAGTTCGACATTTTTTATTGTAGTAGTAGCATAAAAAATCATACTTGTTGTTTTCTACAGATGGCATCGGTACAGATATTCCCGCTGCAATACTAGAAAGCCAAATTTATTGCTTAAAGAAAACCTTTGCATCTTCAGGATATGACTGATCTTTTTGTCCTGCTTCATGTCATTACCGTAATTTCCGGCTTATAATCTGCGGATCAAACAATTATGTTTCTGCAAAGAATTTTTATTTTATATAATGTAACTTATTAGATCGCTGTAAATATTTGACATCAATTATTAAATAAAATGCCTGGGTCGAAACATAAATGCTTGATCTGTAGATTATTGGCCGAAGATTACGGTACTTCATGCTTCCGGAATTTCATGCGTCATGAAGCTGAATATCAAAAGAGTCCTAATGGCTCAGAATCTTGGAGGAAACTGTAATTTGAATAAATTACCAAAACACTTTCCTGCAAACCGAAAGAATACGTAATGATAATAACAACTTGACAGGCAGCAAGGCAACACTAGATACCGGGCTTGCTCATTCACTCTCATAACGTCACAAATAGTGGCTGACCGCGACTCGCGACCAGCGATTGGTACAAAGCGACGCGCCTATCATTTTGTGCCAATCGCAGTATGTCATTCGTCGCGGCCAGCCACCTTTTGGGACGTCATAATAATGAATGAGCAAGCCCGGTATCTAGTGTAGCCCTGCAGGCAGGTATAACAGTTTTTCGCAAGTTAAAATATCTTCAGTTATTTTTAATTATCCTGCCAATATTGTTCCCGAGTTGCGAGTGAAATCCTTTGTATGCACACATTGCCGGTTTTCTTTCCCTCTTTTAGTCAGGCACTTCGTATTTTACGCAAGCTTCAGTGTACAGCTGCATGCGGAGAGTTTTTCTTCTGACATTTTCATTTTAGCATCTTGTTTTATGTAAATTTTTCGGCAAATGTGTGGCGTGGCATAATAAATGAACTAACTATATATATTGCGTTTAAATGGCATGCGCGGCTGCGGTGGCGATGACTTTTTTACAAGCAGTTCTGTTTTATATTTTATGGTTTTTCACTATCTAATGTGGCTATTAATCGCAATTATGAATATGTTTCTTACATTGTTTTATACTGAAACATACTACATAAAGCAAACATATACACAAAAAGAAACACGAGATGTATAAACCAACATAAATAAAGCACAAATAAGCAGAATGCATTTTAAATTGTTCGATGGTTTCATAATCAGCAGATTGCAGTAATTTCTTTATGAAACCTTTGTGTATGTGTACTTAACATCTCTATATTTTGATTTCGCATAAGATATGATGTTCTTTTATGAATTCTTGAAACGTGTGTGCTTAAAATTACTAATTATGACTTGTAAATAATTTTCAGTAAGGTCATTGTGCCTAAATGCACCATGATTCTCCAAAGTATTGTCGCGTTTAGGGACTATTTGACATTTTATTAAATTAATAAATATAGTTTTTTTAAGCAGGAAGTGAATGAATATTGTGCTTATAATTTAAAACTAACTTTTTTGTAGAAATTGAATCATTATCTGTAATATGTGCAAGCAATATACGACTGTCATATTTAAGTCATTTCTGTCGCATTTACAGGAGTTAAAACCTAAATGACACGCGACAATGCATTTTATCAATGTCAGTTCATCTTAAAATATTCATTTACTTGCAAAAAAAATTTAATTAATAAAGATTTTAAATACATAAAAGGGAAAATTGAATAGCTGATTATTGAAACTACTTGATATACTAATAACTTTATTTAATAATGACTCGAATAATACAAAAAATAAATAAGATAAATAATTTTGAATATATTATAATTAAATAATGCATACATTACGCAATTTAACTTTTACAAAGAAAAGAAACAAGAAGCCAATAACGAATAACTGATACAATATAAATTTCACCAAATCTCTTGCTTCCCTATTTGCTTTTAACTCATTTTTGGTTTTCATCTTCCGTGTAGCCCTCATTTTTTTCTTTTTGGTTTCTGAATGGCATGGATCTAGATGGGTTTGAGGCTTAGGTTTCTTCGTAACTTTTGTTTTTGCTGCACCTTTACCTGCAGATTGTTTTAGAGACATAAATTGACTTTTGCCATTTCGAGTTTTTTTCGATTTCTGTTTTGGAAGTGCTATTTTTGCTTTTTGCGCTTTAATTGTTCTCTTTTTTCCCTTTTTTTTGTCTTTGTTTTTGCTCTTTCATTTCATTATCCTCTTTTAATTTTTTCATGTATGCTTCAGTTGTAAGCATTCAACAATGTTTGACCCTGCTGCTTTTCTGTTTTTGGCTGGATTTTCATTTCTTGGTGAAACTATTTTTAACAAACAACCTTCAAAAGAATGAGATGGATTAGTTTCAGGAAAAGCTATTTGTGAGTGTGATTCTTGTTGAACTGCAGAATGTTCTGGTTTTGCACGCTAGATGTTTAAAATATGCATTCATTGTTTGCAAAAATTCAAAATCTTCATCATCTATATTTCTATGCAATCTTAAATGTGTTTGAACTGACACGTCACACATTATTTTAGAAGTTGTATTATTACTTTCATGATACTTAGTTTGAAAACGTGTGCTTGCAGAACAGTTAGCATTAGTTATTAAGTTCTCATCAACCATATTCATCAAATCATGTCTAATTTCAAAATCAGGTAACGTATTGTCATCTTCTGCAAGAAAATCATCCTTAATACTCGATTCATTAACATGAAAATCCTCAATAAAAATGATTTATTGCCAGGAAGCAGGTCAGTGCAGAAATCATTGCTAACAGCCAAATTGTTATCAGCCAAGGCATTGGTGGGTATGACTGGTATAGAAGTATTTAAGTCATTTAATTCACATTTTGTAAGATTCTATAGCGTTGAATGGCATTGGGATCGAATGATTATTCTGGAACAGCACACCGACTTATTGGAGAATGCCATTTTTTTATTAAAAATTTTAAAGACGTGTATTTTTATTTTTTATTTTGATCATGTGAAACAAGTATTGCAGTACTCGGTCAAAAGAAAAAAACTCTATTGGCGGATCATATTGAAATTCCTAATTTATTAACTCAACGCAGCTTAATTAAACAGAATATCTTCTTTAAACATCATTTTAATACAATATATGAAAATACCATAAAAATATTGACCATAATCGTATTGATGATCAATACTAACCGTATTGATCATAGCATCTGGTCTGATATTTGTATCAGTTCAACTGATAACTGCGATTTACTCTGTTGATCTGATTCAGATATCATACCAGATGCTATGATCAATAAGGTTAGCTGGGTGAATTAGGTCATCTAGATTCATCCGGGATAGCTCAGATGGCAGAGCATTGGCAGCTACAGCCAAGAGATCATTGGTTCGAATCCTAGCCCGGACAGTTTTCGCCCAGTTGGAAAATTACAACTCATATGATTTATTGTGTTAAAATTAATCTTGTATAATTACGTATCCAGCGCGTACTGAAGTTCTATTAGCTACGGTTTATTCTGCTGAGCTTATTCGGATATCAGACTAGATTCTATGATCAATAAGGTTATCTGGGTTAATTAGGTCCTCCAGATTCGTCCGGGATAGCACAGGTGGCAGAGCATTGGTAACTACAGCCAAGAGGTCCTTGGTTCGAGTCCTGGTCCGGACAGTTTTCGGCCAGCTGGAAAATTACAACTCATGTGTATACTGTAGCTAATTATAACTTTCGTAATAAGAAAGTTGTTTGGATATCAAGTGTCAAAAACGGATATAAATTTTAACGTCTTATTGATTACATTTAGAAACATCCTTATAAACATTTTGTCGAAAAAAAAATCTTTCCACAGAAATTTCGAAAGGTAATTTCGTCTTACTTAATCAGAAAAATTCTGTCATTAAATAAAGCATTTTTTTCTATTCAAAAATATTGGTAGCTTGGTGGCCCACGGAATACAGGTTAAAAACCCTTAAAGCAAAACAAACAATAATTTCTTTAGATAACATCTATTTTAAGTATTTTTCCTTATAAAAAGTATTAAATGAATTTAAAACATTTACTTCAGTCAATTTAAAAAATATACGGCACGTTTGTTTTAATTAAAGTATGTTTATTTGTTCTCAGAAACATTTCCATGTTTACAAAATTTTAACTAAAAAAAAAATGGACTCCTTTTTTGGTTTGTATGCTTTTGCTTTTGTTTTTAAGTCTATAGAAAATTAACAAAATCTCACTTATATATATAATATACATATTAAGCTGAGAGTTTGAACAGAATGTGTTAATTAAACATTTTAAAACTTATTTAAAGTAGAAAAAATCTAATTCAATAAAAATTAGTTGCCCAAATAATATTGTTTCAGAAAAATTGTGTTTAATTAGTTGTAATAAGTGAAAATAATATAGTTTGAAGAAGCAATTACTTAATGTTTACAGAAGCATTTAATCTTTTAAAAAAGGAAAGTTATCAAATTTATTAATCCGAGTTTAGTAAACAAACAAGTTCTTGAAATATAATGTATCACTTTATAAAAAATAGTGTACTTTTTCTCGTAAAGAGCATGTATTAGCAAACAGATATTTAAACATCATTTGCAATGTATAAAAACCAATACAAATAGTTTTGTTCAAGGTTTTGTGTTCCAAATAATACAAAGATAAAACCCTAAAAAAATACATGTAACGTTTTAATACCAATATTTATTTTTTAAATACCTGAATTTGCAGGCTTTGTAATGAGTGAAAAGAATTCTTAAGATTATTTGTTTTATTTTCCTATTCTTACAGAAACTTATTTAGATAATATTAAACATAATTATCATCATTCAAAATCTTTCAAAATCACAAAAAAGCACGACATGTATAAACCAGCATAAATAAAAGCACAAATAAGCGGAATGAATTTTAAATTGTTCGATGGCTTTATAAACAACAGATTGCAGCAAATTTCTTTATGACGCCTTTTTATGTGTGTACTTAACATGTCTCTCTTTAGATTTCGCATAAAAGATTATGTTCCTTTATGAATCCTTGAAACAGCTGTGTGCTAAAATTACTCTATATATTTATTCTTTCTTCACATTGATTTCCTCATATTTTGTGTGTACGAAAATAAGAAAGTTAATGCGTTAATATTACCATTGAAAATTCTTGTTTTACGAACAATAAGCGCTATTTTTCTCATTTCTTCAACAACTCTATTTAAAGATTGTGAAACAAGTACAGTTTAAGTTGAAACAAGTATGGAAAAAGTACAATCTAAGTTGAAACAAGTACAATCTAAGTTGAAACGAAGTATGAAACAAGTACAATCTAAGTTGAAATAAGTATGAAAGAAGTACAATCTAAGTTGAATTGTTAACAATTTTATTTCATTTACACTTGTAGCTTTTTTTGCGTTACTGACATTTTATAAAATGCTTCATTTCAAAATAATAACGTTATCTCATATTTTTTTTTAATTTGTAATAATTTTGATTTAAAATTATCTGCTCAGAAACATTGAATGGGGTCTGGGTGGAAGTACATAAATTTGGAACTACATCTATATCTCTACTAATATGCAGGGTGTCCCAAAAACATTGACCTCGGCTTTTATTCCTTAAATATTGATCATAGACATGTATTATAAATTACACAGTTACGTAAAAAAAGTTACAGAATTTTATGAAATCGATTAAAATTTTCAGAGAATTAAATTTGAAGAAATACAAAATTTAAATTTTTATATTGCCCCTGTGCAAAAAATTTCCCCAATGAGTAAAATGTGCCCTATACACTAATAAGGTCAAGTGCAAAATTTTAGCATTTTATCATAAAAAGTCGCAGAGATATAAAAATACATAAATGCTGACGTAAACCACTTTTCGATGTCTGGATATGAGTTTGCAAAGACGAAAAATCATGTCAATCGCATTAAAGGAGTCGCACACAAATTACGAAAGAAAGCAATGACTGAATAATAATAAATGAATAAATGAATAATAATTGTGCCATTTATTATTACAAAAGTATCTAAACTGTGTATAAATAGTAATATTTACATTTTAATGTATGATTAACCCCTCCCCAAATTTGTTTAAGCATATCTCTGAGACTTTTCATGATAAAATGCTGAAATTTTTCACATGACCTTATTAGTGTATGGGGCACATATTACTCATTGGGGGGAAATTTTTTGTACAGGGGCCGTATAAAAATTTAAATTTTGTATTTCTTCAAATTTAATTCCCTGAAAATTTTTCTCAATTTCATAATGTTCTGTACCTTTTTTACGTAACTTTGTAATTTATAACATACTAGCAAGCTACGCACGCTACGCTGGTCAATTTCTTTTAACGAACCTTTAATCAAACAAAATATTGACATTTCATAAATAACTTTTATATTTTAACAGAATAATAAGGCTACTATAATTTGTGACTCGTGCTATAGCCAATATACACGTCAGGACACGTCGCCCTTATCATTATCTTTTTACGCATGAAGGTTTCGCTATGGTACTCCATTGGAAAATTTGGTAATTTTTGAAATTCAATATTTGAAAAATGGCATAATCATTAGATTTGAAATTTATATTAAGAAAAATACAATTTTTTACCTTTCAAACGCAGTTAACAATTTTCTGACAAATACTTTTTGAGCTATCATTTTTTTCAGTAACTTCAAATGTTTCATTTTCCGAGATTAATCTGGTGCAACAATTAGCGAAAAACCCAGTCGTCAGCAACGCATAATTTTTTATTAAAGAGGCTATTGGAGCAGGGATTGTCACCACTAATTTGCCACCATCACTTTTGAAATCGGTTCCGTGGTTCCAGAGATTCCATAGAAATTGTAATATAGAATGACTTCAGAACGCTTTTCGCTCATTTCACCCATTTAAATTTCGATTTTTTTTTTAATTTATTCTTAGAGAGCATTTACATCTTATAAGTAACTACAATGCTAAATTTCAAATTTCTTGCCCCTTCAGTATAAAAAAGTCGCAATTTTCGAACATTTTTCGATCCTGCACCCCATTGATGTTAGTGGCACCGACATAAAATATAGCCTATGTTGGAGTAGGGATTGTCCCCATCAATTTGCCATCATTACTTTTGAAACCGGTTCTGTAGTTCCAGAGATTTCATAGAAATTGTAATTTAGACCTGTTTTTAGAACGCTTTTCGCTCATTTCACCCTTTTAAATTTCAATTTCTTTTTTATTTTGTTCTTAGAGAGCATTTACATCTTATAAGTAACTACAATGACAAATTTCAAATTTCTAGCTCCTTCAGTATAAAAAATAAAAATAAAACTGCCCAGTTAAACTGAGGGCATTGAGTTCACAGGCTATTCACACTAATTGTATATTATACTCTTATTTCAAAGAATTTGAAATAAGCCCATCAAAAAATAAAGAAATAAACAATATATTAAGGGGGGGTCATCCCCCCGTTACCCCTCCCCCCATAGTTAACTAATGAACCCCTTAAACTAATCAAGTAAATCTCTAATTACAATGAATATATATACAAAATTTGAAGAAAATCGGATAATTTTGCATGAAAAACCCATTTATATAAATTAAGGCGGGATTAGCCCCCTCCGTTCCCCCTCTTTATACTTAACCAATCAATCCCGAAAACTAATCAGGGAAGCGTCTTAACCCAATGAACCTATAAACAAATTTTGAAGCAAATGGGATAATTCTGCATAAACCCATTTATATAAATTAAGGGGGGATTAGCCCCCCGTTCCCCCCCCC
Source organism: Maratus michaelseni (assembly GCA_963931845.1). Taxonomy (NCBI): domain Eukaryota; kingdom Metazoa; phylum Arthropoda; class Arachnida; order Araneae; family Salticidae; genus Maratus; species Maratus michaelseni. Next base: position 151,866,598 of record OZ007599.1, on the reverse strand, counting down.
CTTTATACTTAACCAATCAATCCCGAAAACTAATCAGGGAAGTGCCTTAACACAGTGAACCTATAAACAAAATTTTAAGGAAAACGGAATAATTCTGCATGAAAAACCCATTTATATAAAATAAGGGGGGGATTAGCCCTCCGTTCCCCCCCTTTATACTTAACCAATCTGTTGTGGGTTTTGGGGTTCTTTCTAAAACACAACTTACTTAAGCTTAAAAAGCTCATTTATTACTCAATCTTCACTTGACAATTAAATATTTAAAAAAAAATAAGTATACCCTGATTAGCTCCACTGAAATCTGTTGCCATGGAAAAGGAAGCAAATTATATTAAACTAATCAAAATATCAAAACTTAAGAATCCGAATAGGTTAATACAACAATGATAATTTTGAACTCATCATTTTAAGACAATATTAAATGTAGTAAGGGGCAACAGATTTCTAAATCAAGTAGCATACTGAATTGCATAAAGAACACCCAACTCCACTCCAACCCGATCAAGCTCAAATCTCCATACACATTAAATTAACAAAAGTGTAATCATCATATAATTTGGAAAAATGCAGACAACCTGAAATTCCTCCAATATGAGGACCAAAAGGAGAAAGAGTTAAATCCGTTAATAGAATAGGGATATGATGATGTACCAAAATTTTAGAACAACAATGGAGATTCTGAACAAGATCAGATCGGTTAGCCAAGAATCGTATAGTGGTATAAAATAACTGAAAACCCCATTTTTTTTTTGTTAAAAAACAACCATTTTGTTGTTTGTTTTGAATAATACTACAAAGAAAGGATAATTAAAAATTAAATTAATCAATTATAAAATTAGACTTAATTTTACTTTAGCAACAATTATCAGTATATTCAATACTGAGATAGGAACAATAATTACATCTAATAACCTTACGTAAACCCCAATTAATGTTCATTTAAACTATTGCTATGAATTTTAGATTTAAGAAATTTAAAAGTATTAATTTAGCAAAATTATAGCTTTCATATTTTTAATTACACTTACTGAGAGGTTAATTCCTTCTTATAGGTTTGTCGTAATTATAAAAATATTAATTATTTAAAAATATATATAAAGAAAAACATACCATATTTGAGAATAAACAAAAACTTTCTTTATTTGAATAATTAAAAATTATAAAAGTAAGGTAGTTCTCAAACAAAATATAATAATAACACAATAACAAAGTTGATCAAAAAAAAAAATACTGAAATTACTTATTATAACACTTTACATTAAGCAGCAAAACCCCTAAAATTACCACAATAACATGATTTAAAGATGGATCAACTTTTCAAAATTTAGTTATTGATTAATTTTCAATTAAATATCATAAATCTTAAACCATTAACAAACCAACAATTCAAATGTCGTTCAATCATAAACAAAAAGGTTACATGTTAATCATCTTAAAATACCAATAATTATATTTTTTTGTTTCTCCAGGTATTTATAAATATTACAACAGTAGACAACATGTAATAAAGAAGAAATATGGGTTACTTACAATATACTTTGATATTTACTACCGTCAATGTGGGCACACTTCTTTGCATATATGTTAGTCTGCCATAATCTCCCTTTTTTTTTTTTCAACCTATTCTTTTCAGCTGCCTCTACGAGTCAACACCGTTACTCCATACATCACTTGGAGATTTTGATTTATTCCCGATTCAAAACGTCGTCACATCACCGATACCTTGTAAAGCGGGCAAGTCTACTCAGCTAGTCACGCCAGCCTTCTTAGTCTAGGATTAATAATGCCCCATCTCCAGAAATGATGCTCGTCTAATCATTAATTCATTTTTCGTCAAGGCATCAATAACAACCGCCGCTTAAGAAGTCAACACAAGACAACACTTTTTCTAGGAACGCCGCTACTACATGATGGGTCAAACATATTTTCTTTTCATTCGCCCTCTATCAGATACAGATCCTTACTTCGAAAATGCCCTTATAGCCTCTTTTCATCATAACATCATGATTTACGATAATTAATGTAGGGCCATCAATGCCCCACTCTCAAAAAAAAATCTTCCAGAAACCTGTCCGCCTTCAACAACTTCGCGATCCAGCCCACAGGCCAGTCTTCGAGCCCCGTAATAAGTCGAATCCTTACGAGCCAAACGAGAGGTATCTCGGCCAAGCAACAAGTGTCGTAAACATTCATTCTCCCGCGCTGCTTGAAAAACGGGACCGATCCACTCTGCCAGGGGTACGGGAATGGAAACAAAAGGGAAAATGGACTCTCCTTGAAGGCACCAGCCTGTCGTTCCACCCCGCTAGCCGCTTCATGGGGGAAGGCAGCCATGTTTCACCCCCATGGCGTGTGCTGAAGGGGGTCCTGTGAGCCTCTGTTGACCTGGGCGCCAGCTATCCGCCTGATAGCAGAGCTCATTGAAGCCTGTCGTAAGCTTACAAAGCCTAATTGCGTATATAGTACACTCATAAGATAACGTAATTCCTATACAGGGCGGACGGTCTTTCTTTTAACCAAAACTAGACTAGGTGACTACAACACATGATTCAAGGGTATGGGAGAAAACGTACACGACTGCCCAATACACTATGTGTGGTCTTTTACTGAGAAACCTCCCTCCCTGCTATTTATCTTTCGTATTTGAAAACAGGAAGCAAAGCTAGACTATAAACGTTGAATTTACTTTGCAAAAAGAAAAAGAAAGAAGAAAAAATAAAAACTGATTTTATTATTATTATTACAATTACTTTTATTTATTTAAATTTTTATTAGAAACAGAAGAAAAAAGAGTGCTTTTAAATAAATGTAGAGAAAGTGATTTAAATAATTAATGTAGATTAGAAAAAAAAAATTGGTTGAAACCAACCGTAACAAGATTGCTCCCCCCGGCTAATTAAAAAAAAATTTTTTGAGAAAACAAATTATTTTTTTTTTTTTGAAAGGTAACTGGGTACCACATGGCATGCTGGGACCTCAACACTGAAAAAACTGACCCACAAACACAGATCATACATCGATCCGGGACGGGATCCAGAGAGTTCACCGCTGAAATACCACCCTGACAATATATTCCGGATATATACAACCAGAGCTCGCACATCCGTAGAAACCATTACCTAAAATATTACCTGAAACATGACCATAAAAGAGTACTACCAGAGGAGGGACCACAAGGCTGATTTTACCACTAGAATGACCAAGATATTTTCTGCACCTGTAAAAGAACACATGTTCCACCTGACTGTGAAACCTCACTTCCCTACTACTGTCATTCCTACGCATAACTGCATCCTACCTGAAATTTCTGGTAACAGAACTGTAAATAATACATAAATTGAATTTTGAGAAAAAAAAAATTAGCCGAAAAAGAAGAGAAGTGCCCACTGATTAATTGTCATTATACTGCTTATATACATAACTTCAATAATTGGCATCACAGTATCTTACAATACTATCTATTAATGTAAATAAGTACTAGTAATATCATAGTTACAACACTGTAAATGTCAATGAAATTTGTAAAACACATATTAATTCTATTATACAAAAATACACAAGAGCAACTGGTGACACACAAAAAAAAATATATACATATACATCTGTAAGACACATATTATGGTATCACAGACCATGGTAGGGAGTTACGCACACATTTATAACATTTTTCTACAAGAAGCCATGTTGTTTTTGAGAAAAGTCCAATGATTCGGTTCACTGTGTAGATTTTACAAATGCACTTACAAGTAATGTGCATGGGAAAGAGTATCTCTGCCTCTGTGCTACTTATAGCACAAGCAGTTTCGGGCCCCTTGGGCACTACAGGGAAAACATTCCACCAAAACTTAAAAAGAAGGGTGGTGACGTATGTCACCAGGAAGGAAAACACACATTCCACAAAAATAGGAAGTAGAATAAAGAAAATAGTTAATTTTAGCACTTGTAGCCACACACAACAACATATAGGCATGTACATGAGACAGTATGTACAAGAAAAAGAAAAAGGGTCCACACTCCTTAAAGTTAAAAGTTCAAATAAACCCACAAATTGCATAGTAAATAATAAATCCATCTGATTAAAGTGCATTAATTAAAGTAAACCCACACTTAAAAGATTATATACAAAACACAGATGCATTTAAAAAAGGAAAACGCAGAACAATTTTGGCAAAAGGGTAACCAAACATACCCTCCTAAAAAAAAATTAAAGTAACAAAAATTACATTCGTTTTTTTTTTTTTTTTTTTTTTTTTTTTTTTTGCAAAAATACACCCAAAATCTACGAAAACTGGGTGTGGACGGGTATATACCACATAATCTACCATAAAACAGACAAAAACCTTAAGTATAAGCATAAAAAGGGTTAAAAATGCCTACATGAAAGTATCAAAACACAACCAAAACAAACCTTTAATACGCTAGAAAAACTAAGTTCCGTTTTAAAATGCCCAAGAAAATAATTAAATATACATACACATTAACTAAACTATAAATAAATACAAATAAACAAGGTAAAATTGATAAAAATGCCTGAATAACGAAAAAAAATAGTTAGTATTTATAACTCGGACGGTCTCTTCTATCCCGTAGCGAATAGTCGGTTCTAGAAATCGATATTGAACGACTACTTCTATACGATTTAGCAGCTGGACGAATCGATGAACGAGACCTGCGCGAATCGCTGTGCGCAGCAGCTGAACTGCTTTCTGCCGTGGCTGAATTTTTACCTACGCGCATCTCGCTGCCTTCTGCCGTTGCTAAATTTTTATTTACGCACATCTCGTTATTCTCTGCCGCTGCAACCTCCGGAGAAATGGGAGGTGGGGGAGAGGGATTTATGATTTCAGTCGCGTCGCTGTCTGTTTCCTCCACTTCTGGCGCTACCGGAGTTTCGCTATTGTTGACGTTCACTACTGCTGGTGCGCGGTTACTATCATATGGTGCCCAGGGAATGAATCGGTTACGCTTGCATCTGCGTACAGGAGGAGAATCGCGCGGTTGGTGTGGTGAATCGATGGTCACGTTTTCAGTCGATCCCAGGCCAATTGTTTGTTTTGGTTCACTGGACCAGATGGGGAGTCTGTCTTTGAAGGAAGACAACCTGTCAACATGGACAACCTGACAATTTTTGGGATTAGCAACTAGCGCTATTTTAAAATTAACTTCATTTAGCTTCTCAATTATAGTAAAGGGACCATTATTTTGCTTGCTTAATTTTTTTGTATTACCAGGGGCGACTGTGGGTGTAAATAACCACACAAGATCTCCTATTTTAAAATTTTTATCAACAGCTGTCTTTTCACGGTATTTTTCCTGCTGCTCAGAAACTTTAATTAAATTACTATGTACTTCAGTGTATACTTTTTGAAGAGCTGGGATTAAGAGTTCACAAAAAGAGGGTGCATCATTATAATTAAAAGAAGGTGGTTGAGAAAAGAGATTATATGGTAGATTCATATTTCTGCCATACATAACTGCAGCTGGGCTAAGTTTAGTTGATGAGTGGACAGCTGAACGCATAGCTAGTAGCGCAAATTTTAGTTTAGTGTCCCAGTCAGATTGATTTTGGTTGACTATGTGACAAAGTGCATTTTTAAGAGTACGATTCTGTCTCTCCACTTGCGAGTTGCCAGCCGGGTGATAAGATGAGGTCTTAATATGTTTAATACCAAACATTTTATATACGTGCTCTATCGCATCTGAAATTAGATTCTTCGCATTGTCCGTCGTAATAAAACAGGGTGCTCCGTAGCGTGAGATGAAGTCAGCTAAAGTGTCCGCAATGACATCTGAAGTGGTTGAACTAACCGCATATGCTTCTGGCCACTTAGTAAATGAATCTATATATGCGACAATATACTTATTTCCCGAAAAAGTTTGTGGTAAGGGTCCAATGAGATCCAAATGAACCTTGTTCATGGGAAACTGGGGGGTCGGCATACGTTGCAGAGGGGCGAGCTGGTTCGCTCTATAAGCTCTCTTCTGCTGGCAACTAATACATGACTCCACTAGATGCTTGACATCTGACGACATTCCTGGCCAATAGAAGTGCTCACGAATGCGATCAATGGTCTTTTGAAAGGCTTGATGACAAGCCGCTAGGGACTCATGTGTTAGTGCAAAAACTTGAGTAACCAATTCTTTTGGCACGACTAACTTTACAGGTTTATTCAAAATAGCTGACTCCCTCGTATCCTCACAAACTAAAATGTCATCTCTAAAAAAAAATTTCATGTATTTAGGAGCAATTTCTACACCTTGGTCTAGTTTTCTTGCAATCTCGCAGCATTTCTTGTCTGATTTTTGTAATTCACCAATTTTTTCAAGTAGATTAGAATGAGGCATAAAAGTAACTTCCTTTTCGACTTGTATACAAAAATTACAATTAACAGTATCATTGGAGTTATCATTGTTGACATACCTCGAAAGGAAATCTGCGACACTGTTACACTTACCTTTAACAAACTTTATTGTAAAATTAAAGTCTGAGAGAGTGCAGATCCATTTAGCCATGCGAGATGTAGGGTCGTGAATTTTTAACATAAATGTTAGAGGTGCATGGTCTGTATAGATGAAAAAATGGGTATTAGCAATGTAACATTTAAAGTGGGCAGTAGCCCAAACTAAAGCTAGTAATTCCCTTTCAGTGGTGGAGTAGCGGGTCTCAGCATCTTTCAATTTTCTGCTGGCAAAGGCAACAGGATGGAGCATGTTATTTTCATCTAATTGTGATAACACTGCCCCTAATGCTTCGCCACTGGCATCACTATATAAGTGGAATTCTTTCTCAAAATCAGGGAGTGCAAGACATGGTTTTGAAATAAGAGCCATTTTAAGGTCTTCAAATTCTTTCTGTGCATCTTCATTCCACGAAAATTTTCCTGTCTCTTTCGTTAAGTTGATTAGATTTTTAGCTCTCTTAGTAAAATCTGGTATAAATCTCCTATAAAAGGATAGAGTTCCAATGAATGACCTAACAGCCTTTCGGGTAGTTGGAGGTTTAAAATTTTCTATTACGGCAATATTTTTATTGATAGGTGATACTTGGCCACTACAAATCTCAAAACCTAGATATTGTATTTTATTCGAAAGGAAAGTGCATTTACTGGGCTTAAGTTTAAGTTTATGCAGTCTTAACCTTTCAAAGACCATGTTAAGCTTCTCAAAATGAGAATTAACATCACAGGAGGCAATTACAATGTCGTCGATATAAACAAGAATTCCAAGATTGCCTAAATCACCGAAAATAGCATTCATAAGTCTTTGGAAACTGTTACCTGAATTTGAGAGCCCAAAACAGTTACGGGTCCACTCAAAAAGTCCCTTGTGGGTGATTATTGCAGTTTTATGCCTATCCTCTGGGCGAATAACCTGTTGAAAAAAATCACTAGTTAAATCTAGCGTTGAAAAAAATTTAGCCCCACTTAAAGCATCAACAGAGTCGGTAATGTTAGGTATTGGGTAAGCATCTTTAACAAGATTTTTATTTAATCTTCTGTAGTCAACAGCAAGTCGATAGGAACCGTCTGATTTCCGAACCAGAATAACCGGAGAAGCAAATTCAGACATGGAAGGGGAAATTATGTCCGCCTGTAACAAAGTATTAAGTTGGTCTTCCATTTCTTGACGTAATTTGTAGGGGACTCTATAAGCTTTGCCTTTAACTGGTTTATTTGAAGTTAAGTTAATTTCATGCGGGATTGTATCACAGCCGGGTAAATCTAAGACCGATGCTGCAAATACATCTTTGTTTTTGTCTAGAAAATTTTGCATTTTAAGTTTTAATGGGGGTTCTAAATGATCTAAATTAATTTCAGAGCTCCAAGTGAGATCAGCGTGATCAAAGTCACCAATTGGAGGGGCCAAATTTATATTATAGGTTAATTTATTATCAGTTACGGGTATATTTGACTGGTCTACACATTTTTGAATTTTGGCAACAAAGGTTCCTTTATTTAAATGAATACTATTGTCTGAAAAATTTGCAAATGAGATATATAGGCCATGTTCTTTAGTGCAAATGGCTCTGGAGGTAAGGAGACCTTGATTTAAATTTTTCGCCAAAGGTTCTAACATAACAATATCATTCTCCTTAATAAAATTTTCCTTATAGCTTTTAACCTGAGCTAACATTTTTGACTGCGGGGGAATTGAAATTTTGCTACATAACACAGCGAAACTTATATTTTTATTTTTATTGGTTTTATCACTACTGCTATCTTCATTGCTCTCCTCCTCGACTTCAGGTACCTTATCCTCTATACTTACCAAATCTTCACTTTCATCAATATTACAAATTTCAGTAGTCTCTTCAGCTAAATTACCCTGAGTTACCTGACTCGCTGCTGAAAGAATGTTGCCGACACTTTGAATACTTGAAAAATTTTCAGTATTATTACCCTCAGAGCTACCGCCTGATGTTGTTTGCATGCAAAAGTTCTGCGCAACACTTTCAACTTCCTTATCTGACTCAGTTTGAATGACTATCTCAACATCTTTTCCCATATTACTCAACTGCGGGTCCTGAACTACCATATTTTCACTACTATGATTCCCATTTTCAATATTAACTGAGTCATGAACTTTCTCACATGCACAATTTTCAGGAGGGCTATTGGCATTACTACTTTTTGAATTCTCCCCTACTTTGTTGACACATTTTATATTTACAGAATTATTTTTAACACAATCATTATTTATACAATTATTATTAGAATTTACACTATATACAGAGTTAGAAATATTTACAGAATTAGTAGCAAGACAAGTATTACACCCTGAAGTATTACTTGGGGTTTCTACGCTTTGTTTACATTGGTCTGAAACTGGCACTTTAAGAGCGACAGCATTTGTATCACAATTTATACTTGCCCGGTACTCTTTCAAAAATGGCATTCCCAAAATCATATTAAATTCCTCTGCTAATTTACCTTCCACTACATAGAATTCAGCTTGACATTGAACATTATCAAAAACAAATTTTAAAAATACTTTCTTATTTAGGTGAACTTTCTCACCGGTGACAGTCATAATGGGGATATTGCAATTCTCCGTTTCAAAATTCTCTAAATAGTTACAATCCGTACCACTCAGGAGATTAATTGCAGAACCAGTGTCACATAATGCATTCAGGCAAACTTTATTTATGTAAATTCTTGCAGTTGGTAATGTATACGATTGGGGCTGAAACATACTATACACAGTTGGGGGGTCCAGGGGCCTGTGGGGGATCGAGTTGACCACATTTGATCCGGCCACTAATAGTTTAAAGCCTCACTTTCACTGTTAGCTACTGGGGTGTTATTTACCGCCTGCACTTCATTTCTGTTCGCAGCTGTGCTCCTATTGTTTTGGTAATAACCACCTCTTCTTCCCCTATATCCGCCTCGCTGATTGTGGTTCCCTCTAGGATTTTCACCTCTGTTTCTATAATTTTGCCCACGGCTCCTGAAATTTTGACCACCTCCCCTTCTAAAATTATAGTCGACAAAATTTAGTGGACAATCTCTGGCATAGTGGCCTTGTACGGAACACTTATAGCAGGTTACGGGTCTTACCTCTTGGTTTTTTTTCTGCATATCCCTAGCCCTAAGATCAACTAAACTGTCTATCTTTGCTGCTAAAACATCAATTTGTGATTTCAGCTGGTCTATCTCCTTCTTTTGTGAGCTATCTTGCTGAAAAACTGCAGCACAGGGTAGGTTTTGGGTCAAATTTGGGTTGAGAATTTCCTCGCGGTGGTTGTAGAAAGGGTTAATGCTCCTATAAGCCTTTTCCTCAAGAAGCGCAATTTTGAGAACCTCTTCTGGGGATTGCGGATTTCTCGCAATTACTCCCTTTCGCACTTCTGGTGTAAGATTGCTCAACAGCATGGAGTGTAGTAGAGCCGTTCGGCTTTTATCGACTACTTCACCCTGGATACCTTCAATTACAAGGGCTCTTAATGACATATCATATGCCTTGTCATAAAACTCCTGAACACTCATATTGGGTGGCTGTTTAAAATTTAGAAAGTGACTGAGTGCAACATCTGGTGTGGTCTGTGAAGTATAACTCTCTTTTAAGATTTTTAATAGCTCATCAGATGTTTTTGCTTTGTGAATTTTTATTCGCCTAGAAGCAGCTCCTGAAAGTCTAGCAAGTAAAACAAACTTCTTTTCCTCCTCAGTCCAGTCGAATAATTTTGAAAAACTCTCAAATTTCTCAGAAAAATCTGAGAAGCAGACTGAGCTGGCCTCTCCATTGAATGGGGGAATATTAGACAAATTATCCACTAAAGCATTTTTTCGCTGAATAGTGGCAATTGCTTCCGAGTGCTTATCAGCCATAGTTAGAGTTAGAAAATGACAAACAAACCAAAAAAAATGAAAAAAGGGGGGGGGGGACAGCTTAAAAATGAGAAAAAGAGAGGGGAAAGGAAAACCTTATAAATACATAAAACTTAAGTACAGGACTATGCTTTTTGTAAATAAGAAAAGGTTATGCTCACAAGGCATAATTTTGACTGGGAATTGTAGCTTACTAGCACAGAGAGAGAGCCTAGACCTCTTTTTACACTTGAACATATAAATAAAATTTTAATTGCAAAAACACCCAGTTGCTCTTTGATACATAAATACATACAAGTAAAAAAAATCAATAACCCAGAGACCGAATTGTTACGGCTCCATTTGTTGTGGGTTTTGGGGTTCTTTCTAAAACACAACTTACTTAAGCTTAAAAAGCTCATTTATTACTCAATCTTCACTTGACAATTAAATATTTAAAAAAAAATAAGTATACCCTGATTAGCTCCACTGAAATCTGTTGCCATGGAAAAGGAAGCAAATTATATTAAACTAATCAAAATATCAAAACTTAAGAATCCGAATAGGTTAATACAACAATGATAATTTTGAACTCATCATTTTAAGACAATATTAAATGTAGTAAGGGGCAACAGATTTCTAAATCAAGTAGCATACTGAATTGCATAAAGAACACCCAACTCCACTCCAACCCGATCAAGCTCAAATCTCCATACACATTAAATTAACAAAAGTGTAATCATCATATAATTTGGAAAAATGCAGACAACCTGAAATTCCTCCAATATGAGGACCAAAAGGAGAAAGAGTTAAATCCGTTAATAGAATAGGGATATGATGATGTACCAAAATTTTAGAACAACAATGGAGATTCTGAACAAGATCAGATCGGTTAGCCAAGAATCGTATAGTGGTATAAAATAACTGAAAACCCCATTTTTTTTTGTTAAAAAACAACCATTTTGTTGTTTGTTTTGAATAATACTACAAAGAAAGGATAATTAAAAATTAAATTAATCAATTATAAAATTAGACTTAATTTTACTTTAGCAACAATTATCAGTATATTCAATACTGAGATAGGAACAATAATTACATCTAATAACCTTACGTAAACCCCAATTAATGTTCATTTAAACTATTGCTATGAATTTTAGATTTAAGAAATTTAAAAGTATTAATTTAGCAAAATTATAGCTTTCATATTTTTAATTACACTTACTGAGAGGTTAATTCCTTCTTATAGGTTTGTCGTAATTATAAAAATATTAATTATTTAAAAATATATATAAAGAAAAACATACCATATTTGAGAATAAACAAAAACTTTCTTTATTTGAATAATTAAAAATTATAAAAGTAAGGTAGTTCTCAAACAAAATATAATAATAACACAATAACAAAGTTGATCAAAAAAAAAAATACTGAAATTACTTATTATAACACTTTACATTAAGCAGCAAAACCCCTAAAATTACCACAATAACATGATTTAAAGATGGATCAACTTTTCAAAATTTAGTTATTGATTAATTTTCAATTAAATATCATAAATCTTAAACCATTAACAAACCAACAATTCAAATGTCGTTCAATCATAAACAAAAAGGTTACATGTTAATCATCTTAAAATACCAATAATTATATTTTTTTGTTTCTCCAGGTATTTATAAATATTACAACAGTAGACAACATGTAATAAAGAAGAAATATGGGTTACTTACAATATACTTTGATATTTACTACCGTCAATGTGGGCACACTTCTTTGCATATATGTTAGTCTGCCATAATCTCCCTTTTTTTTTTTTCAACCTATTCTTTTCAGCTGCCTCTACGAGTCAACACCGTTACTCCATACATCACTTGGAGATTTTGATTTATTCCCGATTCAAAACGTCGTCACATCACCGATACCTTGTAAAGCGGGCAAGTCTACTCAGCTAGTCACGCCAGCCTTCTTAGTCTAGGATTAATAATGCCCCATCTCCAGAAATGATGCTCGTCTAATCATTAATTCATTTTTCGTCAAGGCATCAATAACAACCGCCGCTTAAGAAGTCAACACAAGACAACACTTTTTCTAGGAACGCCGCTACTACATGATGGGTCAAACATATTTTCTTTTCATTCGCCCTCTATCAGATACAGATCCTTACTTCGAAAATGCCCTTATAGCCTCTTTTCATCATAACATCATGATTTACGATAATTAATGTAGGGCCATCAATGCCCCACTCTCAAAAAAAAATCTTCCAGAAACCTGTCCGCCTTCAACAACTTCGCGATCCAGCCCACAGGCCAGTCTTCGAGCCCCGTAATAAGTCGAATCCTTACGAGCCAAACGAGAGGTATCTCGGCCAAGCAACAAGTGTCGTAAACATTCATTCTCCCGCGCTGCTTGAAAAACGGGACCGATCCACTCTGCCAGGGGTACGGGAATGGAAACAAAAGGGAAAATGGACTCTCCTTGAAGGCACCAGCCTGTCGTTCCACCCTGCTAGCCGCTTCATGGGGGAAGGCAGCCATGTTTCACCCCCATGGCGTGTGCTGAAGGGGGTCCTGTGAGCCTCTGTTGACCTGGGCGCCAGCTATCCGCCTGATAGCAGAGCTCATTGAAGCCTGTCGTAAGCTTACAAAGCCTAATTGCGTATATAGTACACTCATAAGATAACGTAATTCCTATACAGGGCGGACGGTCTTTCTTTTAACCAAAACTAGACTAGGTGACTACAACACATGATTCAAGGGTATGGGAGAAAACGTACACGACTGCCCAATACACTATGTGTGGTCTTTTACTGAGAAACCTCCCTCCCTGCTATTTATCTTTCGTATTTGAAAACAGGAAGCAAAGCTAGACTATAAACGTTGAATTTACTTTGCAAAAAGAAAAAGAAAGAAGAAAAAATAAAAACTGATTTTATTATTATTATTACAATTACTTTTATTTATTTAAATTTTTATTAGAAACAGAAGAAAAAAGAGTGCTTTTAAATAAATGTAGAGAAAGTGATTTAAATAATTAATGTAGATTAGAAAAAAAAAATTGGTTGAAACCAACCGTAACAAATCAATCCCGAAAACTAATCAGGGATGCGCCTTAGCACAGTGAACCTATAAATAAAATTTGAAGGAAATGGGATAATTCTGCATGAAAAACCCATTTATATAAATTAAGGGGGTATTAGCCCCCCGTTCCCCCCCCCTTTATACTTAATCAATCAATCCCGAAAACTAATCAGGGAAGCGTCTTAACCCAATCAACCTGTAAACAAATTTTGAAGCAAATAGAATAATTCTGCATGAAAAACACATTTATATAAATTAAGGGGGGATTATCCCCCCGTTCCCCCCCTTTATACTTAACCAATCAATCCCGAAAAACTAATCAGGGAAGCGCCTTAATACAGTGAACCTATAAACAAAATTTGAAGGAAAACGGAATAATTCTGCATGAAAAACCCATTTATATAAAATAAGGGGGTATTTGCCCTCCGTTCCCCCCTTTACACTTAACCAATCAATCCCGAAAACTAATCAGGGAAGTGCCTGAACACAGTGAACCTATAAACAAAATTTGAAGGAAAACGGAATAATTCTGCATGAAAAACCCATTTATATAAAATAAGGGGGTATTAGCCCTCCGTTCCCCCCTTTACACTTAACCAATCAATCCCGAAAACTAATCAGGGATGCGCCTTAACACAGTGAACCTATAAATAAAATTTGAAGGAAATGGGATAATTCTGCATGAAAAACCCATTTGTATAAATTAAGGGGGGGATTATACCCCCGTTCCCCCCTTTATACTTAACCAATCAATCCCGAAAACTAATCAGGGAAGCGCCTTAACACAGTGAACCTATAAACAAAATTTGAAGGAAATGGGATAATTCTGCATGAAAAACCCATTTATATAAATTAAGGGGGGATTAGCCCCCCCCCCATTCCCCCCTTTATACTTAACCAATCAATCCCGAAAAACTAATCAGGGAAGCGCCTTAACACAGTGAACCTATAAACAAAATTTGAAGGAAAACGGAATAATTCTGCATGAAAAACCCATTTATATAAAATAAGGGGGGGATTATCCCCCCGTTCCCCCCTTTATACTTAACCAATCAATCCCGAAAACTAATTAGGGAAGCGTCTTAACACAGTGAACCTTTAACCAAAATTTGAAGGAAATGGGATAATTCTGCATGAAAAACCCATTTATATAAATTAAGGGGGGGAATTAACCCCCCCCATTCCCCCCTTTATACTTAACCAATCAATCCCGAAAAACTAATCAGGGAAGCGCCTTAACACAGTGAACCTATAAACAAAGTTTGAAGGAAAACGGAATAATTCTGCTTGAAAAACCCATTTATATAAATTAAGGAGGGATTAGCCCCCCGTTCCCCCCTTTATACTTAACCAATCAATCCCGAAAAGTAATCAGGGAAGCGTCTTAACCCAATGAACCTATAAACAAAATTTGAAGGAAAACGGAATAATTCTGCATGAAAAACCCATTTATATAAATTAAGGGGGGATTAGCCCCCCGATCCCCCCCCCTTTATACTTAACTAATCAATCCCGAAAACTAATCAGGGAAGCGCCTTAACTCAGTGAACCTATAAACAAAATTTGAAGGAAAACGGAATAATTCTGCATGAAAAACCCATTTATATAAATTAAGGGGGGGGAATTAGCCCCTTGTCCCCCCCCCTTATACTTAACCAATCAATCCCGAAAACTAATCAGGGAAGCGCCTTAACACAGTGAACCTATAAACAAAATTTGAAGGAAAACGGATATTTCTATGAAGAGTTATCGCATTACGTACGTACATATACATACATACATACAGAACCGGCTGGCAAGCTCTCAGGGCTTGATAGCCAGTCTGATAGCTAAAAAATCACAATTTTAGAACATTTTTTGCTCCTGCACCCCCTGGGGTTAGTGGCACCGACATAAAATATAGCCTATGTTGGAGCAGGGGTTGTCACCATCAATTTGCCACAATCACTTTTGAAATCGGTTCTGCAGTTCCAGAGATTACCCCCTACAAACAAACAAACAAACAATCTTTACTCCTTTATAATATTAGTATAGATGTCTATGATCTATATTTTAAAAATAAAAACCGAGGTCAGTGCTTATGGGACACCCTGTATAAAATTGGAGTGTCTCTCTGTGATTTTCAGCAAAACATCTATTTCTAAATTCATCCGACTATTCTGACGACGTGTAGTCAAAAATAATATATATATATATTTTGTCTGACAGTTTGTTTGTAGAAAATAGGCTTAGAAGTGGTTGCACAACAAAGACTAAACTTATCATTGGCAGATAGAGAATGTTTCTGAATACAATTTGCAGTTTGTCGCATTTCGATATCTAAAATAGTTTTCGAGAAAACTGGGAAAACCCGGGAGAATCATCAGTCAACCAATTTTTAAATACGCAAACTAATTGATCCATTTTAAAGAATCTTATGGCGATTGAAAGGTCTAATTCAAATTTAAAAATAACATTTCCGTTTACAATCTGCAATTTGCGCATTCCGATATCTAAAATGGATTACTTGAAAAACTAAGACAATACTAAGAAAACTTACGGCGATCGAAAAGTCTAATTAAGAATTTAAAATGAAAATTATGGCTACAGTCTGCAGTTTGTCGAATTTCAATATTTAAAATATTTCCTGAGAAAAGGAAAAACCGGGAGAATCAATCGTTCTTTCAATGCTCAAATACACGAAAACTAACTGATCAACTTTAACCCTTTGTTACATGCGTAAAAACTGGCAAATGTCCAACGTTAACTTTGCTATTTTCTAACTTAAATGGTCACACACAATGATAAAAAAATTATTTTATGTATAATAATTGTATTTATTTTTTAATTATAGCCTGGTCACTATAGTCCAAAACGAAACAAATAAAGTTTCTTTATACTTGTATTTCAATTATGCATTAGGTGAAAAAATCTAAAAACAAAAATTAATAACCAAAATACCACTTAGATAAAAAAGAAAAGTGCCCAGTTAAACTGATGGCATTGAGTTCACAGGCTATTTACACTAATTGTATAGTATACTCTTTTTCAAAGAATAATGCCCCTCGAAAAATAAAGAAATCAACAATAAACCTGTATAGCAAATTTGCAGCAAATCGACTAATTCTGCATGAAATATCCATTTAGCTAAATTAAGGGGGAATTACTCCCCCCTCCCCCTCTCCCGTTTCCCCACCTTTATACTTAACCAATGAACCTCCAATATCTAATCTGGGAAGCGCTTTATTAGAATAAACCTGTAAACCAAATTTGAAGCAAATCGGATAATTCTTCATGAAAAACCCATTTATCTAAATTAAGGGGAGATTAGCCCCCATTCCCCCTTTATACATAACCAATGAACCCCCAAAAGTAATCAGGGAAGCACCTTATCAGAATGAACCTATATACAAAATTTGAAGAAAATCGGATATTTCTATCAAGAGTTATCGCGTTACGTACATACATATACGTACATACATCGTACATACATACGTACGTACATACAGCACCTGCGGGCACATCAGGCTTTGATAGCCTGTGAGCTAAAAACATTATTGTAGGTTTAGAAATATTTTAGTTCATTCGGAACAACTTACCGGCATTCTGATGGGACATGCATATTGATGATATATCAACAAGTAAGTTACCTGTTGTTGTGGGGCTATCTCAATTTTTCTAATGAAAGCACAGATGTCACAGAGTAGCATAAGCTTGAAATTGGAACTGTAAATGAAATATGTTGGCTAGGGAAAAATAGCATTTTTGACAACTGTAGTGGGCAGTATGCAACAAAAAGTTAAGGAATCTTGCAGCGATTAAAAGGTGTAATTAAAATTTATAAATGATAATACGTAATTACATGTTTAGCTTAGGTCTTATACATTTTAATTTAAAAACTAGATTGGTAAGTATTTTCCCCAAAAGAATCGAAAGAACTTCTAAAATACAAATGCAACACAACGTGTTGCTGCGCAGCTAGTTAAATAATATGAATATGAATATGACACATACATTCAAAACCTTTAATAAGAGAAAAATATATTTTGTAGTTAATTTTTCCAACACTGAATATTTTACAACACCTGACACATTCCGTATTGTAAAATTGCTTAAAATTTCGGAAATTTGATAAAAAATGTGCTTCATATTTATTCCTTATACGTATGTATGTCTGCATTTGTGGATGTGGATTACGTATATTTAATATTTACTTAAATTAAATCGATAAGAATTTCATTTTAGCTAAAAGATCTGAATTAAAAGTTTTCGTTAGTTAATATATTGAAGCAGACGCTTGCGTGGGAAGTAATGAATAATTTTGTGAAACTCTTTATTTAATTTATTTTTACTACGGATTAAATTCATTCCACATTAAACAAATAAAGTTATTAAAAATTATGTTACAACATAACAATTTCATGATTGTCAAATTAAAGAAAAAGTTTTATTATTTGAAGTTTTAGTCACTGTTTCGAAAAATGAATTACTTATTATCTAGCAGAATGACATTATCTTGTGCTAATGAAATGCGTCTAATGCATTTTTCTGAATGTAAAATCTAATAGCTTTTTTTCTTCAGAAATAAGTATTAATGTCAATTAATTTAAATACAATTATACACTGTTAAAAATTTGGTTCTGGGATGAATCAACTTTTTGTACTATATGAGTGGATATGAGGTACTATATATGAGGAGTTAGAATGACAGTGGAGTAAGTCAATATTTAGTACAATAATGAAGTGAGTATAAAATATCACAATTTACTAAATGGTGATATTTTATACTCACGTCATTATTGCAATAAATTTTCATGGTGTAATCGTCCTGCATTTATATCAATATTTAGTCATTTGAGAAATGAAGGGTTTTGTTAAACTTGTCGTATTGCCGTTGCATTAAGTGACCCAACTTGTTTTGCCCTCTAGCGACTTCCGAAGTAAACTACGACTTATTTTACTGTTACACTGAACAGAAATTAATGTACGCTCAGTGAAAATATGGATATCTAGATTTTTCAAATTTTTGACTTACTCCACTGGCATTCTAACCTCCTCATATAGCTACAATCATAAAAGGGTAAAACGTTGATCCAACATTTGATGTTCTGATTGAAATACTTAATGAGAACTGACTTGTGTTATTTCAACCATGAACTGGTAAAATGTTGAACCATGAACTAATAAAATGCTGGACTATAAACTGGTAAAATTCTGAATCATACCGTCGCTACGGTTACACTTTGCAAACAACGGTTAATAAGACGGATACCTCAGTTTAAGGTGAAATACGAACCTGATATTTCTTGACTTAAAGTCAGCCTTCTAACCACTAAACAAGCAGCCGCATACAATCAAGCTCTGAAGAAGCATATACAGAGTATATAGAATTATTTGTTCTGATTGGCTGTTGAATAGCTCCATTGTTTGGGGAAACTTAAGTTTCTATCACACATATACTCTCTTAAATCTGAAGTATATGCTATAGCTTCTGACTTCATTCTAGCGGTGTTATCGCACTGCAAGTAGGGTTATTTTCAATACTGAACATAATTCGAAAATAAAAGAAAAAGTTACATTTGGCAAGTAATCGCTGTTAAGTGTTGTAAAAGACATGTAAAACGCGAGAACTGACAAAAATTTATTACTGACAAAATTGCAAGAGGTAAAATATCACGCAGTGTATTTTCTATTATAATCCTGTTTGGAAACTGGTTTATAAGGAAATATTTGATATTATCTATGATAGGATAGTACTTGTGGTCGCAGCTTTAACATCACTTTCAAGACTGAACAATAAAGATTTTTTTAAATTAAGAAGAGTGATATTTTGATTCTTCTAATTACTTTAAACCATAGAATTGTTCAACTTTGAACTATAATTTAGCATTGTGCGGACAATGTCATTACCATATTTAACATATCTGTATTTAATTCAGAAGTGTCAAACTTTCTGACCAAAGGTCACGGAGCTACAAATATTTTCGAACAGAATAATTCCCCTTATTTAAGGACAAAAAGCTTGTGATTTATCAAGACGAAAACGTTTATTCGGAAATAGTGGTGGCAAACACTTTTTACGCAAAAAGTTTGAACGCCCCTGATTGAAAAAATCCAAAATCTATTTTGAAAATTTTTAAACAAAACACTGATTTTTTAACTTTCATCGAATACGATGGTTTAAAAAATACTAATTCTATAAAATTTCTGCCTTAGGATGAATTGGCGCGAATGCAACAGCAGGATAAAATTAAGAGCTATCAATCAAAGATTTAGTATTTTTTAAACTATTCTGTGGCACATGGTATGTGCAAAATAACTAATTTATGTGTGAAGCTAATCCTCCTAAACTGTTCGGCCGATGACCATGATATTCAGCACAGTGACGGCTGCCATCACTTAGAAGAAAAAGAAAACTGGCAAAATCGTACTCTGAAGGGTTATTTATTCATCACATGTGTCATTATACGTATTAAAGCGAAAAGGCTGCTTTTAGACACAGGGCTTGACTTAGGCTATCTAGGACCGGGGCGAGCATTATTCTGGGGGTGCCCCCTTCTATCTATCCATAGAAATTGTTTGAAAATTATGATAAAGTGACTAGTACTAGACATCATACCAGGTATATAGGATATCACAAGAAAATTGGTCACATATTTAAGAGATGATAGAATACACTAATTTAATTTTTTGTATAGGAATATAAAGGCCTTTGAAGTGTAAATACAAGTCTTTTAGTCACTCTTGACTATTTGTCATATCATCATAATATTAGGAAGGGGAGAGCTGAACTCGTTTCTTAAATCTTTGACAATGTAAACATTTTCGCCACTTTTGTACAACTTGAATCAATTGGCTCTTTCTAAACGAAAATCCTGATTGCCCTGGTGCGC
Source organism: Maratus michaelseni (assembly GCA_963931845.1). Lineage (NCBI taxonomy): Eukaryota > Metazoa > Arthropoda > Arachnida > Araneae > Salticidae > Maratus > Maratus michaelseni. The sequence goes on along the minus strand of OZ007599.1, from coordinate 151,846,348 downwards.
CCTCTCAAAGTTGAGGCCCGGGACAGCTGCCTCTCATTCCCTTTCATTAGTCAGGCCCTATTTAGACATTTGACATTTAGAGTGGGTTGCTTTGAGACCTTTAGCTGATTATGACCGCTGTCTCCAATGATCATCATTTACATAATCTTAGAACATATACAAATCATGACACAAACTGCTTCCATTTTACAATTGTCTTCTCATTCTTACATTCACTTTCTCATTCTTACATGCACAAGGTGACAACCTTTTTACAGATGATCCACAGGATGACACGAATACAGTTGGGAACTCCACACTGTGTGTGCAATGGAGTCACCGGGAGTTGAACTCGGTACTGCCATCGTGACAGATGAACGGTCTTACGCTCTCGGCCACGGGTCGCCCAAAGGCTGTTTTTATCACCAAAATAGACAGATCTGTGCTTGTGCAAAATCAGTTCTGCAACTTCTTTCGTTTTTCAGTTACATTAAATAAAGTCAGCATTGCTGAGTGGTCTAATACACTAGATTTAACTCCTGTTCTTAAAACAGAGTGTAGGTTCGAACCACACTCATTACAAAAGATGATGAGGTAATATAACTATTGTTGAGATATCTCATCACTATTGTGAATCAAATGCCGTATTTAAGGAGAAACAATTATATGGTTTGTATTTTTTTAATCGGAATGTTTTATAATTGTTATTAAGTAAAATTTAACATCCAACAATATATATATATATATTTAATTACTGATCTTGTATTAAAAATATTTAAATTAAAAGCTTTGCCATGTGTATTGTAATAATCTATTAAATAAATTGAACTGATCTAAAATTTGCGGTATATTTTTTGTGGCAGTGGTCAAGAAGACATATATACTAAGAAAATTAGATCTTTTTCCGTAAAAAAAGAAAAAGAAAACAGAAAGAAAGAAAAATAAAAGAAATGAACTCAATATGCATAGTTTTATAATTAAATAATGTATGAAAACTTAAAATACAATTCAAGAAATTACAGAAAAATATATATTATCTACATTAGTTACCTGCAAGCAGCAAATTTTAAGTTCATTTGTTTTTGTAATAGGCTTTTAAAATGGCATCACTGTGTATTTGCAAAAATATTTATAAGCTTCAAAGAAGCAGACGAACTGATAGAATTAAAATGCATTTTCAAATTAATTTACTTTTTGAAGAATGCTGAATCTAATTTTTTTAATGTTATAGGTAAAGTTCAACATACTTTGCAATATGCAAGTGATTTTCTTTCATTACTTGAAGTAATCAGATTGGCAGCATCCTGCATTTTAAAATCTACAGTAATCACTTATGAGCAATAAATTATGACAGTTTATCAAGTTTTCAATACTTAAGATGACACATACGCTTTGGGATTTCTAATGTGTCTGACATCACTGTTTCAGGTTGGAAATTTTCGATTTAATATTTAAATCGGCGAATTGGTAACCACCTAAATTAATCATAAAATTAAATAACTTCCTTAGATAAAATAAGGCAAAATATTCTATTAAAATTATGTGGTACACTGCAAATCAAGGTGTCTTAATTCAGACGCATATGTACCTCAAAAAGTAATTCAGACATCGTGTAGTTTATAGGCCTGAAAAAGTAATTCAGACATCGTGTAGTTCATGTGTCTGAAATGTGAAATTTCAGACATCACAGATGTCTGCATGTGACAAACATGAGTATCTGACTATGATCATGGTATAAAGTCAAAATATCTGAATAATAACACTGGTAAACAAAAAAATACTTTTCGTCAGCTACCTTGACAAATGTATGTGTTCTAGACTAATTTGAGTGCGCTGATTCCAAATCTGAACTCCAAATTTCCCTACCACGTGAGGATGTAAAATTATTGCCATCCTGCTGTTTCAATTCCCTCAGGGGAATACCTTCTTTAGGTATTTACGGGTTTCGCGACCCCGGATTCCTGAGCGATCTTTCTCCTTTCCTGCCTTCTTCTCTGTTTAGTTGTCTATCCTTTTTTCTTTGTTTCACACTTTTTAATCTTCTCTTTTCAGTTTGTTATACCTCTTTGTTCTTGTTCATGTTTGATTGTTTTACTAACTTTTTTGTTCACTTTGTTCCACTAACATTGTTTTTGTTCTTGAGTTTAAAAAAAAAAAAAAAAAAAAAAAAAAAAAAAAAAAAAAAAAAAAAAGAGAAAAAAAAATTAAAAAAGAGTGAAAAAGACAAAAAATACACCTTGTTTCTAAGTTTTCTCTCACATAGCTTCTTTTTTATACAATAGTGGATTTTTTTATTTTCACGTGAGACACTCTGGGTGCTGAGGTTTTTTAATCTCTTCGACTCGGTTCTACCTTTTTAGGCTGATCTTGAGTCCCAGAGTGCAGGGCATTTTCCGAATTCCGGTTCCGTGATCGGAGGACGCCATACATTGTATGGTGGCTGTTAGGACCAACACCGGGAGACTGGTGCCTTTCGGTGAAAGGGGTTGTAGGTTGGACAGAGCTGTAAAGGCTTACCTACTGACTACCTGATTCCAATGTGAAAGAACTAGATATTAGGAAGTTCTATCGAGTTTAATCCAATGTTCGAAAAACGTGGAGGTTTGTTGATAGTTTTCACCCTTTTGAAACCTGCGCCCAGAAGTAAGGTTAAGAAGAAGGGTCGGTGACCAGGCCCGACGCCTGGCGTTTTATCTATTAATACTCTAATATGGTGACAACAGAAGGAAATAAACTATGCGATGTGGAAGCCCCACAAGCGAATAAAGAGAATATTTCATTGGCCTCTGGCTCAAAAGTAGATGATCATGGACAAAGTAACTCATGGGGAGAAAGAGTAGAGGTTTTTGCTTCCAATATGGAATGCAGATTTTTCATTGTTAAACGCCAAGAAGGGAGCTTTGATCAAACATCCCCCTTTTTGATTAATAAAGCAATCCAAGGTTTGGTTGGTGAACCCAAGACAGTGAAAAAATTGAGGTCAGGCGATCTTTTAATTGAAGTAAGCAATAGTACTCAAGCTTCTAACATAATAAAATGTACTCATTTTGCAAACATCGCAGTCAGCATATCTCCGCACAGAACTTTAAATACATCTCGAGGAGTAATTTCTGAGTCAGATCTTTTGCATGTTACTGAACAGGAAATTGTTGATAATCTGAAAGATCAAAATGTCATCGAAGCAAGAAGAATAAAAATCTTCCGTCGTGATGAACAAATACCACCTAATCAAATACAAATTCCTACAAAGCATATTATCCTCACATTCAATACTCCTAATTTACCTAAAACAATAAAAGCTGGATATTTATCATGTTCCGTTAGACCGTACATCCCAAACCCCCTGCGCTGTTTTAAATGAAAACAATTTGGTCATTCTAAAACAGCATGCCGTGGTAAAATCACCTGTGGTCGGTGTGGTACAGTTGGTCACGAAAGTACTGACTGTAACGCTCCAGCTCACTGCATAAATTGTAAAAAAGATCATCCATCCTACTCTAAATCTTGTGAACAGTGGAAAAAAGAAAAAGAAATACAGACAATACGCACTAAAGAAAACATATCATACCCTGAAGCCAGAAAAATAGTTGAATTCAGGACACCCAAAGTTGGAGTATCATATGCTGCTGCTATATCAAAAACTGCTTACAAAAATTATAAAAATATAGCAACTCAAACTGAATCCATTCTAGAATTAAGTGTCTTATCAAAGCAAAAAGAAACCCCGTTTACTAAACCTGCTACTACAACTAAATCAACACAATCTGTTTCTTCTAAATCAGTAAATGCTCTTCCTCCTAAATCACCACAAGATGTCTCTTCAAAGTCATCACAATCAATGTTTCCTAAAATTCCAATCCATATAAAAACCTCTCAAAATACCCCCAAAACAACACCTATGAAACAAAAGAGCAGATCTGACTCGGAAAAACATGGCCTACAAACAATTAAAACCTCTATATCATCTGAAAACCCAGCTAACAAGAGGAAAAAAATCAAACCACCCAAAACAGAAACTCAACCAAATAAAAATAATAAAATAAATGTGATGCGTATGCGGGATGAAGATGCGGTGGAGCTTCATCCAGAACCGGATGCAGAACTGAACGATGGAGGAGATGATATGTCTACTACCTCCGAACAAAGTGACGTTGATATATCTATCTAAAAAATCAATAATGACTAATATTATCTCGTGGAACTGCCGTGCATATCATAATAAACATGCTGAAATCCGTGATATTCTCTCTGACCATCAACCATTATGCTTAGCTCTACAAGAAACCCATCTAAAACCCAATGACAAAGCAAAATTACATAACTATACTACCTACAGAAAAGATTTTGCAGCTAATGGAAGGGCTACTGGTGGAGTAGCTCTTTTCATTTCTAATAATCTACCCCATTCCTATATATCTCTAAATACAAACCTACAAGCTGTTGCAGTCCGTGTACATATTAAACAACTCATAACAATATGTACCATTTATTTACCTCCAAACCAAACTATTCAGTCAGCACATTTCGATAATCTCCTTCTCCAACTCCCGACTCCATACATCCTTGTTGGAGATTTTAATGCACACAGCCAACTTTGGGGCAACCGTGACTCTAACCAACGTGGTCATATTGTTGAAAAATTTATTGCTGACAACGGCTTATGCCTGCTCAATAATGGTGATCACACCTATTTTCATGAGCCAACCCGTACTTTCCATGCAATAGACCTTACAATTTGCTCCCCAGTACTCTACCCTTTCTGGAACTTCTGGGTCTCTAATGACTTGCACGGCAGTGACCATTTTCCTACTTTTATTACACTGACTACTCCTGATAGGGATTGTAACAATTCTACCAATCGTTATATATATGACAGAGCCAACTGGCCAACATTTACAGCACTTGCCAATATTACAGCTGACATGATACAGGGGAATATTGACAATGCGCTCGATAATATAACTCAATGTATTATCAGTGCTGCAGATTCTAGCATTCCGAAAACATCATCAAAACATAAACATAGAAAGCCATGGTGGAATAGCGATTGCCAAAATGCCAAGAAAAAACAACAGAAGGCTTGGGGTCTATTTCGGAGGTACCCAAATAATATTAATTATATAGCATATAAAAAAGCAAAGGCTGAAGCTAGAAGAGTGCGACGCAAAAGCCAACGTGAATCCTGGATAAACTATATCTCAAGCATTAATTCCAATACCTCAAGTAAAGAACTGTGGAACAAAGTGAAAAAGTGTATGGGCATCTACTCTGATCATCATATTTCTATTTTAAAACATAACGGTCAAACCATCGCATCACCTAAAAACATCGCTGAGACAATAGGGAGTACCCTAGCATCAATTTCATGCTCTGACTCATACCCAGAACCCTTTTTAACATACAAAAGACAAACTGAAAGAACCAGGATTAATTTTAATTCTCATCATTCATATGCATATAATGAGCCATTTCTTAAATCAGAGATTATAAAATGCTTGAGAGACAGCCATCTATCTGCCCCAGGTCACGATGGGATTACATACATTATGCTCAAGCACCTTTCTGCTCTGTCCTTGAATAATCTTCTTTCCTTCTTTAATAGGATATGGATGGAGCAGACATTTCCTAATGCTTGGTGTAGAGCTATAATAATACCATTTCCTAAACCAGGAAAAGATGCTACCAATCCCAATAATTACAGGCCAATTGCACTCTCTAGCTGCCTTTGCAAACTTCTTGAAAAAATGGTAAATTGCCGCCTCATACATATTTTAGAAACTAACAATTGCCTTGCTGCATTTCAAAGTGGATTTCGACGTGGTAGGTCTACTATCGATAATTTAATTAATTTGGAACATCACATACGGACAGCCTTTCTAAAACGCAGCCATTTGGTCTCAGCATTTTTTGACATGGCGAAAGCTTATGATAGAACATGGCGTTATGGGATTCTTCGCGATCTTTTTAACCTGGACTTTCGTGGGAACCTTCCAATTTTTATTAAAAACTTTCTTGCCATCCGACGATTTCAAGTTAGAATTGGGGGATTTTTATCCAGTTTTTATGTACAAGAAGAGGGTGTACCTCAGGGTAGTGTCTTGAGTGTCACCCTCTTTGCTATCAAAATAAATGACATCATTAAACAACTTCCTCCTTCTGTGAAGGGGGATCTCTATGTTGACGACTTCCGCATTATGTGTATGGGACAGGATATTCGTTTTATTGAAAGACAACTGCAAATTGCAATCAAAAGTATTCTTAACTGGACTAACAAAAATGGTTTCTTAATTTCTCATGACAAAACATCTTGTGTGCATTTTTGTAGACGAAGGGGTCTGCATCCAGATCCTGAAATTTTTATCGCTTCATCCCAAATTCCTGTTGTGGACAATGTTCGTTATCTTGGCCTGCATTTTGACAGTAAACTTACTTTTTTACCACATGTTTTACAATTAAGGACAAAATGCGAAAAATCCCTAAACCTAATTAAAGTACTTTCAAATACTTCTTGGGGAGCTGACCGTACTGCTCTCCTTAAAATCTATAGAGCTGTGATCCGTTCAAAAATCGACTATGCCTGCCAGGTCTATGGTTCTGCCAGTAAATCTGTTCTTAAAAAACTTGACACTGTGCACCACAGCGCACTCCGTGTCTGCTCTGGTGCATTTCGTACATCTCCAATTTTAAGTCTTTATGTTGACTGTAATGAACCATCATTACACCATACTCGTGAAAAATTTTCATTAGAATTGTATTACCGTATTCTTTCTCATCCTGGTCATCCTCTTCACACCTATCTTTTAAATACTGACAATGATATTCTTTATCAGCATCGACCATCTTGCATCCCATCTTTTGGAGTCAGAATGAGAACCATTATCAATAATGGCCCATTGAAAAATATCGAGGTGAGTCCATGTCCTTTGCATGTGCTCCCTCCTTGGAGTCCTCCGAAAATTACCTCTCTCCATCCTTTTAAAGGTTACGACAAAAATAACTTGGCTTCTACTGTTTTCCAACAACTATTTGCTGCACATCGTGCAAAGTATAATAACTATACTGATATTTATACAGATGGCTCTAAGAGTGGGAATACTGTTGGTTGCGGGGTTTTTATTGACAACACTAAATTCAGTTATCAGCTTCACGTTTCCATGTCTGTATTTACAGCAGAGTTGATCGCTATAGAGAGAGCCATGATACACATATCTCATCATCATAACACATCTTTTATCATATATACTGACTCAAATAGTTCTATTGACGCAATGAAATCTTTTAAAAAGCATCCTTATGTCTCAGCCATCCTGGATTTTTATAATAAACTGACTAGACGTGGTTATGATATTTTATTTTGCTGGGTACCTGGACACATGGGTATTCATGGCAATGAAAAAACAGATGAGGCGGCAAAACTTGCTCTTAATCCACTACAGCATAAAATTCCATTCTCAGACGTTAAACTATTTTTAAAACACTTTATACATAATAAATGGCAAGAAAGTTGGAATTTAGAATACAATAATAAACTGCACCATATTAAACCTATAATCATGACCTGGCCTTCAAGCTATCCAAGGAAAACAGATGTTCTTCTGACTCGTCTGAGAATTGGACATTCAAGGATCACTCACAAACACCTCTTACTTCGGGAGGATGCACCCATGTGTCCACATTGTCATTTTGATTACCTGACCATTTTTCATGTTTTAACTGACTGTCCGGGCCTCCGGCACTTGTATAGAATATATTTTAAATCATCATCACCAATTTTGACAAACCTCATTGGGGAAACACCTCATGGGGCACTCTTTCATTTTTTAAAACATTCTGGCTTTTATTTTGAGATATAGTTTTTATATACTCTTCATATTTTAACTGTAACAATGTTAGTTTATACTTGCTGAACTTGACATATGGATGGGGTATCCCCATCCAGATAATATTTCTTAAATATAGTATTTTAATACCTCACTTTTTTTAATTTTCTGTATATTTGTTTTATACACTGTATGACTATGTCTGGATGGGTAACCCCATCCAGATAAATTTCTCATTAAACCTTTTGGATTTTTTAATACATTTTTTCTTTGGCGCAGCTTGTCCCAAATGGGACCTTGCGCCATAAAACCCTATACAACCAACCAACCAACCAACCTGCTGTTTCAATAGTGAAAACTGCTCAGTGTTGCCAAATTGGGGACCTTTTTAATTCAGATTATTTGATTGACACCACTTTTTTGAAATAGAAATATTCGACCTACTTAAAAGTAGACTAAAATTTCTGAAAAATAATGCGAATTATACTATTTTTAAAAAGTGGTGACAATCAAATAATCTGAATTTAAAAAGTCCCCAATCTGGCAACACTGAAACTGCTTACATCATTACTTTGATGTGGAAGTTGGAGATCAGGACAAATGGTGGAAACCACAAATATGCTGTATTGTGTGTCATACAGGGATGGATAACACAATGGTTAACCCCTTCGGGACCGGCGGCTTTTACACAAATATTATTCGGTTGGCACCACCTTTTTTAAGAAAGCTACATTTACTTAAACTATCACAAAAATGCTCTAATTAGTGAAAGCAAATATTACTTTTATTTTTTACTGGTGCCTAAAACAAATTCTATATACTCCTTTTGAGGGTGCATATATGCACCCATGGTCCCGAATGGGTTAAGAGGTAAAAAAAAAAGATCAAACAGATAAACAGACACACAGACAAAAACCCTTTTTTATTAATATAGATTTTATGTTTATTAGAATCAGTAGAGGGGGGGGCGATGATAGTCCATTTTAGCGAGATTTGAGGTAACAGTACCATCTGTAAGCTTGAAGAGTACTATCGTTTGATAACCTTTAGCTGTATTGCCGTTTAATAACATTGGATCGAGGCCAAAATTAAGGTAGTTCTTTGAAAAATATAGTTGAATACATAGAGAAATCCTTTAAAATGTTTCATGAGCATTTAGACATCAGCGTCCTCGTGCTGATCCGAGAAGTCACCTGAACTCTGTTTGGCGGTGTTCATAGCACTGGCGAGAATTCACATGACGTTTTTAACCACTGTAAAAATTTTACAGCCAAATATACTTACTAATTATTCGTTAATTCAGAATTTCTATGCAACAAGAGTAACCAGAGAAAAACATGTAGTATATTTTGTTAAGTTTTATCCAAGCAGATCTAGTGTAAGGTGTAATGGTAAAAATTTAAACCATAAAAGTTTTCATTTAATTAATATGAGGGAGAAAAATAATGTTATTTATTTTATCAGTTGTTTTTGCGTCTTTTTTTATTATTTGTTTGAAAAAAAACTCGCTAAATGGGCTAAAAATAGTAAACTAGCACTTGAACCCGTTTTACCATAGATCAACGCTGGGACGCTTAGTGTCTATGCGAAAGTCTAATGTTAATACAGGGTGTTTAACAAAATACCCCTAACTTTAAAAATCAATAACCCGGAAACGGTGATAGATAGAAACATGAAACCAGTGGTATGTTTATTAAAAAAATCGTAAGAATCTTATACGTAAATCTCAAAATTTAGTTAAAAATATCACCGATAGATGGCGCTGAGAGCGTTAAGAATCCTTCTAAAGAGAGTTCAAAGGCATAGAAAGACTAGCCGTCGAAGATTTCGCCATTGAAATCTGACCGCTATTTTCGTATAGTGAAAATAATTCGCATCGGCCACGTTGCATGTCTGTTGATATTTTTTTTAAAGCTCACGAATTGTTTTTCCATCTGGGCCTTTTGCGACTTGAAATCGCGTTTGAAAACTTCTTGTGGCAGTATGACTCTGATTTAATCGGTAGTACTCCAACACAATAAACACACGTTCCTCCACGGTATACACCACTTTCGGAATTATTTTCACTATACGCTAATAGCGGCCAGATTTCAATGACGAAATCTTCGACGACTAGTCTTTCTAATCTTCTGAACTCTGTTTAGAAGGATTCTTAACGCTCTCAGCGCCATCTATCGGTGCTATTTTTAACTAAATTTTGAGTTTTACGTATAAGATTCTTACGATTTTTTTTAATAAACATAAAACTGGTTTCATGTTTCTATCTATCATCGTCTCCGGGTTATTGATTTTTAAAGTTAGGGGTCCTTTGTGAAACACCCTGTATGAGTGCTATTATATCTAATGGAAGTGAGTCCTCCTGAGGTATTTACTCTATGGTTGAAGATAAGGTCGATATATAATTGAAGATATGTCATCTACGCGCGTAAGGGAAAACTTAGTGAGTAACATCGTTTTCCCCCCTTTAATTATTACTTATTTCTTATATTATTAACTGTCTAAGAATGAAAATTATTCATAATAATTTAATTTTAGTTCAGTTTCTTGAGTTTAAGGTATGCAAATTACGGGGTACAATATTTTATAAACGAAGAACAAGTACATTTTAATTTCGCGCTCATTGTACTAATTTACGTTTCGAGAAAGTTGATTTTAAATATTTTTATCAACATACAGCCCATTCTATCGATGTTAGAATATTTGTAAGCGATCCTAACTATTTAACAGTCTCGTTTTTATGACTAAACAGGCTATTTTAGTTATTAAAAAAATATTTAACTAGTTAATCTTATGATTCTGTCTGAACTTGATAGTGCATTTTGTATAACAATATTTCGTATAGTTTAGGAGATATGATAGATTTGCTAAAAACTTAACCCTGCGTAAGAAACACCACAGTTGAAGTCAATTTAAAAATATATATACTAACGTCGTAGACTGGTAAGTAAGTTTTTACGAAAATTTTAATTGGGTTACATAAAAATATAAGAGCTTCAAATAAAAAGATAAAAGGAAATGCAAAGAAATTAAGACTTTTAATATTTTTTTTAATACATTATGTGTAAATCATTTCTGCATGCGCAATTATTTGAATTTAACAAAGCATTGTTTTATTTATCTATAATCTATAATATTAAATTCTGCACGTGAATAATATGGGAAAAGTGTTAATGCTTGCAGCTCATCGTTGTTCATTAAAAGTTCCTTTTTAAGGGTACAACAAAGGTTGCGAAATCGCAGGAAAAATGTTGATATTCACGCACCTTTTTCTCGGGAACTAGTGACGCGATTTAAGCTATAATTGGCTATATTTCGATCGTTTTGTTTTTCTGGGAAAACACTTCCTTTTTAGTAACGTTAAAAAAACTACATTTTATTTTTTGTTTGTTTGCGAAATCGCGTAACTATTACATCATTCATTCATTTTTTATTCCTTGCCGAATAAATCTATTTATAATGTAGCTACTGCCAAAACTATTTTTTAAAAGTTTAAATCGCTTCAGTGGTTTCCGAGGAAAAAGTGTTTCAGTATCAGCTGTTTTTCCTGTGACTTTGAAACTCTGTTAACCTGATGAAAACAATATGGAAAAAAAGTAAATCCTGTAAAAATACTTGGTCTACATATCTGATACTCTCATAGACTCTATGAACGTCTTCATAATCTTTTGTTTTCCGATAATAACTTACTGATAAAGGCGGAGATCAAGTGATCATCACTCAAGCCTGTTATCTGTGCACCTCAATATGGATAGAGTAAAAGCAGTTATTTGTCATCTATCCTCACAGACTATGCCAGTTTGTGACATTTATTTGTTTTTCTTTCATCTTGAGGGGGAAATACTCTTTTTTCTTTTATCAGGGGAGGCGTACGTTTTACTCTCATTTACTTTGCCCTGAATAGATTGCGTTCACTTAGCGGGGTGCTATGACTGAAGCAGCTCAGCTATTTTCTATGGATTATGCTGATGTTGAAACAGTATTAGAAGAACATATATTTTACTTAGGAAGTTGATTCGCTTCTTATAGTTCATTTTTCACGTCGTTCAATTGCAGGTTCATCCCTTCCTTTTTCGATTTTTTTTTTAATAGAATATATCCATAAATTGTTTTCCTCAATCAATTTAAGTCTTGTTTGTAATGCAGATCACCATTTCGTAAGTATTTGATTAAGGTAAATGCGACGAAGATAATATTAGTAAATGAAGATAGATTTTTGAGGCAAAATGGGTGGATATTTAGGTATTATAAATATGTACCTCAACAAATGATTTAGCTATTTTAAATGCAAAATAATAATTTTAATATTAATCTAGAGTCCGGTTTATGCATGCTATAAAAATATCATCAAATTACGTCTATATAAGTATGCATCAAATTACGTCTTAAAAATCTTTATAAAAGTAACCTTTAGTAAATTTTTGCCTATCTAGGATTTTCAAGGAAATATTCAAGAAATAGGTAACGGTAATCAATGATAATGGGTGCAAATACTTTCTTTCATTAGCAATATTTTTTATATAAATATATCACGATCTAATTTTTCGTGTGCTCCTGGAATATTTTGGGCCCTGTGCCTGGGTATACATTGGTCTATACTCTGGTTGCTCCTCTAATTATACCTGGTCTATACTCTGCCCCATTCGTTAAGATTATGCTGACCAGGGCCCAACTTAGACTGGAGCAAGCATCATTCTGGGGGGGGGGGGGCTTCCATCTATCCATAGAAATTATTAGTGAATTATGCTGGAGTAACTAATACTAAACTTCATCTATCTATTGTATGTATACATAAATTTCGAACCAGATACTATTCACATCTGTATACAGGGTATCACAAGAAAGATGGTCAAATCTTTAACAGATGATAGAATACACTACTTTTTTTGTATAAAAATGTATAAGGCTCATGTGAGCCTTTGATAGGGTCAGGTCTTTCAGTCACTCTTGGCTATTTGTCATAACATAAAATTTTTACCACATTATAAAATTTTATCTTTGTATTGCATCACCAGGCATTTGGGTGTTTTCATACTATGGAAAAGCAAGTGCAAGTATACATTTATACTAAATTTAACTACAAATAAATTTTACTACAAATTTAAACACTGTTACTGCATTTTTCATGCACTAAAGTACTTTTGTATAAAATTTTATAATATTAGTTTTCTGGTGATGTACTTCGTTCCGTTTTTTTTGGAGGGGAGGGGGGTACGGGAAGCAGAGAGGGGAATACAAGGGCGGCACTCCCTTCCCAAGTCTTTGAAAATATAAGAATTTTAGTCACCTTTTTGCCAACAGTTTGGCACCTTCTTAACAAAAATGTTGATTAAGCTCAGCGGCATTAGTCAGGCCCTGATTCTGACAATTAAATTCCACACACTTTGACGAAACGGCTGTTTGCTTCAGGTTGAAAGAAAAACTTCAAATTACTATTTAGCACGGTCAGAATTTACCCGGCATTGTATCTCCTATTTTTCTTAACACTATGAATGTGCAATGTTTAAACTTCACAGTTTCTCTAATTGAATTTTGCACAGCAAGTCTGAACAAAAATTCTTGTTGCGTAAGATTTCTTTACATATTTCGCAGGCTGTTTGATATACAGGCTTCAAGTAATATTCAACTTAGCAGAAAATTCATCCGTAAAAGGAATTACGCAGGCAATACGCTAGTAACGCGAAAGCACTCGCATTCTAATTTTTAACAAATGGTAACGTTCTTTTCAAACTTCTCGTTTTCATTTTAATATTTTAAATGTTTTTAAATATTCGGAACCGGTTTTGAAAGTGAAAGAGACCTCAGAAAAAAAAACTGCAACCAAAATCGAAAAAGTAGGAAAGTGCCCGGTTTGAAACTGACCTCAGATATCCGATAAAAAATAAATTAAATTAAAAATGTTTTAAATGAAACTATAAATCTAAAAAGAACACTGATATTGGTTTAACAAGATCTTGCAAGTATTTTTACGTTACCAGCATAGATTTGTAACTTAAATTTATCAGAATTGCTGTAATTTCAAATATTTTCTAAATACCAAATAGTTACAAAACATGTACTGCCATAGCAATATAGTTTTTATACTTTTCCTTTATTTTGAATATATTCGATTCTAAATCTCAAGCATTAGAAGGAAATTTGCTTACATAATATTCAACCTACTGAGACTAACACAGATAAAAACATTTAATAATTCACGTTTCAGACAAAAGCAGTAACAGCGGAACTAGTGTTATATTGCTTTTTCAAGAAACAAAATATTATGCAAAGTAATAATGATAGCATAAAATCCCTTATTACGTAAAGGAATAACGATAAAATAAAATCCCATCAAGTTAAATGAATATAATCAAATCAAGCCATGTTAGACAAAAAGCAATAAAATTAAGCTTTATTGGGGCAAGTTAAAACAAATCGTATAACTTTATAAAATGTCGAACATCTTTTTAATTTTCTTAAACCTTTATTAATAATATATGAGTTTGAAATGAGCATTAGGAAATTTCAAGAATGTTTTAACAAAATTTCAGAATACATTAGGAAAATGCAAAATATATTTTCACTTTATATGTTTTGTATATTTATATACGAAGAATTTTATTAAGTATCTTGTCTCAGGAATCTCATTGCTACTAAGCTATTTTTGCGTTTAGCGTTATATACACAAAAATAAAAAGTAAAAATAAAATTTAAATGAATGTTTACCTTTTTTATTATTTTATTATAAATTTTAAATTATTTCTTTTTTTTTATTATAAAAATAAATGATAAATAAAATTTGTCTACGAAAAGTTAGACTATTTTTCTGTTTTTATTATTATTATTATTATTTGTCATTCACTTATAACTTTCATTTATACTCTTTCCGTAGACTCCTGCCCACACTGTCAAGAAGTGATAGTCTAGTACTTAGTAAAATGGGGAAGATTAAAATTTTGTCTCCCCGTGGTGTTGAGAAACATGAGCTATGCACTAAACCTCGGTTCGAATGCTGTTACCGTTCCCACAAATTCTAATACTGAAGTAAAGATATATAAAAGAAAAAAGTATTTTGCGTGATTAATGATGGAGTTGAAACCAATTAGAAGAGAAGTTAAATTTTACTTGGTATCTAACTTTTCATATTAATTACTTTATTTGTTATTTACGCGAGATTTTAATCCTTGCATTAAATTTAGCAATTTAGAAAATCAATATAAGATTTTTTTTTTTTAAAGTGGCGTAATAATATAGGATCGCTCACGTAAAAACATACAATAAAAAAACTTCAGAAATTAAAAAAAATTAGCATTCAGTGTGTTCTTCCTATACACATTTTATTTTGGTGCATTTTAAATCACATACAAAGATTGTTATCATTCATATTGTAATTGTGCTCGTTATGAAAATACTTATTTCATGATTTATAAACATCAATTATTCTACACATCGCATCACAGCAAAATACCTAACAGGCAAATATGCCAGTATTTAACTAATACATTTTTTTTTAAACTTTTATATTAGATTCTGTGAGTTCTGGTGAGTTTATTACGATTTGCTTAGCCTTACCAACGATTTTTGATTTTAATATGACCAAATGTAGCTCGTAAGGAATTTTGGCTGAAACTAATAATTCCAGGAATTGTTCTAAGAAAAATGCTACGGCTTGCTCAAGTTTGCATTCGAAGTTGTGTGTATTGTTTGCACTAGTAAGCCTAGACGGAATGCAATTTTGCCATTCATTTTGTTCTGAATTCGGTTTAAATTTTCGTTAACTAATTAATTTGTTAAAGATTTTGCTTCCTAGGTTTGCGTCTGGCCGTCTGCCGTCTGTCCGTGCTCTAACTCCCGTAAATAGGCTCGGATTGCTCTGCAATTTTTATATGTTATGGTCGTTATCTATAACATGTTCCCTATTTCAACGGAAGTGTGTAGCACTTATAGTTTTTTTACAGAGAGACTCAAAAGAATTCCGTTACATTGCGGTCTATGGGGAAAAATCATTTGCGGTTTATTTAAATAATGTTTCACTATTTTAAACGCATTGAAATTTATATATATTACTAAGGTGCATTAGAAGAAGCTTAATATGGAACAGGGTGTGCATAGCACTTATAGTTAATTTACAGGGACAGTAAAAATAATTCCGTTACATTACGTCTATGGAGAAAAATCGTCTGCGGTTTATATAATGTTTCACTATTTTAAACGCATTGAAATTTATATAGATCACTAAGGTGCATTACAAGAGACTTACTACGGAATATTGTGTGTATAGCAGTCATCGTTCATTTACAGGGACACGCAAAAGAATTCTCTACTGTCTGTTAACAATAATTCCTGGAAGTGCGTTTTAAGTTATTGAACGCGATTTTAATTTTAACTCGCTTTTTGTCTATTACGTGGTGTGTATAAATTCTGTAGATCCTATACAGGGCAGCACAAAAGTTCGCGAACACATTTCTGTTTATTGACAAACTCCAGACGGAGAATTTTAAACTGTGCTACGCGTTTCCTAACTGAACTAAAATTATCATCCTATGTAGTATATATACAAATCTATAGATCCTATACAGGGCTGAATAAAAGTATTCGGATATTTTTCCGAATATTGTATATGTTGGAAATTCCTAAAATTATGTTTTTAAATATGTTATGCGTTTTCTAAATTGTTTACTTAGATGTTAGCTTTTAGCTTATTAAACGGTATGATTTGTAAAATTATTTTGGAAGCGTTGGAAAGTGCTATATAATCTATGCTTGACGCATGATTTTTCGTTCTTGTTATATGTTATTGTCGTTATCTATAGAACGTTACCTATTTCAACTGAAGTGTGTAGCACTTATAGTTTTCTTACAGGGACACTCAAAAGAATTCCGTTACATTGCGGTCTATGGGGAAAAATCATTTGCGGTTTATTTTTAAAATGTTTCACTATTGTAAACGCATTGAAATTTATATAGATCACTAAGATGCATTAGAAGAAGCTTAATATGGAATAGTAGGTGTATAGCACTTAGAGTTACTTTACAGGGACAGTCAAAATAATTCCGTTACATTACGTCTATGGAGAAAAATCGTCTGCGGCTTATTTAAATAATGTTCCACTATTTTAAACGCATTGAAGTTTATATATATTACTAAGGTGCATTACAAGAGGCTTACTACAGAATAGTGTGTGTATAGCAGTCATCGTTCATTTACAGGGACACACAAAAGAATTCTCTACTGTCTGTTAACAATAATTCCTGGAAGTGCGTTTTAAGTTACTAAACGCGATTTTAATCTTAACTAGCTTTTTGTCTATTA
Source organism: Maratus michaelseni (assembly GCA_963931845.1). Lineage (NCBI taxonomy): Eukaryota > Metazoa > Arthropoda > Arachnida > Araneae > Salticidae > Maratus > Maratus michaelseni. Next base: position 151,829,260 of record OZ007599.1, on the reverse strand, counting down.
CGTGGTGTGTATAAATTCTGTAGATCCTATACAGGGCAGCACAAAAGTTCGCGAACACATTTCCGTTTATTGACAGAAACTCCAGAAGGAGAATTTAAACGGTGCTACGCGTTTCCTAACTAAACTAAAATTTAGCATCCTATGTATATATACAAATCTATAGATCATATACAGGGCTACATAAAAGTATTCGGATATTTTTCCGAATATTGTATATATTGAAAATTCCTGAAATTACGTTTTTAAATGTGTTATGCGTTTTCCAAATTGTTTACTTAGATGTCATCTTTCAGCTTATTAAACGGTAATGATTTGTAAAATTATTTTAGAAGCGTTGGAAAGTGCTACATAATCTATGCTTGACGCATGATTTTTCGTTCTTGTTTCTTTGTTGTTTATTGGTTTTTTCCTTTTTGCTGTAATTAGTTTTTTTTCTATTGTTTGGAGTTTAAGTAGTTAGTTGTGATTTCTGGTTCTGTGTTAATGCAATTTGTTTTGTTTTCTTGTTTTGTATTTATGTGGTTTATAGATTTTAGTAGACTTTTGTGATATTTGTTCTGCGTGGGTTTTTTCATTGGAGTTTATTATATATATATATATATTTATTTATTTATATAAGATTTTAACGCAATAAAACATAATATAATATATGCGTAAATTGTTCTCATTACCACAACACATTTAATACTCATTACCCATATTATTTATACATAAAAATATAATAGTATTTTGAAAATAATATTTCACAAAATTTAACAATATATTGTTGAAGCCATGTTTGGATCTTAGAATGTTCTCTGTATCAATGCTTTTATGCTTGTGAATTGCTGGGATGCAAAATATGCAAAACATAATGCAGTCAATGATTTTATTTGTTTTACTGAATGTTAGAGAAAACCCCTGACAAAATTCGCTATTTAAAATGTTGTTATTTGAGATATGCAGTATTAGGAATAAAAGGAAACAAACGACTACAGTCGGCATAAAACTCTACAGTACAAAAAATTAAGATGCCGAAAACAAATTGTAAAGTGCTAAAATGAAACACTTCAGCACTATTATACACTGATGTCCATAAATTAAGGACAGTGACCGGACACTTTCGATTTCAGGCGTTTTGTCGAATATCCACTGAAATTCGTGAGGAAATGCCCGAAATGCCATTGAACTATTGAGGATGCAAAGAACATGTTTGACTTCATGTTCTTCAGTGAAGATTTAGTACCGAGGACAATTAGCGGGGGGGGGGGGGGGGGTAATAATAAATTTAATAATAAAATAACATTTGCGTTGCCCCAAGAAACAGAAAATGCTCAAAATGATCCGTCACTGTAGCAAATGACTATGTAGGTCTTGTTCAATGTTTTTGTGCATTTGTGTAAGAATAGCACGCATATTCTTGAATATGTTAACGTTTCTGTGAAAAATTCAAATTTTTTTATAGCATGCAGAGTTTTCAGCCGAATTTAACACCGCTTTCCGAAAACTTTACAAAGAACAGTAGAAATAATAGTATACGGACCAATAGTAGACCATTTTGAGCATTTTCTGTTACTTGGGTGATCGCAAATATTATTGTATTATTAAAATTATTATCCCCCCCCCCACAATTATCCTCGTGACAAAATATTCACTGAAAATTATGAAGTTAAACATGTTCTTTACATTCTTGAAGATCAAGGACAATTCGTTAAGAATTTCAGTAGATATTTGACAAAACGTCTAAAATCGAAAAAATCGGACATTGCCCCTTAATTTTTGGACTTTAGTGTATATATTGGGAATTATACTGGTTCAAATTCGCCAGATCAACTTCTGATGCTTTAGTTATAGCTAACAGGGAAACTACTGGTATACGGGCACTAGATGGAAGTGATGATTTGGGGAGTGTTGCGCAGATTCCAGCCCACACTGTCAAAGAATTCGCGGCCTAGAGGTTAATTAGTGGGGAAGGTTATAAATTTGTCTTTGCGCGGCATTGTGAAGCATGGGCTATAGACTAAACCTCGGCTAGAATGTCGTTACCGCTTCTATGAAATCCAATACTGAGGATGAAATAAAAATATATATAAAAGTAAAATATAGTATTTTGCGTGATTCATGTAGGAATGAAAACCAAATGGAAGAGAAGTTAAACTTTACTTTGTATCTAAATTTTCATAATAACCACTTTATTTGATTAATTATATTAAAACAAATTGTGTGAAAATAAAAAAAAAGTCCTTCCGGCCTGTACCGGGATTAAAAGGTAACTTCCCCATTTCATGTTCTTAAAAATTGAGCTAATCTTATTCAAACACACGAATATAATATTCGTGGAACCCGATTGTAGACGATTCAATCCCAGTTTTCGTCAATACAGAATTTGAATGAGAATTTCGCCAAATTAGTCAGCAATATCCCATTTGGTTTCCTTTATGACGATTTAATTTTGGTCGCCAAATTTGGCAATATTTCGCCAAGTATCAACAGGCTTGTCAAGAATTTGACGCTGGCGGATATGACTATGTAGTTTTAAGCGTATGAGAATAGAAACAATGGTTACAACAATTAAAGTAAAATTGCGAGAAACCACATTTTCTACAGCTCATAAATAAAACCTGATTATACAAAAATCAGCCCCCTAGAATTTCGAACTTCTATATCTCAGCCATTTTTTAAGATAGAGACAAAACCAAAAATTCTCCTGAATCCTTGTACCACTTAAGAAAATAAACTTTCTGAATTTCTAATTTTTTGTACATCTTTTTCAATTTGATATCTTTAAGTAGCTGCCATTTGAAACAAGATGGCGAATGAAGCTCGCCAACGATCTCGGTCTAGATTTTGCAATGTCCTGTACACACGCTCAGACACATCCAAATCTGTTGATATGTACGAGTGCTGTCGGTTGACAAATGTCAGATTGCTTCAAAATGTCAGCCACCCTAAAATTTCAAACTGCTGTATTTCAACCCTTTTGTAAGATAGAGGCGAAACAAAATTCTCTGTAACCCTTGTATTAAGGCCAAACAATTAAAGGATTAAACCTTTTATTTTCTATTTTTTTTTTTGGTACATCTTTTAGAATCTGAAATTTTTAGTTGCCGTCCTTTTTAAACAAGATGGCGGATGAAACTGGCTAACAAACTTGGTCGGGACTTTGGTAAGTCCTGTACATATGCACACAGGCCACATCAAATCGGTCGATAAATACGAGAGCTGTCGCATGACAAAAATCAGATTTCAGGGCTGCCACTGACGACTATTTTTATTTTCTACTCGCACCACTATTTTTAAAAAATAAATTTAGAAGTATTTTTCCCCTGCGCATGTTGTTAAAGTTATGTGAAAGATTTTTGCTTTGAGAGAAATAGAATTAAAAAATAGTCGTCAGTGGCAGCCCTAAGATTGTTTCAAAATGTTAGTCACGCTAAAATTTCAAACTGCTATATCTCAACAACTTTGTAAGACAGAAACGAAACAAAAAAGGACTCGGAATCTTTGTATCAAGGCAGAACACTTAAAGGAAAATCTTTTCGAATTTAAATGGTTTTTGTACATCTGTTTGATTTTGAAATTTTAGTGGCCTCCATTTCGAAACAAGATGGCGGATGAACTGGCCAACGAACTCGGTTGAGACCTTCGTAAGTTCTGTACGATGCTCAGTCACGTGACGAGCCAAATACGAGTGCTATCGCATGACAAAAATCAGATTTTTTCAAAATGTCAGCCACACTAAAATTTAGAAATTTGATATTTTGTACAAGACATTTTACCAGGTGAATGTTTGTTCAGTCTTTTTTTAATTCCAGATTTTATAAATTGTTTTTACATTTTTCGTGTTTTTGCGATCAGATTTCAATCTTTATACAAAATGTACAAATTTCCTCCTTTTCCCCACAAATATTTTTTGGGAGAACAGATTTATGATTTAAATACTGGTTGCCATAAACGATTTATGGGCTCAAGGCGCACAGGGCCTTATTATATTGATAGTCGTATTAACGGTTTGTAGGCCTGAAGCGCACAGGGCTCGTTAAAAGGTTTGTCGTTTTAGCAGTTTATGTACAAAAAGTTCCCTTGGCCCTGTTATAGGGATTGTCGTGTTTATGATTTATGAAGCGCGCATTACATAGAGTCCCATTATACTGATCGCCGTTTTAATAATTTATGGCTGAAAAGTGCACATAGTGTTTTTATTTTGATCGCTGATTAACCTTTCTACCCTGTTGAAATTTTACTCTACCTTGATAAAAATATTTCACACCAGATTTTTTATTTAAATCGTTTTAACATACTTATTTAACTTAGTTATGTAATATATGGGTCGATTAGCCCCATTCAAGATAGGAAGGTTAACAATTTATAGGCACGAAATGCACAGAAACCAGTTATAATGATCGCTATATTTATATTATCCCATTTGTGTTTATTGTTACCCTCCCCCCCCCCAGGATTATGGTCAGGCGGGTCTGCTAGTGTACTTGCGTATAACTTCTGCGTTTTTCAAAATAAATTCATTCTCATTCTTTTGTAACTAACTCTAGTAAATTTTCAAACAATGATATCCTGATAAAGTATCTGTACTATGATTTGTGCTGTATTTTTAATGTATTACCGATATTACCTTTTCACTGACATATACAGGGTATTCCGAAACAAAATATATATATATACAAATATAAACAATATATATATATATATATATATATATATATATATATATATATATATATATATATATATATATATATATATATATATATAACATAAATGTATATCTGTATATTTAAAATTAATATTTTTTTCTTTTATGGATTAAACATTGTTTTAAATATTATCTGGAAATTTTGTTGACTTAAAAAAATGAATTACAAAAAGTTAATATTATTTCCTTTAGAGATTTTAGTCTTTTAAAGATCAGTTATTATTATAATGAAGGAAACTTCTTTTCCGATAATTAAATGCACGTTTTTATATAAAGAAGCGATAATGAAATTATTTCACATATAATGAGTATTCTTTAAAAGAATTACTTAAATTACATAAATTACTTTTATTTACTTGAATTACTTAAATTAAGTTCCTTACTTTGATGAACATATTTTCCAAGCACAAACAAGTAATTTTAATTTAAAACATTTATATGTTAAACAAACATTTATTTTCGCAATTACATTTCATCTAATCGTTAAAATGTATTTGACATTTTCAAGTATTTTCCAAAATCCTATATTTTGCTAAAATAATTGTTTAAGCATTCTCTCTGTTTACAATAATGAATAATAATGTATCGACGTAAGTAGTTTTAATACTTTTATGTTATTTAAGAACTGTGATATAAGAAAGATTATACTGGCTTAATTTAAAGTACATTTATTCAATATATTATACATAAGTATTTTTTTCGCATTCTGGAAAACTAATTTTACTGAAATGCTTAGATATAAAATTGTAATTTTTTATTTCATTTGCATATCACCAATTTAAAAATCTATTAAAAATTTGCTTTTCATGGATCACGGAGAGAATTAAAATACATATATTTTAGCATTTTTTATTGTTTCTTTTTAATTATTTAATTTATTTATTTATTTACTTATTGTACAAGTCGTATTACTAGAATGTCTTTCTACAACGAATTTTGGCGAGATGCTCAAAGAGCATGCTGAGATTGAAGTTGTGTCCTAACTATTGTGTTCCACATTCAAGATCTTGGCAATGCTCGCTTGGACTGTGTTGGTTCGGCTACTCTGATCATGTGAGTAGGCGATGTTTTGAATGAGATCGTAAGTTTTTGTCCACTAATTGTCCATGTGCGTAAAAGTTGATCAAGGCTATCTTTCTCTAATTTTCGACGGATGACTGAGAAATTCTCGGAGCTTGTGAGTTTCTGCTTTCTATCGATATTCATGCAAATTATTGTAGCTGGTCAATCGATATTTGGGATCTATAAACTTCGGAAATACGTTTAGAGTCGGAACTTGGATCGGGTCCTCTCGTGGTACGAACAAATCTAGATCCTGTGATTTAATTGCTAGTCTGAAGCTGCGTAAGCCTATGAATAGTTGCTTTTGGCCCGGTCGAACGTACTGCATCAGCGCTCGCCTGGTCTACAGTGTGGAATTGAAGTGTTTATTGAATGCATTACTTGTGGCTATCTACGAAGTTGCGAGTTCGTTTTTTTTTTTTTTATCTTTACATTTAATATATTTGAAGTTTTTAGTTTTTACGGAGTATAGCTTCGAGTAGAAGTTTAATTATTTATTTTGGCATAAGGAAAAGCTAGTAGCGGCCTGCTCAATCCCTGCCCGATTAAGTTTAAATAAACAGTATTTTTTAAACTTTACCTCTGTTCTCTCCTTGTACGCCTGGTTCACTCATTACTGATGGCAATGGCCGTCACGGGACGAGTTCGATTAGACGAATGAGATAGTCAGCAAACATTACTTTGGCGATAATTCAGACTTCAAGTCCATGATAAGGGTAGGCTTTCCAAGTTTTTGTCTAAAATCATCTCGACCAATCAAATTTTATTACCCGTATGTCAGCGCTCTGTTATACATACAGGCTCTACTAAAGTATTTTTTCATAAATTTGAACTTAGAACTATAAACTGAACCATAATATTGGATACTGTAGCTTTATTGTATTTACATAAGTTGCTGTAAAAGTGATGTAGTAAATTGTTGAAGGAAGTAAAGTTGCTTTCAATCGAAGAAAGGGCCATTCGCTGGTTCATTACCAAATCAAAGTTGAATCAACTTATATCTATATTTTGGTTCAATTAAAATTAAATCCTTTGTCTGGCTTTGGAGCGGTCCGCCGGTAATTTTTTTAAGTAATTTGACCGTAGATTTCTACAACAGTTGCAAAAAAAAGCTCTCAACGAAGTGAGTTTCTACGACGCATGCAAAATAAATATAAACCGAAAAATTTCGTAAGGAAATAGTGGTGGACAAAATTATGATTTATTCTCTTTTAATAGAGACCACTCCGAGGCCCGCTTTGTTGAATTTTTAACCTTTTGCACTCCATTGACACCTATACGGTGACATACTAAGTTTAACATGAAATGATTAATTGACACCAGAATTTTGGAGTGAAAATTTTCCATTTATTAAGTACGTGGATAAAAGCTTTTACTAATTTCCAAAAAGTTTGTTTTTAAATTCTTGTGTCAATCAATCATGTCAGGTTAAACTTAGTATGACACCAGAATTTTGGAATGAAAATTTTCTTTTTATTAAGTACGTGAATAAAAGCTTTTACTGATTTCCAAGTGAGTTTGTTTTTAAATTATGGTAGCGAGTCAATCATGTCAGGTTAAACTTAGTATGTCACCGTATAGGTGTCAGTGGAGTGCAAAATGTTAAGATTTTAAGATGGAAAAATCAAATTTTCATGGCCATCTTTTGTGGCATTTAAATTAGAATAATAAAATTTCAGCTGCTTATTACTTTCTTCAAGCATCTTTTAAAAAAAAATTTCGCATTATCGTAAGCTTAAAAAAAGCTGCATGTAAACAGTAGCCAAGAGATAAAAAATAAGTGTTATCATAATGTGTTAAAACGCATTAAATAAAAGATATATAGCTTTAGATTTTTATAACAGTGGATAAGAGTATTCTTTTCCAATTTTTAGATCGTTTTGATAATTACTTGCAGCATCGTTAATCTCTTGTTGAAAGATATTAGTTTGTAAATGACAAACTAAGTAAAATTTTTAAATTAAATTCCGAAGAACTGTGACAATTTCTGTGCAGTTTTAAATATATTCTTCTCCCACAATAATAATATAAATTTATAGAAAATGTAATAACGATACTTCGGTGATCCGATATTGTGAGATTAGGAACCGAACAGAAACATTTTATAGAAATTCCATTAATAAATTTCCACATTTCTGTATTTTACTGATAAATTTGAAATATTTTTTATAAAACTTCAGGATGTGTTAAAACGTATTAAGCGAAAGAAAGACAGCTTCAGATTTCAATTACAGTCGATAAGAGTATCCTTTTCCAATTTTAAAATGTGTAGATAGTTCATGGCGGCGACTTTAACCAGTTGTGGAATAATATTCTTCTGTAAATGACAAAGCAAAAATTTTAAATTGAATTATGAAGAAATGTGAAATTTTCTGTGCTTTTGAAAAAATACATTTTCTTTCATTAAAGGTATATATAATTTTTTAACAAATGGAACGAATTTGTCAGATTTGAAATTGTATAGAAATATTTTTGCTAAGATTAAGTTAATATAGACCTCATTTCTACAGTTGACCGACCAATTTCAAATACTTTTATCTTACTTCAGATAATTCTAAAGAAAATGAAAGAAAAACTGAATAATTCAATTAATTATTTATATCATAGATGTAAAAGTTACAATTGGTCAATCAAAACCAATGTAATTTTGAGTACGAACAGTTTTGTTTTTGTTAAGTTAATGCAATTTTTTAAAAACAATTTACAGGTAATCTTCATCTACTCCAAATCTTTTGAATTTTAGAAGAAAAAGAGATCAAATAATGCTTCTAAATTTTTTTCATATCGTCTTCAACCAAAGAAATTTAACCTTAGATCAATACTGAGTTATTTTAAGGTGTGCAGTTTGTTTAATTAAGAAAGTTTAATGTTGCATTCCTGTCCCGTCCCTTCTCTTCGCTTCGCAAAATTGCTTCAGTTCCTTCACAAGTGAAAAAGAACAATTGTTTAGGAAATAGTTACGTACTGAATGTGACATTGTTGATCTAATAATAAAACATAGGCAGTTACAGAAGTCGTAGCAAGCTAGTAATTAAAATACATTGGTCCATAGCTCTATCAAAGGTATTGTTAAGTAGCTATGCGATTGAATAAGAGACCAGATGAAACTAGCCTGTGAGACCTGTAAAAAGAGGAATTATTAGATAGCGGATGCGCAGTTAAGTTTATTATAGTAGTCAGAAAATGAGAGTCTAAAAATGTTTTATCATTTGATTTACAAAATACATCCCACTTCGCTAAATCTGTTGAGGGTTAAACTTTGCTATATTATTTTAAGTTTACACGCTATCGCGGTTAAAGAAAATTGTAGAAAGTTTAAACTGCCTCAAACTTCATGGATTACTTTCAGTTTTATTTACCGAAAAAATAGGTTCTAATAAGTGCATCAAAATTAAAAGTTATAAGATTGAAACATTCTTTCAATAAATGCATGTACTGCTGACTGTTAAACTTGCTACTCCATCATAGGCTCCGACTTAACGGGAACGACGGGGACAACCTTCCACCACCAATTTTAAAGTATTATTTTTAAAATATTGTTTTTAATATCATCTAAATAAATCCCAGTGAATAATTAGGATAAGAAACTTTTTTAATATTAGGAGTTTAAGTATGTCTGCTTGCCTCTTTCTCGCGCGTGAAGTCGGCGCCTATGTACTCCATTAAGTCGGCATGCAACAAATGCGAAATTTGCGTGTAAGGTACAACATTCTGAGATATGTAAATAATTAGCATTTCAAAACATGCTCTGAAAGCAGGTAAAAGTAACACCATTTAGAATTTGCATTAAAAGGAAGATCTTAAAGCGTGTTTCGCATACAAAAACAGCACTCGCACATTGGTTGCTTGTGTAAACGCAGATATGCAATGTGAGAATGAGGAACACCTGCCAGCACGTATCGCAATTTAATCGCAGTAAACTTTTAGCATACTAGAATTCACCCATTCATTATGCACTATTGCTGCTTACATTGGCCTAGATCTATGGGTATTACGAGAATATGGAATCGATGATTCCGAAAAGCCATACGAAACAACGTGTGCAATCTCAGTGACCACCAATCATTAACACCTGAGTAGACAGATATGTTATCCGCATGTCCTTACTGATCATACAGCCACATCACGTACTCTGAGTCTAGAACTTAGGTCGTTTCCAAAATAACATGTGCCTGCACCAACAGTACACCAGCGTCAGCTGCATCACGGATTTTGGTTATTATTGCTGTGGCTTTTCTTCACGCTGTAACTGAGAGTGTGCCTAAAATGGTGTGCTCAACGACAAACCTAGATGCGGGAATGTCATCATGTCGTAATTTTAGACGGTTACCAGTTTTTTTACGTAAATCGTTGCGACCGCGTATCAGTATGTGAAAGCACAAAGGAGGATAAATATTGAGAGCTAGCTTTCGTCATCTTCATTCGAGTTCAGCACCAAGAGTGATGTTATGAGGTGCCATTGGGTATACATCCCGATAACCTTTTGTTTGCAAATCCAGTAATTTGGACAACCACCGTTACATTTTTTATCTTTTGAAAGTTGTGACTGTGTCCTACCTTTGAGGTTTCCATCAGGCTATCTTTCAACAGGAAAATGCACGGTAACATGTTGTCTATGCTATCCTGACCTTTCTAGATACAGAAGGTATTCGATTGTTGTCCTATTCTACATGTTATCAAGGCATATGAAAAGTTGAGAACATTTGGTCAATAGTTTGTGAAAGACTGCCATGCGATCACTCGCCAGCCAGTACAATACATGAACTCTGGCACAGAGTAGAAGTTATATGGGTTGGTGCATTCGTATATTCCATTCAATCTCTGTTCGACTTTATACCCAACCAAATTATAGCTGTTATTGCTGCTCTGGATACTCATTTCTGCAGTCTCTATGCCTCAAAATAACCTGGAAATTTATTCATGTGTTTTCCCCACTATACTGCATGTGTACAATAAATATATTCTGCTATTTTATTTTCTTCTTGTTGTAGTATTTTTTAATGACCAGCAGTGTATTTCTATGAAGTTTAACCTATAAATTAACAAAAAATAACCTTTTTCATTTAAATTATAAAATCAATACTAACAAAAAAAAATTAATTCTCTGCTACAGCACACTTGAACCATAAAAGGCACCAAACAACAAACGCTGTTATTTATTTACTTATTTATTTATTTATTTATTTTATTTTTACTTTTTTTGGAAAACACTTCAGTACAAAAGTAAAATATGTGTTAAATATTCAATCAAATCGTGACTATTCTTTGATAATGCATTCTATAAAATAGAAATGTGATTTCCAAATAGTTTTTTGCTAAGAATTTTGTATAAAAAGATTTTATGAAAAGAAAATGTCTCAAAATTGAAAGAGTAAGCTTTTGCGTATATTTTAAATCTCCACCTAACAAGATTTAAAATTTTGCAAATCTTTCTCAACTTTAAAATATATACATACAGTGACTATTTTTTGAACAATTTTCGTGAACTGTGTATCAGCTTTTCTATGAAAACGTTCAATTTTGTAAAATACTCATTACATTTTTCTTCTAAAAATTCCAAAGGGCCAAATTCATGAGTTCACTTAGGGATTTAAAAGCAAAATCAAAAAAAGGGGCACCTCTGATTTTAACTTTCATGTCCTCTTCTTTTATCGTAGCATTTAATATTAGATATAGATCAGCGGTATATTATTTGTCCTCCTGCAGTTTGATAAGCTGTCATACAATGAGTTTTTAAACGGTATTATACGCTGACATACCATTTAAATACCATAGCATATCATAAATTATCATTTCAATCATCCATAAAAATATTTTATTGTTGAAAGATATATTTTAATTAATTCATTTAAATTTAATGTAAAACTCTTCGAATCCTTTAAATACCAGCTTGTGACTAGCACCGATTTAGCGTTTTTTAGAAGGTAAAATAATCGATATTTTTAATTTTGATTAATGAATTTTCTTAGTGTGCAATATAATTATTTAAAATACTATACTTGTTAAAAACTATTGATTTAATTGTGAGTTTTCAGTTATTTTTTTTTTTAATCTGTTCTTTAACAAACATGATATTATAATTTCTACATGATTCAGAAAGACATTTTAGTGATGGCTAATCTAGAGAAAAAAAATTTAAATTCCTTTCTTAAATATAGAGTGGTAGACTGTTCGATGTATCTCGTGACCGTGTGAATCCCCTCATTAAGGTACACTGTTAAAACTTTGCAGCAAACTGCACGGTCATTTGACCATTTATATAGAAAACGGTTACTTAACCGTAATTTAGCGCTATTCTGGCCAAATTTCCCCCATATTATGGTCAGGATAGAGTTAAATTATGGTTTTGTAACCGTTTTTTACAAAAACTTTCAAATGACTGGACAGTGTGCTGTGAATTTTTAACAGTGTAATCAAAAGTCAACTTTGTGAGCTTCTCCATCTTATATTCATTTGTACTCTCATGTTTGGTTATATAATTGCGCATAATAAGTTATTGGGTACAGGGTGGACAAAAATTACTTGGGCAATTTTGTAACAGAAAATTAGCGAAATATTAAGAGTAAGGTTCTATTTGAATGGCAGATTACTAGTAGTATATCATACGTTTGCGGATATACTTCAATGACGAAATCTCGGTTTAGATTATACAAGGAGTTGTTATTACGTCGATACCACAATCACCAGACCCCCACCAAACCTCTAATTTCAATGTATGGGATTATTAAAGAGAAGATTTACAGTCAACCTGTTCGAAAATACATTCCGGATTTGAAATAAACAAATCAGTACCGTATTTGGTTTGATCGACGGGAACATTATCACAAATAAAAGGGAAGAACTGATTTACAAAGGGACATTTTTAGAGTAACAAAGAGAAGCCACATCGAAAATTTGTCAAAAATATAAACTTTGTGAGCTTCTCCGTCTTATATTCATTTTCACTCTCATGTTTGGATATATAATTGCGCATGATAAGGTTGTTATGTTTTACCAAACAAATTTGTATTCATATGTTGTTAAAGGTATCATGTTCCAGTGCTAGCTTCCTGTCGAAATCGCCCCTAATTCTATCTACATTATAAGGCAAAAATATGTCCGTGTATAACGCTTCCATCGTATCGATGGTGACAACTGCCTGAATAATGAATTTCGTTTTATCGTTAAACAACGTAAATAGTTCAGTATTTGTTTCCATTGCTTCTGTTATATTGAAATATGATTGTTTATTTGTATTTCACAGCTACTCCTCCTACAATACTGCAAATTTCGAGATAAAACTGACGCCAATTATTCGTATAGATCCGAGAATGTCATATAAACTCTTAAAATTTTTAAATTTCTAACTAAATTAATTTTCGAGATATTAATTTTCTTGTAATTTTAAATGACATTTCTTTAATGGTGGCACCTAAATTACTCCATTTTTGTGAATAAAAAGATGAAAAGGGAAAATGATACGGATTTTTATAGTTTTATTTTCTGGCTTGATTTTTCATATTTTCCAAAAATGCATTGATTAAATTACATTTTTCGAGAAAATTCTAAGAAATAGAAACAAAACTTTACACATCCAATCTAGTTGAATCAGATTATTATAAAATTATAAAATAGAAAAAATCGTCTGTCGACAAATTGTTACCTGTAAATCATTAGATCGTATTTTTTTTTTATTATTATTCAATCAAGAGGATTAAACAAAATAAATTTAAGCTTATTGCAGATAACAAGTGAATTATTACCCTGTATTTAAATCAAATAAATTTAAAGAAGAAACACTCATTTTCAACTAATTATTTCTTAAAGACGGCGATTAAACACTTTTCACAAGGTGGAAAAACTTTTTGAAAATTGGAATGATTGACCGAGAAAAACAACATTTTGTACGAATTTATTTTAATTCACAAATCCGAAAAAAGACTTGATAAGTTCATTGTATCGTTGTTGATAGTTTTGGATAAGTTCGTCAAAATGATTTCATTTTCATTTCATCAGCTCCGAAATAAAAATTCAAATCTTATAAAAACGCAATGCTTTTACAATATAGCACTAAAAATGTGCAACTTTATTGAATAAACTTTTCCTCTTCATTGTAAATATGATTTATTACTTGAAATTAAGAATTTAATAAAATTAATATTATAGTTTTTTTTCTAAAAGTATAATAAAATTAGATTTCATTTTCGCCAAAATATCGAAAGAGCTAATGCAATTTAAATGCCACATATCGGGTTACTATACCAGCTATTTTTTTAAATTATTTAAACAATTTAATCAAAGATTGAATCATCATGGTTTGAAGACGATAATATACAGGGTGTCTCAAAAGGTCGTTTACAAACTTAACATGCTGGTCTGTCATATCATGATAAACAAGATTTACATAGGAAGTTCCTATGTAAATTTATATTCGAACACAAGTTGTGTTCGAAAATGTTAACTGCGACCGCTAGAGGGCGATGAGCGCAGGCTTACGGGAGAGTAGGAAGCGTAATCATTTCAGGAGAGGACGTTGCAGGAGAAAGATGAATCGGTTTATTAACGCAGAATTGGCCGATATGCATTACATATATGGCGCCGCGGATGGAAATGCACTAGCCGCGGTACGGATGTACCTTGAGCGCTTCCCAAGCAGACGTCAGCCAAGTCATGTTTTGTTTGGACAATTGCACCGCAGATTGCGTGAAATAGGAGCTTTTCAAGTACGTAGCCACATCGGTGAAAAACGTACTACACGCACGCCTGTCGTAGAGGAAACCGTACGGGAATTTGACAGGAACCCGCAAACAAGTCTCCGAGCAAGCGAACGCGTCTTGGGTGTATATCGTTCCAGCATTATGCGCATACTGCATGAGGATACGCAACACTCCTACCACTTACAAGGAGTACAGGCATTATGCGTTGACGATTATCCCCAACGCGTTGCATTCGCACGCTGATATTTGCAACAAAGGGTCGCACAGCCGGATTTTCTATCGTGGATTTTGTTTTCGTATGAATCCTGTTTTGCACAGGATGGTGTCCTGAACCTGCACAACATGCACATATGGGCGCATGAAAACCCAAGGTGTGCATGTGCCCATGCACGTCAACAACGAAGGTTTCGCCATAAACGTTTGGGCTGGTATTATCGGTGACATGTTAATTGGCCCTTACCTACTACCTCAAGGCCTCGACGGGAATACCTATCGCAGTTTCTTAGAAAGAGTCTTACCGGATCTTATGGGTGACGTTCCAGCCGCTACACGCCAAATCATCTGATTTCAGCATGATGGAGCGCCTGCTCATTTTAGCTACACTGTGCAAGAATACCTCGATAGGACATATCCTAATCACTGAATTTGCAGAGGCGGACCAGTCGCATGGCCACCACCATCCCCCGACCTGACTCCCCTGGATTTCTATCTGTGGGGACACATGAAGTCCATGGTGTACGAGACGCCCATAACATCGGACATGGATCTCGTCGCCAGGATCGTGGAAGCGGCGGCACGTGTCCGTGACACCTGCCCATTTTGAACGGGTCCGTGAATCCATTCGTCGACGTGGTGAAGCTTGCATTACGGCGAATGGAAAGAATTTTGAACATCTTCTGTAAATTAAACCATGTACTTTAATAAAAGTCATATTAATACCTCTTTCAATATCCTTTCTTTCTTTCCCTCAACATCTGCGCTCATCGCTCTCTAGCGGGCGCAGTTTGCATTTTCGAACACAAGTTCCTGTGTAAATCTTGTTCATCATGATATGAGAGACCAGCATGTTAAGTTTGTAAACGACCTTTTGAGACACCCTGTATACGTTGCTAAAAAAACCTTGTGGGAAATTTTTTTATCATCCATCTAGTCTTTGTACATACCAGACTATATATACAGACAAACTATTCTAACATCTGGTAGATATTTTTACGTTAGATACCAATAATGCTTCCAACTTTACAGAAAAATGCATTTTAACTATTAAAATGTATGTATGCTTTCTCTTTTTCAAGATACTGTATATAAGTAATATACTTTTATTAATCCACTTTTAACGCTTTCCGACACAATCGAAAACTATTTATGATTTCGGCTTGTCTGGCCGTCTGTCTGGCCGTTTGTCTAGCCCTGCTCTATCTCGCGTAAATATAATTGGATTACCATTTTTATAATGTACGTGAACAAACTGCTTTTACTTATTTTGAAATACTTTTTTGTAAATTCTGGAGACATTCAATCATTTAAACATTAACTGAACAGAAGTATACCGCAGAACTTTCCGATGACCCAATATATAAAACCTTTTAAGTACTTAGAAAACAGTTTCAATCTGTGTGTAAATTCACGTCTAATGATTTACTTTGTCAGTGTTAATTAAAAACAAGTATGAGAAATCATACGCCAAGCATAGATTGTATGACACTTTCCAACACTTCCAAAATAGTTTTACAAATCTGCACCGTATAATAAGGTGAAAGACGATATCTAAGTAAACAAGGTCAAAGTCAAACCGGGCTGGATGGCCTACCTTTCGGCTTAAGCTCAACTAGTCCCACTCAATATCCAAGTAAACAATTTGGAAAACGCATAACATATTTCAAAATCCAATTTTAAGAATTACCAACAATAATCGGAAAATATCCGAATTCTTTTGTTCAGCGCTGTATAATATCTATAGTTTTGTATATATACTACATTGAATGCTTAATTTCAGTTCGGTTAGAAAACGCGCAGCACAATTTAAAATTTTGCTTCTGGAATTTCCGTCAATAAACGAAAAGTACTCGAGAATTTTGTGTTGCCCTGTATATGATCTATAGAATTTATACACATATATGTTAATAGACAAAACATCAGTTAAATTTAAAAATGCGTTCACCAACTGAAAATGCACTTCCAGCAATTATTGTTAACAGACAGTACCGAATTCTTTTGTCTGTCCTAGTAAATGAACGATGAATGCTATACACACAATATTCAATAGAAAGCCTATTGTAATGCAACTTAATGATATATATCAATTTCAATATGTTTGAAATAGTGAAACATTATTAAAATAAACCGCAAACAGCTTTTCTCCATAGACTGTAATGTAACGAAATTCCTTTGAGTGGTCCTGTAAAGGAACTATAAGTGCTGTGCACACGATATTTTATAGTAAGCCTCATGTAGTGCACTTGGGGGATATATATCAATTTCATTATATTTGTAATAATGTAACATCATTGAAATAAACCGCAAATGATTTTCCCCCATATACCCTAATGTAACAGAATTGTTTTGAGTATCCCTGTAAAAAACTATAAGTGCTACACACTTCATTTTCAATACCAAACATTCCATAGTAAACCTCACTAACATATATCAATTACATGACAATCTGAATATATTTACGTGAGTTATCACGGATAGACAGACAGACAGACGAGAGACAGGCAAGGCAGACAAACCGAATTCATAAACACTTTTCAACTATGTTGGAAATTGTTAACAGTAAATGGTGAATTCCAGTTATTAGCACTTAATTTAAAAGACGCTTTTTGGTACTTCGCTTAAAGCTCTTAAGTATCTGGAAAACAATGGTTCAATCTTTGCCGTATATTCCATTGTAATAATTTTCAATGACAGTGTTAATTCAAAAAATAACAGTAAATGACGAATTCTAGTAATTAAAACAGAATTTAAAAGAATCTCTTTTGAGGTTATCTAAATATATTTCAAAAGCAATTAAATAAGGGAATTTCTTTTAAGTTACTTTTTAAAGGAAGATTCTTTGACTTATATAAGTGGTATTTTGCGCTATCATACAATTTAAATGCCATAGCATACCAAGAAGTGCCACTTCAACAAACCTTAAAACTCTTTGATCGATAAAAGGTATATTTAATTGATTTAAACAATGAGAATACTTTAAATACCAGCTTCTGACTAGCATTGATGGATCGTTTTGTAGAAGATAAAAGAATCGATACTTTTTACGTTGGCAAAAAAAATTTCTTCTTCTTTAATATAAATATTTAAAGCTTAATAATATTTATATAAATATTTTAGATAAATATTTAAGCTTGTTCGGAACCGTTGATTTAGTTGTTCGTTTACAGTTAACAATCTTATTTTATCTAGTCTTTAAAAAACTTCATATTAAAATCTCTAAATAAATAACTAAATAGTGACATTTTTCTATTTAACGAATATTATTCAGATAGACATTTTTTCCCATATTTACATGACCCATAAGTAAACATCCTTAAAAATAAGTTTCATACACATACACTATTTCAGTAAATGAATACATTTATTTAAATAAACTAGCTGACCTGCCCGACGATGCCCTTGCCCGTGATAATAACATTAACTATACCTAAAATCAGTGTTTAATAATTTTATATTTTAAAACGAAATTTTGTTCAACCGAACCTAGAGTTGGGAACCCCACTTACCCACTGCCTCTATGATTTTATAGTTTTAAACGAAAATGTGCCCAACTGAACCTAGAGTTGGAGACCCCACTTACACACTGCCTCAATGATTTTATAGTTTTAAACGAAAGCGTGTCCAACTGAACCTAGAGTTGGGGACCCCACTTACCCACTGCCTTAATGATTTTATAGTTTTAAACGAAAATGTGTCCAACTGAACCTAGAGTGGGGGACCCCACTTACCCACTGCATCAATGATTTTATAGTTTTAAACGAAAATGTGTCCAACTGAACCTAGAGTTGGGGACCCCACTTACCCACTGCCTCAATGATTTTACAGTTTTAAACGAAAATGTGTCCAACTGAACCTAGAGTTGGTACCCTACTGCCTTCGGAAGCGTATATTGGGTGCGCTACACACACGATTTGTTTTGATTTTGTCTCAACTGTCATCGCCAGCGTACACTGGGCGTGGCATGCACGCAAATTTTATATTTGTAAACGAAAGACCGTCGTAGAACGGGCCCGTGATAATAATCTTAAATATACCTAAAATCAGTGTTGAATATGTATTCGATCATTATGTAAAATAGCGGTGTTAAAATACTGAAATGTTATCGGTAAAAGGCAGTGGGCTACTTTTTTTAATTCAGTTTTATTGATTGCCACCAGGTTTTTGAGAAAGTAAAAGTCACCTGGTTTAATGACAGGTTGAATAAGGTGCAAACAATGCGAATTATACCATTTTAAAATAGTGGTATTAATCAAGCAACGCTGATAAAAGGGATTGTAAGAAATTATTATCTTCTCACTCTTTTTTTTAACCATCGCGGGTACATTTAATATTTTTAAATATATACCGTAATTTCCGGTGTATAAGCCGCGGCTCAAAAAAATCTCTTTCCATCCAGAATTTTAATTTAACGAAATTTTACCTATTTGTACTCATACTTATTTGACATTCTTTATTAAATAACATTTCTGGTTCTAACAGACTTATTTTATCCGCGGCTTATACACCGGAAATTACGGTATTTATTTTTGGCTAAATGCTTTGAAATTTTTATAAATTAAAAATTTATTTTTTTTAATTTAGTTGTAAAAAGCAGCGTTTTTCGTCTCACTTTTTTTTCACATCGAAATCCTATGGGAACTATTTTTATTTTTGAACTAATTATTTTATCCCTAAATCTCATTATTTATAAACAAAATTTTACTCAAACAACAGCTGATAGGTTATTTTAATGTATTAAATTTTAAAGCATTAGAGAAAAAATAATTTGTTATAAGTTTAAATAAGAGTGCGCAATCTTAACCCTAACAGGAAATATTTTATTTTCAAATTGATTATTTTTTCCCCTAAATCACATAATTTCTGAACCAAATTTATACTCGATCATTAGCTGAAAGATTAGTATATTGTGTTAAAATTTCAGAGCGATTATATAAAATTAAGTTTATCTTTTTTAATAGAAATGTACGCAATGTTAACTCTGCAATAGAAACAAAAAGCGAAAAGTGTCATGAAAGTAACTTGCGGGAAGTAATTTTTTCAAAAGAGTTAATATTAATATTGTTTAACGCATACCACGGTTCAATAGAATAAGGAACATAGATGTAGTTAAGTATTTTTCTTTTTTATTATTTTCATTTACGGATGCAAATTTTGGAACTTTGCAGAAAGGAAAGCAGCACAGCGTTCCGAAGATAATTTTTTAAAGTGTTAATAATCGTAATTTTTTAAACCAAATGCACCGTTACAAAGTTAAAAGTACGTAAATATGGTCTGGTAATTTAAATTTCTGTTTATTTTGGACGATTCGGGGCAATGAGTACGGTGAAAGATGGGCGAAAACAAGAACGCGAAACACGACATTTTGAAAAGAATTTATTTCAAGTCATTAATGTTCGTTTGTATTTTTTTAAACAGATTTCTTTGTTATAAAGATAAAAATACAATAATTGGTGGATATTTTTAATTTTCTGTATTTCGAACGGTTTGGACGATGGGAGCTTCAAAGGCTAACAGAAATGAGCCGTTTCCAAGCTTTCGAATCGTCACGACAGCTCCAAATCGGACGCAGTGCACCATTTTCAGAAAAAAGCGTATTTTTTATCAGTGTTCGTTGCGGTTTTTAATTAATATCTCCGCATTAGTATCTGCCTTGGACTATCCTCATCCAAAGTTTCAGACCTCTACGTGTGGTAGATTTCCCTAGTCATCGCATACATGCACACACACAGAGACAAACTCTTTCATTTATCAGTATAGATTATAAATGTGACATTTAGTGGGACATTTTTAATACTCTATCAATTGTTTTTGTTTCGATGAGTGGAACAGGCATCTTTATTTTTTAATTATTTTGATTTTAATTTTTTATATTTGCCTTTTTTGTGACCAATACTTCTCACAATCAAACTATCAATCAGAGTATTTATTCACTGATTACAAGATTCAGAAAGTAAAATCTACAATTTAGCATAATTAATCATACTTTGTCAAACAATATTAATGTAATATGCCGTCTGAGGTGTATATGGGAGTATATTTTTGCAGAAATATGTATTTAAATCCGAGAAATAGTTGAAATAGAATATAGCAACTGAATAAATTTATTACTCAGGAAATGCATCAGAAAGGGTATATCTCCATACAGTCTCTTTGAGATAGTTTCCAATAACTGCTATACATTTGATCTAATGTGTCTGCCACCCTCTAAACATATGCTTCATCCATTTTTAAATGTCTGCTTTTACTTTTTTTTAAACGTTCATGACGCTGAAACTCTCATTTTAGAGGTGGGATGAAGAATTCTATAGCACGAAACTAGATCCAGACTACTTGGTAGGTGTATGTCACATCCCAGTCTTTCTTTTAGTCAAAAATTGAATATTAATGTTGCAAATGTATGGGCGTGCTTAATAGTGTGATATAATCGGCAAATGAGTGCATGCAACTCTGGTCGTTCCGTTGAATATATAGGATATGTACCGTTGAATATATAGGATTCCGTTTAATATACAGGGTATATCTGAAAAAGTGGGCAAAACTTTACGGGGTGATAGAACGCAGCTATACGAACATACTTCGTCATCAAATGTATGGTCGCGCGAGCCGGTAGGTGGCGTCGTAAATATTATGACACATTCCTACAAGAGGTGTTGCCGGAACTGCTGCGTCCGATTCCACCCCCCCCCCCCATCAGGTCAAGAATGTGGTTTCAACACGACGGTGCGCCTGCACACTTTGCCTTGGATGTGCGAACTCTTTAGATGCAACGTTCCCAGCACGATGGATTGGTCAAGGTGGTCCCATTGCTTGGCCACCAAGATCGCCGGATCTCTCGTGTTTGGACTTTTCCGTGTGGGGCCATATGAAAAGCCTAATCTAAGAGTGCCCCATTGAAACCGATATGGATCTAGTCGCCAGGATTGCCGTTGTTGCCGGAGATATTCGGGAAATGCCTGGTGTCTTCGCAAATGTGCGTCTGTCCCTATCCCACAGGTGCGAAGCGTGTATTACAGCTGGCAGAAGATCTTTTGAGTGATTTCTTTGAGCATATACATTAATTACATTGCTGTTAATAAAAAAATTTCTGAAGTAACTCCTCTCGAATGAGAGGAGTTACTTCAGAAATTTATTATTAAAGAATGTATTAAAGAATCATTAAATTTATGTATTAAAGAATCAATACAAGAATTTGATTCTTTAACTGCGACAATGGAAAACTACCTTTTAACTTCTCACCGCTTGCGTTCCGACCATACATTCTATGAAGAAATTTGTTCGTATATCTGCGTTCTATCACCCCATAAAGTTTTGCTCACTTTTTCAGATACAACTAGACTGACCAGTAACTGACCAGTATATATATATATATATACTGACCAGTAACGGTTGTATGTACGCGTATTGTATGGTGATAAATAATTTCTAAAAATAAAAAATAAATAATCGTTATCTTACCTGCAGACATTACAACTTAAGTTTCTTTAAAGTGGAAGAATTTGATTGTAGGATGCGATTGTATTTAGAATCGTGAAGATATAGACAGCTCTCATCAGCAGTAATGTTGGATTTCAACTGAACTTAGTATGTTGTATTCTTTGTAATTCATGACAAACATCTATCAGTACTTGGTTCTATTTAGAAGTTAGCAATCTCAACACCTGTCTTGTATGTGGTGATGATCAGACGATGGTGCTGAAATGTAAATGCGTTACCATGAAAAATGAGTAAAATCTTCGCTTGTGTATTAGTCGTTATTTGAAGAACTCAAATAATTACAGTAGCTGTTTTCCTCAAGATGCTGTTCGCTGCGCTAGCAGAAGCACCTGAGATACCTCATTATTAAAACGAAACAGGCTCTTCCTGTAATTGTTTGAATCAATAAAACTCTTTAGGTAAAACATCTCTACTGGAACGCATAAGATACTTCTATAGCAGATATTTCCATGAAACTCATAATTTTCAGGCTGCATATTATTCACTACATTATACTTTTCTGTGGAAGAAAAGTCGGGTATTTCAGCGTTGTTCACACTTCCAGGTTTAATTATAATATTTTTCCCGAGTGGAACACAGTCTGTGTGCTACTTCTTAAAAAATAAATTCATTGTCAATATAATGTCAATATAATTTACTAGCTTTCGTAGTACCCACTTTCTACATTTTATCCAGAATCTTAATAAATTACCTCTTTTCAGAACATATTTTGAACTATGATAGAGCCATCATTTGATTTACAATTAATATTCAAATATAATTCTGATAGAATTTATATCTTATATCCTTGTAAAAGACATAATTTTGTAAGCAATACTCAAAAATTATTCACTAGGTATCAGCAAATGCCATATTTTTTATTATTTTCCATGACAATAACTCATATCAAAAGTATTGTTTTCATACCAATAAATATGAAGAAATGAAACTCATTTTTCTTTCTTTTGACATTCTTAAAGCATTTTACCAATGATATGTTTCATAAAATTGAATAATTAATTCAATGATTGAATAAAATGTTAAGTTGACTCTACTCATATTATCTGAATTTTAAGAAATATTTCTGTAAATAAAATGCTAAAACTATTACTTGTAACTTTAATAATTGAAATTAAAACAGCAAAAACAATACTATCTTTGAATAATCATTGGTTTATTTACTTTAAGAGAAGAAACCCGTGTGTTTGACATCACCTCGAAAAATGACAAGCGAAAGATATTAATTCAAAACCACCATTTGTCCCCTTTATGAATAAACATGAAATAAAGCAATGGAGAAAAATTTGAAATATTTACCATCCGAAGTTGAATTATTCACAACATCCTCCTATTTGAATATTTCCACTGATTTAGTTTGTTTGCTCCAAAACTAGAAAACAAAAATAAAAAGAAGTACGGAAAAATACTAAGAGAAACGCAAATACATTGGAATAAAATATTGTTATGTGTGTCTTATAAAATTGAAACTAAAGATTTTGCGTTTATATCCACCATTTTATTCCTTTTATGTTAAGAAGCACAAAAAGGAAAATTAATTGCTACGTTGTCTACACAGTGATATTTATCGACTTTCTTTTTTTTTTCCAAATGTGATTCTTTACAAAATAGAGACAGTTTATTCCAAGCAATTTAGAGTAGAACAATCTCATTTAAAATTGATTGCATGACGAACGGATATTCTTTCTTTAGATGTTCATATTTTTCACATTACGTCTACTTTTATAATAAAAACTCATGAAAGTGAAAAATAACACTACTTCAGTTGTTAAAGTTTTCCTGTTTGAACTTAATGTTGGACATAAAGTTAAGTTTGATACTACCATTATAATATATATATAATGGGGAAATATAATGAGGAGACTTCAAGGGCGATGGGATATAATATATCCCACAATTTTAATACCCAAATGCGCCAATGGGACCAGAATTCTGAAATAAATTTTTGATTTTATAATGCATCTGAGGAAATGCTTTCAGTTATTTTCAAATACCGTAATTTCGCGTGTATACCGCACCTCAAACAATTCGACTTCCTACCAGAATTTATTTTAAATGAAATGTTATTTACTTCTGCTTAGCACTTATTTGACTTCTTATTTTCAATAAAATTTCCGTTTTAAAAAGACTTAACTCAGCCGCGGCGCATACGCGCGAAATTACGGTAAATTTAATCGTAAAAACTGGTGTCATTCAATTATTTCAACGTCTTGGTAACGGAAGTACTTTGCTCCTGAAAGAGTTCAAAGAAATTAACATTTAGTGGTATTATATGACGAAGACATATTGAAACATTACTAAAATAATTTAAAATACTCTGCACTCAAATATTTTTTTAAGTTTATTTTCCTAAATACAATCCCGGTTTTACTTACTATCTTGTTCAGTGCTGTAATTTCTGAATTAATAAAACACCACAACTATAGTAATCCATAATATAAACATTGTCATCCTTTATTCTCTTACTCCCTAACGCTCCAACACTTATAAATATAAAGAAAACTGTTTTCAGAATAGAGAAAAGAACGAATGTCTGGGGCCTAGTTCAGGTGGTAAATCTCGCTCGCTTAGCATGTGAGAGCACCCTGTACTTCTAAGCAAATAAGCTTCAACAAATCATTTGGGGTAAATTCTAGTTGTAAGTTTCTTTAAATGACATACTAGATCGAATAGTATAACATAGTTCAAACTTTTGTCATTGCAATACTAAGGATAAATCCTTCAAAGTAGGTGGGAATAACTCAAAATTTAATCTATAGTATTTTGAACACCATGATTCACTGGCTCAATATAAAAGTATCCATCACAACAAAGACATCGATATCGGTATTTGTCGCTATGTTTGAACTATGTAGATGCACACAGCTTCCAAGCAAAGCTGCAATTGCGTTCGTAGCTGTTACTCGATAACACAGCTGTGAAAAAAAGAATATGGTAATGGGGTAAAAAACACACCAATTGGTGACTATGTGGGTATTGAAAGCCGTTGAAGTTTTGTAATAGATGCTGATCATCTGGTTAGAGGAAACTCAAATTTCGCAGTATGAATATCACACACAATTTCCATGATATTGAAACTGGCCAAGGGAACAACGATATACCTATCCCGAGAAGCAGCTACATTATATCTATTACTGTAAGATTTTTCTTTTTAAAGAACCTTGAACAAAAGCAGGGTGAAACACGTTTTTAATTTCAAATGCTGCAAGAGAAAGCTATATTGTGTTTACTGTAATTCAAAGATTACGCTATTGTGTTTACTTTTAACACAGCAACAATAATCCAAGGCAATGCTTTGCTTTAAATTGCATCTCCATTAAAGTAGATCGTGATAAGCATATTTAGTACAAAATGACTACTCTGATGCTGTAAAAATCAAGAGCCCCTCGTACTCATCGAAACTGTCTCCAGCTGATTTTTGACTCTGGAGTGAGGTCAACTCCTAAAAATAACGCAGTTCTTTTTCTAACAGAGTCATAGGATACCATTTTCTGAGAAATTCCTTGCCTCCGCATGAGTTATAAATGAATCAATTAACGGTTAATCCCTTACATGTTTGTAAACAGCATTTTCTGGTGATGCTGTACAGATAAAAAGTAATCATGTTATAAATATAAAATTACTGTAAATATTTGCATGAAAAAAAGACCAGACATAATTTTTAACAGATTTATGGAAGGAAAATGCAGTTTTTTGCAAATTCTCAAAAAAAAAAAAAAGAACAAATTCAAACTCAAATTCACCTTCTGAAAAATGAATTAAGTTCGCGCTCAAATTCAAAATGTATAAAATGAATCCGCTTAAATCAGACTTACTTTTTTAAAAGAGCGATCTCACTAATAATACCTTTTTTTTCAAAAACATAAATAAATAAATAAATAAAACCACCAGAAAAAAAAAATATTTTATTTCATTTTATGTCAAAATCTCTAATTGATTTAGCATTAGATCAAGGCTTATAAAATACTCTGTGATGCAATTAAAATATTATAATTAATATAATTAACTTCTCTCAATTAAGCTTCAATTCTTAAATTACTTGAGTGGTTTTTAGTACTAGACTAATTTTTTTTTTTTTCAAATAATGTATGA
This sequence comes from Maratus michaelseni, assembly GCA_963931845.1. Classification (NCBI taxonomy): domain Eukaryota; kingdom Metazoa; phylum Arthropoda; class Arachnida; order Araneae; family Salticidae; genus Maratus; species Maratus michaelseni. Next base: position 151,803,013 of record OZ007599.1, on the reverse strand, counting down.
GATAATATATGTTTTGATAAAAAAAAAAAAAAATGAAGAAAAGCGGTGATGACCAGTATTTTTCCTTTTTCTTTACATTTTATTTTAACTCGGTTTTATTTAAAGAGCCTATTTTCAACGTGGCCTTGGACCAAGTACAAGTTCTGTCACTTTGTTTTTTCAATTCTTTCTTACCAATTTCGGATAACGTGGTGGTCATTTTGGTAGGGAAATTTTCTTTCAAGAGATTTAAAAGCCCAAGTGAAATTTCGAAACTCACAAACATTTTGTTAAGAAAGAAAATTTGTGTCTGGCTTTCATTTGTACTATCGATTTCAAAGTGGAAAATTATTTTTAAGGTGCTCAAAGAAGTGGAGGTGGGGGCAGATTACTACAGAGATTCATTATGGGACACTATAAACTCAACACCGTTCAAAAGTTTACCACACATATTTTGTTAGAATTCTACGCTGGACTTCAGCTAATTTGTGAGAACTGACATTTAAAGGAAAGAAGTCTTTTTTAAAGGTGAGAAAAATTATTTTTAAAAAATGATAATTTCCAGCGTAATTTCAGCTCTGCTGAAAATTTAATTAGATTTATATACCAGGTGGTTATAATATACGTATCTCTATTTGGAGATTTCTATAGCTTGAAGGAATAACCGGAATGAAACCAAAATCAGTACACTTACTATTCGAGAAGGGGGAAGAATAATGAAGCAATAAAAAAAATAATTGCAATAATCGCCTAGAAATAGCGCTTTTGAGTGTGAAATGTAATATGTAATATTGTGTACCGTGGAGGTGACGCAGACCTCAGTGACTTCACCGCATATCACAACATGTGCGAAACATCACTCCTGATGCGTTACATTCCGCAGTAGAGTACGTCGTGCACTGCCTGGATTGTGTCCTCCAGCACAATGGCCATGTGGAACCTGAACATGATCGACACCGCCATGCGAAAACGTAACCACATTCACTGTGGTATTTTCCAATAAATTAGGTAAGCCATCCGGTTTGACGCCTTAATTCTTTGTTCTTGTATTACACATTACATTTCACAGTCAGTAGCGCCATCTGTTGGTAATTATTGCAATTATTTTTGTTGTTGTTCCATTCTTCTTCCCCTTTCTCGAATAGTAAGTGTACTGATTTTGGTTTCATTGGCGTTATGCCTTCGAGCTACAGACAGCTCCAAATAGATATACTTATAGTATAACCACCCTGTATAACATCACTCCTGATGCGTTACATTCCGCAGTAGAGTACGTCGTGCACTGCCTGGATTGTGTCCTCCAGCACAATGGCCATGTGGAACCTGAACATGATCGACACCGCCATGCGAAAACGTAACCACATTCACTGTGGTATTTTCCAATAAATTAGGTAAGCCATCCGGTTTGACGCCTTAATTCTTTGTTCTTGTATTACACATTACATTTCACAGTCAGTAGCGCCATCTGTTGGTAATTATTGCAATTATTTTTGTTGTTGTTCCATTCTTCTTCCCCTTTCTCGAATAGTAAGTGTACTGATTTTGGTTTCATTGGCGTTATGCCTTCGAGCTACAGACAGCTCCAAATAGATATACTTATATTATAACCACCCTGTATATTCACCGATAGTGGGTTTAATGGTTTAATTTGTCTCATGCATGCCACTGATGTTGTGCGCTCATGATTGACATTCCATCTTGGGATGCAATGTTGTAGCCTTGCTATATAAGAGTGAGAGAATGCTAGACTGGTTGTCATCCGAATAGCTCAAAATGGTAGTGCATTGGTGCGTAATACTAAGGGTTGCGGAATCGTTCCCCGGTCTGGACATTCTGTTGATTGTACGCTGTGTAGTAAAGTGATAATTCACATCTTTTTTATTAAAAAATTATTCAGTTTGATTTGTTATTTCGACTCAAACTCGCGGATTTTTTTAGTCTAATTCGACTCACGCCCGCTTTTCAAACAGTCAATCAAACTTAACTCAAAACTCAGGGAAAGTGTCAAATATTTCAACTCAATAATTTTGCCCCTGCACAACATTGGCCAAATGCGTAGACAGAACTCTATTCACAAAAGCTACATGAAAAAATTCTTTAATAGAAAATAATTTTTCACTGATAAAATACTTTTTCGCATTACGAGTTAATATTTATATGAATTAATTCATTTTTTAAGAATATTTGAATTATTTACGAATTTGTTGGGCATTCTGTGTGTGAATTAAAAAGAGAAAGAAAGCTTATATTTAATACATCATCATAGTTAAATCCTTTAATTTATATTATATAATTTTATGATTTACTGCATTTATATTATATAATATAATTTAATGATTTACAGCATACTTACATATTCCTCAAACGCTGTAAAATTAAAATATCAATTAATTCATTAAACATACAACAATATAAGATCTTTTAAATTGAAATATTACATAAAATATTTTAATAAAATATTTTCAAACGAAAATTAAGTCAATATATGCTAATGATTAAGTTATATAAACTTTATTTTACAATGAGATCACATTTTAGAAGAAAAATCACGTAGGAAAAGAATGCTCAAAATGTGTCAAATATTTTAAGCGGAAATATATAAATCGCTTTTCTAGGCTAAATCCATAAAGAATTTTCTATGAAAAGACTTTCGCATATTTTCTTTAAGGAAAAAATAAAATATTTAAGCATCTACATTATATTTATTTTTTATTTTAGTAAATATGAAACAGTATATTAATGTAAAAATTAGAATTCTTAAGAATATGCTTATAAAATAAAGATTTTCTTTAATCAAAATCATCATTAGTAATATTTGCTTTAATAATATGTTTAATGATTTAATTTTACTTTTTTCAATGTTTTTCACACTTTCAAACATAATTATTAACAATTTTCAAAATAGTTGAAAAGTATTTATGAATTCCGTTTTTCCGTCTGGCCTGGCTGTTCTCTAAATCTCGTCAATAATACTCAAATTACCATGTATTTTTTTTATAATTTGTTGAGGTTTACCATAGAATTTTCAGTATTGAAAATGAATTGTACAGCATTAATACTTATTTTAAAATTAAATTTTCATTGTTTAGTAGTTTTAACAAAAAAGTGTGCATGAAATTCATGTTATACATTTTTAATAAGGAAAATAAAAAGTAATAAAAATTGCATAGAAAAATATTAATATCAATTTTCTATTATTGATTCTATATATTATTATTCTATTACTGATTCATTTAGAAACTCTGTTATATATATCTTGCAGTCATAATCTGTACATATTGTGGATATAAATGAATTTAATCATTTCGTTTTGTGGTACACATGTTTAAAATGGCTATTATCAAGGATAAGAAAAAATAATTAAAATTTAATAATAGTGGATGAAAAAGTAGAGATTCTTATTATCTTCTTATTTTTTATGTGTAAAGGAATAAGTTTTAAAACTTGGACATAATAAAATGCATTGATGCTGCTTAATGCATTGATGCTGCTTAAGGCTTTTTTGCTTAATTTTAAAGATGCAGTTTTTCGTGATGATCTTGTTTGAGCAAAAGGAAAAAAACATGAATCGGTAAATTTTGTCTAGACGGATTGTATTCAAATTTCACAAGAAATTTAACAAGAACAAAAAATCATGCATCAGGCATAGATCAAGAGACAATTTTCAACACTATTCTAATATTATTAAGAAATTCCCTTACAATGAAGTACAATGAAATCTGTCATAGTCCGTCTTGTAACCGAATGCTTTTATGCGTCTCCGTAAATCAAGATAAATGTTATGCACTCAGAAAACATGTTGCAGTTCACCTCAGTGATTCTTTTTCATTCAATTATGTTTGAAATATTATAACATCGTTAAAATGCACCACAAACGATTGTTACCCATAGATCATAATGTAATGGAATTATTTTGTGTGTCCCTGTAAACGAACTATTACATGCTACTTATTCTATACACCTTAGAAAACATGTTTTAGTCCATATCAATTTCATGATGCTTGAAATATTGTAACATCATTAAAATGCAACGAAAACCATTTTTCCCCATAGATTATAAAGTAACGAAATTCTTTTGTGTGTTCCTGTAAACGAGCTATAAATGCTACACGCTGCATTTTCAACACCTAATATTCTATGGTAAACATCAATAAAATATAAAAATTTCATGGCAATCCGAGTATATTTACGAGAGTTAGAGTAAGGATAGATGGCAGATGGCAGATAGACAGACAGGCACATAAACAGAATTCATAAACACTTTTGAACTATGTTGGAAAGTGTTAGAAAGTGTAACTTTTTGAAAATTAATGTCAAGACTATTTAATTAACATAATCAGATTCCATACTTTATTTTAAACACTTTGGAACTTATGGCTAATTATTTCCAAAAGACAAAAAGATAAAGCATTTTTCAATCTTGTTGGCATACCCTATACATATTTCAAATTTTACAAAGAGAACATTATCTATTAACTTAGAAATGTACAGAGACCGTCTGAATTTTAATTAAAACTTAAAAATGACGATCAAAATATTTCGTATTATTTGATGATTTTAAATTTATGTTTAGTGAATGAGATACATTTATGCAGCTTAAATTGCGTGGATTCAAATGCAAACACATAATTAGCATGTTCATAACAGAAAATATTGAGCTTACTTAAATTACAATAATAATAATATACACGATGATTACGATAACTGTTATAATGAGGTTTTATTATGGATCAGTGGTTCATGTATTTATACTGTCAAATTAGCAAATAAATACGTTTGCTCTCTTAATATTGATGAAGCATTCATTGTTAATTTACGCATCGTATTAAATCCATCATATTTTGTGAAAGCTTATATTGTTTAGGTATATCCAAGTACAAAACGTATATATACTTTCCTTTAATTTATCATCTGCTTAATTTCTCGATGAATGCACTCAATACGCATGTTTATATTATATTATATAATGAGTTTTCCTTACAAAAATGTATTGCGTAATAAATTTTCTTCGGGTTTACATAATGGAATACAGGGTAAGAAAAAGCAAAAGGTAAGCAATAAGGTTCAAACACACTTTAAATTGTTATGTAATGAAACGCAACTTAAATTGCGAAAATATTCAAAATAACATTTTCATTAATGAAATACTCCTGCTATTCATTTTTGAAAACGTACGCCTTTTAAATTTTTATATGGCAACAAGATCATTACAAAAAGCTACATACTTGTGTCTTTAAAACTAAATGAGTTATTGTTAATGGAAAATTGTCCATTCTGAATGGGGGCCGTATGTCAGATCAGGAATGTAAATCTGTGAGATTTTGTAAGAAAAAGGAAAAATGGACAATAATACATAGGCAGTTGACCATAAACGAAAAATAGTCGATGCTTTCAACAGTATTGTTGGTGAAATACTCACGGAACATTATTAGAACTCGGTTTTGTATTAGACTTGAAAAAAACACTTTAAGAATGCCTTGTGAATCACATTTTTTCATATATTTCAGGATTTAAAATTACATTTGTACATAATTTCTGCCTGTGTAAAGCTTTATTTACGAAGTCTAATGAAGTTTTAAAAAAAACTTGGTAATTGTACGTCAAACGTGACAAATGAGGTGTGTTCGTACTATAACTAGTTTTATAAATATTCAGATCTTGGTGCAATAGCTATTGCACTCTGATGATGCGAAAATGCATGAATATAAAATTTATTTTATGTGCAGATTTTCGTATTATAGATATTAATTTTATTTTATGAAATGAAGTTTCAATACACTTTTGCAAATAATTAATTGTAATTATGTTACATTAAAATTATACAATGCCCAAATATCAATGCAAGACAACGTACAAAAAGCATAGTTATTATTTCAGTGAAATGAATTATGTCGTCTGTTATTATGATATGATTCATTTCCGTACTAAAATAAGTTCATTTTAAGTTGGCAACATTTTATCTTTTGTTGACATTTACTGAAAATTCCAATGGGAAATTTAAGCCTAGCTTTGAAAATTTCAGAACTTGAAATCCATAATGAGACATTTTTTCCGTTTAATATCTATTTCTCCGAAAACATCTATCCAAAAAACTGCCGGTAGATTATAGGATTGCTATAATTAAACAATTTTAGTATACAAATTCGGTTTTTAAATTCGGTAATATGAAAATAATAGGATTGCATCTTACATATGACGTAATCACAATGACAACTTAGAATCATTACCTGGCATGGGATATCATTGAATTAATTACGTATGATAGAATGTAATAGAATGGAGAAAACATTTATTAATATATTTTTAAGTTTTGATTTGATTTTCCTAAAATTTGAAATGACTCGACAAAATTCTGAAACAATTATATATATTAAATTTCAAACCATTCGGTTGGGTAGTTTTTGCGCTGTTATATGCGGACAGGCGGACGGACCAGACGACGACAATAGGTGCTACGTATTTATATAATTCCGAACGCACCTAAAAATTCGCGGGTCAAAACTATCCGGGCACCTTTAATTTTAAACACTGTCAAAAACATAGAGAAATACTTGAAGAATCATGTTTGAACTTCGGGTGTGTAAAGAACATGTTTGAGTCACATTATTCAGTAACGATTTAGCCACCATCACAATTAGGGGCAAACAACAAATTGAAATGATCTTGTACAAAAGAAGATCTAAATTATCTGCAGCGAAATTAATAAACTGGTCCTCTAAAACGTGTGTATTCATTTTTGTAAGCATTTAGCACATATATTCACAAAAATATAAAGGGTTTTTTTTTTCTTGTTTTTTTTCTTAATTAATAAAATTCCCCCCTTTTTTGTTTACAACATGCAGGATTTTCAATCAAATTTAGCACTACTTTCAGAAAAATTATGCAATTTGTCAAGTACTGTCACTATGCTGTAATAAAACTTTTTGATATATTGATTATTTGATAAAATATAAGCATTTATCTGAAATATTTTTTTAGCTGCGTATGCGCAAATGATAAAACATTTTTTCTTCCATAATTTAGTAGTCAACTGTATTTGGCAACTTATATAAAAAGGCCAGTCAAATATTGTAAAAATTCGGAGATATAATAGGCTACATTTCAATTATTTTGTAAAAGTAATTTGATGATAAAAGATGTTCACAAGCTGCAATTTATGTAACGTAAAATCTTGTATTTTATGAAATGCAACTTAATATAATATATATGATGAATCTTTTTAACACTTTCCAACATAGTTGAAAAGTGTTTATGACTTCGGTTTGTCTGGCCGTCTGCCGTATGGCCGTCTGGCCGTCTGCCGTCTGTCCGTGCTCTAACTCCCGTAAATATGCTCGGATTGCCCTGCAATTTTTATATGTTATTATCGTTATCTCTAGCATGTTCCCTATTTCAACTGAAGTGTGTAGCACTTATAGTTTTTTTACAGGGACACTCTAAAGAATTCCGTTACATTACGGTCTATGGGGAAAAATCATTTGCGGTTTATTTTAATGATGTCACGCAGTTTCAAATACATTGTAATTGATATATATCACTAAGGTGCATTACAAGAAGCTTAATATGGAATAGGGTGTGCATAGCACTTATACTTACTTTACAGGGACAGTCAAAAGAATCCCGTTACATTACGTCTATGGAGAAAAATCTTTTGCGGTTTAATTAAATAATGTTTCATTATGTTAAACGCATTGAAATTTATATATATTACTAAGGTGTATTACAAGAGGCTTACTACAGAATACTGTGTGTATAGCAGTTAGCGTTCATTTACAGGGACACACAAAAGAATTCTCTACTGTCTGTTAGCAATAATTCCTGGGAGTGCGTTTTAAGTTGCTGAACGCGATTTTAAATTTAACTCACTTTTTGTCTATTACTTGGTGTGTATAAATTCTGTAGATCATATACACGGCAGCACAAAAGTTCGAGAACACATTTCCGTTTATTGACAGAAACTCCAGAAGGAGAATTTTAAACTGTGCTACGCGTTTCCTAACTAAACTAAAATTTAGCATCCTATGTAGTATATATACAAATCTATAGATCATATACAGGGCTAAATAAAAGTATTCTTATATTTTTTCGAATATTATATATGTTGGGAATTCCTGAAATTACGTTTTTAAATATGTTATGCGTTTTCTAAATTGTTTACTTAGGTGTTATCTTTCAGCTTATTAAACGGTGATGATTTTTAAAATTATTTTGGAAGCGTTGGAAAGTGTTACATAATCTATGCTTGACGCATGATTTTTCGTTCTTGTTTAATTTATAATTATTTTTATATATAGAGAACATGAATAACTTTTATGCAATTCAGTGTAATTATCCTGTGATTAATGAAGAAAACGGCAATTTGTGTGAAATGAAATCCCTTATCGCCCAGACATTTTTACAATATAACTAAAATATAGCTCACTACATCGCCAATAATTTTCTGAATTTTCATGTTTTTTACATGATTTTCGTGTATTAGTTGCGCTATATAGTTGGCTATTAAAATATGTAAGAAAAAAGTTCCATCATTCGCGCATGCTAGATTAATATTTATCTCATACAAATGTTCATATTTTATTAAGTATTTTATATGTAAATTTTATAATTACAGTATAAAATATCTACTGCACTTTGCCAATTTTTTCTGAAAGTGGCATTAAACAAAAAATATGCGGATTTCTTTTTCAATTTTTAAAGAAACATTTACATGTTCATGAATATACGTGTTATTCTTGCACAAATGTATACACACGTTGCACAGGGCACGTATAATCTCTTTTACAGCCACGAGCCATTTTGAGCTTCTGTTGATAAAGGGTGGTTGAAAATATTAATTGTTTCATTCAATTTGTTGTTGGTCCCCTAATTGTCCTCCTGACTAAATCTTCATTGAAAACTGTGATGTCAAATACGTTCTTTACATCACTGAAGTTCAAGAACGAGTCAAGTATTTCTCTGCATTTTCAACAAAATGTCTAAAATCAAAAGTGTCCGGGCACTTTTGACCAGATAAGTGTGCTTTTGATCTAAAGATCAATTTTTGTATGAATCTATTTTCAGTGATGTCATTTTAAATGGTACGCAAAAGTGATATAGGTCACCTTTTTTTCTTTCATTATAATTCAATTAATTTAGAAATACACATATGCATTTTTTTTGCATTTTATCTTTTTCCAGCAAAAAAAGAAAAAATTAATTTTCTAATTGACCAGTTTTGTCAAGGGATTTCATGCCAAAAAAAAAAAAAAAAAAAAAAAAAAAAAAAAAAAAAAAAAAACTTTTTCAAAATGAGTGGAATGGTCATTTAATTAACATAATCTCAACCTTATTTTGAGCCTTTTTGTAATTGGCATTCGCTATTTATCTCCAAAAAGTAAGAAATTAAAACACATTTATACATTTTTCGGCCACTCTGTATTAACCAAAATAATATAAATATCTTTAATAAAATTAATAATATATATTTAGACAATGACAATAATTCTTAAAATAAATGCATATGGAGTTATTTGCGTCAGAATGTGTTTTATTTAAATTGTTTTCTTGAATTTTTTCTAATTACTCCTTTAAATCATACAAAATACTTCTTGGTACATTAGAAAGAAAAATTCGTTGAATTAGGCTGAAATCAAACGCATCTTTCATAGTCTGTCTGAGTGACATCTGCAGTATAGAAAAATTGATGATTTTTTAATAAACAGGCCTGATGTGTCTTCAACTTTCTGTGTCATGCGGAAGTCATCGATTTGTTATGTGATCATGCCGTTATCGTCATAATTGTGCAATTTTCTTTGAAAAATGAAGTGAACTGGAAAATATTGCTGACAACATAAATAGCAGAGAAAATCACGATTTTATCGTTAGTTTTAAAACGCCGAAGCGTGTATTATTTTTTACACATTTTTCATTATCATAATTATTTAGCCGATCTAACCATATGCGTACGCATTACATTTTAGTCTTTTTCCATTTTATATAGAATTTTTATTTCCAAAGAAAAAATTATTTTTAAAAAGATCTCTTTTATCGTTTTCATAATTATTTCGTCGTTAATTTTTATTTATTTTTAAACTTTTTCGACAACAAAAGATGAATTGGATGGACTAAAATGGCGTCTAATAATGTTTTATAGGCATGAACAAATTACGGAAGCTTTGAGTTTGTATATATGAATAAAGCATAAAAACTTGAGCGATATAAAAGAAATGATTCAACAAAAATTGTTTTTCTATAATGAAGTGACAGAGCTCTTTTATACACTTGCTTTAAAATATTTCTTAATAGAGGAGACCGTTGTTGGTTGTTACGATTTTTACTTCACAATTTATTGTGGCAGTTTAGTGAATCTCAAACCATTTTTGAAACAATTCCTAAAATCTGCAATAATTTCTAAGTTAAAACCACTGGTAGTTTACTATATAAGGTACAGATTCTTCAAAATGAAGGATTTTTATTGAATTAACATACTGTAACAATTTTCCTCTTTCTTGGAGTTGGTTGTTACATACTTGGGGTAAGTTGTTACATATTACATATCGACAACTCTGTAGCGCTACAAGCCATTGTCGAAGTTACCACAAATAGAAAAATAATAAACATCTGAGTCAGTGCATTCTTCATGAGCCTAATTCAAACTGTTCGTACATCGTATCCATTTTCATGTGGCATCAAATTTTAATATGGTTCTCCACAAACAAGATAGAAGTATTTTCTTCTTCTGAACTTTACACGACGATATTGGACGCTTTTTTCTAGAATTTTCCATTTTATTAAAGTGGAGTCTTCTTTTCGAACCAATACTTTTTGCGATTTGCCTGGCTTTCTGTACATTTTTTTCTTCTTTAGTTGTCAACTTACTTCTGATAGGCGCGTTGGTTAGTGCAGTTGTATGCCTACGTTTCCGTCCCTTACCTGAACTTTTACGTGGCGTAACTTTCGGGAATGGACAAATGTCAGATGTATGCAAAGTGTTGGTTTGCAAAATCCATGTTGGAGAAATTTAGAGACGTGGGTTACAGATGCAGTTGTTCAAGCAAATGCAGATGAATTTGTTCATTGAACATTGATAAATAGAAACACGGTGCATACATTGCAGTAATGAATGTTGCCGAGGAAGGGCCAACGGTAGTTGATGGAGGCGGCGTAATTTAGCGCACGATTGATTGTTCGTGTACTTGTGGCTTACTAACCTCGAGAGAAAGGCAATTTTACTTCCAGGGAATGGAGGATCTGTAACAGCACATGGGAGGAATTTACCTACAGTAACGATGTTTCTGTTAGTTGTCCAAACTCCCATACAGAGCCCTAATTGAATGTTGTTAGGTGTTGCCGCTAGAGGTAACGCTTCACGAAGTATATGTGGAATGTTGTAAATAGACATTGTTTTTCCAGGATTATTACGCACCGAATCGTCGCAAGAAGTGTTGACATATTTTTAATATTCCTGTAACGGGGCTGAAGTTTGTGAGAACAGTGGTAGTGGGAAATGATAAAATTATCACCCCGAGGGATTCAGCGAAGCCAATTTATTTGGCAGACAAATTGCGATTCATGATTATCCAGAAAAATAATAATACTGGTCTTTTTAAAGTGCATTGATTGTGCCTAACAAAGTGCTCGAGAAATTTGAAAAAGTTCGTCTGAATTCATCCAGTCGGATTGGTTAGCCGAACCCATGCATCCAGGTAGATCATTGGCAACGAAGTACTTCCAGTAATGTGTTCTAACAAATTCAAATATAGGATGAATTATATTTCCAGTTGTATTTACTACAACTGCTACGGTAACGAACGTTCCCCGCTCTGCCGATATCAACGAGCCTACTTATTTCACACGTTTTCTTGATTGATTTTGTCTGGTCACTGCACAGTGGTGATAACCGTCTCATTTACATTGTAGATATCACTGCAATTTGTAGCGGTCCATCGCTTCTTCTAACAGATACAAAAATACATTGACGTTGTATAGATTTATATTGGTGGCTCTAGTGAGACTCGTTGGTTGAGTAGTTGGATTGAGAGCGTAGAATGATGCTTCCGAAATCAAATTAGCCCATCAGTGGATGCCATACTTGTGGTATACCAACTCTGACGAACAAAAATTGAATTTTAAATTGCATATTCATAGGCAAGTTTACAAATTTCTCTGGTGTAAAGGCCATAATACCTTCTGGAAATGTCATCCCAGTACTTTACAAGTTCGTCTTCCATTTGATCGTGGTAAACTTGGTGATTTTTGTTTGTAGCCAACCATTGGAATTATTGTATCTAAAATAAAAGAAATAATAAAGCAACTGTTAGAGAAATGTTGTAAAGTGCACTACATGCAAGACTCTAAATTATGTCACTGTAATTAAAAAACGTCCGTTCATGTGTTACAATCTACTACCGATATAACTTAATTGTATTATTAGCTTACCATTTTCTCTTGTTATTTTTTCAAAACCTTTTAAGAGTTATGAAATTTACATTGAAGTCACTTGCAACTGCACGAAGTGATCTGCCATTCTACATAAAATCTTTGTCAGCGTCAATGAATGATTGTTGGTCTGTTGTTTCCCTATTAGATTTCTGTTTAAAAATCCTCATAACTATTCCTAAAAAAACATAGACTATGTAGAACAATATATTGCTAATTTAAATCATGTAACTAATTTTATATTTACACAAGACCAAGCTACTAAGCACAAACATTAAAACTTATTACAATTGGGATTGGTTGTTTCAAATAAGAACCTACCCCAAAATTGTTGTAACAACCAGCCCCGTATGCCTTTTTTTCTTTTAGCTCTAACATATTGCGACATGTGCATCGATGTTCAAACTTCACAAGGCCTAAAATATTTCTGAATAAAGAAATAGTATCATAATTTTATCTCCAATACTTTATAAACAAATAAACATTTAATTTCTAAATGAAATACTGCTCAAATACTCTAAGAAGACAAAAAGGATTCTTATCTTATATCAGACGCCATAGCGCCACATAGTGGCCATAATTAAAGTGACAGTACTCAGCACGCTCTGTAGCGCGATCTAATTGCGAGAATGGAGCTAAATTTCGTATTATGATTGAACAAGACGGGGTATGAAGGATTCCGCCAAACAAATTCGTTCAAAAAGTCACCGCTAGGTGGATATATGGCGCTGTGCAATAGAAATGTTGTCATATTGAGATTGATTTTAATCGTTAAATGTGCTAGATTAAAGTTAATTTTATTTCCGCATTGATTCTGCATTTTTTAGACTCTCTTTTCTATTACACATCGCCACATTTCCACCTAGCGGTGACTTTTGGGACTATTTTTGCGTAACCCTTCGTCCCCCGTCTTATTTAGTCACAATACAAAGTTTGACGCCATTTTCGCAATTAAATCGCGCTACAGAGCACACCGAGTACTGTAACTTTAATTATTGCCACCCTGTATCAAGATAACGTCATATTTGACTGAAAGGATATTTGACAGAAAGGATGATACTTAAATTCATAAAGAGTTCGTTAACTACCTGTGCCTCCAAACCTCACGAAGAGGGTATAAACAAGTGAAAATAGGTTAACAGCATCATAATTGCAATAAATATGAGCAGAGAAGAAAATCAAAATTAATTAAAACTTTTAACGATTTTATCAATTTTACAATATTGTTTATAAAATTAATATTAAGATTTATCAGGAAGTGTACAGTTCTACCACAAATTTTAACAAATTTGTTCACTTTATTTAACTGTAGAAAAATGTTTAAAATTCTACGATTTTATGTTGTGACTACGAATTCTGTGAATGAAATATTAATAAAAATTTTCTCGTCTGAAATAGTAGTGGCAAGCTCCTTCGAAATTCCAAAAGTATACGTATCTTGACATGTGCATAGATGGCACTGTCAGATGTCCACAATTCCATTGACGAATATACTGAAAAAACAACGGAGATAAGAAGAAAGAAGCATATGATAGATTTATTAATAACACAATTTTATTAACAATTATAGGCCAGCAGAAACAGAATTAAAAACAGGAAACTTGATTTATACAAAAGTTCACATAAGCATAATAAATAAACATTCATCCGTTTTACGAGTTGTAATGTTCCAACTGAGTGAAAAAGTGCTGATGCTGTGACTTGAACCAGGGAAAGTTTGGTTAAAGCTATAAACGCTCTACCAACTGAGTTATCCTGGGCAAATCCGTCGAACACAATTCACTCAGACAACCTATTTAATATACTGACATCTAGTCTGTTATCTGAAAATGGCTCAACAGAATAAATCGCAGGAAATAGAACTCCAAGCAAATGTTGGATACGTAATTATACTTCATTAATTTAATACAATTATTACAATTGGTAAACAAATCATACGAATTGTAATGTTACTAAAGTGAAAATGTGTCCAGGCTGGGTCTTGAACCAGGGACCTTTCGCTTAAGCTGAAACGCTCTCCCAACTGAGCTATCCTGATCAAATCCGGCGGACACAATTCACTCAGACAATCTGTTTGATAATGACACCTGCTCTTGTTATCTGAAAACAGCTTAGCGGAATAAATCACAGGTAATGCAACTGCAAGTAAACGCTGGATACGTAATTATACTTCATTAATTTAAAATTAGTAAACAAATTATACGAGTTCTTATTTTCTAATTAAGGGAAGGGACTTGAACCAGTGACTTTTGGCTTAAGTTGCTAACGCTTTACCAGCTGAGATATCCTGGACAAATCCGGCGGACACAATTCACTCAGACAACCTTTTTGACAATGTCATCTGCGCTGTTATCTGAAAACAGCTCAACATAATAAATCGCAGGTAATGGAGATCCAAGTAAACGCTGGATACGCAATTACACTTCATTAATTTAAGACAATTATTATAATTTGTAAACAAATCATACGAGTTGTAATTTACCAACTGAGTGGAAAAGTACCCAGACAGGGACTTGAACCAGGGACGTTTGACTTAAGCTAGCAACATTCTACCACTTAAACTATCCTGGACAAATCCTGCGGGCCCAATTTACTCAGACAACCTTTTTGATAATGACATCCGGGTTTTTTTTTCTATACGTAGCATTTTAATTTTACATTTTAACCTGTTTTAAATTGAAACTTTAACTGTTCAACAATATTAAATAATAATATAAAGCAATTATTTACTTAATCAGTTTAAATAAGTAATTACTTACATTTAATGCATGTGCGTGCTAATTGCAGAACAGCTATTCTCATTAATAACGGACAAAGTTTGATCTCGAGTGTATATGTCATTGAGGGCTGGGAGCAAGTATATCATTGTTCTGGGATTGAAAACGTTATTTATCCAGACATTCATGGCGATTTCCATTATGATAACAGTGTATCTATTTCAATGAATACGTAACAACCCTATTCATTAA
Source organism: Maratus michaelseni (assembly GCA_963931845.1). Classification (NCBI taxonomy): domain Eukaryota; kingdom Metazoa; phylum Arthropoda; class Arachnida; order Araneae; family Salticidae; genus Maratus; species Maratus michaelseni. Next base: position 151,787,648 of record OZ007599.1, on the reverse strand, counting down.
ACGCTATACATTATGCTATTAACAGGTTTATCAATACTGATTACAAGATTCTATTGATCCTTTCGGACAGTATATCTAGTTTACAAGATTTAGATACTATATTTACGAGAAATAAGATTATTAAAAATATATTTATTAAATTAATAAACATAGGCATCACAAATAATAAATGAACATATGCTCTAACTAAATCAGCAGTCTTAGAAGATAAATATAATCAATTAAAGATCTTTACCTTTCTCTATTTCCAAAGTTAAACTGTATTCTACAAGACAACTAGAAGCAGATTATCAAATTCAATGTCAGGAAACCACTAATATATATATTTTTAATTAATCGTAATTTATTTGTAATAAAGCATTTCTTATTTAATACTATACTGGTCATGGCCTTCGTTTCTTTTTATAACAGGCAAACGTTCAAATCCTTTCTGTCGTTGTGATAATAGAGACAATCCTATTCATTAGCTCTTCGTTAGAGATCTCATTAAGAAAAGTCATTTTATTTTTAAAAACATGTATACGTTTAGGTACAATATAAATAAAGTTTTGACTAATAATATTTACTCAGAAAATTACGATATTCTGAACAAACACTACTTTTTTATAACTAAAGATTTATAACATTAAAAATTAGAGGGAAAAGCAATAGTTTGTTTTTAATGAAGTCGGAAATATACAGGATGCCCATAGTTAAAATATAGATGTTTAGAGATCAATTTTAAAGAATATAAAACATAGTGCATATTTTTTAGGCCCCATGGGCAAAAGTAGCACTGCTTTTGAGCTGTAAATTTGGCATAAAAACTAAAAAAAATGGAACGTTTTACGTAATTGACTAAAATTTAATAGACATTTCAACACAGAAATATTTTATAAATTATACATATTTTCTACCATTTACGATTTTTCTTTTGTTAAACAGCTGTGTGAATGTGGATTTTGCAAATTTTTGTCAGCTGCAGCTGACGTTATACTTAGTTGGTCAATATACACTACGCGACATTGAAAATGCAACACCAAGAAGGAGTGGCCAAAAATTTATGTAAATTTCAGGGTAGACATACGTCCCCGAGTTATTCAAAGGATGTGAAATTCGCAGCTCTCCAGCGCACGTTGAATAAGATATAAGGGAAGGAACCTGCAGAATGGGCAATATTCGTGCCATTACTTCTGCTAGGAAAATCATCGTAAAAATTTTGTTCTTGTCTCAGAGGACGAGTGTAATAGAAGAGAATGCCAGCCTACAGTCAACGGAGGCAGTTCCAGCAGACAGGCGATTTTACGTGGGGCATGGGGATTGGACTGAGAAGTTCAGGTTGGTCCATACGGCAAATCGCAGCTGAGACACACCTGGATGCGTCCACAGTACACCGGCTGTGGCGAAGATGGTTGGAATGAGGTAATGTGGCAAGTTTGAAGAGTGCCGGTGCAGCCAGAGTGACGTCAGTACGCGTGGATAGACGCATCCGCCGACAAGCGGTGAAGAATCTACCTCCATTCTGCAGCATGACCAAGGCACCCTGAATGTTCCCATATCGACCAGAAGCATTTTCCGTCGATTGGTTGCTAGTGGCCTGCACTCATGGCGTCTGTTAAGATGGCCGCCATTGACCCCACAGCATAGACGTCAACGTCTGCAATGGTGCCGGGCTAGGGCGATATCAACGGCGGAGTGGCACAGTGTCGTGTTATCAGATGAGTCACGCTTCTGTTTCTCCAGTAATAGTCGCCGCGTACGAGTGTGGCGTCAAAGTGGAGACAGGTCCAATCCGGCTGCAATTGTGGAACGCCTCACCGCACGACAACGCGGCATCATGGTTTGGGGCGCAACTGTGTACGATTCCAGGTCACCTCTAGTTCGTATTCAGGGCACTATGACGGGCACCAACGTGCGCTGCAATGTGTACAGATGCTTCCGTGGCCAGCGTACTCGCTTGATCTCTCACCAATCGAACACATTTGGGATGTGATTGGACGCCATTTGCAAACCCTGCCATTGCCACGTTCAGAAGACGAACTGTGGAAAATGGTTGATAGGGAATGGGGAGTAATTTCTCAGGACGCCATCCGTGCTCTCATTGAATCTGTGCCTAGACGTGTTGCTTCGTGTATCGCCATCTACGATGGTCCTACATCCTACTAAGCTGACGCTGTTCTCGCTCTGTATTATGAATATCATTTCAAAATAAAGATCACTTATTGTTCGTTGCTGTCTCTCTCCGTTTGTCGAGTTTCATCACTTTCAGGCCACTCCTTCTTGGTGTTGCATTTTCAATGTCTCGTGGTGTATAAGAGCAATCTCTGCTTTGAGACACTGGTCATTGTTATCTCCATTAATTGTAATCGCGCTTGGTGTGAAAATTCGGTATGTTGACACTACATGATCGTGCATTGCTAGTGGAAATTTTCTACTAGAAAAGGGAAAATGTTTCTACTACATTTAAAAAAAATGAAGGATTAAAGGCTTGATATAAGGTCCAACGACAATTGCAGGTTTGCGAATACTGATTTTGCGTTTTGAAAAGTTTGGAACTTTAAAAGTGTTTCTGAGATGCAGACGTAAGCCAATACAAAAAAAAAGGTAGAAGCTGTTGCTAGTGCCATACACAATTCAAAATCCGGAACAAACAATAATCGATCAATATCTAGGACACTGGATATGCCGTGTGCTACAGTATTGAAATTCATGCGTAACTTCCTGAAATGTTACCCTTATAATGTCAATTGGACTTAAGAATTGCTTGAAGAAGATTCAGAAGCTTCCTTGGACTTCACTCCGGTGTTCCCAGTTTGCTTGGAAGTCGATGTGTCGGAGCTTTGAAGCATCTCATGGAGTGATGAAGCCCATTTCCATCTTAATGGTACAATTAATAACCAGAATTTCCATATTTAGGCGTCCAAAAATCTTCACACGATCCAAGAGGTTGCTTTGCTAAAAGTAACTGTTTGGCATGGGTTTACCTCATCAGTCACAGTCAGTCCGTATTTTTTCGAGGAGAATACGAGAAGAGGTGTACAGACGACATCCGTCAGTTCTGACAGATATCGAACAATATTAACTACTAAACTTCTTCTTTCATGATAGCCATCAACATGGATGATTGCAATTTACCGTCTTTATGCAGGATGGAGCACCTCCTTATATTCGATTGCGTGTGCTGGAGGTTTTACGGCAGCATTATACTAACGACCGCATAATCATCCATGCGTTTTCTACTAACTAATCAGCTCATTTGCCTGACTTTACGCCCTGTGGTGGTGCTTCTTTGTAGGGTCATTTATAACGGCTTTTGCACTCCGGAAATGTAGATAATTTAACTGATTTAAAGTATCGTATAACATCGCACGCCAAACAGATGTGAACCCTCTCCTTGTTGTCTCTGCTGAAAAAGGTTCGTGGTTCCTTGCGAATATTGTACCAGAGTATGCTCAACCATCGGGGCTATCTAAATTAAATTTCTTTTCATCACTGAAATGAACACTCAACCATTCATCTTTCCAATTCATGCGATTCCGGGTCTAGTGAACACGAGCGTCTTTATATCGTTTTGTAAACTTTGGCGAACGACGTATTTTACGATAATCAAGAAATGCACTTGCCTGTAGCCGTCGATGAACCGTGGATTTTGATACTGGAACGCTTACTTCTTTAGAAACTGATCGTACACACAGGTTCTGGGTTGAAACTAACCTCAAAATCTTTTTTAATCTCACAAAATCTTTTCATTTAATTGTTTCCTTTGGTCGTCCAGAATGAGATTTTGTTTTAAAATCACCTTTTGACAGAGTTCGCTAAATACCAACCCTGCTGTTTCCTATTGCACTTTAAATCTCCACAACTTTCCATCCACGAGCCTTTAAACGATAGATTTGCAAAATTTCCTTTTTGGAAAACTGCACATTGCCAGGCATCTTTGCAATCAGTCGGAAATGGAAAGACCGATTCGCTTTTATAACAGAAAACTTGCGTCACAAGTACATGACCTTAGAATATGCAAATTTTGGATATAAGTACTTAAATCAGCTTTTTACAACGGTTGTCTATATATTTTTGGGACAGCATTTTTTATTTTTATTTTTTTATATTAAATCTATGACTGTTAAAAGTTGTTTGAGTATTTTATTATTTTTATTTCATCATAATTTTATATTTGCATAATATATTTCGTATGTCTTACTCGTTTAGTTAGCCCTCAAACCCAAACAAATGCGTGTCTATAAACTTTTGGAACGCACTTTAGTGATTAGGGCGCTGGTTACTGGACAAAAGTTGCAGATTCGAATCCCGACTGAAGCATGGATGTTTGTAGTGAGTCGGATTCCACTTTAAACAGAACTCCCAGTGTTTTTAGCCTTTGTATGCAAAAGATGACTGTAGTTACCGCAACCAACCACCCAATACATCTACGCACATAGAGTTAGTTTTTGAAGACACGTCCCATTCACACAGAACGTCTGCGTTCTACGATCGCTTTCCTTACATTATATGGGAGGTATTTTAACACAAAAATCATCCACACAGAGAAACTTCATTCCTCTGCGTTATTGCTCGTTTTCAGTATAAGTGAAATCCTGCACCAATTTGGAAATTTTTGGTTAGAAAGAAAAACTACAATATATATATTTTTTTATTTATACAGAAAAAATTACTTTATATCAATAAAAAGCGATCAAAAAATTATTTTTTGAAGAAAATCAAAAAATGCAACATTGTATGTTTAAATTTAATGAAGTCCTAGAGCGAATTTAAACTAGTATAAATCTAACAAATGTAAAAAATTATAGTCAGAACAAATCAAAGGGAATCGAAAGTATGTACATCTTCAAATTATATATTAATTTTCCCTCTTGTTTTATTTTTTTAAATAGTAGCATCTAACATCCACGTAACATTTTCGTACAAAAAATATTTTGAGAATGACAAACAGCTATTTAAATTATATTTCACGTGAATTTTTCTACATAACTAATTAACTAAACATTCTTTAACATTTTCAGTTTCCAAATATAGCCACTTTCTAATCAAAAACAGTGGAATACAATTTTCAATACTTATAAATTATTTTTGAATAACTGACAAACCTTCCAATTTTTCAGTACTACTATTTCTGAATGCAAACATTCCCTATATTTAATTACAAACATTTATGATGAAATAAGACGAATATTACTATTCGTAAATAGTGTTATTGAAAAATGAATTCAAAAAAGTCCTTTCGGCCTGTACAGGGAGGAAAAGGTAGCTTTCCTATATCTTCGTTTTAAAATTTTAGCTAATGTTACACGAAAACAGCAAGCTAAAATGCAAAGAAAACGTCTACAAAAGATTCGTTAATACTGAATTTGAATAAGAAATTCGCCAAATTATTGAGCTATAGCCAAATTGGCTTCATTTATGAAGACTTATTTTGGTCGCCAAGTTTGGCGAGAATTTGGCGCTAACGGATATGAATATATAGTTTTATGCGTATGATTGGGAAAATGATTGCAACAATGAAAATTTGTAAAGTGCTATCTTGTTTCAAAATGTCAGCCACCCTACAATTTCAAACTCCTCTATCTCAGCCATTTTTTAAGATAAAGGTAAAACAAAAAATGCTCTGGAATCCTTGTATCAAGGACTAACACTTAATTAAAAAATAAATTTGAAATTTTAACTTTTTTTATATTTATTTTAGTTTTAAATATTTAAGTGGCCGCCATCTTGAAACAAGATGGCGGACTAAGCTGGCCAACGATATATATAAATCAACATTTGAACGGAGGGTGGTTTTGAGGTCTGGGGGTCATGATCGGTGAAAATATATCGAAATTTTCTGGAACTGCTTTCCACCGAACGGCTGCAATAGGTAGCTTTATACTTTTTTGTATTGAAAGCTACCTAATAATGGTACTAAATTAGATAGAATTCGAAGATACGCATATCTATCACGAAGCTAAGCGCATATTATAGATATAAAAATATGTTTTATGACAGAAAATCCATTGTGCTTGTAGGAAATATTTTAACTTTGGTTTCTTAAATGTTGTTAAATTTTTTAAATAACCCTTTTTTAGTATGTTTCAAAAATTTGGTTATTTAAAATGACATTTTCCTATTCCAGAAATTCTTTCTCAAACATCTGATACAATACAAATGGATACTAAATTATACATTTCATCAGCCAACGTTTTACTGTTCTAAAATTAATTATAGTAACTCATAAACAGAAATATCACGAAAACTACAAAGAATACAACAGGATTAAATATATTTTTTGGTAGTCACACACACACACACACACACACACACACACACACAAAATAATTAAACAGTCAGAATTTCTCCCACTGCAACTAATTATTTGCATATTTTTTCTTAAGCAATCACCCTTTTCTCTAAATTTATTTACATTTTTATAAACCACCCCTCCCATATCTTCTTGAAGAAATATCTGCGCATAAGTTTTACACCACACCATCTGTTGATCTGTTGCATAAATATGAATGAAAGAAATAAAAAAAAATATTTAGAATCCCTAACACAGATTAATGCCACGATAGCATAATTTGAATATTTTCACTTTCTTCTAGGCTTTCTGAATAAACAAACGTATGTATTACATAATATAGATGTAGATGTATATAGATAGAGATATAAATATTTTCATTTAATATAGTGTTTTTGGAGTAAGTTGCAGTACTGCAATAATAGAAAAGGAAAGTATTATTATATATATAGCAACTATTTTTTTATTCAATAAATATATCAAAGAAACATAAATTTATCTAAGAAAATTTGCTTCTAGCATTCAATAATATGAAAGGATTTTTGTAAATCATAATATTAAAAGTTAATGAATGGTATACGGTAAGAAAAAGAAGAAAAGGATTTTATTTTTAAAAAATATGCATCTGTTTATTTATTTGTTTGTTTCCTTACTTATTTTATCTTTTGACTTGTACACGTAAATGCGCAATTGAATTATGTTAAATAAACTGCAATTCTTAACAATAAAAATGGAAACTGAATAATTAGCATGTAACGTTAAGATATTTTGTGTTTTTCATTCAATAATAGGAAAATATTTAATCAAAATTTCGCATTAATAATTAATAAAAATCATAAAAATTTATTAATTGAAAAGTTGTGAATTTTTTGAGCTATAATGTTTCTTAACTTTCTTCTTGCTTTCTTCATTTTGCTTTCAAAACAATCCCTCTTGCGTTTGCCTACGGACACAAAGTCATTTTGCTTATATACTCAAAAACTTTTAAAAGAAAGATTTGCCTAGTTCCAACTTAATTACTTTCCAATCTCTGTTTTTTATACTTTCAATTTGTTTTCAGTAAACGTTTATATTTCGCTCATGGTAGGCAATGTCAATATTTCAGTCTTACACTTAGACTTAAACTAGTTGGTACCCGTCAAAACTTGACTGCATGATAGTAAATAAATATGCTACTGCATGGATCATCGAAAAAACATGACTCATGTAAAAAAGGAATAAATTTAATTCAGTTAGGAAACGCATAACACAGTCGAAAATTCCCTTTTAGAATTCGCACCAATAAACGAATTATTTTGTGCAGCATTGTATATGATCTGTAGAATTTGTACATACAAAGTAATATGGAAAGAATTAGTTCAAATTAAAAACGCATACCACAACTGAAAACGCACTTTCAGCAATTATCGAACATAGACAGTACTGTAACCGAATTCCTTTGCGTGTCCCTGTAAATGAAATATAAATGCTATGCACACTATATTTTACAGTAAGCATCTTATAATGCACCTTAGTATATAAAATTTAATATGTTTGAAATAGTGTAACATCATTAAAATACACTGCAAATGATTTTCCCCCATGGACCTTAAGGTAAAGGAATTATTTTGGACGTCCCTGTAAACGAACTATGAATGCTACGCACTTCATTTTCAATACCGAATATGGGATATTAACCTCAATTGCAATGCATACCGAGTATACTTACATGAGTTAGAACACGGACAGATAGGTATCAAAACAGACGGACAGACAAACCGAAGTTCTAAACACTTTTCAAGTATGTTGGAAAGTGTTAAAAAATCGTTATTTAGAAAAATTCGCTAAACGGAAGTTCGTTAAATAATGATGTCATTGTTTTTCTATAAGTATCGAAGCGTGCTAATAGCGAAATTGAAGAAATGACACTTTCATCTCCATTTTCACAAAAGTGTGGTTGAAAAGGGTAAAATCATCCTTCCAGGGCAACGAAAGGGCAAATAAATATTATAAAATGTACAACTGATCTTAACTATTTATAATCTCATGGAACATATTCAATCGGTCAAAAATCAATTTATTAATTATAGCACTTTCATAAATTACACTCATTCATTCGTCATTTTCAACAGAATTATTTAAACAGCAAAACATTTTCTGAAGTTTGTTTTTAATTATAATTTTATTTTACGATGCAAAAGTATACATCTTCAGATGATTTCTTAAGAATCATTAATCCTTACGAATTATGGAAATTACAAAATTAAGATGAAAATGTGTTTGTATGATGTATATCTTAATCTGACGGATCCACCAAAGATTAAGTAATACAGGATTAATACAAACTAAATTCTAGATATATAAAAGAATTTTTTTAATATCTAGAAATGCTTTTGTTAACGAAATTTTGTAAACAAAAATCTTGCATCAAAATTCATTAGTTAATGGGATTAAATACTTCAGACTTTGAAAACGCATTTCAATTTGACTAATTACAGATTCATTGATTACTTACTAAAAAAATATGATTCATAATTTTTAATAAAGTACTGTTTACATTTTATTTTTTAATTTGCATAGTATTTCCTTCAGTTTTTTATTAGAAATGTGTTACTGTCTTTAAAAAAAATGGATAAAAGCAAAATTAAATAGAAAAATTAATTCTGGGATTTCGAAATTCTTTATGAAGATGCTGGCTGTTTTAAGCATTTTTAAAATTTATTTCAAAATAACGATCATCTAATATGTAAATTTAAAACTTCAACCTTGTAAACTTGTCATTTTCCGTTTTTTTTTTTTTTATTATTGTTTGTATAATTTATAAATGCAGAAGATATATACTTAATCTTTTTTTAAATGCTTATACGAAAAGACAAAATATCATCAACTTATAATTTTGAAACCTTATTCGCTAAGAAAATTTTCTCTTGCCAATTTCGTTGTAATCCATTTCTAAATAATTTTATAAAAAAATCATCTTTTTATTATTTTAATATATAACAAACACAATTATTTTCAATTTAAAAAGGCAACTAAGATTATATTGACTTAATTTATAAATCTAAAATAGAAAATTAATTTTTTATAATCAAATTAAATATGTAGTTTTACTGTAAAGGTCAACAATACAATTTTTACAATTTTGCAATACAATTTTTACAATTTTACAATACAATTTTTACAATTTTACAATACAATTTTTACAATTTTACAATGACCAATAATACAATTATCAACTCTATTTAAAATAGTAGAAAAACTCCGGGTATTATGGAATAGCCAGGTAATATAAAATACCAAAGATTCTGTTTGGTAAAGTGCTGCTACCAAGTGGCAATATCATAAACTACTTAGGAACGTTTCCAGAATGTCCCCAACGCACAGTTCGTCGGTCGGAATTAGGGCCCGTTGTGTGAATAAATATTTGTTTTTCGTCTTTGAAAAGTTTCAGCAGATAATTTTTCAATATTTTTTATTCCTTATTAGAAGTAATATTATTACATTGAAATTAAGCCTAATGTACACTGAAATACTAACAGTTTATGATGTAATACTCGTTTTTTAACTTGCGATTCACGCCAATAAACATTGAGTATTTTTTTTTTCAAACCGGCTGTGTCGGGTTATATGGAATACCAATATCTCATAATACTCCATGATGATGGTGGCGCAAAGACAGACCCTTATATTTGTGATTTGTGCAAATATGAAGTATGAACTGAAGTATATTGGCTGACTGCCTAGATACTACATTTTTATCATGCTCTCTTTATACCATTACATCTGTTTTTGGCCAAATTTTGTTCGTTTACTTCATTTTTAACCCCCTTTTCCATATTTTCCGAATATCTCAAAATCCCTCCAAAATACGTTCATTATTATTATTAATATTTGTTTGAAAGTGATGAAACTTCGTAAAATATTTTTTGTCTGTAAAAACTATTCTCAGATAGTTGAAGTTTGTAATTGTACTCAGTTTCGGGTTTTAAACAATATCGGGATGTTGTATTGCCCCAAATGTAAATACTTAGTATTCCACAATACCCGAAGTTACTTTAGCAAACGTATTTATTGGTTGAATCGCATGGCTTTGAAATGCGCATATTTTAAACACAATATATTCTCATCTAATGTGGAAATGCATATCATTGATTTAGAGAAAGTTATAGATTATAAAAATTTGTAGTGCACCCGTTCAGTTTCTTCTTGCGGTCTTTATTGTGGATTTTAAAGGGTGAAGTTTTAATATCCTTTCATGAAAATTCATTCCAAAGTTGTCAAATCATTTCCACGTCTTCCGTAATCTTAGGTTTATTGAAGTCCGTTTAACAGACGAAAGCAGTAAAATAAATAAGTCAAGGTTCAATAAACATCGATGTCCATAACTAGAATTTTCAAGGAAATGACTCAGGAATCAATAATTTAAATTATTAATCATAAATATTTTAGAGATTAATATTTGGCTTTACACTTAATCCATGGGGCATTTTTCGTACTTTTTCGTCTAAATTAACTTTGTATAAATGATTTAAACTTCAAACATTTAAATGAAATATCTTTATATTTAACCAAAATTTATCTACCTTAATACAGCAGCATTTCTTTCAAAAACATCATTTCCATATCTAACAAGAACGACAAATCATGCATCGAACATAGATTAAGAAACATTTTCCAACATATTAACAAAACTTCACGTTTTAATAAGGTAAAAAATTATGTCTAAGTAAGCAGTTTAGAAAACACATAACACATTTAAAAACCCATTTTCAGAAATTACCATCATTAATCGGAAAAATATCCGAATTCTTTTGTACAGCCCTGTAAATGATCTATAGATTTCTATATACATATCTTATTACACAGTATGCTAACATTTAGTTCAGTTAGAAAACGAACAGCACAGTTGAAAATTCCCCCTCAGCAATTTCCGTCAATAAACGGAAATGTACTCGAGAACTTTTGTGCATCTCTGTATATGATCTATAGAATTTATACACATCAAGTAATATGTAAAACATTAGATGCATTTAAAAACGCATACTATAATTGAAAAATGTACTTCCAACAATTAATGCTCATTTACAGTACTGTTATCGAATAATTTTGTATGTCCTTGCAAATGAAGGATAAGTGCTATGCACACCATATTCCACGGGAGCATCTTATAGTGCACCTCAGTGATGTATATCAATTTCAATATGTTTGAAATAGTGTAGTAACATTATTAAAATACATTGCAAACGATTTTTTCCGTAGACAGTAATGTAACGGAATTATTTTGAGTGTATCTGTAAACGAACTAAAGATGCTACACGTTTCCTTTTCAATACCGAACATTCCATAGTAAACCTCAATAACATATATCAATTTCATTAAAATCTACGCGATATTATATATTATATTTACGCGAGTTAGAGCGCGGACAGAGAGCAGACAGACGAACAGACAAATGGACAAAAAAACAGACAAACCAAATTCGTAAATACTTTTCAACTATGTTAAAAAGTGTTTAAAAGGAAAATTTTCATCTGTTAAGGTTTAACATCAATGTCAGACACGCAACTTAAAATAAATATTATTTTAATTGTGAAAATAATGTTTAGAAAATTGCCAATGCTTCATTAAGGTAAACAAATGTTGCTTGAGTATAACAACATTAAATATAAAAGTTTGGGCTTTATATCCTTTTAGTATAAAGCTGTTTTAAGTGTAACAAGAAAGCAAAATAATGCATCAAGCATAGATTATGAAACAGTTTGGAACACTTTCAGACTACTTTAACAAATCTTCGCTGTTTAATAAGGTAAATAAGATACAGTAGTAAACTTTTAGAAAACGCAAAACACATTTTAAAACCAGATTTCAACAATTATATGCCATAGCCAGAAAAGTACTCCAATTCTTTTGTGCAAACCTGTATATAATCTATAGATTTGTATATACTCTATACAGTATACTAAAATTTATTTTAGTAAGAAAACACATAAAAAAGTTGCAAATTCAGCTTCAGCAGTTTTTACCAATATACAGACATATTTGAATTTTTTTGTATAGCCCTGTATATTACCTTAAGATTTTTATACGCGCCACATATTACGCTAAAGTTTAATTCAGACAAAAACACGCTGAAAACTACTAAAAGCACACTTCCAGAAATTATCATACATATGCGGCTATGTACCCAGTTCTTTGCATAGCCCTGTATATGATTTTATTTATATTCATCAAACTCAACTTCTCTAAATATATTTCACGTTCAAAATGCATAACTCGATTTAAAAAATCCTTTAAGCAATTTACGCTGATACGCGTAGTAATGCTTACAAATTCTTTTTTGTATCCCTGTATATGAACTATAGCATACATACCAGATAGTATGCAAAAAATTAGTTAAACGCATACCTAACTGGAAGCGCACTTCCAGCAATTATCTCTTAAAGACAATACTTCGGATACAATACTGTATCCGAAATCTTTTGTATGTCCCTGTAAATGAACGATACATGGTATACACATCATATTATACTACAGGTATCTTGTAATAAACCTCAGTAATGTATATCAATTTCATTATATTTTAAGTAACATAATTATAATACGCTATGAACAGTTTTTCCCCGTAGACCATTATGTACTACATATATAATAGACTATTATTAGAGTGTGGCCCAGTAAATGAATGATAAATGCTTTACACTCCATATTCTACAGAATACATGCTTTAGTGTACCTCAGAAATTGATATCAATTTCATTATGTTTGTTATAATGTAACAGGATTAAAATGTACCGCAAACGATTGTTCCCCGTGGACCATAATATAACGGAATTTGTTTGAGTTTCCCTGTAAACTAATTATAAGTACTACATGTACCATATTCAATCGTAAGCATCTTGTAGTGCACTTCAGTGATGTATTTCAATTTTCATATATTTGAAATAGTATATCATTAAAATACACTGCAAATGATTTTTATGTAACGGCGTTCTTTTGAGTGCTCCTGTACACGGAGTATATGTGCTACATACTTCATTTTCAATACCAAACATTCTATGGTAAACCTTAATAACATATATCAATTGCATGGAAATCCGAGTATATTTACGCGAGTTAGAGCATGGACAGACAGACAGACGGCCAGTCAAACCGAATTCATAAACACTTTCAACTATGTTGGAAAGTGTTAAAAATGCGAGACACGCCCACACACGTTCACATTGATTTAGAGTTTAATACCATCTACCATAGTATTCGAGAAGATCCTGATAACAGTGGGAGGTCCAGAAGCCAGATACCACCTTAGCCAGAGGTCCAGATACCACAAAAGCTCCTATAAGGGGAGCTGGCGTATATCCATATTGTTGTTAAACATAACCGCCATGTTGTAACCCAGCTCAATATTAGTCTGCAGCCAGAGCTGGAGTTTGACGTATTTAAAAGGCCCTGCCACTGTCACTCACCGTCCACCACTGCGGTAACACTAACTGTTTTTTAGTCTGGTTTTTGGTCCTGAATTATTAAATGACTAGTATATAACCCCCGTCAAAAATGACAGATAGTTGATCTGCGCTGCATTTTCATAAGACTTCATACAAACAAACAGCATGGTTACCAACACTTTCTTGCCTTTGGATTTTATTATAAGTAGATGGGGGTGATTCAGACCACTACTTAAAACAAATATTATTCGTCTTATCTAATCGCAAAATGTTCAATAATTTAAAATTGCATAAATAACTTTAATAAATTAGTGGTATCCAGAGAATCTGGACCCTCACCCTGGCTTTGCACTTGATAAGTGAAAAAAAAATGGTTCTGCATTTTTTTTTTATCTCCATTTGAAATTTTTCTTCATTTTAGAATTTAGAATATTTGAAAGCATTTACAGGTAAATTAATTTGATCAATACATTTTATCAGTAACGCGTTGATGCCAAATATTTTAAATATATCCTAAATATTAAGTAAAAATCGTAAAGTGAACCAACATCTTAATTTTTTATAAACACATTTTTTATTTTATTATTGTTAATGTTTCTCCTTTATTTGAAAGTAGGAATACGAAAGTTATGTGTAAAACAAAATATCAAGACACTTGAAAATGACCGCCTCGGCCATGGCAGCACATGTTCACTATTTTAATGAAATTCTAAAATATCTGTTCACTTTTGAACATCCTGTATAATAATAAAATTAGATACATAAATACATTCATGCACTCGCACTCGTACAGATTCGGAATGTCTGAGGTAAGCTATTAACAGATTAAGGTACCGATAACAGGTAGATTCCCCCAAATTCGATAGTTTTGCAATGTGTTATTTTGCCCCACTCTGCATCGATCGCACGCTGTAATCAGGCAAACTGGTCAATCAGTTGAGTGCGCTTAACTACATTCTGATTAAGTATTTGAAATTATGTCAAATTTCACTTGTACGATAATTTCGCAACTATATCCGGATCTATGTACCTTAATCTATGCAGCTGTCTGCAAAATATGTTATATAAGCTTCATAATAAATAAATAGATGATGGTTCTAGCACAATTCTTGATTCTGTTACACATATTAGTCGTGTAACATCGTTAGATAAACGCAGTTTTGTCATTCCTGAAATTTTTCATGTAATTCAACTTATTAACTGATTCATGGCGATAGCATCTATATGTTTATCTGATGTACAAAAAAAAATCAGTTAAATGATTCCTCAGATTTATTGAAATTGTAAACTTTATATTTCAACTAGCAGGCTGCGCCCGCTTCACTGGTCGATTTTTCCAAACGAACCTCGAATGATTAAAATATCTTTTAGTTCCACCTTCCAACGCCAGGGGGTTCATTCTGTTCTAAGCAAACTTCTTTCCAAACGAACCTACGGAACGGGTTCCCGCAGTCTACAACACCGTATAGCAGGCGTGGTTCGCACGCGCGGCAAAATCTTTTAGTTCTATCTTCCACCGCCAGGGGACGCATTCTGTTCTAAAAGAACCTCTGACACGGGTTCCGCTGCCTACGGCGCCTCCTATAACGGGGTCTTTCATCGTGTCCCATAATCGTTAAACTAACACAATATAAAGGGACCCTCCATTAATAAACGAAATCGTAAAAAAAACATTAAATAAAAAAGTTTAACCAAAAAAATCATCTGTAAGAAAATAATTGTACTTTTAATTGTAATTTTTGTTCGCTGAAGAAAAACAATTCTGTAAAATAATAGTCTGTAAATTCAAAACCTCATCTGAAGTTTCCTGTTTATTCTAAACGAAGTAACAATTCTCCAGATGCACAGTGTTCCGAAACGACAAATTTCCTTGAAAACTGCATGCATGTTCCCAAGATTTGTCAACTATGTAAAGTTGTTCTATAAGTCCAACAGCATGAGAAATCATATGTTTTTCCCTTACATACCATCTAGCCCCGTTTTTAGAAGGAAATGTTTCGCAAAAGTAGAAAAAAACAGGTGATAACCAAAAATGAGCGATTTATGAAAAAACAATTGTTATGTAAGTCCATTTTTAACACTTTCCAACATAGTTGAAAAGTGTTTATGAATTCGGTTTGTCTGCCTGTCTGCTGTCTGTCTGTCTGTCGGTCTGTCCGTGCTATAACTCGCGTAAATACATTCGGATTGTCATGCAACTGATATATGTTATTGGGGTTTACCATGGTATGTTCGGTATTGAAATTAAAGCGTGTAGCACTTATACTTTATTTACAGGGGCACTCAAAAAAATGCCGTTACATTATAATCTACGGGGTAAAATCTTTTGCAGTGCGTTTTAATGATGTTACACTATTTCAAATATATTGACATAGATATACATCATTGAAATACAGTACAAGATGCTTACTGTCGAACATGGTACTCCTAGCACTTATAATTAGTTTACAGGGAAGCTGAAAAGAATTCCGTTACAATATGATCTAATGGGGAAAATCGTTTGCGGAGCATTTTAATCATGTTAAACAATTACAAACATAAATGAAATCGATATAAATTTTTCAGATGCACTAAGACATGCTTTCTGTAGAATATAGAGTGTAAAGCTTTTTTCTTTCATTTACAGTGCCACACAAAAGTATTCTGACACATAATGGTCTGCGGAGAAAAACTGTTTTTAGCGCATTTTAATTATGTTACACAATTTCAAATATAAAGAAATTGATATACATTACTGAGGTTTATTACACGATACTTGTTTTATGATATGATGTACATAGCATTTATCGTTCATTTTCAGGGACACACGAAATATTTCGGGTACAGTACTGTATCAGAAGCATTGTCTATAAGTCATAATTGGAAGTGCTCTTTCAGCTACGTATGCGTTTAACTAAATTTTTGCATGCTATGGGGTATTTATAAATGCTACAAATCATATACAGAGCTAAAGAAAAAAAATTGTAAGCATTACGGTGCATCAACGTAAATTGATTAAAAGGGGGTTTTAAGCGAGTTATGCATTTTGAAGTCAAATATATTTAGTATATCACGAGGTGCTTGTTGAATATAAATGAAATCATATATAGGGTCACGAAAAGAACTAGATACATGGCCGCCAATGTTTGATAATTTCTGGAAATGCGATTTCAGTAGTTTACAGCGCATTTTTCCTTGAATTAAACTATAGCTTAACATATGGCAAACATAAAAATCTTAATGTAATATACAGGGCTGTATAAAATAATTCAAATATATTTATATTAATAGAAACTGTTGAAAGTGAAATTTCAACTCTGTTATGTGTTTTATTACTAAACTAAATTGTAGCATACTATATACAGTATATACAAATCTATAAATTATATACAGGGCTGCACAAAATAAATTGTAGTCCTTTTCTGGTTATAACCTGTAGTTGCGGAACTCTGTTTTTCAAATGTATTTTATGTTTTTTCTGAAATGTTTACTTAGATACCTTATTTACCTTGTTAAATTATTATGTTAGTGTTGGAAAGTGTTTCATAATCTATGCTTGATGCATGATTTTACTTTCTTGTTTATATTGTTATAAATTATTTTTTGTGAGCAATATTCTGAACGTATTTTTTTCTTTATAAATTGGATTTTGATACCTATGTATGTGGTTTTTGAAATTTAGATAATTTTCAACATTTTTGTCTTGTAAAGTCATGATCCTGGCATATCCCGAAAAATCGTTCGTACATTCCTCTTTTGTAGGCATTTGAGGAGTGATAAACGTAAGATTACCTGCATCCAGGTGAGACTATGGCAGTTAGCTGTGTTTGATTGAATGAAAGATCGCGTAAAAAAACACGCTTCTGCGCTAACCTAATTTTAAAAAAGATACTTTTTTGTTTCAAAATAACTAAAATTTGAGATTTTTGAACTAAAAATCCATAGAAATAACACTTTGTATAAAATTAACAAAAATATGTAACAAGTCGAGTTGAAACATAAGTTTCGGCTTTCGCACATCCTATGCAGTGAATGTCTGCAAAAAAGCAACTTCGTCACAGTGTGGGACGTGGTCGTTATAGCAACCTGTTTCTGCAATATTTCAATTCAGAGAAACCTCTCCGCAATTCTCCACTTGCGTTTTCGAAAAATTCGCATTCGGATGGCAAAGATTTAATATCAATATCATTTAATAAAAAACAGTCCTCATTTTTGCAGAGAAAGTATTTTATTAATCTAGAACATTAGAAAATAACGATTTCACACACGCAGCTATATATAGTCATAAAATTATAACATTTCAAAAATTCATTGAAAAGTAACTAGTGGCAGCTATTGAAGTTGTCATTCAGGACATCAATGTGTGAATGTAGGAATTTTTTTTACTATGCTTCTTAATTTCAGTTTTAAATATCCCCGGTAGATGCACTATAACAAACTGTAACACTGCTCAAAATAACTTTTAAATTCTTAAACACAATCCATTGGGGTTTTTTTTTTTCGTTTCAGCAGATAAACATAATGATGATTAAAAGTTTGGTAAGCTTTGATCCATTTTTATGTAAAAATTGAATTTTTTAAATGTTCAGTCCATTCCAGTTATTTTTTCTTTTGAAAAAATTATTGAGTTTTTAATTGCAATTAAATTAATACCATTAGAAGAAAGAACATAAGATAAACTAAACAGCTCATACACAAAGTAACTGAGTTGATTTTGCTCTTGTTTTTTATTGTTTTTATAAAAGTTAAAGCTTTTATATTTGATTTCAAACTCGGCTTTGAAAATAAAATTATATTGTTTAAACTTAATTTATCTAAATAAAAACATGGTTTCTCAATAATGTAAAAGTTCAAGCACTTTATTTTCTTCTGTATGAAAACATTTTCCTGATAATGTACTCTTTGAAAATCTAACAAAAGAATTTTGAAATGCGTAAAAGGAATTAAGTGCTTTTCTCTGTAAAATTAATCCTTTTTAATATTAAAGACTGACACAAACTATTTTAAATGTTGTCCTATTTCAAGTACATTTTTAAATATGAAATCTTTGACAGACGTGAGTTTACATATTTTCAACTAAAATATCGTTTTATGTACTCTTGTAACATTTTTACAGAATTATAAGAAAAGTTCAGTTTTTTATTTCACATTTTATAGTTCTATGATACAGGTACACAACCACTGGCCTGCGCGCCAACAAGCTACCAATATTTTAGTAAAAAATAATTTGCCTTATCTAATCACAGAAACTTTAACATAATACAAAGATTACATTTTAAAAATTGTGGTATCAAACGACTTTCATCAGGCAAACAGGTTGTGCAGGCCTATTTTATAAACTACTTAAACGTCACACATGTTTGGGTTTTCTTAAAGCTTGTGGATATTTTGAAGTAAGGTAAAATATATTTTATTTAAATAAAAGCCTTTTATTTAAGTAAGGGATAATATAGTCATATTTCAAAATTTTCTATGATTATTCTATATTATTCAAAATCGATTATTTTTAACATACGTTTGTTTTAATTTAAATATGTCGTATTTAAATATACAAATTTGAGTATTTATTTTATACTTATCACTCATTATCAAATTCACGTAAATATTTACTGCAAATGCGATAACATTTCATCCATTTGCGCCATACTATTAAATCTAATAGTTTATAATTTTCCCAATTATTTCCTGATTTTTTATATGAATACAAAACTTTTTGAAAAGTATGTTGATTGGTTTTCAGCGCTATGGTGCATACAAAAGTTAAACCAACCATATCTGCCAAGGGCTACGATTTTTTTCTCATCACTATTCCCGAATAGTAATGGTTATCTTATGTAATCGTAGAATTCTGCGATTAAATAAGGCAAATATTCAAAAGTAGTGGTAACAAAAAATCGTAGCAGTTGACAGCTATGGATAACAGATCAGAGGATCCGTTTAACCTTTTAGCAGGCGCGTTGCAGCAAATTTTACGAGAAACATGATCTTTTTCCAAAATTTTGATCTGACAAACGCCATCGAAATTAACATCTAGTTTTTATTACTGATATGTACAGCTGCTCGTCTAATATATCTCTTTTAAATGTTATATGAAAAATCTTGCGATTGTAATAGCGTAACTACAGTCCTAAAAAATACGTCATACGCCCACTCCTGTGAAATTTTTAAATTCGCCCCTTGAAAGGTTAAAGTGAAATCCGGGTATTCATCTGTGACGGTTCGCTAACTGATGAAGTCAAATAATCAACAAAAGTGAACAAAATACAACAAAATAATTAAGTGGTGAATGCAAAAAGCAGACCTGCGAAAGAAAGCGAATAGCGAAAAAAAAAATAGTGTCTCATCAAGTGAATACAGCCTCATAGGTATGTGACGGACTAACAAGCCCCACTCCATTAGTGCGCTAAGTTTCTCAAATAACAAATCAACCAAGTTGCACAAAATTCAAAAGCAGTGATAACAGCCATTAGGATTCGATTGACTGATAGCATTAGGCGTATTCATGAAGGAAAAAATATAAATCAAAACCCCCAGCAATAATGCACGGGTGAGTTAAAGTGACAAAACCAACAAAAATGAGTGTGCAACATCCAGAAATGTGACACCACCAGTAACAAAAGTTACAATGTGACAAAACCCACAATAGTGACATAATAACCAGTGAAACTCTCAAGAAGACCAAGTTTCAAAATGTGACAACCAGCACTAGCACATGTTAGAACTATCAATTTAGCAAGATAGAGACAAAAACCCAACCAATGATAATAGACAAAAACAAACTACAATAGGGGTGAGCCCGTAAAACAGGCAAAAAAAAAACTCTGACAGAGACAAATAAAACAAAAAGTGAAATCAGCCTATAAAAACGGCGATAAACGCTACAGAGACAACCCACCATGAACGTGACAAGTCAACAGACATAGCAAATATGTAAAGCCATGTACGCTAGTGGCGCATGGGGCATATAAAATCCGTCGTGGGTGCAAAGTCCTCCAAGTTCCCTATGAATTATACCTTTGGAGGTGCCTAGTCAGGTGATGGTCTCGTCACCTGATCATGGTTCTAAATTACGGAACCAATTCCATTCGCTTCTTTAATTTTTGCTTTTCTAAAAATCTGTCAATTCAACAAAGTTAAATGGAAACCTTGAACCGGCAAACAAAGAAAACTGTAGCAAACCACTAGAGAGCCATCGCTGCAGCGATGCCAACAAGGCTATTGTCAGGTCGATCATAGCTATGCTGTCATCAGGCGAATATCGCCCTGCACCCAGGTAGTAACTCGTCAAGCTAGACACTCATGCCCGGCAGATAGGGGCCTGGTTAGCGGTTACAAAAGTGAAATTCGTCCCAGTACAAACATTCAAGTCAGTATCGCTATTTAAACTCGCTACTTTTTTACTATTAGCTAGCGTCTTCAGTTTTAAACAAGAAAGAGTGCATACTCCCACGTACGACAATTAACATTCTATAGAAATTTTTAAAAGTTCGGGAAAAATACAATTTGCATGGAGTGCTCTTCATCTCTGGTTGCGGGAAAATGTTTAGAACATAAAAGACCAGTTTCATTTTTACCCAAATATTAATCGTTTACGAAGTAATTAAAATTCAATCGCTATAATTATTCAAGGTGTGTTTATGTCAGATAATATTTTTTGAGTATTTTTTAATTTGATAAATATCATCGATTTCCCTCGTTTTCATCGTCCATTGTCGTCTTAAGATTGCTTGTTATTTCATAATATAGCAAAAGTATTTCATATGGTTTCCGGATTCGATAATATTTATATACAGAGCGTTCATTTAATGCTACGGTAAATCACTTATTCAACCATTTATTTACTCAACTCCAAGCTGAAACCGTATTTTACTTACAGACATAACTTGCTTTGTCCGAAATCTGCTAACATCGTAACAAGAAGTGAAAATGGATACCATCAGTGTACCAGCACTAAAAACAGAAAGACGCGTTTTTAGACAAGAAAACTCTAAAAATTCATGAAAAACAAAGTATCATAACGCGGTAAGTTTTGGTCATAAAATGTTTGGATTCTTTTTACTGTTCTTCTTAGACGCTGATCAACCATTTTTAGGTGCTTCCGTAATCATATAAATACGTAACACCTATAGTCATCCTCTGGTCTGTCCGTCTGTCCTCATATAACAGCGCAAAAACTACCCAACCGAATGGTTTGAAATTTAATATATATAATCGTTGTAGAATTTTTTCGAGTCATTTCAAATTTTAGGAAAATCGAATCAAAACTTAAAGAGATTTTAATAAAAGTTTTCTTCATTCTATTAAATCCTATCATACACAATTAATTCAATGGTATCCCATGATAGGTAATGATTCTAGGTTGCCATAGTGATTACGTCCTATTTAAGATGGAGTCCTGTTATTTCCGTATTACTGAATTTAAAAACCGAATTTGTATACTAAAATTGTTTAATTTTAACAATCATATAATCTAATGACAGTATTTTGGATAGATGTCTCCGCAGAAATAGATATTAAATGGAAAAAGAGTCTAAATATGGATTTCAAGTTCTGAAATTTTCAAAGCTAAGCTTAAGTTTCCCATTGGAATTTTCAGTAAATGTCAACAAAAGATAAAATGTTGCCAACTTAAAATGTAACTTATTTTATTACGGAAATTAATCACATCATAATAACAGACGATATAATTCATTTCACTGAAATAATAACGATGATTTTTTTTCACATTTTCTTGTACTGAATATTTGCGCATTGTATAATTTTAATGTAACAGAATTGTAATTAATTGTTTGTAAAAGTGTATTGGAACTTAATTTCTTAAAATAAAATTAATATCTATAATATGAAAATCTGCACATAAAATAAATTTTGTATTAATACATTTTTGCACAAGAGTGCAACAACTATTGCACCAAGATCTGCATATTTATAAAACTAGTTGTAGTATGAACGCACCTCATTTGTCACGTTTGACGTACAATTTCCAACTTGTTTAAATATAAATTATAGGGCACGTACAAAAAATCCCCATAAAAAATAAATTTCGTAATTTAATACATATACTTATATATACAGTAAAAAAAGTCATATCTAAAAGCTATACTAGATTTGAATACATTTTGTAATAGGAAGTATATTTCTATCATCTGTAGATTGAGAGATAATCACCGTAACCTTTATTTCGAATCATGCAGTATAACTAATACAATGACATTTTCCGAACTTCCAGAAATTCATGCCTGAATGATATCATTTTCACTTTTGCACTGTATTCACTCAGAATTAATTTAGTGATGAACAACTTTCCGATGATTCACTGATTGATACATTTAGCTTATTTGCAAAGTGCTGTCACTAAAGATTTTATCTTTGATTGACAATAGAATCTAACTTATTTCAGATTGTTTTACTACTTACGAATTTCAAAGAAACAAGACATGGCTTTTAGAGCTTTGACATATCGGTTATTTCCTTATCTAAAATTGTAAAATGAAATATATAAAGATATTATTAAATAATGGCAACTGATACAAGAGAATCAGACGCAAGGTAGGAAAATTTACTCTTCCGTCTTTCTCCATTATTGGTGCGAAGGTATTTACTCTTCCGTATTTCTCCATTATCGGAGTGGAGTGGATTATAATTCAAAAGTAAGACAATTTTCTTTATCATAAATAATAACCATTTCTAAAACTAAATACGTATGCAATAGATTTAGTTTAATGTATATAATAATAAATGCTTGAAAATTGCATTGATTAATCTCAATATAACAGAACTTGTGACACTATTCTAATAAATATAATAAGACAATAAAAGTGATGAGCAATTTTTTAAACATAAAAAATAAACAAGTTAGAAATTGTACGTCAAACGTGACAAATGAGGTGCGTTCGTACACTGTTAAAAATAATCTGAAATTCACGGGTATTTTTTTCCTGAATTTCACAGAAAAAGTCCCTTTACGCGATAAAAGGGTATTTTCCGTTAAAAAACAGAAAAATTCCTCATATTTCCTGAAAACAACAGAACGGACGGAGAGGAAAGGGGCCAACAGAGATATTCCGTTATTTTCATGTTATATATTTTTTCATGTTTCCGTTATATGCATGTTTATTTTCAATGTTAAAAACTGACATGTTGCTGCACATAAAAACTAAAAATGCAATAAATTAAAATTTTGAGTTTATTTAAAACAACAACAACAACAAAATAGTGCTTTCGAATTAAAAAATGTAACAATTTTCGCATTCTTTTAAAATTATTTGCTTATTATTATTAATTATTTTTTAAAGCTATAAGAAAATACTTGCACTTAAAATATATTCTAAACAAACAGATTCAAAAATATATATAATAGTTAAATTAAGTAAAAAAAAATCGATTTTACTCAAAAAAGCAGCAAACAAAAATAATGCTTTCAAATTAAAAAGTAATAATAATAACAATTTTTTCATTCCTTTAAAATTATTCGAAATTTATTTTTTAAAGTAATAAAAAGCACTCGCACTAAAAATATATTCTAAGCGAACACATTTATAACATATATAATAGGGGAAAAAATAAAAATAGATTTTCTCAAAAAAGCAAAAATTTTTTATCGAAGTTATTTCAAAATATAATATTCATATTTTACATCTAACAATCAAATTAAGAATATATATAATTCATATTTTTATCCTCTATTAATAATACAATTTTAACCATCATCTCATAACGAAATCTCCCCGCAATTAACTTCAAAATTACAAAGCTTCTAAACCCCAAATTGTTCAAGTTCTTAGCCGCCATTTTGAGAAACGTCATATCATCCTTTTAAACTGCTGCTCTGACAAGCGCCCGCTGGTCGAATGGGCAAGGCACTTGATTCGAGGCATTGTCATCCCTGGTTCAAATCCGATGTCCGGCGGAAAATGTTCTTGAAGTATATCAGATATTAAATACTTCGGCAGATGGCAGCAGATATAGAGATGTTATTTTTTAAAACCGAGTTTTTCACAACGGATAATGTCCTTTCCTGCCAGTTCAGCCAGGAATATTTCCGTGATTTCTGAGAGCGTTAACGGAAATTTACCACTTCTGTAAACGGCGTTTGTCCTTCTTTTATCTTTCAAAACGGAAAATCTACTAACGAAACGGAAAAAGTCCGGCAACTTTGCTGCCAGTAGTTTTACCGTGAATTTGAGGATTTATTTTTAACATATATTAGTTACTAGCAAGCTACGCCCGCTGCGCTAGTTTCTACAAATGAACCTTGAAGCAAACAAAATATATCGTTTAATTTGACCTTGTATTTGAAAGCAATCTGTATATTTACCTGGAATATCCTTCCACATTACTGAAAAATGACGTGATTGCGCTATTATATTTTCTAATGTGCAGTCAAAATTTTAGCTGTTAAGGACCAACTCTTTTATTTGGTCATTTACAGTTAAGGTTTGCTAAAGAATGATAAAACTATATGCAATATACTAAAACCATCACTAAAAATTATCGAACTAACAATGCAAACTAATTAACAAAATCCATTCAGTAGAAGTTTTTATAAAGGCTAATCTTTTATAATCGGGTTCATCTGATTATAGAACTTTTCCACGTAATTCTAAAACAGAACAATATAAAATATACTAAAACCATCCTTACAAATTATCTACTTAACAATGCAAGTCGCAAAAATACGCCCAGTAAAAACTTTCAAAAAGGCTAATCTTTCGGAATCGGGTTCTCCTGACTGTATAACCTTCACACAACTGTTTGACTAAGCAGCGTAGAACAATATGTAATACATTAAAACCATTCCTGAAATAGCATCTGACTAACAATACAATTCTCATCAAAATCCGTCCAGTAGAACTTTTTCAGAAGGCTAATCTTTCATAATCCGAATCAAATACTGAAAAAGCTAATATTTGATAAAAAAAATATCACCTGATTTTCGAATTTCCCCCTATAATTCTAGAACTAAGCAACGTAGAATGATATGTTATATAATAAAACTTTCCCTAGAAAGTTATCTAACAGTGTAGGTTTCATCGAAATCCATTCGGCAAAATCTTTTAAAAAGGCTAATATTTCATAAACGGATTGATCTGATTATAGAACTTCCTAGAATAATTCTATAACTAAGCTACGCAGAACGGTATGTTATACAATAAAACCTTCCCTGAAAAATTATCTTATATAGTTTAAGCTCTACGAAAATCCATTCAGCAGAACTCGAGTTATAAGCAGCCGGAACGAAATTTCATATATGTAGAAGTAAATAGAAGTATATTGCCATTAATATAGTTTGCATTTGAATTTAAAGAAAGGTACTTTTCGGTTAGCCGGGTGCCAGTGATCGTACACTTGAAAAAAAAAAAGCACCTTTTGGCTTAAAATCTCTCATCAAAACTGTTTTTCTTTTCTTTCTTTTTTTTAAATAAAATTAATAACAGCTTTTTCTTTTATTTTTCCAGCTGTATAGCCATTTCAATTCTTTCTGCATCAAAAAAAAAAAAAAAAAAAAAAAGACACCTTTTGGCTTAAAATCAAATTGTTTAGGATCAAAAGTAAAATCAAAATCGCCAAAAACAAAAGATAAATCGCGAAATATTGTTTCGATAGCAATCTTGCCCCTTGAATAATTTTTTAAGCATTGCGAACATTCCCAATCATGTTTAAATTAAATATTTTCGTTTTATAATATTCTCTCATCAAAACTCTTTTTTCTTTCTTTTTCATTTTTTTTTAATTAATTTAACACAGTTTTTCTTTTATTTTTGGAGATGTATAGCCTTTTCATTTCTTTCTGCAACAATAATGATCGCCAAAAAAATAGCAATGGTAACCTTTTCGGCCAAAATAACAAATGTAAAAAATGAAATTATTTACGACATCACATTAAAAACCTCAAAAATAACAGTATTTCTCCACTGTTTAATGGATGTTATTATACATATAAACCTTCCTCTTGAATCACTCTATCTATTAAAAAAAACCGCATCAAAATCCGTTGCGTAGTTTTAAAGATTTAAGCGTACATAGGGATATAGGGACAGAAAAAGCGACTTTGTTTTATACTATGTAGTGATTTTTAACACTAGTTATAGTATACTATAACTAGTTTTATAAATATTCAGATCTTGGTGCAATAGCTATTACACTCTTATGCAAAAATGTTTATTTTATATGCAGATTTTCATATTATAGATATTAATTTTATTTTATGAAATTAATTTTCGATACACTTTTACAAAAAAATAATTACAATTCTGTTATATTAAAATTATACTATGCGCAAATATCCAATACAAGACAATGTAAAAAAAAATATCGTTATTATTTCAGTGAAATGAATTATATCGTCTGTTATTGTGATATGATTAAAGTTCCGTATAAACGCATTTTAAGTTGGCAACATTTTATCTTTTGTTGACATTTACTGAAAATTTCAATGGGAAATTTAAGCTTACCTTTGAAATTTTCAGAACTTGAAATCCATATTTAGACTATTTTTCCATTTAATATCTATTTCTCCGCAAACATCTATCCCAAAAACTGTTGGTAGATTATATGATTGATATAATTAAACAATTTTAGTATACAAATTCGGTTTTTAAATACAGTAATACGGAAATAATATGACGCCATCTTAAATATGACGTAATCACCATGGCAACCAAGAATTACTACCTAGCACGGAATATCACTGAATTAATTACGTATGATAGGATTTAATAGAATGTAGAAAACATTTATTAATATCTTTTTTTAAATTTTGATTTGATTTTCGAAATGACTCGACAAAATTCTGCAACGATTATATATATTAAATTTCAAACCATTCGGTTGTGTAGTTTTTGCGCTGTTATATGCAGACAGACGGACGGATCAGGCGACGACTATAGGTGCTATGTATTTATATAATTACGAGCGCGGCTAAAAAAGAATCATTAACTTTCTAAAACTTCTTACCAACTGACCAAAATACATTTATTTATTGTAAAATATATGCCGCTTAAATGCACGCTTCTAATACAAAAAGCAAAGTTGCTTTTCCTGGTTGTAAAATGGCATATGAACACCCGTGTTGCTATTTTCTTTCTCGGTAAGTTTCATAGGTGACAATAAATCTCTATACTTCAGTTTTAAATTTCCTAAGTATCATGCGAGTAAAAACACCCATGCATTTTTAATAAAGTTCATATTATGCATTTCAGCCAAAATACTCATGGTTATGGAAATAGATTTAGCTCTAAGATTCTGGAATATTATATGTTTACCCAGATGTTTTCCTGGTTGGATATTTCCAAAAACGAAAGCGCTGCCCCACAATGAGCCGATTATCACCACTAAATTTTAATAGCATTCTTCGCCTTATTTAATGACAGAATTTCTGAGTTTTAGTAAGGCGATGAATATTACTAAACCTTAATGGTGACAATCACCCTACAGTGGCGCAGCGCTTTGATATGTCACAAGATATGTCACATGTTTGATAGATTTCTCGGTAACTACCGTGAATTCTGTCAAAAATTTTCAGATCTTTCTTCAGGTAGACCATCCGAGATGTTAAGATGCTCAAAATTTATTTAAAGTCAGGAACGTTTTATGGCATTTGTGTCTGATACATATTTCTTAATTTGTCTGTCCTTTCCATTTGTAAAGAAAAATATATGATGCTGTCATAATAAACAATAATACTTCTTTTTTATAAACAGTACTTAAAAATTGGCTTTAATATTATTAAGATTCTCAAGTGTCAATGAACTAAAATAAAATAATTCAATTACTAATCAAATTTTAATTGCTTGATAGGCGTAAAGCCAACATAGTGAAAAAGTACCCAAGCCGGTACTCGAACCCGGGTCATCAGTATAGCGCATTGACGTTCTACCCACTGAACCACTTGGGAACGATTCTCAGCCTGGAACTTTCTCACTATAACATGTTGGCAAGGCTACAAACGCAGCACAAGAGGGAATATTTTTCCGTGAGCCACCAACCCTGGGGCAAACACGAAATCAAAGAAAATCCAGCATCGATAATTGAATAAATTCATATTTAATAATTATAGTGAGAAAGTTCCAGGCTGAGTATTGTTCCCAAGTGGTTCAGTTGGTACAACGTCAATGCGCTATACTGATGACCCAGTTTCGAATGCCGGCTTGGGTACTTTTTCACTATGTTGGCTTTACGCCTATCAAGCAATTAAAATTTGATTATTATGAATGCAAGGCGTGAGAAATTGTCTATGGAATAATTTCCAATGTATTAAGTATGAATTAATTCAATTACTGATAATACCAAAAAATGTTTTTCCATCAATCTTATATAATTTTTAATTTTTCCAGTAAATAAAAGCTTTTTTTGTTTTTTTCATCTCAAGCAAATGCATTCTCATGGGCGTAATTACTTTAATATATTATATCTTATTGGTTAGAATGGCAAAATGTTCGACTTTCTATTAAATTGGATGCCTCAAAATGCTAAGTTATGGATTATATTACTCATACAATAGATTATATAACTTATGTATTATATTACGTTGTAAAAAATCAATTGTAAATAAAATACTATACTTTTCCCATTTGTTAAATTAAAATGCATTTATTTGTGTGCAAAACTATAACTTGAAAGATAATATTTTTTCAATATACACTGCTCAAAACAATTAAAGGATATTGCAGTTTTAGGTGGATTTTGTATCTGGGAAACTTTTTAGCTGATTGATACATGGTCGACAGACATAGTAGGTTATATGAAAATAAATTACACATGTTTGGCAGAAAAAAATGCATTTTATTGCGCATTTGTGTACAAAAGGAAAAAAACACAATTTGTGCATATGAGAAAAAAAGAATAAGAAAAGGTGTTTTCTTCAAAGAAAATCATTTTCAGTAGGGGGTATGGTTTCCAAGGGCGGCCAGCAACGTTGAACACCTTTGAGGCATGGACTCAAAGAGGCTATTAATGACGAGCTGGGGATTTTGCCCCACTCTTCCAGAAGAGCTCTTTCCAGTTCTTGGAGAGTTTGTGGGGGTTGTTGGCGGCCAGAAACTCGTCTTCCTAGAGCGTCCCAAACGTGCTCGATTGGATTCATGTCTGGAGAACACGCTGGCCATTCCATTCGAACGATTCCTTCCTCGAAAAGGAAATCCTCCACCAGGTTTGCACGATGTGGCCTGCAGTTATCGTCCATTAAAATGAAGTTATCTCCGATTGCTACAGCGTAAGGGACTACAATAGGTCTGAGGATCTCATCCCTATATCGGCGACCAGTCAGAGCTCCATCTCGAATGATGTAGAAGTCAGTGCGCCCGTCAATGGAGATGCCATCATACACCAACACTCCTCCACCGCCAAATCTGACACTTTCGTGCACGAACGCAGGATTATTCCTACTGCCACGGTCCCTCCAGATGAAAATACGCCTATTATCCGGATGCACAGAAAAACGGGACTCGTCAGAAAACAGAATATTGCTCCATTCATTTCTCCTCCAGTTGACATGCTTGGTTGCCCACTCCCTGCGGTCGCGACGATGCCTTGATGTTAATCTAACACATACCATCGGTCGGCGAGCATACAGACCTACAGCATGGAGCCGGTTTCGGACAGTCTGAGTTGAAATCGTGGTGCCTGTAGCCGAGCGAAGGTGTTGTTGGAGAAGAGTAGCGCTCATGTTTCGGTGTCTCCGAGCTGTTAACGCTAAATACCGATCTTCATTGGGCGTTGTTGCCCGTCTACGACCTTGCCCTGGTCTTCGGCCTGCACATCCACTCTCCAAAAAACGGTTCCAGATCCCAGGGCCTGTTTACCGAATAGGCCCGTGAAGCCCGAGCTTACCCACTGAAATACAAAGGGGCCCCCAAATTTACCTTTCAAAACTATTTTTTAGGGGGGAAAATTCAATCAGAGTAAAAAATGTATTTTTTTTCTTTCTTAATTATAGCTACTAATTTTTCCTTTAGACTATTACTGACACATTTATGCTCTCTTTTTTTCCTGTTAATGTAATAAATGGTATAAAAACAGTAATTAAATGCAACTTATTTTCATTTTTCTTAAGTTTTACATTTTAATTTCAAACGTGCTAAAACTAACAGAAAATTTAATCTGTATAATTATATATTGTTTATATTCATAAAGAGTGGAGAAATTATATAAAATAGGGAGAATAGGTTATTTAAATAAAGGGTAAAGTAATTAGCATTCAGTGATACCAAATTTCTGTTTATAAAATAGAAGCAAAATTGTGTTGCAGCCAAGCATAAATTTACTTCAAATATTTGCTGCCCCTGCATTGTTCTTAGCATTGGCAAATCTTCAATTTGTAAAGCATAAAATATTTTTTGAAGTTCAAATAGTCACACCTGTTCCATATTTGTAAATTCATTTACAAAATTAATTTGTTATGCATAATTATGTACATAATAAAAAAAAATTATATGTATACCGGTAGTTAGTTTTAGTTTAATATTAAAAGTGTTGTTTACTCGAAATTTTGATGGTAAAATTTCAAATTGTTGAAGCATAAGTGGCAGAGTAAGAGGGGGCCCCCTGTGTGACGTCGGGCTTCCCCTACTTCTATGTCTTAAGCGGGCCCTGCCAGATCCTGGAAATGACACTTTGTGACACTCCAATGGCTTGCGCTACTTCGGCTTGAGTTTGGCCCCCTTCTAACCTACCAACAATTCTCCAAGCTTCTGAATCTGTCAAATGACTTCGCTGAGACATCGTACTCATCGAAACAAAGCAATCACTGAATGCCGATCATCCTTGTCTTCATTCTCTTTTATCCAGTTGAAAGTCAAATTTCATTCGCTGCCGCTGAAGCGACGTTTTTGACGTCGAACTCAAAATTTGCATACTCCACAGTTTGAAAACCAGAAAAATTTGCATTTGTGATTCTCTTCTTCTATTTTCGGCAAAAAAAATTTCGTTTATATCTTTATTTTATATAAAACTTCAAATATCCTTTAATTGTTTTGAGCAGTGTATCTTTCGTAACCAGTGAAATTCTACGATTTATTGAAAAAAAATTGAGCTAATTATTCAAGACTATGAAACTTGGAAATATTCTTTTTTTAAATTTATGGGGGTTTTTATGAAAGTAGAGCATGAATATAAATAGTTTTAAATATATCTAAAGTCAAGATATAAACAACAGTTTCATTAATCACCGTCTTTTAAAATCGAATATCAAGAGTACAACATTCTGAGAATTCATCAAATACTTTTTGAATATGAAAATAAATAATACCACGTTTCACTGAACACAAGACCGGGTCTGGTATTAAATTTTGTTCTAAAAATCGCATTAGAGGTTATTTTGAACCGGGGTGGGAAGATTTTTTTTTTCCATACACAACATTACATTTATTGGTAATTCAAAACAATCCTAATTAATCCATATAATCATTACGATTGCATTTAATCCTAGAAGACTAGACAGTCGTAATAATTACAATTATGTTTGTTTGACGGGAGACAGCTGGTTGACGAGTAAAATGATAATTATAAGAATAAGAATATTTGTTTTCTAGGTAAATTGATAATAAAATGTTGAGAATTACACGATAAACATATTTTGGATCCTATTTTCCCACATAAAAATGCAATCTTTACAGAATTCGTAATTGTTAAGAGCGTTTAGTCTTTTCTACTATCCCGAATACGTTTAATCATCTAGGGCAGCGGTTCTCAACCTGGGGTACGTGGTGGTCTAGTTAGGGGTACGTGAAAATTACATTGGTAATGGCGGAAAACGCAAAAAGTTAAAATGAAAACAGATAAACAAGGCTCAAAACTTTTCATTTACGAAGAAAGACTTGTGCAAACATAAAATACGGTAAAATGAAGGAAAACGTCAAAACTCAGTAATTGATTGATCATTTGTTGCCGTTATATCCGCCCACTCCTAATAATATCTTGCATGTACCCCCCCCCCCCCAATTATTCTCTTTAATATTTTTTTCGTTCTAGTAATTCTAGAAATGTAGATAAAACATGAATCGTATCAAGATTTCATTTAATACCCATTTTGAAAGCAGGTCATTATAGTGTTCGACTGAGCATTTAGCATAAACTCATAAAAGTGTATCAGTATGTGTAAGTTCATTCTCTGTTTGTAAGTTCTTAATTTTGAAATCTTTGGCTAATATTTATTGTTTTAATTTACTTATGTTCATGCGGTGTTGTAGTTCAAAATGGATAAGTGGTCGAAACTGGAAGTCAAAAGATAATTGTATCTGTTGGTAACTAACATCAGAACATTACTAACGAACGAAAACAAAAATATTTGGGACCGGTTTATGCGAGAAGGGGTACGCATAAATAAAATGTATAAAAAGGGGATACGTCAGAGAAAACAGGTTGGGAACCCCTGATCTTGGGTTAAATGACATCACTTTCATTGAGTTCCACTATAGCATAGGAATAAAAGTTTCTTAATCTTCCAATTTTTCTACTCTATAAAGTTGGGATCTTAATCACAGAGACACAAATTTATGTCGGTGAAAATTGACGTCATCTTTAAAAGAAATTATACATTTCTCTTTATTAAGCATTCACATTTTTATATGATTGTATCAAAATGGCGTAATTTTCCATACATGATATTTCGCTGTTACTGAGATTGGGGATATAATCTTAGAATAACAAACTAATTCCGTCCTTTAAAATGACGTTTTGTTTAAGGAAGAAGTGCATTTTCATTCCTAACTTGAAACAAACAAGTTGGAAATTGTACGTTGAACGTGACATATGAGGTGAGTTCGTTTTATGACTAGTTTCACACTGTAAAAAAAAACCATCCTCATTTTTTTCAGTGAAATGAATTATGTCGTCTGCTAGGAGCGAAATGTTCATGCCTTTTTTTAGGTGTGTTCGTAATTATATAAATATGTAGCACCTATTATCGTCGTCTGCTCCGTCCGTCTGTCTGTCCGTCCGTCCGCATATAACAACGCAAAAACTACCCAACTGAATGGTTTGAAATTGAAGGTATAGTTTCTTTGCAGAATTTTGCCGAGACATTTCAAATTTTATAAAAATCGAATGAAAACTTTAGAAAATATTAATAAAAACATTTATTAAGAAATTTGAAATTTTTTTTTTTTTAATCTGTACTTTCTTGTTACAGGAGCTTCCGAGGTTTAATGGTCAAGCGACCGAGATACTTATTTTATTACAGAAATTAATCTGCAGACGATATAATTCATTTCACAGAATTAAAAATCATCAAGATCTGAATATTTATATAACTAGCTATAGTACGAATGCACCTCATTTGTCACGTTTGACGTATAATTTCCAACTTGTTTTTTCGTATAGGTATGCCACGTTTACAAATGGAATTTTTTTTCACCCTGGAGATCTTGCTTTGCGAATAATTACCTCCATGGTTTAATATTTTTATGACTCATAATGAACGAATCTTCTGTGTTTATTTACTCTAATGGATTGAAATATTCGGTTAACCTAATTTCCACTGAAGTTATCTCAGAATCTATATGCATCGTTGAATGTAACTCATCTCTCAAGCAAACAATTTTTTGAACGATCTTTCTAAAAATGTAACTTTTCTGCAATTTTATTCGAAAAATTAAATTTGAATAAAAATGGCCGCTTGGCATACGAAAAGAGATGTGGTTAGCCCGTATTTGTTTTCCTCAGTCACATGACTTGCGCTTTTATTATATAGATTACGTATGATAGGATTTAACAGAATAAAGAAAACTTTCATTAATATCTTTTTAAGTTTTGATTCGATTTTCATAAAATTTGAAATGACTCAACAAAATTCTGCAACGACTTATTAAATTTCAAATCATTCGGTTGGGTAGTTTTTGCGCTGTTATATGCGGACAGACGGACAGAACAGACGACGACTATAGGTGCTATGTACGCATTAACGTATTTATATAATTAAGAACGTACCTAAAAATCGAGATAAAGGGGATTTTTGGCTTTAAATGCATAGCATTTGATGTAAAAGAAAAAAAAAAGCGAAAAAAAATTGTATTGTAAAGTCATTGATTTCACTTACTTTCACACTGCTTAAGTATCTCATGATGATTGAGTGCTTATTTAAAGTCTGTATGCAGGGTTCATAGGGTTGCTTACTTTTGAATACCAGAATGGCAGAAAAGAAATCTTCGTTTAATTTTATCGCAGAATCTTGTAATTAAAAAATGGAAAAAATTATTTACTAAAATAGTGGTATTCAAAATTAAGTACCCGTATGAACCCTGGTATAATATTTCAGAAATTACTATTTAAAGTGCGGCGGTCTTATTTTTTAGGTTGGGCTTATATAACGATCATCCTGAAAAATCATGATAGGGCTTATTTTTCAATTATTCATGGGAATTTCATGTTATTTTCGTCAACATCAAGTATTAATAAAAATAGGTATTTTGGAAAATACGATTTAGTGGTATTTTGATCCATTTTAACACTTTCCAACAAAGGTGAAAAGTGGTTATGAATTCGGTTTGTCTGTCTGTCTGTCTGTCATCTGTCTGTAAGTGCTCTAACTCGCATAAATATACACGGATTAAAATGCAATTGATATATGCTATCCAGGTTTACTATGGCATGTTTTGTATTGAAAATAAAATGTGTAGTATTATAGTTCATTTACAGAGACACTCAAAAGAATTTCGTTGCATTATGGCCTATGAAAAAAAATCGAATGCGGTGTATTTTAATGATGTTAATATATTTCAAACATGTTGAAATTGATATGTATCACTCAGGTGCATCAGGTGCATTACAAGATGCTTACTATAGAGTATGGAGTGCATAGTATTCATCGTTCATTTAAAGGGACACACAAAAGAATTCGGTACAATACGGTCTATATACAATAATTGCTGGTAGCGCGTTTTCAGTTGTGGCACGCGTTTTACTTACCCATCATACCTAGTATAGAGTAAGTCTTGTAATTGTTTTGAAAATCGAAAAAAAAATTGACGGATTTACACGTTTCAGACACTTGAGATTCCGAAAAACATATTTTTAGAAAATAAAATTTTGCTGTCCGTCTGTGTGTCTGTATGTCTGTGTGTCTGTAAACGCTCTATCTCCCGAAAAAATTGAGATAGAGACTTGAAATTTGGTATGTATTTAGTATTTAATAATGGGAAGAAGCTTATTGAATTTCAGTAACCTCGATTATCCGGAACTATTTTTTTCGGACTCTCGAAATATTCGTTCTGATAAAAGATATATAAAAATTTTTGAAATTGTTTATTTTAAGGAGTGAATATAAAAGACAATAAAAAAACAAATTTTGCATAAAGAATAAAGTTGATCGGATGAGTTGCTGAGATATTTGTAATCCTATTTGCCACACTCTTCAATTTTTCATGACCCTGTATTTCAACCAAATTTCAATTCAAAGATATATTTCAATTGAAAATTAAACGCTTAATCAGATGCAATAAACTGCTAGTTAATAGGGTTCTTGTTTTTGGAGTTATAAGGATGTTTCTTTTAAGCAATTCAGTAATCGAGCCTTTAAAGTTTATGACGTCATCAAGCCACGATTTTATTCGAATTGCAATGCATTTTATAAGTAGTTTACACATTTTTTATTTTAATATTTTATATTATGCATATCCATGACGGGTAAGTATTATGGTGGCCCCCAACGACTAGTTTAAATTTAACTAATTTTTTTTCCATATTGCTTTGTTCGTATAAATTCTATAGCTCATCTACAGGGCTACACAAAAGATGCCGAGTACATTATCGTTCATTGACCGAAATTGCCGAATGGAAATTTTCAACTGTGCTGTGCGTTTAATAACTGAACTAAATTGTAGCATACTATGCAGCATACCCTTACGAAAATAGTTCATAGAGCTGTATAGAACTCTATAGAATTCTATACAAGTTCTATAGAATAGCCATTCTATAGAATACTGTTTGTATAGAGTTTTAAAGAGTTCTATAGAATACTTTTTCTAAAGAAAATGTTTCTATAGAATTCTTAGAAGTTCTATAGATTTTTTTTATATAGAACAGTTTTTATATAGTGTACTATTCATCTTCTAGAATTAAATTCTATAGACTAATGATTCTATATATATATATTTTTTTTTTAATTAAAAGAATATTTCTTGGTCTTTTAAAATTTATGTAATAATAATTAATTTTGTAATACATCAGTTTAGTATATAATTGTACTCCTTAGGTTTAAAATGATTATCTCTATCTCTATAAAAGAGTAAGTGTCTGTCTGCCTGCCTGCCCGCGGATTTCTCCGTAATTATAACACCTAGGACTCAGACATTTTTGTCATGTGTAGATGTTGTCACCGGATAGTATACCTCGCGGCCGGATTTTTAAATTTTAATTTAGATTTTTTTTTAAAAATTAAAACGTGTATATGGAATTTTGGGTTGGAGGCTATTTCAAGCTCCTCCCATGAAATAGCCTCGGCAACGAAGCAGCCAGCCAATGAGAGACCGAACCGACCGAAGAAATCTATGACCTAGCCTGACTCGTGAGTTGCTAGCCTAGAGTTGTCCAGTTTTTGTCCATGGTTTTGTCGCCTAGCTTCGGAGGTTGACTGCCGTGTAAGCCGTGTAATCGAATCGAAAGGACAGTTTTCGATATGCAAAGAGACTGCAAGTGATGTTAGTTGGCAGGTCAAAAAGAAGTGAACCGAGCTAAGCTAAGAGAGATGCAGAAAGAGTTGAACAGACGATGGTGAGCGGAAAATGATGTGTGCGCGTGAACAGTATATGATGGTTGTGTACGCTGGGGTTTTGATGGCAGAGTGTAATGTTTTTTAATTGTTCATCTTATTTTAACTTGTGTATCAACGATGCCTAATAAAAAGTGCTGGATGTTAATCATCACCTTGGATCACTGGAGTTCGTTAAGTCATTACAGTATGGCTCTTTCCACCCGACATCAATAGAGCTTACTGATTTTAGTTCGGATTTTCACCACAGGGTGCGCTTTCGTATCTTTGGTTCTATGGGCTGGATCATGACGGGGTATGCCTCATTCGACTCGACATCGATAACCTTAATGAATTCAGTTATGTTCATATAGAACATATTGTGCCCCCTGGCGGTGGAAGGTGTAACTAAAGGATTTTGCAGCTAACTCGGGTTCTATGGGTCACATCACGACACGGTTTGGCTCATTCGACACAACATCAATACAGCTTACCTATTTTAATTCTGAATTTCACCACCAAGGGGTGCTTTCCTATCTCTGTTTCTATGGGCTGGATCACAATGGGGTATGGCTCTTTCCACTTGACATCGATAGAGCTGACTGATTTTAGTTTGGATTTTCACCACAAGGGGTGCTTTCCTATATCTGGTTCTATAGGCTGGATCACGACGGGGTATGGCTCATTCGACTCTACATAGATAGAGCTTTTCGATTTTCACCACCAGGGGTGCTTTTCTATCTCTGGTTCTATGGGCTGGATTATGAAGGGGTATGGCTCTTTCGACTCGACTTACGGTAATATATGGGAGTGTGTATGGCACGCCCAGTGTTTGCTGTCTAAGGTAGTGGGGCCCCCAACATTAGATTTGTTTAAAAATAAAAAAAATGTTCAACACTGATTTCAGGTACATTTAAGGTTGTTGGCACGGGCAACGCCGGGCGGGTAAGCTAGTATATATATAATTTAATTCAATTCTAATACATTGTGATTAAATCGCCAATGTAATATTATATCAGTCAAACTACTGAATTAATTATGATTAATTAATTTGTTTAAAATTCATTAATTTGTTGGTTAATTTTATAATCATTTATTAATTTGCTGTTAAATTTATAAAACCATCCATCTAATTTAATAAATTTTATTCACTAATAATATTGTAATTTTTATTCAAATATTTTAATCTGAAATATAAATATTTAAACAATTGTTTCAGTTTTAACAAATAATAATTTATTAGACTTTAAATATTTTTACAAGACTATTATGATTGGGAATGCAAATCACAAAAAAAAATAAAGTTGAAATTGTGTAATAAGAGATCAGGTACTGTGAAT
This sequence comes from Maratus michaelseni, assembly GCA_963931845.1. NCBI lineage: Eukaryota > Metazoa > Arthropoda > Arachnida > Araneae > Salticidae > Maratus > Maratus michaelseni. Next base: position 151,748,954 of record OZ007599.1, on the reverse strand, counting down.
GGCTGTATCATGCTGAAAGTACTCGTTCCTCGTCCGATCATTGAAGTCAAGCAGCATCGAGAGTGGTTACTTTTTGGGAGTGTGACCACCTGAGTTCTGTATAAAATTCTATACATATTTCTATATAAGCTGTATATTTTTTCTATAGTTATTTTTATAGAAGTTCTATAAACATTTCTATTGCACTTCTACAGGTATTTCTATAGCTTTCGGTTAAACAAGCTTATAGAAAAACGGGCCATAATTCTATAGGATTCTATAATGTGTTTTCTATAAATATTTTTTATAGAAGTCTATAAGAAATTTTTGTAGGGGTATATACAAATCTATGGATCATATACAGGGCTGCACAAAAAAATTCGGAAAATTTTACGATTATTAATGATGATTACTGAAACTGGGTTTTCAATAAGTATGTGTTTTCCAAATTGTTTACGTAGATATCACCTTTCACCACATTAAATGGTGAAGTTTTGTTACAGTATTCTGAATGTGTTGGAAAGTGTTTCATAATCTATGCTTAACGCATGATTTTTCGTTCTTGTTTACTTTAGGATGATTTAAAAAAAATAGATGTTTGGTGACCGAAGAAAAGATCATTTTTATCAGTTTGTAAAATTAATTTAGAAAGACTGTTTTTCTTTTTTTAATCAAGCAACATATAGTTTTAGTAACAATGAAACTTGTTTAAACGGTAAATAATGCATAGAAATGAGATGCCTAAAATAAGAGTTTCGAAAATTCTGGATTAGATTCGTTACCAGTCGTCGTGTATGTTTTACAATAAGTTTATAAATTATATTTAAAACTTTTAAGATCGAAATTTTGCAGAAAGCAATAAAAATCTAATATTAAAAAAAAATCTTCAAAGTAAACTTGCTGTAGGAAAATTAGAAAAAGTTTGCAGTAAATGAAGTTAGCCTATGATAGTGAATTATTTTATGGGTAACAGATGTGACGAAATTCAAAAATAAAATATTTTAAATTATATTTGGATCCATTTTCGCATTTTATAGTTACCGCAGTATAGTCTGTGGGATAAGATAACACATCGGCTGATACGTTCCCGGTCTAGTAAAGAAAACACAACTTTTTAACATAATTTTATAACTTTATAACTTTAATAAATAACATAACTTTAATAATAAATAATAATAATTTAATAATAATAATAATAATAATAATTTAATAATAATTTAATAATAATAATAATAATAATAATAATTTAATAATAATAATTTAATAATAAATAACATAATTTTATAACGAAAAAGCTCCAAACAGTGCTCAGAATCATCGACTCGTTGTTGTTTTTGGTCAAAAGTCAACATGCGCGGCACCCACTTTGACAACAGCTTTTCCATAGACAAATGTTCATTCAAAATAAGACCTACACATTCCTTGAATATCTTCAGAGTCTGAGCTATCTCCTGCAACCTCACTTTGCGGTTCCCCAAAACGATTTTGTGGACTTTTTTTTACGTTTTCCGAGTATTCACCTCTTTTGCGTGGTGCATCACTGGTATCCGTACGACCACGTTTAAATTCAGTAAACCACTCAATAATGGTTGATTTACCTGGTGCAATGTCCGGATAACGCTTATCAAGCCAAGCTTTTGTTTGAACGGTGTTTTTTCCCATCAAATAACAATTCTTGAAATTCTTGTTTATCTGTTTTTTTGTTTATCAACAAAGTCGTTCAACTAAAACCACTCTAACGTTTTATCCACACGGCGAATCGTCATAAAAAAATTTCTGCTACCTTTTAAAGGTTGGTATTTACTAAAAAAAAAAAAAAGCATCGGTTTGGCGATTGCAACGCCATCTGTGTGCCAGACCGGGAATTTTTCATTTGTTATGTTTAAATTAATTTTAAAGGAGAGAGAAAAGAAATCGTATAAAATTAAATTTACTCAATAATGGATAGGCAGTTTTCTTAAGTTTCTATGTTAAAACTCAATTAGTCATAAAACTTAATTTGAAAAAAGATAATTTGCAGTCGAATGGTTATTTCTGTTTTTTCTGTAATAATTTAGAAATTAAAATGTACGAGGTGTTTGTTCTCTTTTTAACACTTTCCAACACAGTTGAAAAGTGTTATGAATTGGGTTTGTCTGTCTGTCTGTCAGCCTGTCTGTCCGTGCTCTAATTCGCGTAAATATATTCGGATTGTCATGCAATTGATATATGTTTTTGAGGTTTAATATGGCATGTTCGGTATTGAAAATGAAGTGAGTAGCACTTATAGTTTTTTGTACTGAAAATGTACGATTTTATAGTAAACATATGCAGAAGACATGCATGTTCATTACGAACACGAATTATTTTACAGGAACACTCAAAAGAATTCCGATACATTACGGTCTATGGTGTAAAATCATTTGCGGTTTATTTTAATGATTTTTTTTTTATTTCAAACATATTGAAATTGATATATGTCAGTAAGGTGCATTATAAGAGGCTTACTATAGAATATTGTGTGTATAGCATTCATCGTTCATTTACAGGGACACACAAAAGAATTCAGTACTGTCTGTTAACAATAATTGCTGGAAGTGCCTGTTTCAGTTGCTGAACGCGTTTTTAAATTTAACTCTTTTTGTTTATTACTTGATGTGTATAAATTCTATAGATCATATACACGGCAGCAGAAAAGTTCTCGCGTACATTTCCGTTTATTGACGGAAATTCCAGAAGCTTAATTTTAAACTGTGTTACGCGTTTCCTAACTGAACTTAGCATTCTACTTAGTATATATACAAATCAATAGATCCTATACAGGGCTGCACAAAAGTGTTTGGATATTTTCACGAATATTGTTGGTAATTCCTGAAATTGGGTTTTTAAATATGTTATGCGTTTTCAAAATTGTTTACTTAAATATCATCTTTCTCCTTATTAAACAATAAAGATTTGTAAAATTAGTTTGGAAGTGCTGGAATGTGTTACATAATCTATGCTTGACGCATTATTTTTCGTTCTTTTTTTCTGCTTGTCCGACTGTACATGCTATTGCCCAGGAACGTTTAAAGCTGTTCTAATCATCCGAAAATTCCCTATACGGCAAAAGTATTGAATGACGAAATATAAAGATTCCATCATTCAAAGAGAAATAAGCACAAGACAATAAATGGTTATTTGTCTTTATCTACATTCCATTCTCGGCATACCTGGAGCTAAAATAATATCTTTCTTTTTGTATTAATTTACGCTCCAAGTGATTAGAAAATAGTTCTATTATAAAAATCATTAAGGCTGTCTTTAGCACATTTTCATAGATGCACCCCACGAGACAACCTTAACCATTTGGCTCAAGGCAACTAGCACTCCCATGCGTGAATTATTTTCAAATGAATGGAAAATATATTTTTCCCTTAATATAGTTTTAAAATAGATTATTAAGGATCACCAGAAAGGATTGAATTGACGAATGGATTGAAGTTTGATCGTGGATTAGGAAGCCTGTAATTAGTTTATACTACTACTTATTTTTGTATTTATTTACCTATGTTTTATAGAAATACAAAATATTTATTAACCCTTAACTGTTGTTAACGGTCTACTAGACCGCTGCTTTTTTCAATTTTCACAGTCTAGCTGGTGATTTCCAGTTTGATTATGGGGATACTAGTGACATTTTGTTTCGTGTGGAGTCCTAGTACTATCACTAGGGACTTCTGAGTAGGTGAATTTTAATTATAATAGCCCTGTACATAAAGTTTAGTACAAAATCAGTATCCTATGAGTTAATAGAGCTTTTTATTCATCTTTCAAACAAGCGGTCTCAGAGACCGCTCACAGTAGTTATGCGACAATTTCTGTCACAGCAGTTAAGGGTTAAATTGTAAAAAACAATTATTGTATTAACCCTTAACTGTTGTTAACTGTCTACTAGACCGCTGCTTTTTTCAATTTTCACAGACTAGCTGGTGATTTCCAGTTTGATTATGGGGATACTAGTGACATTTTGTTTCGTATGGAGTCCTAGTACTATCACTAGGGACTTCTGAGTAGGTGTCAAAATAATCTTGATCCGACAAAATAATCTTGAAAAATCCGATTTTGAAGTCTATAGGTTCCATATTTTTGTGTTATCATTTCAACTTTATATAGTTAATCACGGTGTCTCTCGATTACACCTCAAACAAAAAGAAGTGTGTAAAAAAAAAATTTAACATTATAATAAAAAATTCAAAATCCATAAATTTATCATATTTTTGTTATAACTTGAAAAAAAAAAATTGTTTGTTTGTACTCTTACAACCGTAATTTTGGGGATTTTCCTGTCAGCCTAAATGTGCGATATTCTTAAAGATTCAAACTTTATAAAAATAATAATAAAAAATAAATGTCTTCGTCATTTTAAGGGTCCTCTTCACGCACTTGAAAACACCCGCACCTAAAGAAAAATAATGTTGAATTTTTAAAAATGTTGTATTTATTATAAAATTACAAAACGAATTTCATATGAGGTTTACAAGCTGTAAAAAGCTATTATTAATAGTTATTAAAAAGTTTTTGGTGATACTTTAAACTCTGGATACATTAACAAAGGAAATAAAAATATTTTTAACATGTTCTTGATTAGATCCAAGAGCATAAATTCTTTGAGAAAATCTTCTCTCACACATAACAGAAACAAATTTGTCAAGAGAGATTTTTTAGTTGAATATTTTAAAAGAAAATGGTTCTGCCATCTATTGCTGTATTTCATAAGCATTCTTGAACTTTATATGAGGTTTATATGTTTATATGCACAGTTCTAAGAGGGTTGTTTTTGATTACAACCTCACATGAGGTTATTATACGTGATAGGGCTAAATTGTCTCATGGGTCTGGACACATCAAAATTTTATGCTACATTCATCCTAATACATATACAACTTACATTTTATGTACTAGTAGCTTGGTTGTTTGGGGACGGAGAGTAATCTAATTTCACTGTATATTTAAAAAAATGCATAATATTAATTTGAATATCCCTTGTCGAGGTAATTTGTGTGTAAAAATCGTATGCTCATAACTTTAAAATCCTACAGAGAGGAATTCTTATTGCTTTCGATTTCATTTAAGTAATGTGTTCTTTTAAAATGAAACTATGTAAGTGTTACATTTATTGCCCTTTTATTTCCTCAAAATAAATAAAAATGTAACAGTACTCAAACCCTGTGGGTGGAAGAATTTAGGTATAATATGCACTTACAAATAAATATGTATTTTATATTCTAACTAGTATACTTCAGTTACTCCTCTTTTGGGTAACTATATAATATATAATATAGGTAACAATATAGGTAACAATAGTTAATTATATTGGTAACTATAGAATCTCTCTCTGTGTGTGTGTGTGTGTGTGTGTGTTGGCGATGGCTATTAAAATCTACCGTGAGCAGAGGTCTGAAAATTTATATGAGGATAATCAAGACAGGTCCTGATACACTTGAGGTTCAGATTTTTAATTTTTTGATAATTAGCAGAGACATTAATTAAAAATTTATCAAAAGCTATTTTTTTTCTTTTAAAAAATCGGGTGAGGCGCGCCCGCGCATGCTCAGTCCCAACTTTTTCGAGCGCGTAGAAGAGAAGCACCAAATGTTACTTTGTTTATTTTACCAATGTAATGTGTTTAAATGATACGTAATGTAACGTTGTTTTATTTTGGCCGTTTGCTTTAACGTACATTGACCAAACTGTTCGTGATACGAAAAAGAGGAAGACATATTCTTAAATTTCGTACTTTTATGTCGCAATTAGTTCGAAAAAATATTGTTGTTAACCCTTTGAAAGAAAAATTTTAAGATGTGACGTTTTCGTGATTGACTTTTTCTGCGCTTTGTAGACGCTCCCCTAGGGCTTGATTTCAGAGGTACCAATTCACAAAACATACCTATTTAAATCTGAGACCTTCTTCCTTTCGACGGTGTAATCGGTTTTCAAAAATACGAATAGGAACCCTTTCAAAAAATTCGCGACCGCTTGTCACCGGAGACATCCCGGAGACGATTTTTTTCTACGCTGAAAGTAACTATTAAACGTCCGTATTTCGACACAATCTTTAAAGAGCCTCTTGGCAGACAAGATTTACATTACCTACAAAAATTTCGAAACGTTCGGACGAGAAGAAGTATTTAAAAATATATATATATGAGAAATTTTCGAAGAAAACGATAAAACGCGGGCTGTTTCGGCGCGGCTTCGGCACGTTTTCTTTGCTAAATATGCATATTTTCCCACGAAATTTTAAAGAGATCTTGGATACGGTTATATTTATAACCGATTAAAATTTCAGAGAGTTCGGACGATGAGAATTTTTTTTTGTTGTTGTTATGTTAAAGGACCTAACCTTAAAACACATCTTATTAAATTTCGGAGCTTTCTGGCTTTAAAAAATCATCTGTCCGTTTTAAGCTCCGACATTTCATAAAAATTAAAGTAACATAACTCGGTGTCGTAATCATAGAAGAATTGAATTTTTACTGCTGTGCTTGTCAGAGCATGAAGAACATTCTTTTAAATATAATTTGTAAGACCCAGGAACCATATAAAAATTTGAAAAGTGTAACTTTTTGAATATGAATGGCAGGACTATTTCATCAACATAATCTTAATTCCTACATTATTTTAAACACTTTTACAATTTACATTGTCTACGTATCTCCAACAGGGAAAGAATTAAAGCGCGTTTCAATCTTTTTCGAACACTGCACACTCATTTTAAGTAATTTTTGGGACTCGTCTGTACTAATTTTATCATATACCGTTTACATAAAAATTTTAGAACTGTAAAACTGCAATTTTTAAGTATTAACTTCAATTCTTTAAAAATGTCATATTAAAAAAATATTATGTGTAAAAGCATTCATAAAGTTCCTTTGTCATTACAAGAGAGAAGTTAATGTACTTAGAAGTTAGATAACATGGAGTAATGCAGCTTTCTGCTGTCTCTCTTAGTTTCTTTTTAAGTCGTCCCTTAAGGATGACATGACATTCTTGTTCTACTCATACACGCTGCGAGATAGCGACATCCACCGTTTACACATTATCATTTCTGCGTCTGAGAAGAATGTAGCGAATACATATGCACATAATCTTCGTTAATACGAGAAGCAAGGGCTATATAAAATTTTTCGTATTAGCCATTACTCGTAAAATGAAGGAAATAAAAATCTTAAAACAAATAAAAATAGCACACATAATTTAATTAATTACTAAAAATAATTGTCCTCATTATCTCCATACTAAAATTAATTTTATATCATCTAGTAACCTTTTTTAACTTTATTATCATTGTTTTTTGTCATTCATTAACTTTATATCATTATTAACTTTATATTATGATATATAACTTATAATAGTCAGTTTTACCTTTGTGAGTGTCGTTTTCATTACACTCCAAATAAAAGCACATTTACGCAATTCATGGTATTTTCGCTGCCCTGTTCATTTGTAAGATCTCGACGTAGAGATGGAGTTGAGGGCAACACATGCCGAGGCAAAGCAGAAGCCTTGGAAATAGCAACAGCAAAAAGAGGAACCCAACCAATGGAAGAAGAGACAACATCGCTACCAGCACAAAAGGCAACAAAAAAGACTGCAGTTGCTCACAGTTATGCACAGGCGGTCAAAGCCGCGACGGCAACTGTAATTATTCAGGCTACAGAAGAGCGGACAGCAGAGGAAGTAGAGCAACAAATAACAAATACGATAGAAAACAAGGAAGGAGTCAGGAATGTCAAACGGATTCGCAACGGCATAAAAATTGTTTGCGAAAACGCAACGGAAGCTACGAGGATAAAGGAAGCCCTAGCAGAGAATGAGGAGAGTAACAGTGGCCTGAAAGTAAAAACAGCCAATTTAAGGAAGAAGAGAATTATCATCTTCCATGTACCGGAGTCGATGGAGCCAGCCATAATCAAGCACAAAATATGCAGAGAACTAGGCATCGACATAGAACAAAACGAGGACAAAATACAGTTGCTAAAATCGCTACGGGCACCAGCAGGGCGATTGCATATACCGGTAGCGCTTCCTGAGCCCCTGGCGGATCACCTTCTCAAGGAGAGAACGATCTGCCTGGGACTCAAGGAATGTCCGATAAAAAACTATGTGACGATCCAAAGATGTCACAAATGTCAAGGTTTTGACCACGTGGCGCACCAGTGCAAGCAGAGTCAGTACTGCCCGATATGTGCAGGTAGGCACAAATACGAAGATTGCCCAAAAGGAAGGAAGAGGTGTATCATCTGCACTACATTTAACGAATGGAATAAGGCGCACTTACCGGCACAAATCCCTATAGACCACACGGCTCATGATGGGCAGTGCAGGGTGTACAGAAAGCTCCTCAAAATTAGACAAATTGAAATTGAACAAGGAAGACAAAAACTAACTACAGGTAATGATGTCCTAAACGACAAAATCACATTAAACACAACTAGGGGTGTGACACGGGTGCATAGGAGGTCACAGGAGGAACTTAACAACAGGCAACAAAGGACACACGAATTGAATTATGTTCAATATCAACGCCGCTAACACAGACGCGTGCCTAAGCGGCACCCAAGACAATCCAAACCTGAATGAAAATAAAAATCCAAAAGAAAACTCCAACAATAAAAATCAAGACAACATCAAACTAATACAAATAAACCTACATAACAGTCTCCATGCAACACAAACACTTATGGGATATATGGGAGACAAACAAATAAATATTGGACTCTTACAAGACTTTCACCAAAATAAAAAAACAGGAAAAATAACAGGTTTCAATAATGGTAATTGGAAAATAACAAAAACAAAAAGAAATCGATCAGCAATAGTAACTCACACAGGCACCAATCCAATAACAATAGCAGAAAAAGAATACACAACAGCAATAAAAATCGAAAATAAAAAAGAAACAATAACAATAATCAATGTATACGCACCCCCCTCAGTAGAAGACTTCTAAGATGTGCTGCAGGAGGTAGAAGACACTCTGAAAATAGCCAAGGGCGAAGTACTACTGACGGGGGACTTTAACGCACACTCTCAACAATGGGGCTATGCGAACTTAGATGACAGGGGGGTAAAACTTACAGACTTCCTCCTCCTGAATGCCCTCTTTGTACAAAACCCACCACACGCAAAAGCGTCGTTCAGCACCATGAGAGGTAAAAGGAAGCTAGAAGGATGGCCGGATCTAACAATAGCAACAGCTAAATTAGGAGAAAATATAACAGACTGGGAAGTAAGCGACGACGAATCAAACAGTGATCACAAATACATAAAATTTAATATAAAATATAAAAATACGTGTTATCAAAGACATAGATTAGAAACAAAACACGGCAAACACGCAAAATTCGAGAAGAAAATTAAACAAATCAGAAACAAATATACAAAAGAACTAAGAAAAGCAACAAATATAGATCAGTTAGACAACATAACTCTAAGATTACAGAGAGAAATAACAGCAATAGCATTCGCCTGCTACAAACATAGAAAAACTCCAGAATTAATGGCACCACCATGGTGGTCACAAGAAGTCAAAATAGCAAGAAATAGAGTAAGGGCGTTCAGGAGAAAATTCCAGGAACAACAAGATGAGGAACTAAAACACAAACAACATATAGAATATAAAAAAGAACGCGCAAAATTAAAGAAAATAGTCCAAAAAGCCAAAAGAGATACATGGAAAAAATACTGTGAGGAAGTCACTAATACATATGGCCCTCAATATAAACTGGCATCAGGCAAAAAAACAAGCCCATCACGATTAGAAAACATCATGCCCAACAATCAAGAAGTAACCGTCAAAAAGACATTAAACCACTTCCTAAACAACCTATATCTAACAGATCCATCAATAGAACATGAATTAAAACCAGAGACACCGACATTTAATGAAACAAAACCACAGCTTATAACAAAACAAGAACTTAACAGAATAATCAAAAACATAAAACAAAACAAAGCTCCGGGCTTTGACTACATAGACCATAACCTAGTGAAAAGAATACACACAGCAGCACCACAACTACTACTAACATTATATAACACATGCCTTAACTTCAACTACTTCCCAAAATCATTTAAAATAGGCACAGTAGTCCTATTTCATAAAAAGGGAAAAGATCCAAAAGAACCAAAAAATTACAGACCCATATGCTTACTACCTACACTTAGTAAAATACTAGAAAAAATAATACACGGCAGGATATCACATCATCTAACAATCAACAAATACTGGAGCGACAAACAATATGGGTTCAAACAAGGGTTATCAACTGAACACGCACTAAATAACCTAATAAAAACAATAAAGAAAGACAAAGAAGACAAATACCAAACATTACTAATAGCAATGGATATAAAGGGTGCATTTGATAATATCAGATGGCCTATTATAGCCGAAAACTTAAAACAATCACCATGCCCCACTTACTTAATAAATTGGATACTAAGCTTTTTAGAAGATAGATACGTATCCTTAGAAGAAAACGGCATTAAAGTAACAAAACAAACATTTGGCGGCTCTCACAAGGCAGCTGTCTGGGACCACTGCTGTGGCTGCTAATAGCAGATACAGCCCTAAAGAAAAACTGGGGTAAAAATGTAAGAATACAGGCCTTCGCAGACGACTTTATTTTAATAATAAAAGCAAAAACAAAAGAACAATTAGTAAAACTAGCAAACAAAATAATAAAAGAATTTTATGAATGGGTAACGGAAAATAACCTAACGCTTAATTGGGACAAAACAGAACTACTGTACCTTAATAGAACACACACAAGAAACCTACCAACAGCAGACACATATAAAATTGAAGGAATTAAATTCAAAGAAAGGGAATTTGAAGGAAAAGAAAACATTAAGTATCTAGGTGTAATCATACATAAAAACCTAAATTGGGAAACACACTGCCAAGCACAAACAGCCAAAGTAAGGAAAGCGTTTTGGATGATGGGACAAATGGCCAAACGGGGTTGGGGTTTGAAACCAAGCATCTTAAAAATATGGTATAGAACAGTAGCTGAGAAAACACTGACTTACGCAGCCTCAATATGGGGACATAAGCTAAACCAAAGAAGTAAACAAGTACTAACAACATGCCAAAGGCATTTTTTGCTGGCTATAGTTAGGGCATATAAAACTGCCCCAACAGCGGCCCTTCAGGTACTTGCTGGCCTGATTCCAATTCACCTCCAAGTTAAATACGAGGCAGAATACGGCACAATATCTCGTTTAAGAGAAACGACAGAAATACACGGAACCACTATCCACCATACAGACTATATAAAAAAGATTAATGTATGGGAAACACATCCCGCGGACACCATAGAACCAAGAATAGGCCATATTTACAAGGACATAGTAATATATACGGACGGTTCAAAATTGGAAAGAGGCGCTACGGGTTCGGCATTCGTAGCTTTCAAAAATGAACAAAAAATAAAAACATGGTCAGCTCCATTAAGGAAGTACAACAGTGTTTTCCAAGCTGAACTGCTGGCTATACTAAAAGCAGCAGAATGGGGAAATAGCACAGGGAAGGAATACAGCATTCGCTCGGACTGCATGTCAGCCATCCAATCACTCAGTAAACCCTTCAATGTAGTAAAATTAATCGATACAATACAAAAAACAGTAAAAGACTCAAACAATAAATTCAAAATTAGCTGGGTCAAAGCACATGTGGGTATCCAAGGAAACGAGGATGCCGACGAATTAGCAAAAAAGGCTGCAGAAAACCAAAGTAAAGAAATTCCATACCATCTAGAAAGACCGATATCAAACTTAAAAAGAAAACTAAAAGAACTCACTATCAAACAATGGCAGTTCGAGTGGGATTATGGGGAAACGGGCAGGAAGACATATGAATACTTCCCAAAAGTAGATTCTCGCAGAATCATCAGCTGCAATCTACTAAGTCAAATTTACACGGGTCACGGAGCATTCCCGGACTACTTACACAGGTTTAAGCGCAAAGACGCACCAAACTGCTCATGCGGGGAGTTGGGAACCCCCAAACACTATCTAACAGACTGCCCACTAACCCAAACACTACATCTGATCCACATCACACCGAACAACGAAAAAATATGGCACAACCAGTTAGCGAACAACAAACAAGTACAAACAAAAGGAAGAGCAGTGATGAGATGGTTAGTCGAAAACATCGATCTCATATCACAATAAATACACCTTCCCAGCAGCGAGATTCCTCAAAAGCATATCCCACTCTCAAAAGCCATCCATTTGGTAAGTATATTTTCTAATATATCTTTAAAAATTTAAAATTTAAAAAAAAAAAAAAAAAAAAAAAAAAGTAGCAATGGAACCTCTTTGCTACGCCAAAAAAAAAATCGATTTTTTTCAGCACTAGTGAGAAGTGGAAGTCATCTGTGACGGACTGAATTTCACCAACTGATGAAGGCAAATAGCCAACAAAAAGTGAACAAAATAATTAAATGGTGAATGCACAAAGCACACCTGCCAAAGAAAGTTAATGGGGAAAAAAACAGTGTCAAATCAAGTGAATACAGCCTCATAGATACATGACGGACTAACGGCCACGGAACAAGCCCCACTCCATTAGTGCGACAAGTTTCTCAAACAACAAATCAACAAGTTGCACAAAATTCAAAAGCAGTGATAACAGCCATTAGGATTCAATGGACTGATCGCAAAAAGCGTATTCACGAAGGGAAAAAAAAATCAAAATCCCCAATGCTTGGGTGAGATAAAGTGACAAAGACAACAAAAATGAGTGTGCAACATCCAGAAATGTGACAACCACCAGTAACAGAAGTTACAATGTGACAACCACCAGTAACAAAAGTTACAATGTGACAACCACCAGTAACAAAAGTTACAATGTGACAACCACCAGTAACAAAAGTTACAATGTGACAACCACCAGTAACAAAAGTTACAATGTGACAACCACCAGTAACAAATGTTACAACGTGACAAAACCCACGATAGTGACATAATAACCAGTGAAACTCTCGAAAGAAGACCAAGATTCAAAATGTGAAAACCAGCTCTAGCACAAGCTAGAGGTAAAAATATATCAAGAAAGAGACAAAAAACCAATGAATGATAGACAAAAAACAACCCACAACAGGGGCGAGCCTAAAAAAACGCCAAAAAGCCTTGACAGAGACAAATACAACAAGAAGGGAAATCAGCCCATAAAAGAGGCGATAAACACTACAGCGACAACCCACCATGAACGTGACAAGCCAACAGACATGGTAAATATGTAAATCTATGTACGCTAATGGCACCTGGTGCATGTAAAATCCGTCGTGGGTGCAAAGCCCTCCAAGTTACCTGTGAATAATACCTCTGGGGGTGCCTAGTCAGGTGAGGGTCTCGTCACCTGATCAAGGTTCTAAATTACGAGACCTATTAAATCTGTCAATTCAACAAAGTTAAACAGAAACCTTGAACCGGCAAACAAAGATAACGGTAGCAAATCACAAGAGAGCAAGCACAGCAGCGATGTGAACAAATCAATAGTCAGGTGGATCACAGCCATGCTGTGATCAGGCGATTTCCGCCCCGCACCCAGGTACTAACCCGTTAAGCTAGGCATTCATGCCGGGTAGGTAGGGGCCTGGTTAGCGGTATAAAAAAAAAGAAAAAAGATCTCGACGTAAACTGCTGACCCACTTGCATATTTTCATCGTCTAGCACAGCCATACTCAATCTGCAACTGGCGGCCCGCCGACATTTTTAACGCGGCCCGAGATACTATACAATCATTTATATTATAAATTATCATTAAATTGTAATCATTATTTATAAAAATCAGATATATGCGTAAAAGTTTGTTAAGACCTTCATTTTTTAGATGCGCGCGTAATTATATAAATACGTAGCACCTATAGTCGTCGTCCGCTCCTTCCGTCTGTCCGCATTTAACAGCGCAACAACTTACCCAACTGAATAGTTTGAAACTTAATATATATAATCTTTGCAGAATTTTGTCGAGTCATTTCAAATTTTATGAAAATCGAATCAAAACTGAAAAATATATTAATAAAAGTTTTCTTCATTCTATTAAATCCTGTCATACGTAATTCATCCAATGATAAACCGTGACAGGTAATGATTCTAGGTTGCCATGGTGATTACGCCATCTTTAAGATGGAGTCATATTATTTCTGTATTGATGAATTTAAAAACCGAATTTGTACACTAAAATTGCTTAATTATAGGAATCATATAGTCTACCGACAGTTTTTTGGATAGATGTTTCCGGAGAAATAGATATTAAATGGAAATGAGTCTAAATAATTCAAGTTCTGACAATTTCAAAGCTAGGCTTAAGTTTCCCATTTTAATTTTCAGTAAATGTCAACAAAAAGTAAAATGTTGACAACTTAAAATGTACTTATTTTATTACGGAAATTAATCATATCTTAAAAGCAGACGATGTAATTCATTTCACTGAAATAATAACGATGATTTTTAGGGTTTCGTTCATCTCACGAAACCCTATTATTCCCGCTCCGTTGTCTGTCCGTCACAGAGCCGTTCTCAGAAACTATATAACTTACAGACATGAAAATTTGTGTACTTATAGCTAAATACCTACTATGTAGCTCAAAATATTAAAATTTGAAAAAATCGTATTATTTTAATATAGAGAGACAAAAAAACAAATTCAAACAGCCTTTTCCTATTAAATTTAAACATTTTTCGTTATAGCAGTTGCCACCAATTAAAAATCCACAATAAAAAAAATTCTACAATAATTAGTTTTTTATTGAAAAATTTCCACGTGAAAAAATGGAAATGAAATAAAAAGTTTCACCAATTGAAAAAAAAAAAGATTAATATGACGTCATATTGGTAATAAAACGGAAATTTTCAAACATTTCTCAATAATGCAAGGAGTATGAGTATGTGTATGTAGAGAAAGCAGATTAATATCACGTCACTAGAGAATTAAAAAGAAAATTAATCTGACGTCATATTGGAAGTTTAACGGATTTTTCAAATGTTTGAGAATAATACAAAGCGAGTATCAATATGAGTAATAGAGAATAGTAAATATGTGGGTTTGAGGAATGTATTGAATAATGATAAAAACCCGATTATGGAAATATCGGCATATTTTAGCATTTTGAATGTCTCTATACAACATGTTTAATTTTTAAATTGATTTTTTTTTTTTTTTTTTTTAATATTGCATTTAGTCCACATGACACATTTTATTATGACAGGGTATAATAGCGGGGAATTTTTTGAAAATGAAATTTATTTGGACTTATTAAAGAAAGGATAAAGTGTTTTGAAAGGGATATTAAATGAAACCCTTTGTGCCATCTTCAATCACACTTACCCACTTGTTTTACATTGTCTTGTATTAGAAATTTGCTCATAGTATAATTTTAATGTAACAGAATTGTATTTAATTGTTTGTAAAAGTGTTTTGAAACTTAATTTCATAAAATAAAATTAATATCTATAATATGAAAATCTGCACATAAAATAAATTTTGTATCATTGCATAACAGTGCAACAGCTATTGCACCAAGATTTGAATATTTATCAAACTAGTTACAGTACGAACGCACCTCATTTGTCACGTTTGATGTACAACTTCCAACTTGTTTTTGTATATATATTTTTTTATGGAAAGACAAAGTCTGCCTTGTTATTTATATGGCCATTTAAGGTGGTCCGGGGGTCAACATTTTATTTCCTTTATTTAGAGGAATATTTTTATTAATTGTTTTCTTGCAATATATCTTCCTATAAATATTATTTTTCAGATAAAAATTTGTTGAAAACTGAAATTTAAAAAAATTATAATTTAAAGTTTAAACTTATTTAATTTTTGATATAACTCATGAACTACTTGTCCGATTTCATTACATTTTTCACTGTTGTGTGCAGAAAACGTTTCTTGTCATTTTGTTTTCAGGATTTATAAAAATTTTACTCACAAAATTTATAATAAATTTGAAATTAAAAAAAAGAGTATTTTTGAATGTGATTTTTACTTCGAGGAATATATTTTCAAATTTTTCACATGAAATTAAAAATCCGGAAGAAAATTTATTTAAAATGTACCATAAAACACTGTGTAAAATTTCATACATATATCTTGCAAGAAAGTTTAGCTATTTCTTTCAAACAAGAGAAATTATGACAGTATCTATTCTGAGATAAACGGAAGTTTCAGTTACGGGCAGGACAGAACTGTTAGTAAAACACAAAAAATGTCATATCTGCTTATGCAATCATCGTAGAAATACGTGGTTTTCTTTATTTAATCAATTTAGCTTTGTAATATATTTTATTAGCAAAAAAAATTTTAAATGATTTTTTTTTTTTTTTTGGAGGATTTTGATTGCCGGATCCCCTTAAAATTATGTCAAAACATCCTAAATTTCATTTGTTCAAAAGTTCTTTTTACATTTATTATTTGTGTTACAGTGTTTTACATACTTTTTCAATCTTCAACAACACTAATGAAGCATTATTTCAATTTAATTAAATTTGCACTGTATATTTTTATATTTAAAAAGACTAAAAGATTTTGCATTGAGAAAAGTTTGATTTATTAAAGAAAATGCCTAAAGAAATTTTTTAGCTTTAACAAGGAAATTCTGCAGTATTATATTGTGTTTTATACTTATTAAATAGCTAATACTGATTTTTTTTGTTGTTGTTAAATTGCCTACTTTTCTTACCGTACTACCGTTAGTTACCATTTTCTTACATTATTTTGTAAGAATAGTGTGTTGTAGCCCACCTAAATTACCAAACATATGTTTGCTGCAAACGAGAAAAAAGGTTCAGTATGGTTGGTCTAGCCCAATATGATATAATAGCGTTAGAATATCTGAGGTATCTTTAGCTTTATTGATAAGTTTTCTGGGTTTTATGCAAATTTTCACTTTTATTGTCATTACTAGCCCTGCGTTGCCCGGGCTTGAGATAATAATAAACTGTTCTATACGAATATGACTGAAATCTGTATGAGTCGAATTAGTCGAATGAGGCAAACCCCGTCGTAATCGGGCTCATAGAACTCGAGATCGGAAAGCGCACTCTGGCGGTCGAAAGTGCAACTAAAATATTTAAGGCTATAGATATCAAGTCGAATGAGCCAAACCCCGTCATAATGAGGCCCATAGAACCAGAGATACTCCTGTAGTTCCACCTTCCACCGCCAGGCCGCACAATATTTTCTGGAATAAGCCTTTTTAGAACACTCGACCCAACAAAATTTCCTAGTAGAATTGAAATTTAACCACTTGTAAACGTTGCCAAAACAGCGGAAATCGCGAAAGTGGGTTAAGTAAACGATCGGTTTCGAAAGGGTTAATGTAGATTTCTTTTAAACCCAACGGTGCGTTTGAAGAAAATGAACGTGTCTATGATCTATCTAGCGTCTACTGTTTGCCCGTATTCTCATTTCCTGAGTCGATGCCGATTTTTAAATCTGGGCCGAAAAACGAAAATCGCGTTAGTGAGTTTTGGAAATGATTTTTTTACGGAGGGTTAAAAGTAAAAATTTTTAAAACGGATACCAGATTTTAAAAAGCAAAAGAATGTAGATTAGACGCGGTATTTTTAGTTTTTCGTATTCAAATTTTTAAAGATAGGAGAAATCGTTAAAAATGCGAAATTTACTTACGACAAAAAACGTTTTCGTAAGGGTTAACGTGAATTTTTTTTAAACTAAAGGTTTCTGCTTGAACCTGATAGAACGTAGATGTCTTTAGGTGTGTTTGTTTTTTGTTTGGTTATTTTAGAAAGCCGATGCCATATTTTATATACCGCAGAAAATCGGAATTCGCAAAAGTGAGTCCTGCGCGCGAATTTTTTTCAAGGGGTTAATATTCTAATTTTTCAAAAACAAATACAGATGTCGAAAAATGAATAAATGTAGATATTGTCTGGTATTTTTAGTTTTTTGTACCTTGCTCTGAACCGCCGATGCGAATTTTAAAAAATCGTCGAAATCGCAAAAATCGCGAAACGGCATACAGAATTTTTTTTTTTTCGAAGGGTTAACTTTCATATTTTTTAAACCCAAAGGTAGCTTTGAAAAGGGCAGAGTCAGTTCTTTAATTTGGTGACCTTCTTTTTTCTTCATCTCATGTAGTCCGGTGGATGCAAGGCTCGGAAAACGGGAGAAAATAAAAAACATGAATTCGATGCTTCTTGATTTTTTTTTTTTGAAAGAGTTAAATGTGAATTTTTTTCAAACCAACCGAATAATTTGAGACGTAAAAGTACGTTCTTCGAGAATATGTAGACGGTTTTTCCGTATTTCCAGCCGTTCGCCTGGGCTTCTGAAAAAAAAATGCAAGCAGCTGACGTACAACAGAATAACGAAAGATATTGATTTTATTGACGCTTTGATAGCGCTTTTTTAAGTATTAACATGTATCAGATAGAAGAAAGTTTTGGAACTGGCACATCCAGCTAGTTTTTTATTGTGGATATCTTATAAAGTTCCTCCCTCTGTTAAATGCCTAATTGTTTATATTCCATTGATAATGTTAACGAATAAGTTTAAAGAAAAATTTGGATAAGAAAAAACATCTTTTTAACACTTTCCAACATAGTTGAAAAGTGTTTATGAATTCGGTTTGTCTGTCTGTCTGCCGTTTGTCTGTCTGTCTGTTCGTGCTCTAACCCGTGTAAATATATATGTATAGTCATACAATTGATATATGTTATTGAGGTTTACTATGGCATGTTCGGTATGAAGTGTGTAGCACTTATAGTTTTTTTACAGGGACACTCAAAAGAATTCCGTTTCATTACGGTCTATGGGGAAAAATCATTTGTGGTTTACTTTAATGATGTTATACAATTTCAAACCTATAGAAATTGATATATACCCCTGAGGTGCACTAAGAGAGGCTTCCTATAGAATATGGTGTGTATAGACTTAAATTTGATTTACAGGGACACTCAAGGGAATTCCGTTGCATTACGGTCTATGGAGAAAAATCGTTTGCGGTTTAATTTTAAAATGTTTAAATATTTCAAACAAATTGAAATTTATGTATGGGACTAAGGTGCATTACAAGAGGCTTACTATAGAATATTAGAATATTTAGAGTATAGCATTTATCGTTCATTTACAGGGACACACAAAAGAATTTGGTACTGTCTGTTAACAATTGCTGGAAGTGCTGTTTCAGTTGCTTATCGCGTTTTTAAATTTAACTTCTTTTTTTTTCTATTACTTGGTGTGTATAAATTCTATAAATCATATACAGGGCAGCACAAAAGTTCTGGAGTACATTTACGTTCATTGAGGTAAAAACCAAAAGGGAAATTTTAAACTGTGCTACGCGTTTGCTACCTGAACTAAAATATAGCGTTCTATGTAACATCTATAGATCATATACAGGGCTGCACAAAAGAATTTGGATATTTTTTCCAAATATTGTTAATAATTCCAGAAATTGGGTTTTGAAATATGTTATGCGTTTTCCAAATTGTTCATTTAGTACTTACTTCTGTCCAATATTATTATCTACTTCAGCATCATACAGTGTTATTACATGGTAGTATTATTGCTGTATCACATAGTATTATAGTATTATTTAGTACTGCTCAGTATAATTGGTAAATTGTATTTTCGGAATTTTGTAATTTCAGAATCGTATTTCAGTATTACATAATATAATTATTGCTTAATATCACAAAGTATTATTTAGTATTGCTCAGTATAGTTAGTAAATTATCAAAATTTACTCCTCCTAAAAATCTCAGTTATTATATCATAAAAATTTGAATTGTTAAAAATTGTGTTTCAGTACTACTTCTCTAATCTCATGGTGGTATTTGATTTGTTTTTATTCTATGATTATTTCATTTGTCTTTATCTTATTATTAATTGTTTATCGTTCAATAAGTGAGCTATTAGTATAGTTTTTTATTGTATTGTCTTCTCTCAAATTTAATAATTATCCTGTGAGGCTTTTCCGCATGGTAAACAAACCTTCTGGGCGGGGCTAGTTGAGCTTAAGCCGAAAGATAGGCCTCCTCGCCTGGTTTGACTTTGACTTTATTTATTTAGACATTATCTTTCACCTTATTAAACGGTAATGATTTGTAAAATTATTTTGGAAGAGTTGGAAAGTGTTACATAATCTATCATTGACGCAAGATTTTTCGTTCTTGCTTTTTAACTCTTTCCCACAAAGTTGAAAACTGTTTATAAATTCCGTTTGTCTGTCTGTCCGAGCTCTAACTCGCGTAAATATACTCGAATTTTCAAGCAATATGTCGTTGATGTTAACTAGGGCATGTTCGGTATTTAAAATGAAGTATGTAGCATTTATGGTTCATTTACAGGGCCACTCAAAAGAATTCTTTTACATTACGGCCTATGGGGGAAAAGCGTTTGCGGTGTATTTTAATGATGTTATTATATTTTAAACATATTGAAATTGATATACATCACTGAAGTGCACTACAAAATGCTTCCCATATATTATGAAGCGCATAGAGTTCATTGTTCATTTACAGGGACATTCAAAAGAATTCCGTTACCTTACGGAATTCTTTTGACTTAGTGACTTAAAACATCACTAAAATACACTGGAAAACTTCTTTTTCCGGTGTATTTTAGTACTGTTAATATGTCTCAAACATGTTGAAATTGATATATTACTGAGGTGCATTACCAAATGCTTACCATAGATTATAGAGAGCATAGCATTCATCGTTCATTTACAGGCACACAAAAGAATTCGGTACAGTACTGTCTGTGAACAATAATTTCTGGAAGCGATTTTACCCGTTTTTAAATTTAACTAATTTTTTACATATTGCTTGGTGTGTACAAATTCTATAGATCATATACAGGGCTACTCAAAAGTTGTCGAGTGTAATTTTTCATTGACCGAAATTGAAGAATAGAAATTTTTAACTTTGTTGAGCGTTTCCTAGCTGAATTAAATTTTAGGATATTATGGCATATATACAAATATATTGATCATATACAGGGCTGCACAAAAAAAATCAGATATTTTTTGCATTATTAATGGTAATTACTGAAACTGGTTTTTCGAATATGTTATACGTTGTCGAGAATTGTTTACTTAGATATCACATTTCACCTTATTAATCTATGAAGTTTTGTTACAGTATTCTGATTGTGTTGGAAAGTGTTTCATAATCCATGTTTAATGTACGATTTACTGATCTTGTTTCTTTTTAGTTTGATAACTTGAGATCATCTTCGTCCTAGACATTTTCCTCGTTTCCCATGATCTTTATTTTGCAATTCGAAAAGAATGAAAATCTAAATATTGTTTAAATGATAAGTGAGATCTCAAATTATCCTTGCTAATGTTAAACCTATGGGCAAAAAAAATACATTCTTTTCAGCCACACACAGGGTGGCTTATTCTTTCAATCTCTATCATTTTTCATGTTTATGAAAAGTCACAACAATCCATCGGTGCCACAGGTTAATCTCGAAAAATGAAACATTTGAAGTTACTGAAAAAAATGAATAGCTCGAAAAGTATTTGTCACAAAATTGTCAGACAAACTGCGTTAGAAAGATAAAAAATTGTATTTTTCTTGATATAAATTTCAAATCTAATCATTATGCCGTTTTTCAAATATTGAATTTTAAAAATTACCAAATTTCACAATGAAGTACCATTGCGAAACCTTCACACGTAAAAAGATAATGGGGCTGTTCACGGATCATCAGGCGGCGCGCGGGCGAAGGAGACTAAAATATGGAGTGAGTCTGTACTGTGAAGAAATTGAAAGGCCTGCGTTCGAAACGTTGATTTGACTAATTTGCCTATTTTAATTATATTTTCTTAAAGTCTAGAAGTGAACTTGATGGACGAATGGTTAGAGAACTGCTCTTGATTTTGGAGGTTGCGGGTTCGATTTCCCTAAATTTCTGTTTGATTTTTCTACTTTTTTATTTAAAAATGTTTTATCGATTGCTTTGTATTTTTCATGATAAATTGAATATATTTCATAAAAGTAAAATTTGATATTAATAACAATTACTTATTTAAATACAACAAATTCAGCTTTTTCATGATTAAAATTTTACATTGCATATTATTATTAGCCACACACAGGGCTAATTCTTTCAGTCTATAGTAAAATTCATGTTTATGAAAAGTCGCAACCACTCCATATATAAAGGAGAACACCCTTTATACATAGCTATACAAATGGTTGTTACTGACGATATTAAAAATCAAATTGTCTCTCTTTATTATGCCGATACTTCCGCTTGTATTTCCTTTCTCAGTCCCTAATTGCCGAACAGCGGGCTCAGAACCCATTTAAACAATAATATAAAGGATCAAACAAAGTTAAACCCGTCGTGGCGGTTATTTCTAAGGAGTCCCGTGGCCATATCTCCCATAGGAACGAAGTTACCCCCCCTGGGGCGAGACTTTTTTGGTGCTCAAACCCCTTCATGTAACATATCAATAGATAGATCTCGTCAAGCACTATGGTCTGGTCCTAACCTCCCCCTGTCACTACCCCCTCCCTTAACCCTTTCCGGCACAGACAAATTCTGTTCGTGAAATGCGAAATTACTGACTGACACCGGAATTTACAAACGACTTTTTTAGAAAATAAGAATTCCTTATTTTAAGATTATTATAGAAGCAAAATTTTATTAAAATATTCTTGGTGCCGAATGCAAGTTTGGAATTAAAATTAGGTGTGCCGGAGTAGGACCACTGTGCCGGAAAGGGTTAAGAAGCATTTTTCTCTGTTTCAAGTCCTTTTAAATGTTATTTTTTCCCATCTTTCTCAGCCCCTTTAAGCCCCACAGAAGGCGTAGGCCTCTTCTAAAGGATTCAACGAAGTTAAACTCTTCGAGGCTGACTATTCTAAGAGAATCCCAAGGCCCTATCTCCCTTAGGAACGAAAGTACCCCCCCCCCCTGAGGGGAGACATTCGAGGTGTTCAAACCCCATCATGTAACATATCAAAAGTTTGATCTCGTTAAGCACTGTTGTCTGGTCCTACTCTCCCTCTTCCTTTTCTCCCCCCCCCCCCCCTTTCCTGTCAGGAGCACTTTTCTTATTTGATTTTTTCAATTTCTCATAATTATTTTAGTTTTTCCCATTTTTCTCTGTTCCTATGGGCCGGACAACTCCAAAATTTCACCAAAATTAGCTGTACACCGCCTAAAGGTACTTTCCCACCGCTTCTTTTGGCGCCTCGGTTTCACGTATCTCTTGAGGGGGGCCCATCAGAGGGGCGCAAAAGGGGCATCCCTTTTAAAGTCCCATCTCTCAATTGCAAGTGAGGATTCATTTTACAGGTCTCGTAGAGCACTTGTGTTTTGTATAGCTCTCCCTCCTTCCCCTCCTCCCCACCGCTCTCCAAGACCCCGTCAATTAATGATAAATCATCATTTGTTAAACAACTTCTCTTAGCTGTATCCATCATAATAGCTGCTATCATAGAACTTTTCATTACTTTTTTAAAGTTATCTATTAAGTGTTAAAGAGTCTTGAACCATTAAAAATAGTTTAAAGGGTGTCATTAAGTCAGCACATTTGTAAACAACATCTACCTCGCCACGTCTCAGCCTATTAGAGCCACATCTTTTCACTATTATATTTATTAAAAATACTTCTAGTCACCGAATCTTTTTAAAACTTGGTGTGTTCGTTCCTAATATATTCCGCCAGCCACACAAAAAATCTTAGAGCACTAAATAAATTCTAAAGTGGAAAAGCTGGCTTATGCTAACAAACACTTTTTTTTTTGACGAGTTAGACTTAGCTGAAAAAATCTCAATGATAGAAGCCGTGGGTGGCCAATCTATATTCTGCCGTAAGGTAGAATTTTTCCGGCTTGTTTTAATATCTCATCAGGAATTTAATATTTTTAACTTTTTTTCTGTGTACCTATTCTTTTTAAAGGACGCCTCTTTTTTCTTCCAAGTTCGCAAAGTATTTTTAAAATTCACTTCATTTTATTTGAAGTGTTGAAATCTTTCTCACAGCATGTCAGATACGCTAAGATTTTAACACATAAAATATTAAATTAAGTTGATATTTTAGAAATATTTTGTCAACTAAAAAAGGAATAAAAAATCTTTTAAGAAGAGTACACTTAAAAAAATAGTTAAAAATCTTAATTTTCTGAAGAGATATTTGAAAAATACGAATTCATTCTATTGTTACAGGGTGTTTCACGAAGGACCCCTAACTTTGAAAATAAATAACTTGGAAACGGTGACAGATAGAAGCATGAAACCAATGGTATGTTTATTAAAAATACCGTAAAATTCTGATACAGAAACCTAAAAGATTTAGTAACAAATTTCGCCGATAAATGGCACTGCAGGTGGCATAACCATAAGTAGGCTGTATCACATCAAAAGCGATTCAAAATGTGCACCTTTCACACAACACACATGTCGAAAACGAAGAATGAAATTGTCAATGACTCTCTGCAGTATGCCACCGGAAATCAACACACACGCTTGACAAATAGCCTCCTCCGGCTCGTGGAGTGTTAACGAATTGTTGCGGTAAACAATGTCCTTCAGTGTCACGTCCAGAATTTCTTTCACTATGCGCTAATAGGGATCACGTTTCAACGGCGAAATCTTCGACGTCTGAACGTTCTTGGAGTCTGAGCTCTCTTTATAGGGATCCATAATGCTGTCTGCAGCGCCATCTATCGGTGCTATTTTTAACTAAAATTTTTAGGTTTCTGTATCCGATTCTTACGGGTTTTTTTTAATAAACATACCACTGGTTTCATGCTTCTATCTATCACCATTTCCGAGTTATTTATTTTCAAAGTTAGGGGTCCTTCGTGAAACACCCTGTATTTGTTTAGGATTCGAGAGCGGAAATGGATATCTAACTAACGAACACCCTTAATACGTAGGTTGCTCGTTTTAACAGGCTTTCGTTACAGCTGTGCTCCGATTAAGTGAATTCGAATGTATTAACAAAACAAAGATGTAGAATCTTTTGAAAAACTGTTTTGCTTTATATCATTATTTCTCAATCCTTTTGGATAAATGACAAACTTTGGTTTTACTAAGAATTCTGCAACACACCGCAAATTTTTAACTAAAACTTAGTACAAATAATATAATAAAATCACTTGTTAACTTTAAATTAAAGTGTAATTACTGCTTAAAGTGATAAAAACATAACACAAAAGGCTTAAAAATACCCTTTAATATATAGAAGACATATGTTTCATACGCTCTAATGGCGACTTCTTCAAGATCAAAATGATAAATAAACTATTTTCGCAAAGTTTTGAAAATGATAAACTCAAATCACAAGATCACATTAATATGTAAGTAGGTGCTGTTTTGACAGTTTGACCAATTTAAGCACCTGCTTATATTAGACACTTGATCTCGTGATTTGTGTTTATCATTTTCGAAACTTTGGGAAAATAGTTTATGCATCATTTTGATCTTGAACACTCTAAAAACGACATTTTCAAAACTGATAAATACTCAAATCTGAATATGTCGCATAGTCAAAATGACTCCGAATCAAAATTACTCAAGTTTGAAACATGTATATACTCATTTCTGAAAAGATGCACACACTCAAAGAGTATGTCCATTTTTAAAAAATGAGTATATGAATTGACTTCTATGTGCTCATTTTTGAGTATGTCCATGTTTCAAAAATGATTATTAACTGACCTCTATGTGCTCAGTTTTGAGTATGTCCATGTTTCAATATTCTAAGTATTTCTGGTATTTAAGAATTGGAAGCATTGGGTTATA
Organism: Maratus michaelseni; assembly: GCA_963931845.1. Taxonomy (NCBI): domain Eukaryota; kingdom Metazoa; phylum Arthropoda; class Arachnida; order Araneae; family Salticidae; genus Maratus; species Maratus michaelseni. The sequence continues at coordinate 151,723,198 of OZ007599.1, read as the reverse complement.
TATTTGAAACAAAAAGTTTCATAACAAAATGAAAACATCGATTTACTCAGATTTGAAAGCGTCATTTTTCTCAGTGAAGAAGTCGCCATTAGAGCGCATGAAACATATGTCATCTATATATTAAAAGGTATTTTTAAACCTTTTGTGTTATGTTTTTATCACTTTAATCAGTAATTACATTTTAATTTAAAATTTACTAGACAATAGACCCCCTTTGTCTTCCACATTGCGTGTGTGTTTATTTAGAGTAGAAATAATACTTTAAAAATAGTGAAATGATTAATTAATAAAATCGATTATTCACTTAACAAAATACATTAATTACTATTATAAAACTAATGTTTGAGCCTGTTCGTGTTGTTTTTCTCTAATAAAGTGATTTAGTGAGAATAATAGAAAATGAGGTTCTCAGTTCCTGTCTCACCGAAATTGATTATTACGTTTATTTTTCTTTCAATTACGTTATTTCTTGAACATCCCAGTTCTCATATTTATGTCGAGAAAGGAAGCAAAACTTCAAATTAAATTATAACTCATTTGAAAAATATAACTAATACACAAATTAAAATTATAAAATCAAAAATGCATAAATATTCAAACACATGTTCTAAAAAATTAAAAAAATCGTTTGTTAATATGTAAATAGCTATTACTAATCTGGGACTTGATTAACTGTATTGTTTAAAGATAATTTTAAGATATTAGCCTTTTTTCTAAATTTCCTGCCTCTTAAACCATTACATTCACTCTTTGAATGCGTGGCGGTACAGCTCTTCATAGGATTTTAAGTACACTTACTCGTGATTTAAATAAGCTGAAACGATTGAGAAAATTTACTTTCTGAATAGTGAAAAAGATGAAAAATAAAAGAAATTCCAACATAGATTATATTAAAGTTTTAACTTTAATTTAACATTTTATTCGATTAGTTCAACTCGATTTTTCTCGACTCGATCACAACTCGATTAGTTTACTCGGCAGTTCAACCGAGGCACGCTCACAGTAATCATCACATACTGGTTTAGAAACATTAATCTAGATTATGGGTCTTCAAATATTTTGCCTGAAAATGGTTTGACCCCACAAATTCCGATTGGTCTAATTTAATAGCAAAATTTACGTTATTAAGTAAGGTAATTTTTTCTATTCTAAAATAGTGGTGGCTTGTTGTCCCGTAGTCCATAGACAACTAATCTACACTGGCCTCCAAAAGTTAAGGTACAACATGTTTTTCGAAGCTCACCAGACAAAAAATGGCAGTCAGATTAAACTTCATAGTTTATATGAATGACAATAATAAGCTTTAAAAAAATTACGCAAAAATTACAGCTACCACTTTTATTTTATAGAAAAGAATAGGTATTTGTGAATAAGAGAAAAATATGAAATTACGAAGCTTTCGTAATTTCACGTGTAAGTTTTGTTGTATTCGAACTATTATTGTCAGTTTTGTTCACAACAGCCAGTAGAGTCTAGAAATGTCTAGAAGAAGTCGTTTCCCCATTCATTAAGGTGGCGGACGGTAGGATGGATGGAAATGGGGTTGTCACAGGCCGATACTGCTATACTGCTCAATGTGTCTCGCAGTGTAGTCCAACGACACTGAGATCAGTATGAATCCGAAGATTCTGTGTCCAGAAGACATGTTCCAGGCCACCCACGCGTTACAACACCTGCAGAAGACCGGTTTCTAGCTCTTTCGGCCCGAAGGAGAAGACGCACTACTGTGCCGCAACTCATTGCAGACCACTTTGCAGCATCAGGGAGAAGAATCTCCGCTACTACGGTGCAAAGACGTCTTCACAATGCAGGTCTCTATGCAAGGCGGCCAGTTGTGTGTGTTCCCCTCAACAGACGACAGAGAAGGGCCCGCTTATGTTGGGCAAGACAACATGTTTCCGTGACCAGACAACAGTGGGCTTCTGTACTCTTCACAGACGAGTCCAGATTCACACTGGAGAGCGATTCAGGACGTCTTCTGATCTGGAGAGAACAATGCACATCAATCAAACAATGTCGAAACACACAGGTACAGAAACGGTGGAATCATGGTTTGGGCAGGGATCTCACTTGGAGGCCATACTGACCTGCATGTGTTCCATGGAGGAACTGTGACTGGTGCGAGATATCGGGATGAGATCCTTGATTTATATGTGCGCCCATATGCCGGTGCTATTGGCAATAGTTTCATTCTAATGGATGATAATGCGAGACCACACTGAGCTGAGGTTGTTGAGGATTATCTTGAGGATCACGGTTTGGAGAGAATGGAATGGCCAGCTCACTCTTCAGACTTGAATCCGATAGAACATCTTTGGGACTATCTTGGAAGACAGGTTGCGGCTTTAAGTCCTCCTCCAAGGTCATTAAATGAGCTGGAAGAAGGCTTACTCCAAGTCTGGTCAGCGTTACCTATTTCGGTGTCCGACAATTTAATTGAGAGCATGGAAAGTCGATGCCGCCAATGCATTCAAGTCCGGGGTGGACATATTCCGTATCAGAACCAGTTTTTTAATGTTTCTGTCACATTTTACTGCATAATACTGCGATGTACTGTTTTCTCCAAGAATGGAATTTTCCACCATGAGTGCTTTTCTGTTGTAATTTCATTTATACGTTTAACTTAAGTAAATTTCTATGTCGCATTTAATAAATAACAGTTTAGCGTACATTTCCTCCAAAGTTGTTTTTTCTGTATTCATTCACTTGCAAATTAGACGCAAAAAAACCGGTTGTACCTTAACTTTTGGAGGTCAGTGTAGATTATGAGGTTTTTAACTCTGATTAATTTGAATAGATATGGAATTTTATAAACATCCAGTTTGTATGGGCGATTCTCCAATAAGTAGTTAATTTGTGTCCCTCGTAGTTATATGCTGTATTTTGTCATTTATACAGATTTTTTTAGCATAAAATGTGTTTTGCAATGTCTTCTACAATTTCAAAAGGTATTTGCAAGAAAATAACTGTAAATTTTACTTCAATAGTATTTTAAATATTCAAATTATCACTGCTGTCCCTTGTCGTCACCTCATGCACTCATCTTCTGGAACAATTTTGAATGTAATGGCAAACTATTTTTAGAACTTCTTTCTACTCAAAGTAAAAATTTATATTCTAAATTGCAAAATAAAGAATTTTTATTCAAAATTAAAAATAATTTTATATTATTTTCTGCCAAAGAATGCTATGTCACCACTGTCCCTTTGTATAAAACTTCTCCTGTGACCACAAGGAGGGCAGATAAAGATTGGGGGACAGCTGCATTTAGTAGAAGCAGCAATCTGGATTGCTGAGAAAATCTCAGGGTTTAATTTTCTGGACTTAAAAAGAAACTACAAGCTACAAAATTGATAGAAAGATAAGCATATATTTATTACTTATCACTACTGTCCCCTATTTAAATTTTCATTATTATTATCTTTATTTATTTTTGATTTGTCATGATATAATTACTTTTGCTTAGTTCAGAATGTCATATTACAGTCTTACTGAGATTAACGTACTGTGTGCACAGAAGCAAATTTCCTAATTCTTCACTACTATCCCCTTTCAATGAAATTACATCAGCTCACTTGGAATACATTTCAAAATGGTAAATTTCAACTGCATTACTTAAGGTATTTTACATGTGACAATGTAAAATAGCTTTTATGTTTTCTTTAAAAACATTATTTTATACAGGGTGGCTATAGATCAGGGAAAAACACAGTCAAGTGATAAACACCAGTATTTTCTCATGGAAAAATTCGTGTTGTTTATTTGAGCGGTAAATAAGTTAAATTTTTTATAAGAAAATACTGGTTTATTCCCTTTTTTTCGACTGTGTTTTTCCCTGATTTGTAGCCACCCTGTATAAAATAATGTTTTTAAAGAAAAATACTGTTTAAATTTTATGCCAAAATATTGTATATTACTCACCAGCCTATGATTTATCTATTTATAATGATTTTTTTTTATTTATTTAACTTTTGTTTTTCACTAAATCACAGAGTGAAAATATACACTTATTGGAGAATCGCCCATATATATCTTTTTTTATCCCAAATTATTTAGGAAGCATAACACTATGAGAATATTGGTTCATATGTCATTTGTAATTCTTTGATTATTTTTTAAATAGATGTTTATTACGACGATGGAGTCCAACGCCACTGCTGAAGACGTCACAACGGAAATTTTTGTACTAGTCACTACCTCAGTTAATAATGATCATATAAGTGATAATGATTTGCATGAAGATAATGCACATAAATTGGATGTTTCGCAGCTAGTGATTTTTGCTTTTATTGGAGTATCATGCCTTGCTGCTGTTATCGCCAGAAGATTTGCGACTAGAATCAAACAACTGTGTGGTTTTCGTTTATCAAGATCTGAATCAGCCAAACAATCAAAAAAATGCTACGATAAAGATGAAGACGACTTTTGAATCTCTTAAACGACTGTTACTTAAACCTTAAGGAATCATATTAACTTTATATTGCTGTCACTCATTTCATCAAAATCCTTGCAATTTATGAAATATGAAAATAACGCACCAAAACATGCAATACATTGCATTAAAAAAGTTTTAATAACAAAAATAATTGATATATCCATTGTTTTAACATATTTTTGATTATATAATAAAGTCAAACTTCGGTTATAGAGTCACCCTAGAGAACAATACAAAAGTGACCTGGTGTTGGTGTGCTGTGTGTTGGTAGATCTATGGCAAGTTGACTTCGACATCGATTTCTAGAGTTTTTAAGGGCTACTTTGACATATTAAGGCACTCAGTCGACAAGTTTTTTTTTCATCAAATGGCAAATTATGATTTCATCGATAATGGATGTCGATATCGTTTATTAACGACAGTGAGTTTTGATCGAAATGTGCGAAGTCAAGGTGAATTTGTAATAGATCTGCGAAGTGTTTGATAAATGGAATATTTTGATAGAAATATTGGTTTTTGAGTGATGTGAATGTTTTGTATTATAATTTAGTTAAAATAAAGAATTTTTATTCAAAATTAAAAATAATTTTATATTATTCTGGGCCAGAGAATTGTACCCTACTTTTAGAGCGCGTTACGACGAAACGCGGGTTACTCGTATACTTGGAGAATAACGTCATCTGATTTTCTCAGGGTAAAGTTGGGTTAAAACGGCTGTGAACGCTTTTGGGTAAAGTTATGGGCATGTTTACAATCAAACACTTCCATCAACCAATCTACCATTACATTTTGATTGTACGAACATTGCAGAAACCATCCTAGCCAACGTTGGCCGATTATATCATAGTCCTGTTAAAGGTAGGCCAATCAAATGGTCAGGACTCAAGTGTAAAGTAGGAGTCATAAAGAGCAAAAATTAACAGTTGCAGTTAGCTATAAAGCAAACAAACAAATCAGATTTCCCAACCACGTGATCACTTTACCCAACAAAATTCTCCAGGTAATGTGGGTTACCCGACGTCTGCTTAATTTCCAGCTCTGAACGCTAAGGTAAACCCGCAAAAAGTCACCTGATATCTGTATCTGACCGCGCTTCGGGTTACCCATGTGTTACGCTATGTAACTCGGGGTTTGGTCTGTGAACGCGCCCTTTATGTTACTACTGTCCCTTTGTATAAAACTTCTCCTGTGACCACTAGGAGACCAGATAAAATTTGGGGGACAGTTGCATTTAGTGGAAGCAGCAATCTGGATTGCTGAGAAAATCAGGGTTTAATTTTCTGGACTTAAAAAGAAGCTACAAGCTACAAAATTGTTAGAAAGATAAGAATATGTTTATTACACTACTGTCTCCTATTTCAATTTTCCTTATTATTATTATTATTTATTTATTATTTGCCATGATATAAATTACTTTTGCTTAGTTCAAAATGTCATATTACAGTCTTACTGAGATTAACGTACTGTGTGTTGTTTAGCCACAGTTTACCACATAGTTTAACCACATTTTTAGATAATAGTTTTCTGCTCTAAACTTCTTTTAACTTTCTAAGTATGAATGCCACCGATAAAGACTTTTAACTATGTCTATTTATGCAAATGATTAGGCGTTTCGAAGATCGATTTCAGATCGTACGGGTACTTTCACTGGTGTTTCAGTTCTGAATAGCTCGGAATGACTTTGGTTTGAGGCAAATTGGACTATTCTTGAACAAAGTCTGATTTGTATATCACGTATTCCACAGTAAAATATATTTTCTCTTATGTTAGTTTAATATGTAACAGTACTTTCAGGATTTGGGCGTGTTGATTTTGTATTAAGTAAAGGAATTAGAGTGAAGTTTAATTTACTCGTAGTTAATTGATTTTTAAGGACTTTAAAGGACTCAAATTTTCTACAGAGTTTTCTTGGTTAAAGTGTTTTTAGTGCTCCCAACCAAGTAGGGATGTTCCTACTTTTAGTAAAATAAAACCAGGGATGAGACTTCTCCGCTTTTTTGCATACCAGTAAAATTTTACAGAAAATATTGTTTTATTTAATCGGAACAATTTGCGATTTAACAGAACAACGTTTTCTCTAAGATTATACTGGTATGCAAAAAAGCGGAGAATTCTCATCCCTGAATAAAACTGTGTTTTTACATGCTTTCAAGTTTGTTCTTTGGATGATGGAGTATGATCATGCTAATGTACCAGCGGTGACCTTACAACCTTATATGAGAACTGACTGTTCAAGGGGATTAAAATTATGTTTTAAATTTGGAGGAAATTGTGAAACATGGCACCCTAAACGAAGTGACTCTATATCGATGTTTTACGATTTATATTTTCTTATATTGTATAAAACAAAAATCTCAGTTTTTATTCAGTATCGTTTATTACAATGCTCCAAATAACAATACTTTACCTCAGAGATAATTAAAAGGTTTCACAGGTTAAATGTAGTAGGAGCACAAACTATCACTAATTAGTATTAATTGACCATTTTTATTCTAAATTTATACGATGCCAAAGTACAGTTAATTTAAAATAGAGCAATTTATTTTTAAAAACAATTAAGATTTTTTTCGTATTTTCTATATAAAATTTGGATCCGCAAATATGAATAAATTCTTATATTAAAAGCTCTTTTTTATAAATTACATATCCTGATATGTAGAATAAAATTAAATTTAATATTTTTCGTTTCGAAGTATATATTAAACTTACTTAAACAAAATAATCGATATATATGTATTGTATATAAAAATAATCGATACATTCGTTGTTTAAAAACAAATGTTGATTACATAATGTTGTACTTCATTGCATTAAACTAGGTATGGATTTTATTCAGTATATTTTCTAATGCTGAAAATAAGCATTCTATACGCCAGAAATAATTAAAAGGCATTCCAAATATGATAACATCACAAAATATCGCTAATGAACATTTATTGATTATTATGCAGCTACAGTAATCATATTCTTAAGCTTGAAAACTGCATTCATGGATGCTTAAAAATAACCTGAATTTATTATATAATACATATTATATAGAAAATGATAAAGTGCGGTAAAACATTCTCTCTTTTTAACACTTTCCAACATAGTTGAAAAGCGTTTATGAATTCGGTTTGTCTGGCCGTCTGGCATTGTTCTAACTCGCGTAAATATACTTGGATCGCCCTGCAATATTGATATATGTTATTTAGGTTCACCATGGCATGTTCGGTATTGAAAATTAAATGTGTACCATTTATGGTTAGTTTACAGGGACACTCAAAAGTATTCCGTTTCATTATAGTCAATGGGGAAAATATTTATTCGATGCATTTTAATGTCGTTACACTATTTCAAATATAATAAAATTGATATGCATCATTGAGTTGGACGACAACGTGTTATCTCTAAGAGTATAGAATAAGTAGCGATTATAGCTTGTTCACTGGGACACTCAAAAATATTCCGTTACATTACAGTCAATGTGGAAAAATGGTTTTAGTGCATTCTAATAATGTTACACTGTTTCAAATATAATGAAATTGATATGCCTCACTGAGGTGGATGGCAATATGTTTTCTATGGTGTTTCGAGTAAGTAGCAATTATAGTTCGTTTATAGGAACGAAGAAAATTCCATTATATTTTGATCTATGCGAAAAACTCGTTTGTAGAATATTTTAATGATGTTAAACTATTTCCAACATAATGAAGCTGACATACATTACTGAGGTGCACTACAACCTGTTTTCTATAGATTATTGAGTACGTAAAAATTATCGTTTATTTACAGCAGGGTTGTAGTGGGTAGCTACCCGGGTATCCACCCGCGCTGGGTTTTTTTTTTAAACAGGGTTTTTTACAACCCTGAGAGTTTTAGTGGGTAGCTGCCCAGGTACCCGTCCGAGGTGGGGGTTTTTTTAAAACCGGGTTTTTTACAACTGATTTACAGAGACAAAAGTATTCGGTTATGGGACTGACTATGAGCCATAACTGCTGGATGTACGTTTTCAGCTGTGATATACATTTTATAAATAACTTATTTATTATGTATTACGAGGTGTGTAGATCATACACAGGGCTACACGAAAGAATTGCACACATTACTGGCTATGGATAGCCATTTCTGAAAATAAATTTTCACTGCGTTGTGTTTCTTTTTTAATGTTTTTTTAGATATCTCATTACATTGTATGAATAAAAAAATGAATATTCCTATAGTGTTGGAAAGTGTTTCATAATCTATGCCGTGATCAATGATTTTTAGATCTTGTTTTTTAATAGTTTCTTGTAGAGAGAGTGTGAAGATATCATCTGTCATGATATCTGCTAGCAAAAATTATAATACCGAAAGAACGCCAAACAATATTTCATTACAACAGATTTCAATATCTTTAGATAAAATATAAATTTTTCAAAGGGGAAATTTTTATTTGAAATATTATAAACGTTTTAGAACTTTTTTTGTAATGATAAAACAGAATGTTGCCACTGGAAAATTCTGTGGTTGTAAATCGACACGATGCCAGCAAACTTAAAACAATTATCTGGAAGAGATGAAAACTTTTCAATGCAAAACTATGAATTGATTTTTTTTAATCTTATATCTTAGATTTACCGGGCGGTTATAATATAACTATCTCTATTTGGAGCTGTCTGTAGCTTGAAAGAATAACCGGAATGAAACCAAACTCGGTACACTTACTATTTGAGAAGGGGGAAGAAGAAAGGAACAATAAAAAAATTAATTGCAATAATCGCCGACAGATGGCGCTTTTCAATGTGAAATGTAATGTGTAATATTGTGTACCATAGTGGTGTCACAAACCTCAATGACTTTGCCACATATCACAACATGTAAAAAACATCACACCTGATGCCTTACATTCAGCAGTTGAGTACGTCGTGCACCGCCAGGATTGTGTCCTCCAGCACAATGGGTATGTGGAACTGAACCTGCCGTCATGAGAAAGTGTAACCACATTCACTGTGACATTTTCCAATAAATTAGGTGTACCATCCAGTTTGATGCCTTAATTATTTGTTTCTGTATAACACATTACATTTCACACTCTTTAGCGTCATCTGTTGTGATTATTGCAATTATTTTTTTTTGTATTGTTCCATTCGTTTTCCCCCTTCTCAAATAGTAAGTGTATCGATTTTGGTTTCATTCGGGTTATTCCTTCGAGCTACAGACAGCTCCAAATAGAGATACATATATTATAACCACCCTGTATATCAGAACTACATTACAATATAACTTAATGTGGCACAAGTCATATAATTTATAGTATTTAAAAATTTATGTGATTAAAATAAATCTTGATTTTTATTTTTTAAGGCAAGTGATTCATTTTTCTCTTCTTTAAAAAAAGTACCATCTAAGTTAACTCCCACATCTTTATTTACTTCGGATAGTTGAAATTCCGGATTCAAAAATTTTTGAAGGCTGAATTTTATAGTCAAGCTTTCCAGTAAGATACTTTTTTTTAATGGTTTTGTATAACTGTATAACATATATTTAAAAAAAAAAAGATGTGGCTTTTTTATACGTCTAGAAATAAAAGATTTGTTTATCTTGTTGTTGTCAGTTTTTATTTTGATTTTGATAAAATGTTTAAATATGGAGATACGCTTCTATGCATCAGTTAGTAAAAGTTGTAATTTCCATCTGAATAGAGTATTTTAATTTTTTTATAAAAAATTTCCAACTGAATGGAGTATTTTAATTTTCTTTGTATTACACAACATTTTAATACTAAAAGAATATTTAATCATATTATATTTTAAATATGGAAAGGCGTGTTTCGATTCTATTAAAAGCAACAAAATCAAAAATCGGCTAATTAAAAACTAAAGAAATATTTCGAAATGTTCATGGTTATGTCATTTTACTTATTTACTTCATGGTTATGATATTTTACTTATTAACATCATTGAAATGTTTTCGAATACTTGAATAAATATATTTTTTTTTTAAACTTTGGTCTAAAATTAAATAAACTTACTCAGGAAGGTCCTTACAGTGGGCGGCTCGTCACGGTGAGTAGTAGAAGAATGTATGTTTCACCTCAGCAGGAGCCGTGAGCCGGAGCCGGAGCCGGAAGTCGCAGGTGTGGATAACAGACATGTTGAGACAGGAAGTTCTGCGAACGGTGAAGGTCACCGGAAGTCGCAGGTGTGAATAACAAACAGGTTAAGACAGGAAACCGGAAGGGATTACGAGATAAGGATAGGATGAGACGTATTTTTATGGGTTTTAATCAGGTTCTTTCTTGAAAGGGATTTTTTTTTTTTTAATTGTGGACCCACCATAACCACCCGCTATGAAAACAATTCATAACGCCACATTTTTTTACCTATTCTTTTACACCACTCATCTGTGAGAGACCTGTAACGAAATAAAAGGGTTTAATTATTATTATGCTTCAGCAAAGTCGAGTGGAGTTGAGGGGTAGGAAGCCTGCTTTAAAAATAACAGAATGCGAACAGTGCGAGTGGAGTTGAGGGGTAGGAAGCCTGCTTTAAAAATAACAGAATGCGAACAGAATGTACAATATTTTTTTTTATTGTGGACCCACCATAACCACCCGCTATGAAATCAATTCATAACGCCACATTTTTTTTTTTTTTTTTTTTACCTATTCTTTTACACTAGTCATCTGCGTGAGACCTGTAACGAAATAAAAGGGTTTAATTATTATTATGCTTCAGCAAAGTCGAGTGGAGTTGAGGGGTAGGAAGCCTGCTTTAAAAATAACAGAATGCGAACAGTGCGAGTGGAGTTGAGGGGTAGGAACCCTGCAATAAAAATAATACCTGTAAAAGAAATATTTATGTGCTACCTTTCGCGCTCGTCGACCTAACTGTTCAGAGTTTAACATGAGATTTACTTATAATTCACCTGTAAAAGAATTTTTTTTTTCATTCTTTAAACATTAACTTAAATGTGAATGAGATTAAAATAGATGCGAGGGCTAAATTTTTAGAGAGTTAAAATGAAAATTCACTAAGAGTTGCTAAATAAAAGGAGATGATCGACTTTGACAGCATTTTTCTAAAAGTTTATTTATCGAAAAAGGAATCATACGTTTCGATTATATTTGTTAACTATTATAGTTTAACATTAAAAAGCAGGTAGACATTCACATCTTTAGCGCTCGTCGACCTAACTGTTCGGAATTTTCTTCGAACCCATTATTTTTGACTTTATAAAAGTTTCATATAAAAAAATTATTCTTTAAGTATTAACTGAAATGAGATTAAAATAGATGTAATGGCTAAATTTTTAAGGATTTAAAATGAAAATTGTGATAGCCATGTAAATGAAAGTAATGCGATTACTTTGCTTTATAAAAATCTAACACGAAGAAAAGCTGGTAGACGTTTACCTTTCACACTCGTCAACCTAACCGTTCGGAATTTTGTTTAAACTTCTCTCGAGTTCGTCAACCTAACCGTTCAGAGTTTTCGTCGAAATCCGGATATAGATTAACTTACAATAGCTAACTTTTTAAGGGAAGTTTAAATAACATATTTCCCAAAGTGTCTTACAAACATTTAAGAATTTATACACACATAAGAACCTCGCCTACAGGTGCAAGGTTCTGACTTTAAAGCTACTAGATGTTGAAATTTAAACTTCTTGCGCTCGGCGACCTAACCGTTCAGAGTTTTTTTTTCAAACCTTGTGTCAATACGAGTTAGGATCCCTTAGAAAGACCTACATAGAGACACTTATCCCTAATATAGATAATCAACCCTAAACTAACCAGTTACAACATACAAGACATAATCGTTACATTCAGTTAATAAGTGATTTGACATGCAAAATATTAGATATAAAAACATATATGATATATACAACACACAAAACAATTTTAAAGATTTTTTTCCCTTTCATATGAACAATTTTTAGCAATAATTTAACTTGAGAGCAGGTATTTGTTTAGAGTTATACGATTATAATAAATTTTCATTAGATTTGACATTATACAACCAACATTTAAAAAAAGAGAACGACATCTAGTTTTTTAACGTCACATATTTGAATTATTAACCTATTTTAGTTAAAAGTATGATACTTAAGTGATTTTATTTGAAAAATCAATACAACAGTTTAAAAGCAGTCGAAAGATTTTTACTTTTAAAAATAACTAACAGAATTTTTTAAAGCAGTAAGGTAGATGACACTAACTTTAAATTAATTTTTAATAGGTCACTTTAAATAAAATACATATTTTTTATTATTATTAAAGAAATATAAACTACTCACACATTATTATGCTGCATTTTAACATAACTGAAATACTACAACCTTTCTGCTAACATGTGGTCACGGAGGAAATCTTTTCATATAGAAGGCAAAATAAGATAATGAATTGATAATCATGATTCGTTATGCATATGTTTAAACAGGAAATTATTTAAGACGTGTGATTAAGACCATTTTACATGGTATTACAGAATAAATCTTTTCACAGGATGCAAGATAAGATAATATCACGTAATGATTTAATAAACACGATTCGTTATGCATATTTTAAAACAGGAAATACATCCGTCAGATAACATTACTTTGTTTATATGAAGTGACCAAATACAAATTTTGCTGATAAGATTAATTTAATTTCGAAAATATTATTGTCAGAACATTCAAATTTTACACAATATTTTTAAAAATTTAAATAAGGGAAATCAGAAAATTGTACACGATATTTTAAAAAATAAATAAATAAGGGAAGTTACAAAATGTTGTACACTCTTTTATTTAGAAAAAGAGAGCGGGTATTTTGTTTTGAGTTATACGATTAAAATAAATTTTCATTATATTTGATTTTACACAACCAACATTTTCAAAAAAGAGAATGGAATCTAGTTTTTATAAATTAACGTACTTCAATTTTTCAAATACTTAACACCCCCTCTTTTGCTAGACTTTATACACATAAGACATAAAAGGTGTTTTCGAATACATCATTTAGAAATTAAGCGACTTGATAAGTAAAACATTATTTATAAAAGCAATAGATACGAAAGTAATAAAGATTTTTACGTACAAATGTACGAACTTCTGATAGGTAAGACTTTCTTAATCACTGTGCAAGAATTAAGTGGTGATTAAACTTATAACATTATATGATGAAATAATCACGTGACGTATTTTTAAACCAATAAAATGTCAGTATTTTTAAACTAATACAAAGTTAGTATTTTTACACGAGCGCCCTCTATCATTATATAAATTTCAATGAAACGAGTTCATAACATTTTACTGCGACCTGATATCGTTGTAATAGGTTGTATTTTTCGTTAAGTTAGTTTTCATTTAAATTATTATGGAACGAGTTATGAATTCTTATGTTGGTGATGTAACCAACTTGGAGTGTCAGCACTCATCACCAGAGTTAAATAATCAAGAGATGGATTCTACACTTTTATCTAAACAAGGACCCGTTTCGAATTGTGAAGTGAAACCCACCTCATCAGGACTAAAGAAACAGAAGTTACCTCATGTGTGTAAGATGTGTAACAAGGCATTTCCTCGAAAAGTTAACTTAGTGTTTCATATGAAATGTCATTTAAAGGAAAAGTCTTTTCGTTGTGAGGTGTGTGCTGAAGTTTTTTCGCGAAAGAGTGATTTACGTATGCATCAAAAGATTCACAAATCACCCAAACAATACAAGTGTGGGGATTGCAACGAACTGTTTTCAATAATGTATGATTTATTAATTCACAAGAAGACCCATAAGACTCATAAACAACATTCATGTATAAAGTGTAGCGAAATGTTTGATTGTGAATCAGATTTAGTACAACATTGTGATACTTTTCATAAAGTTGTGAAATCACCCTATTCAAAAGATTTGTTATTTGAGAAAGTGAAGCATTTTAAAAGACAAAATGATGTGCGAAATATTTTTACTAAAACTATCATTGTATCCAATGAGATGAATCAAAAAGACTTTCATTCATTTTTTAACAGTATTCGAACGGATGTTTTAAACGAATTAAATTATCAATTGCAAATGAAAAAGTCAATAAAATGGTATGCAGCCGTTAAAGTGGATGTCTGTCGTGAATCACAGGATGGTAACTTAGAGAGAGCAACCCCCTTTTTCCTTTCCAAAAGTGAACTGGAATTAACAGACCAAAACATACAAGTGCATGTTGAGAATGCCTTTCTAAAGTTGTACAACGGCTTTGAAGATTTTACAGAACGTGTGTTTAATTGGACATTACAAAAAATTTTAAAATTAGAATTGATTACAGCTCAATATGACAGTCTTATTTGATTTGTATTATTTTAGATGAATAATAAATAGTTTGGTTGTGAAAAAAGTGTTATGTGTTTTCTCAAGCTTACACTGTGTGATGTTTGAACTAATGATGTATATTTCGATTGACTTAGACAAAATAGGAGTGTGTGTTGACATTTAAAAAGATTTTAATATGAGATAAGAGAGTTATAATTAAAACTGGACTTACCTAAAATTTTTTCAAGATAGTCTCGATATCCTTTCCATTACAATTGTTTTAAGGAAATAGAATTCAATTTTATTGCGAATAACACTTTGTTATTAACATCATGTGGTTTGTCTTATCACAACTATGAGATAGATCACTTCCGATTAACATGATAACAAGAGTATAAAAATGACTAATGCAAACCGATTTTCCTGCCTAAACTTGTTATCAGCTTGCATGAGTGACTAATCTTTACTTGACCTATATCGCCACCAGCTTGTGATATTTCAAAACTTTGAAAATTTATCACATTTTAAGAATAAAACAAACATTTAAAAACTTTAAAAATTTGTGTTAGTGAAATTTGTTAGATTGACACAATTTAAAAATAAAACTTAAAAATAAAACTTAAGCATTTAAAAACTTTAAAATTTCGAGTTAGGGAAATTTGTTGGATTGTCACATTTTCGAAAAAATCTGTTAAACATTTGAAATTGAAAAATCAACATATCATTTTCAAAGCAGTGAATAGATGTATACCTTTAAAAATTCAACTTAGTGGAATTTAGTAGTGAAATTTATTAACCTAACACACATGCTAAAAATAAAACTTTATGAAATTTTCCCATTTTTAAAATAAAACTTATTTAAAAAATAAAAAATAAATAAGCAACTATTAAACATTTTGAATGTCTTAGACAAAGCGTGAATAAATTTGTTGAAATTATATAAAACATGAAAAATTTCATTACTTTTAAAGGAAATTTTATTTTTGGTGAAATAAACTCGAGGTATTTATTATATGTTACTTAAACTACATGAGAATTGATTGAAAATGTGTTACTTTTAATCACTCACAAGATAAGACATGATATTACAACATACACATAGGAATTATAGATGGGGTTTTCTCCCACACATGACGTCACTGATAACATATTTACTGATCAAGTCATAAAATCATCGTTTAGGGTAGGTTTTTAAGCACGAAGTTTAGTTGAGATTTAAGATATTTAAGAAATATAAACTACAACTTTGACTACTTTTTGAAATTTCCCCCTACATAAGAAAAAGAACATAGAAAAATAAAATGAAAAGTCGTATTTGAATGGAATCGAATTATTATCCTTTCACTTAACAGCTGAATGCGTCGGCAATTACATCACAAAGGCACTGATAACAACTGATTGAATATATTGTGTTTCTTTTTTAAGGTTAAATTGATTTAATATTCAAGTTATTTCTTAATGATACACTTAAAAACAATAAACTTAATTAGCATTCAAAAAGCAAACGATCACATTATTGTGTAAAACAATCAAATGTTTTAAAAGTCACGAGTTAAAATGAAATAATAGTTTTTTGTATAGCCCTCTATCGGTGGGTAATAGAATTAAGAGATAATTAAAAGTTTTAACTTGAATTCGAACCCACAACAAAAATTATTTTTCGGTTTTATAATTTAGGGTAGGTTTAACTGAGCAAGCCATGATATAACAGTATTTATAGACGATTTAAGATATTCGATAAAGGAAATCATCTAAATTTCTAAAGTAATTGAAGGGTTTACTGCTTAAAGTACTACAAAATGAGTACAACACGATGCATAGTTTTTTAATTAATTATATTTTTCGAAAGGTTAAATTGAATTATTGATAAACTTAGGATTTATGTTTAAAGTGAATAAATTTGATATGTTAGGTTCACTTAATAACAGAGGGTTGAATAAGTTATTTTTAATAAAAATAAAGTTTACTAAAAGTTTTTAAAGTTAAAAAAATGTAAGTTACGTTAAAAAAGTTAACAAAAATATAGTTTTAAAAAATTTAAAGTTTACAAAAAGTTTAAAAATCTTTAAGTAAATCAAAATTAACTTTTTAATTTTAACTAATGAGAGACTATAATCTAACTGTTTATCCTTGTAACCAACTGGTGCATATCAACTATCTGCACATGTGCAGTAAAAACATACACTAACTTGAGTCCGATTTTAAATTATTTGCTAATTTTTATACAGCTCGATTACCTTTCAGAAACAAAACAGAATGAAATACTTACCATAAAACACGTCAACGTCTTATACTTGCTTTCACTTAACTAATCTTTCTACATTAGCTTTGCTAGGGGGCGCTGCAATCGCCGCTAGAGGCGCTACCAGTTTCCGGTTTGTGACGTAGTTTCCGGTTTACGATAAGAACAAGGTTAAAATAAAACCCACGTGCATTCAGTTGGTGTTGTTTACCTGTACCTTGTTATAAGCCGTTTGCCTTCTCTTGGTCACTCGCTTGTCCAGACTTGTTTATGTGCTGCACGCCTGTTTTGCTGACGCATCTCTTGCTTTAACTGTTTGAACTTGTCTGATGTCAACTATCTCAGGTCTTTTGTCATAGCTTGAATGTACTTTATGTCGATCACTTTAATATAAAAGTTATGTCCCAACTTACTTAAACTTTGATAAAAATATTATTTATTTATAAATTATATCAAATTCTTGTTTTTCTAACACATTTACTAAGTCACTTTCGTTCAAAAATATGGTAAAGCCCGATTTTAAATTGAAGTTTAGGATAAATTCCCCAAATTTTGTAACATTTTAGCACTAATAAGAAATATTGTAAACACCCTGTACATAAAAAATAATATTAAATTCCCAAATTTTGTAACATTTTAGCACTAATAATAAATATTGTAAACACCCTGTACATACAAGTTTTGTAAAAATAATATTACTTATAGCTAACTCGTTTAGTCGCATGATAAGAACCTTCAATATCGCTAAAATCAGTGTTAAACGAAAATGCAACCATAGGTTTTACCGTCTAATTACATGTCTTTACATATTATTTTAAAATGTAAAGCATTATATCTGAACGAATGATATAAGAAAAAGTTAGAATAGATCACATATTTTTGTTATTAAAAAAACTTATATGCAAACACACACTTACAAGGTTACAAGACTCGACAAACGATTCACCATGTTTTTGAAACTTAGTAAAATATTTTAAATTTATAAATTTAAATTAAAATACTTTAAAAATTCTTAAATATTCTTATTTAAAAATATTTTATTTTAATTTAAATTTATAAATTTAAAATATTTTACTAAGTTTCAAAAACATGGTGAATCGTTTGTCGAGTCTTGTAACCTTGTAAGTGTGTGTTTGCATATAAGTTTTTTTAATAACAAAAATATGTGATCTATTCTAACTTTTTCTTATATCATTCGTTCAGATATAATGCTTTACATTTTAAAATAATATGTAAAGACATGTAATTAGACGGTAAAACCTATGGTTGCATTTTCGTTTAACACTGATTTTAGCGATATTGAAGGTTCTTATCATGCGACTAAACGAGTTAGCTATAAGTAATATTATTTTTACAAAACTTGTATGTACAGGGTGTTTACAATATTTATTATTAGTGCTAAAATGTTACAAAATTTGGGAATTTAATATTATTTTTTATGTACAGGGTGTTTACAATATTTCTTATTAGTGCTAAAATGTTACAAAATTTGGGGAATTTATCCTAAACTTCAATTTAAAATCGGGCTTTACCATATTTTTGAACGAAAGTGACTTAGTAAATGTGTTAGAAAAACAAGAATTTGATATAATTTATAAATAAATAATATTTTTATCAAAGTTTAAGTAAGTTGGGACATAACTTTTATATTAAAGTGATCGACATAAAGTACATTCAAGCTATGACAAAAGACCTGAGATAGTTGACATCAGACAAGTTCAAACAGTTAAAGCAAGAGATGCGTCAGCAAAACAGGCGTGCAGCACATAAACAAGTCTGGACAAGCGAGTGACCAAGAGAAGGCAAACGGCTTATAACAAGGTACAGGTAAACAACACCAACTGAATGCACGTGGGTTTTATTTTAACCTTGTTCTTATCGTAAACCGGAAACTACGTCACAAACCGGAAACTGGTAGCGCCTCTAGCGGCGATTGCAGCGCCCCCTAGCAAAGCTAATGTAGAAAGATTAGTTAAGTGAAAGCAAGTATAAGACGTTGACGTGTTTTATGGTAAGTATTTCATTCTGTTTTGTTTCTGAAAGGTAATCGAGCTGTATAAAAATTAGCAAATAATTTAAAATCGGACTCAAGTTAGTGTATGTTTTTACTGCACATGTGCAGATAGTTGATATGCACCAGTTGGTTACAAGGATAAACAGTTAGATTATAGTCTCTCATTAGTTAAAATTAAAAAGTTAATTTTGATTTACTTAAAGATTTTTAAACTTTTTGTAAACTTTAAATTTTTTAAAACTATATTTTTGTTAACTTTTTTAACGTAACTTACATTTTTTTTAACTTTAAAAACTTTTAGTAAACTTTATTTTTATTAAAAATAACTTATTCAACCCTCTGTTATTAAGTGAACCTAACATATCAAATTTATTCACTTTAAACATAAATCCTAAGTTTATCAATAATTCAATTTAACCTTTCGAAAAATATAATTAATTAAAAAACTATGCATCGTGTTGTACTCATTTTGTAGTACTTTAAGCAGTAAACCCTTCAATTACATTAGAAATTTAGATGATTTCCTTTATCGAATATCTTAAATCGTCTATAAATACTGTTATATCATGGCTTGCTCAGTTAAACCTACCCTAAATTATAAAACCGAAAAATAATTTTTGTTGTGGGTTCGAATTCAAGTTAAAACTTTTAATTATCTCTTAATTCTATTACCCACCGATAGAGGGCTATACAAAAAACTATTATTTCATTTTAACTCGTGACTTTTAAAACATTTGATTGTTTTACACAATAATGTGATCGTTTGCTTTTTGAATGCTAATTAAGTTTATTGTTTTTAAGTGTATCATTAAGAAATAACTTGAATATTAAATCAATTTAACCTTAAAAAAGAAACACAATATATTCAATCAGTTGTTATCAGTGCCTTTGTGATGTAATTGCCGACGCATTCAGCTGTTAAGTGAAAGGATAATAATTCGATTCCATTCAAATACGACTTTTCATTTTATTTTTCTATGTTCTTTTTCTTATGTAGGGGGAAATTTCAAAAAGTAGTCAAAGTTGTAGTTTATATTTCTTAAATATCTTAAATCTCAACTAAACTTCGTGCTTAAAAACCTACCCTAAACGATGATTTTATGACTTGATCAGTAAATATGTTATCAGTGACGTCATGTGTGGGAGAAAACCCCATCTATAATTCCTATGTGTATGTTGTAATATCATGTCTTATCTTGTGAGTGATTAAAAGTAACACATTTTCAATCAATTCTCATGTAGTTTAAGTAACATATAATAAATACCTCGAGTTTATTTCACCAAAAATAAAATTTCCTTTAAAAGTAATGAAATTTTTCATGTTTTATATAATTTCAACAAATTTATTCACGCTTTGTCTAAGACATTCAAAATGTTTAATAGTTGCTTATTTATTTTTTATTTTTTAAATAAGTTTTATTTTAAAAATGGGAAAATT
Organism: Maratus michaelseni; assembly: GCA_963931845.1. Classification (NCBI taxonomy): domain Eukaryota; kingdom Metazoa; phylum Arthropoda; class Arachnida; order Araneae; family Salticidae; genus Maratus; species Maratus michaelseni. Next base: position 151,702,829 of record OZ007599.1, on the reverse strand, counting down.
TCATAAAGTTTTATTTTTAGCATGTGTGTTAGGTTAATAAATTTCACTACTAAATTCCACTAAGTCGAATTTTTAAAGGTATACATCTATTCACTGCTTTGAAAATGATATGTTGATTTTTCAATTTCAAATGTTTAACAGATTTTTTCGAAAATGTGACAATCCAACAAATTTCCCTAACTCGAAATTTTAAAGTTTTTAAATGCTTAAGTTTTATTTTTAAGTTTTATTTTTAAATTGTGTCAATCTAACAAATTTCACTAACACAAATTTTTAAAGTTTTTAAATGTTTGTTTTATTCTTAAAATGTGATAAATTTTCAAAGTTTTGAAATATCACAAGCTGGTGGCGATATAGGTCAAGTAAAGATTAGTCACTCATGCAAGCTGATAACAAGTTTAGGCAGGAAAATCGGTTTGCATTAGTCATTTTTATACTCTTGTTATCATGTTAATCGGAAGTGATCTATCTCATAGTTGTGATAAGACAAACCACATGATGTTAATAACAAAGTGTTATTCGCAATAAAATTGAATTCTATTTCCTTAAAACAATTGTAATGGAAAGGATATCGAGACTATCTTGAAAAAATTTTAGGTAAGTCCAGTTTTAATTATAACTCTCTTATCTCATATTAAAATCTTTTTAAATGTCAACACACACTCCTATTTTGTCTAAGTCAATCGAAATATACATCATTAGTTCAAACATCACACAGTGTAAGCTTGAGAAAACACATAACACTTTTTTCACAACCAAACTATTTATTATTCATCTAAAATAATACAAATCAAATAAGACTGTCATATTGAGCTGTAATCAATTCTAATTTTAAAATTTTTTGTAATGTCCAATTAAACACACGTTCTGTAAAATCTTCAAAGCCGTTGTACAACTTTAGAAAGGCATTCTCAACATGCACTTGTATGTTTTGGTCTGTTAATTCCAGTTCACTTTTGGAAAGGAAAAAGGGGGTTGCTCTCTCTAAGTTACCATCCTGTGATTCACGACAGACATCCACTTTAACGGCTGCATACCATTTTATTGACTTTTTCATTTGCAATTGATAATTTAATTCGTTTAAAACATCCGTTCGAATACTGTTAAAAAATGAATGAAAGTCTTTTTGATTCATCTCATTGGATACAATGATAGTTTTAGTAAAAATATTTCGCACATCATTTTGTCTTTTAAAATGCTTCACTTTCTCAAATAACAAATCTTTTGAATAGGGTGATTTCACAACTTTATGAAAAGTATCACAATGTTGTACTAAATCTGATTCACAATCAAACATTTCGCTACACTTTATACATGAATGTTGTTTATGAGTCTTATGGGTCTTCTTGTGAATTAATAAATCATACATTATTGAAAACAGTTCGTTGCAATCCCCACACTTGTATTGTTTGGGTGATTTGTGAATCTTTTGATGCATACGTAAATCACTCTTTCGCGAAAAAACTTCAGCACACACCTCACAACGAAAAGACTTTTCCTTTAAATGACATTTCATATGAAACACTAAGTTAACTTTTCGAGGAAATGCCTTGTTACACATCTTACACACATGAGGTAACTTCTGTTTCTTTAGTCCTGATGAGGTGGGTTTCACTTCACAATTCGAAACGGGTCCTTGTTTAGATAAAAGTGTAGAATCCATCTCTTGATTATTTAACTCTGGTGATGAGTGCTGACACTCCAAGTTGGTTACATCACCAACATAAGAATTCATAACTCGTTCCATAATAATTTAAATGAAAACTAACTTAACGAAAAATACAACCTATTACAACGATATCAGGTCGCAGTAAAATGTTATGAACTCGTTTCATTGAAATTTATATAATGATAGAGGGCGCTCGTGTAAAAATACTAACTTTGTATTAGTTTAAAAATACTGACATTTTATTGGTTTAAAAATACGTCACGTGATTATTTCATCATATAATGTTATAAGTTTAATCACCACTTAATTCTTGCACAGTGATTAAGAAAGTCTTACCTATCAGAAGTTCGTACATTTGTACGTAAAAATCTTTATTACTTTCGTATCTATTGCTTTTATAAATAATGTTTTACTTATCAAGTCGCTTAATTTCTAAATGATGTATTCGAAAACACCTTTTATGTCTTATGTGTATAAAGTCTAGCAAAAGAGGGGGTGTTAAGTATTTGAAAAATTGAAGTACGTTAATTTATAAAAACTAGATTCCATTCTCTTTTTTGAAAATGTTGGTTGTGTAAAATCAAATATAATGAAAATTTATTTTAATCGTATAACTCAAAACAAAATACCCGCTCTCTTTTTCTAAATAAAAGAGTGTACAACATTTTGTAACTTCCCTTATTTATTTATTTTTTAAAATATCGTGTACAATTTTCTGATTTCCCTTATTTAAATTTTTAAAAATATTGTGTAAAATTTGAATGTTCTGACAATAATATTTTCGAAATTAAATTAATCTTATCAGCAAAATTTGTATTTGGTCACTTCATATAAACAAAGTAATGTTATCTGACGGATGTATTTCCTGTTTTAAAATATGCATAACGAATCGTGTTTATTAAATCATTACGTGATATTATCTTATCTTGCATCCTGTGAAAAGATTTATTCTGTAATACCATGTAAAATGGTCTTAATCACACGTCTTAAATAATTTCCTGTTTAAACATATGCATAACGAATCATGATTATCAATTCATTATCTTATTTTGCCTTCTATATGAAAAGATTTCCTCCGTGACCACATGTTAGCAGAAAGGTTGTAGTATTTCAGTTATGTTAAAATGCAGCATAATAATGTGTGAGTAGTTTATATTTCTTTAATAATAATAAAAAATATGTATTTTATTTAAAGTGACCTATTAAAAATTAATTTAAAGTTAGTGTCATCTACCTTACTGCTTTAAAAAATTCTGTTAGTTATTTTTAAAAGTAAAAATCTTTCGACTGCTTTTAAACTGTTGTATTGATTTTTCAAATAAAATCACTTAAGTATCATACTTTTAACTAAAATAGGTTAATAATTCAAATATGTGACGTTAAAAAACTAGATGTCGTTCTCTTTTTTTAAATGTTGGTTGTATAATGTCAAATCTAATGAAAATTTATTATAATCGTATAACTCTAAACAAATACCTGCTCTCAAGTTAAATTATTGCTAAAAATTGTTCATATGAAAGGGAAAAAAATCTTTAAAATTGTTTTGTGTGTTGTATATATCATATATGTTTTTATATCTAATATTTTGCATGTCAAATCACTTATTAACTGAATGTAACGATTATGTCTTGTATGTTGTAACTGGTTAGTTTAGGGTTGATTATCTATATTAGGGATAAGTGTCTCTATGTAGGTCTTTCTAAGGGATCCTAACTCGTATTGACACAAGGTTTGAAAAAAAAACTCTGAACGGTTAGGTCGCCGAGCGCAAGAAGTTTAAATTTCAACATCTAGTAGCTTTAAAGTCAGAACCTTGCACCTGTAGGCGAGGTTCTTATGTGTGTATAAATTCTTAAATGTTTGTAAGACACTTTGGGAAATATGTTATTTAAACTTCCCTTAAAAAGTTAGCTATTGTAAGTTAATCTATATCCGGATTTCGACGAAAACTCTGAACGGTTAGGTTGACGAACTCGAGAGAAGTTTAAACAAAATTCCGAACGGTTAGGTTGACGAGTGTGAAAGGTAAACGTCTACCAGCTTTTCTTCGTGTTAGATTTTTATAAAGCAAAGTAATCGCATTACTTTCATTTACATGGCTATCACAATTTTCATTTTAAATCCTTAAAAATTTAGCCATTACATCTATTTTAATCTCATTTCAGTTAATACTTAAAGAATAATTTTTTTATATGAAACTTTTATAAAGTCAAAAATAATGGGTTCGAAGAAAATTCCGAACAGTTAGGTCGACGAGCGCTAAAGATGTGAATGTCTACCTGCTTTTTAATGTTAAACTATAATAGTTAACAAATATAATCGAAACGTATGATTCCTTTTTCGATAAATAAACTTTTAGAAAAATGCTGTCAAAGTCGATCATCTCCTTTTATTTAGCAACTCTTAGTGAATTTTCATTTTAACTCTCTAAAAATTTAGCCCTCGCATCTATTTTAATCTCATTCACATTTAAGTTAATGTTTAAAGAATGAAAAAAAAAATTCTTTTACAGGTGAATTATAAGTAAATCTCATGTTAAACTCTGAACAGTTAGGTCGACGAGCGCGAAAGGTAGCACATAAATATTTCTTTTACAGGTATTATTTTTATTGCAGGGTTCCTACCCCTCAACTCCACTCGCACTGTTCGCATTCTGTTATTTTTAAAGCAGGCTTCCTACCCCTCAACTCCACTCGACTTTGCTGAAGCATAATAATAATTAAACCCTTTTATTTCGTTACAGGTCTCACGCAGATGACTAGTGTAAAAGAATAGGTAAAAAAAAAAAAAAAAAAAATGTGGCGTTATGAATTGATTTCATAGCGGGTGGTTATGGTGGGTCCACAATAAAAAAAAATATTGTACATTCTGTTCGCATTCTGTTATTTTTAAAGCAGGCTTCCTACCCCTCAACTCCACTCGCACTGTTCGCATTCTGTTATTTTTAAAGCAGGCTTCCTACCCCTCAACTCCACTCGACTTTGCTGAAGCATAATAATAATTAAACCCTTTTATTTCGTTACAGGTCTCTCACAGATGAGTGGTGTAAAAGAATAGGTAAAAAAATGTGGCGTTATGAATTGTTTTCATAGCGGGTGGTTATGGTGGGTCCACAATTAAAAAAAAAAAAATCCCTTTCAAGAAAGAACCTGATTAAAACCCATAAAAATACGTCTCATCCTATCCTTATCTCGTAATCCCTTCCGGTTTCCTGTCTTAACCTGTTTGTTATTCACACCTGCGACTTCCGGTGACCTTCACCGTTCGCAGAACTTCCTGTCTCAACATGTCTGTTATCCACACCTGCGACTTCCGGCTCCGGCTCCGGCTCACGGCTCCTGCTGAGGTGAAACATACATTCTTCTACTACTACGGTGTTCGCAATAAGTTTACTACCAGAATTTTAGAATGTTAAATTTGACCTTATGTAATAGTGGAATGTTCTACGATTAAAGAAGGAGAAATTCAGTTTATGAAAATACTGGTAGTAAAGTGTTTGTGAATCCTTGACTCCAATAGGTCCTTACCCTATAAATTCAAAAGAATTATGAAACTTTGAAGATATGTAGGGAACAGTATTGCCAGTGGGCTACTTTTTTAAAATTCAAATTTCTTGATTGCCACCAGTTTCTTGAAATAGCAAAATTCGCCTTATTTAATCGCAGTTATATAAAGCGAAAACAAAGCGTATTACACCATTTCAAAAAAGTGGTGCCAATCAAGCAATGTGAATTTTTGAAAAAAGTAGCCTACTGGCAACACTGGTAGGGACCATGGAAATATGTAATAAGTAATTTTTTTGTATTTTTTTCAACAATATTTTTAACAATTGATACTTTGTGAGCACTGGATAAAATTAATAAGAAAATGTAACTTACGTCTTAAAACTTTTCTCCATCTCTTCCCATTAAAGAGCAATAAGATGAAGTCTAAAAACATTCCGGTGGTAAAATTTACCGAATTAAAGTTAATTCGGCAAAGAAATAATGCCTGTTACGCATACTATCTGATCAAAAGTATCCGGATATATTCGATTTCAGATGTTTTGTTGAATATCTAGAGAAATACTTCGCGAATTGTTCTGAAACTTCAGGAATACAAAGAACATATTTGGCCTCGTATATTTCAGCGAAGGTTTAGTCAAGAGAGCAATTACGGGATCAATAACAAATTGAATAAAAAAAATAAGATTTGCGATTACCCTGAAAAACAAAATGCTCGAAATGAACTCTAGCTGTATTAAATGACTATATGGACCATTTACAACATCTGTGTTCATTTATGTAAAAATAGCACATATAATCATGGAGATATAAAAGTTTCTTCTAAAATTCAAAACATTCCCGTATGTTTTTTGTTTATATCATGCAAGGCTTTCAACAAAATTGAACACCACTTTCAACAAATTTGACAGAGTAAAGTAGATTCTTAACTACGCATGAGTGAAAGGTAAAAAAAAATTTTTTTTTCATAATTTAGTAGTCACTACACAGTACAACTCACATTAAAAGGCCTGTCGAATATCGTGAAAATTCAGAAAGATATATGTGATAGGAAGCTGAGAGTATGTCAGTATAAGAAGCTGAATTTCAGTTGATGTCTAAAAGTAGCTGGATAATAAGATATTTTCCACAAACTGTCATTTTTTATTTTTTATTGTATCTTTTTATTTATGTGTTATCTTTGGAAGAACTATCAGAACGAACCCATTCAACAAAAGAAAAGAATTATCAGAATCAAACCATACGTTCAAAATCTGCACATGGGCATACGTTAAATACGTATTTCCTTGTTGGAAGTCGATAAATAAAAATGACAATTTGTGGAACTTTCAGAAAGCCCTTTTAGAAACTAGCTACTTTTAGAAATTAACTGAAATTCAACTCACTATATCGCCGATATATTTCTGAATTTTCACGCTATTCGAGTGGCGTTTTGATATACGTTGTCCTATATAGATGGCTACTAAATTATAAGGGGAAAATCTCATCGTTCGTGCATGCGCAGTTAAACATTATTTCATACAAATGCTCATATTTCATCAAATATTTAATCTATTCAAAAAGTAGTATATTATTTCTACTGCAATTTCTCAAGTTTCCTAAAAATTGCGTTAGATTTGGTTGAAAACCCTGGAAGCTTTAATCTAAAAACACGCAGAAATTTTTGGAATTTTTAATGGAAATTTTTATATATCCATGAATATGCGTGCTATTCTTACACAAATGAACACAAATGTTATGTGGATTCCACATGGTCTTCTCAACAGGTACAGCTCATTTCGAGCTTTTTATTTTACAAAGTGATCGCAAATATTTTTATTCAATTTGTTGTTGTCCCCCTAACTGCTCTCGCAACTAAACCTTCTCTGAAAAGTAAGAGGGCAAACATACTCTTTGCATTCCTGAAGTTGAGGGAGAATTCGTCAAGTATTTCTTTAGATAATCGACAAAACGGCTAAAATCGTAAGTTTCCGAATACATTTTATCAGACAGTATATCTCCATAACCCTTGCATAGCATCAAATTTTCATGATATTTGTTTTAGCTCCCAGATTAAGAATCTTCTCTTGTTAGTCTTTTTACATACTTTCTTTTAACTTACATTTCTGTATGTATGTGGCATTCAAATCTTTTGACTCATTTTTCACCCACTTCCTGTTCACGTAGAGCTTTGAAAATTCGAATATATATGTATTTCTGAGGGCAATACATTAACTGAACATTATTTTTTTAAAAATTCGATCCCTAAGAGGGGTCAACGTCGGCCCAAAATTTGCATTTTCTCTATAGGAATAACGTTAGGATTGTTTAATTGAAAAAAATAGCTCCATTGTTGCAACATTCATCCATTTTCACCACATCTTTGCTCGCATCATTATGACGTCGGCATTGATCGACGCACATATTTCTGCTTTATAATATAAGTTGACTTTTTGTGAATTTTAATGAAAGTTTGTGTTTTTTTTTAATTACATTTTATTTATTTATTTTTTTACAAAATGGTGAAAGCCCACTCAGTGTTGAATTCACTGTCTTTTTTTTTTTTTTTTTCGCCAACATGAGAAATTCCCGAACTGAAGTTTGTAATTTCTATACCGTGTAGTTTAAGGAAGATTCCCATTTAAAATGATCAAGATTTACAGAGCATGTTTGCAACGATATTGCTGTTAATTAATTTGTTTAAACAGTTTCACTCAGCCTGGTTCTATTTGAAATTATTTTTCCTCTAACCAACTATTTACTTTAACTTCTTACACAGTATATTTTAAGCGAATAGTCCACAGTTTAATGAAAATGTTTATTTATCAATCTTAGTATTAATTATTTTCTTGTGCTCTTACCATCTCATTGACGTAAATTACTTATGTTAAGAAAAAATTATATCTCATATATATTTTATTATTCTCAGTAAAACAGAATTTCTAATTCAGTTTTTTCTGTGGTTATTCTATTTTTTGAAATAAAATTGCGATTGATTTTGTGTGATATTAAAACGATAAATCACTAATGAAATAATTTCTCTCGAAAGTAATTATTATTTTTTAATTGTTACTGTTTCAATTAGTGTAAAAATATCAGTGTAAAGTTACATTAATCAAAAATATATTTTACTTAAATTGTTTTCAAGAATAATTATTAAAATTACTCTATCAATTAGTATAAATTCTTGAGAAAATATAAACATAAAATTGAAATTATATTTTACTTAAATTATTTTCAAAAATAATTGTGTTTTACTAAATAGTATATAAGATAGTGTCGATCAAAAAAAAAAAATAGACTGCATATATTTTGCACAAAAGTTTGAAACAACAAATCTATCTTCAATTCTCTAACAATATTTGAATTCTAATGAAAAAAAAAAAAGTATTATTCACTCACTAGGAGAAAAAGCTGGTGAAAGTTTTTCTCATATGTTTGAAGCATATGTAATGTATATTTGAATAGTTCATAGATTTTAGTTGCATGCTATATAAAAATGCATTAAGTGTGAAACATATTTGTTTGTATTCATACCTTTCCAGAATGTATATGAAAGGGAAATACATTATTTACAGTACACAAAATTCTATGTTTTGAAATATAATCTGAATGATATATCCTGAGTAGAAAGAAAAGGGGAAGGGGTCACATACGTAGGAATATTATTTCATTAGCAGATGCAACATCAAAAATTTTAAACTCCTCAAAAAAAGAAGGGAGGGGGGATTTTATCCTTTAATCGTATTTGACTGCGCTGGAGAATTTTTGTGGGCACACTGTATTTTTTGAAGGACACCCTGTATTTTTAGCATAACTTCTATCGAAGGGGATAATTCTTGAATGCATTGACTTAACTGTCGAATTTTTGTGGAGCACTCTGTATTTTTAGCACACCCTCTATTTTTGGCATAACATCTATCGAAGGAACCTTTAGAAAAAAAAAAGGGGGGGGGGGTACTCACTTAAATATGAATTCATTCATTAAATCATTGGGCACGATCAATGTTAGTTGATATTCATCTAGATCAATATTATTGGGCATAAACTGTTCAAACTTCAAACCACTGTAAGAATATTTCTCCTACAGTAGAAGTTGCAGGTATGACTCCTTATGAAAAACGGAAGTAGAGATAAACCAAGCTTAAAAAACTTAAGGATTTTTATGTGTCCTGCATTCATTCAGATTCCAAAAGAGAAACGTATGAAAAATCAAAAGAAATTATGTTTATTAGACATTATGAGGATAGGAAATGATATTTTTAATAGATTCTGTAACTTATGAAATAATAAATGCACGATATACACATATTTGGAAAATCAAATGTTATGTATCATCAAACATTTAGTAACAAACCTGAATTTTAAACAGATCTTTATTCAGTGGGCGCACAACTGAATCTTCAGATAATGAAGATAATGATGATTCAAATAGTGAAACAGAAATAGAGGTAAATGATAATTCTGAAATTGATTCTTTAGAAAATGTTGCTACTATTAATGATAATGATACAAATATGGATAATGCAGTCGATAATTCGCATCCACTTGTTTTGATTGGTCCATACAGAGAAACTAGACTGCCACACCGTTATGAATGACATGATTGGTATGTCAGATTAGCAAATGTCAAATTTAAATCGTATGTGTTATGTAAAAGCTTTAGCAGCAATGGAAAATAATTGTTGCCGTTAACCAAAAATGATTGATGAAGCATTAACCCCTTGAGGGGCACCGGTATATAATATATACCAATTTTTAATATATAACTTTGCCACCAGTATTATTAAATAAAAATATTTAGTATTGTTTTTTGCAGATTGAGAAGGTAAAAATTCATTATTTAAAATTACTGGTGTCAAAACATCGCAAAATTTAGCATTTATAGACCACGTGCTTGCCCTTCAAAGGGTTAAATGATGTTGATGCAAATCATTCGAAACACTATATATCTAGAGTTGCAAAGGCTAGAAAAAACCCGGTTTAAACCTCGGAATAAACCGGTTTTTTGGGAATAAACCGGTTTTTTGGGAATAAACCGGGTTTTTTGGTAATAAACCAGGTCTTTTGGGAATAAACCTGGGAATAAACCGGGTCTATTGGAAATAAACCCGGGAATAAACCGGTTCTTTGCAACTCTATATATATCTGAAATTATATCGGGTCATATTGAAATAAAACATGGAAAATAATAGATGAACCCAAAAATAAAAACATTTTAAATTATAAATAGGTGTTTAAAATTAATCATAATTCTAAGGGTGAGAATGAAAACTACAAAACTTGATTAGTAGCTAAAGGATTTTCACAGATTGAGGAAATAGACTATAATGAAACATTCCCAGATGTTGATTTGCATATGACTGGTAAATTGGTTATGGCTTTAGTACAAGGAACACTAAATGAAGATACATGAAAATACCAGAGGATTTTAATGAATGGTACCAAGGAAATTTAAAAGGTTTAAATCAAAGTGGCAGACTTTGGTATCAAATGCTGAAAAATTGTTTAGTTGAAATGCGATTAAGTTAAAGTTCTTTTTATAGCCGTGCATACATTAAAGTTAATCAAAATAAATATATTTAGTATTGTAACTGTTTGCGTTCACAATTTACTTGTATTCTATACAAGTGTACAATAATTCTATAGTTTGAAGAACAACTTAAGAAAAGATCTGAACTGAAAAATTTAGGAACAACAAATTTGCCTTGGAATCAAAGTTGAAAGTGATAGGAAAAATGAATCCATTAGCCTTAATCATATTCAATACGTGAAAAATATGTTTCGCGAGTACAAAATGCATGAGTCTCACCTTGTAACACCTTTTGATATAAAAAAACTGTTGAAAACAAAATTACATAATAATTATATGGATAACTTAAAAAATGTTCCATAGGAAGCAGCAGTTGGAATCCTCCTTGATGTAGCTCAGGCAACTCGGCCAAATATAGAGGATATCTCGTTAATTTAATTTGCGAATTCTGCAACAGTACTAACAAAACACACTGGACTGCCGTAAAGCACATTATGCGCTACGTTAGAGGAACAACAGAGATAACACTAACCTACTCCAAATATCATGGTGATAAAGTCATTGGTTACTGCGACTCTAATATGGTGGTGACATTGCAGATCGTAGATCAACCACCGGACATTTATTCATGATAGACAGTGGAGCAGTGTCATGGTGCAGTAAACGACAACCTACAGCTGTAAATAGTACAACAAAAACCGAATATATGGCTGTGTCTGCCGTGGTTAAAGAAACCTTTAGGCTAAACAAAATTGTTACAGACCTTGGATTCTCGCACATAAACTTCGTAAAAAATTGTAATCAGGCTCACTTCAGAGTCTAAACTCGTTTTCTAGTCGTAACTTAAAGTATTATTAAACAAAATATTAAAGTATGTGTATATTTCAGTAGGGAATGACTCCTTAAACATTTTTTTATTCATAGAGATTTGTAAGCGACTTAATTTTTAGTTTTTTCCTGGGCTAATTTAGTCATGTAGCATGGAGTGGTCTTTTCTTTTTTCTTTTCGCCTGACTATACATGCACTTAATACCAATTATTTCTACTAAACCCTTCATATTAAATTTTGGTCAGTTAATTAAAAATATACATTAATTTTCTCGTAAAAAATATATGAGCTAAATATCACCGATGACCGCAGTAGTTCATAATGCTTGGCCTTCCAATAAATTGCCGTTTTCTACCTTTTTACCTTCATTATTCTACTTTGCCAAACATGCTAAAAACGGTAACTTTCGAACACTCGAGGAGTCGTGTCCTTTCAGAAATACTTCTCGGCTTTTGGGTCATCGCAATCTTTTCTTATTCAAAGTCTCTTAAATTGGCAGTCTTTCCCATTATACACATTATTACAGAAAACAGTAGGCCAATTTCACAATTACCTATAAATATATTTCCTGTAACGTACCGTATACATCATCCTGGTGAGCGTATTCTGTCAGTAAATAGGTTGTCGTAAGGTTTTGTATCATCAGCATATATTCTAACTGATATAAAATTTGAAAAAAAATCTCGTCTATTCTTGGTATTTTTTCAAATGTTTAAATTCATATAATTACATATATTGCCTGAATATTTCAAAGACAATTATTCTTTAAGAGAAGTAATGCATTTTCATTTAGTTCATTTCCTTTCTTCAGTCTATCTGACTGTTTATAATTTACAAAATAATCATGAATTCTTATTATTAATTAATCTAAGAGAATATTTTAGCGTATTAAAGCAGACGTTCCCATTTAGTGGAAATTACTTCGGGATTTACTTAATGAGTCAAAGTAATTTTAATTTTCTCCTTCAAACCTTTTTGGATTAAATCGCTAATGAAACTTGCCAAAATTTCAGACATATTAGGCATAATACATATTTTTTTTTAAACACAAAATTTTAAAAAAGGCGAAAATGAACTTAAACATATCTAAGAAAAAATCTTAGAAGCTTACTTTACAGCACAATTGCGTTTAAAACGTCTAAAATTCCTATCTAATATTTTCACTTTTGAAATATTGGATACTAATTAATGAGCGAAAAATAAAGTATACTCGAGAAAGGAATTATATTTATTACAGTGCTCGAAAGCTAGAACTCCATATATTAACTTGTCAAAGTCCGCATCTACGAATAATTAAATATGACATTTCGAAATTGATGAATTTGGATTGAACTATTTATCTAAATTTTCTTTTTTTTTTTTTTTTGTAATATTGTATTTATTTTCTACGTAATGAAAAGCATATAGTATAGGTTGATTCGCTACCGCATGTACAAACTTTCAGGGGTCGTACAGATCACTAAACAAACATTTTCTCTATACAAAAGCTGGGTCGTAATCCACTTATTCAGTCATAAATATATGGTGTCTCACGGCAAGTCGAACCCGAGTTTTCGTTCAGAACTTGACGGCAATGAAGATATTTTACCGACGTATTTAACAGACTTACTGTACTTTGTGTGAAATGCGATAGATATCACGGGAAATCCAATGTATTTAGGTCAGTGATTCATGTGCATCATGATCTGCATTCCAAATTACGAAGTATTTAAGCCAGTGTTGTTTGCACGCAGATAGCAGCCATTTCCAGCTATTCTATTGGGATACTATCACATTTCATAGAAAGCAAAGTTTGCTTGTTGAAAATTTTGGTAAAATACTTTTATTATCGTTAAAGCTATGAACAAAAACTCGAGTTCGACTCGCAGTGAGACACCCTGTATATATGATTTAATAAGTGAATTGTGGCACAGCTTTGTTATAGAAAAATGTTTGTTTTAGTGAGCTGTATCATTCCTCTAAGTTTGTACACATGGTAGAAAATCACATGTATCTCGGAATTAATTCATGAAATATGAATATTCACTTACAATGTTCATCATCCTTAACAGATATAAAATTAATTGTTGAAATACAGAAAGTATTGGTTGATTGAATAAATGTTTAGAATGTTTAATATTCTTTATATTACACGGATATTTCTAAAATCAATTCTAATGTCGATTTAGAATTATGCAAAAGATAATAAATTCGCAAACTCATGAAAAAAGGTTCATAAGGTAGGTTTTTGTCCCAAACGACTTTAATGCCCATAAACTACGTATAAGCGGTGTAACGCCATACTAAATAAAGAAAAAATAAATTAGTACAAAATATTTTAATTAAAATAATAATTATGAAGCGAAATACCAAGAAAGAAGAAGAAAATAAGAAAACTAAGAAACACCCATAAAAAAATGAGCTTTTTACACATTTATTTAATTTTATCTATATGTCTAAAAAGAATGCAAAAGTGCATAAAATCTATCTTTATAGGACTATGTTTTTTTTTCATTGTTTTCTGACGAGTTAGAGGTGATAGCATCTATGATATAAATGCCGAAAGTAACATTATGAGGTTTCACTTCATCGATATGTCTCTGGTGCCCAAGTATAAAACGGAAGGTACGTGTGAACAATACCGTATTACATGTGTTTCTACTTTGCATTAAAATAAATCAATTGAGAACAACGGTTTTTATACTTTATGCAACTATATTACATATTTTTGAAACTGTATGCCAAGATTGTAATTAAAACACCTTTAAAGACTTATTAAAACTCTAGGTCGATTATCAATTCATTTATGAATCAGATACTGAACAAATTTGCCAGACGTTTATCATTTACAGATTTAACTCTCTTTAAACAACGACCACATAACAATTCTTATTTTTTTAACCCCTTAAGCATCATATTCAATTTATGTGATAGTATGCTGAATACCAGATATTTTAAATTTCGTCAAAAATAATTTATGTCGTTATTTTCTATCTATCAGAGATTCAAACATACACAAAGCCTAAATCGAAACACTACAATTTACGAAAGACGGCCAACTGAACAGAATGACCAACGCATAAATAAATGACCGACGAAGAAAGAAACAAAGCAGCGGGAAAACTAATGATTTTTTTCTTGGACACCTTACGCCATCTATTGGGTGCGAAAACAATCATTTCTATAAATCCCATTCAAAACCAATCATACTAGCAATTAGCGACGCCAAAAAACCACATGCTTAGAACATTGCAGTCTGGACTTAAAATGATGACGTACGCACATACGTCCTTGTATTTCAAATAGAAAAATTCATGACGTACTCAGGTACGTCGTGGTGCTTAAGGGGTTAATAGTACAAATTTTGTATTATTTACGAATACGACTGTCGTAAATATTATGTAAGTACATTATGCCTTACAATATATACTTATAACTTTTCTAAACACTTTAATACAATTATTTGCTAAAAGTTATTAAGAACAAACACACTTCAACCAGAGGTGTAGTGCACACTGTAAAAAAAAAAAAAAGAAATGCCGTGAAAATGCGGAAAATGTACTGGCAGCAAAGTTGCCGTGTATTCTCTGTTTTATCACAAAACTTCCGTTTAGGAATTTCCTGTTTCAAGATGAAAATTTTCCGCTATTTCAAGAAGGGAAATTTCTGTTTTTACAAATAAATATGAGCAATAGCGCAATATGAAAAAAAAATCTATATAATAATTGTATATACTGATACACATTTATACGGAATAGGTATTTGTATTGCTTTTCATCATCTTGCATTTCTCGGGATACGAACTTCTGTACTCGATATTAGAATATGGATGCTCTGTTTCATGCACCACCTGGCCACATCCAACGACTACGTTATTGACCAAGCATCATTTATGAAAATTTACCTGGCTATTCTCTTAAATGAAAAGGAACATTTCCGATTGTCTTGGAAGGAACATTTTTGTTTTTAACATTCTGCGAGAAAGGATAAAAAGGAAATTTTCCATTTATTCCAGGAAAATGTACGATTTCTACTCAAAACAAAAAGGTTTCGTTAAAACACAGAAATTTCACATGAAATCGCCAGTATATATACGGGATTTTTTTTTTACAGTGTAAGGTATATGGTGGTATACGCCGTATGCCTTCTGGATTTCCTTTTTTAAAACTCCGTAATAATCTCTGTTTCTCAAATAAAACAATAGTGTATGCTCTCTGGATATACCTTCTGCCTATAGCTCTGTTTTATTTACGATTAAACCACTGACTTCAACTCCACTTAAACCGGAATAAAGCACAGCGATGCGCAGATTGATGTTTCGAATAAACAAGTTACGACTTGTTTATGTTGTGTTTTCCATGTCAGCGCAGTGGTTCAACACTTTTATTTTTCTATATATTATACTTTGTGATATCTTTAATAACATAAAATTTTGGCTTAATTTCACTCATATCGAAATATGCCGGCAAATATCAAAAACAAGCATTTTATTGAAAGAACTACAAACATACTAAGTTTGCAGGTCTTAATGATACATAAATCCCGCTAATTAGGTAAAAATATTGTTTAAACTTTAAAGCCCTAATATTCAATTTGAAAATCATACATTTATAACGTAAGCGAAACATAATTTTTTTTTCACCATTTCTTCCGCTAAAAACCTGCCTTATAGACAGACCCTCATCATTTTCTAAAGAAAAATGTAATAAAAAAATTATTCTGGAGCCAATAAAAAAAGGTTCGAAACCTCGTAAAAAATATTACATCTCACAAGAAACAGTTAAATGACCAGGCATGTCTGATGAATGAATGATTAAAACTAGCAATGTATGAGCATTATGTTCGCGCAAACATACGTACGACACTGAGTGAATTATTTTCTGCGTGAGCGTTAATGAGGGGTAAATGCACCAAAAAACAGTCAGTGAAATCCGTTCAGTGAAATTGTGAATTTACGAGATATATCAGTAGATATCCGACTCAAGTGTCAATATTGACAGTGCGTCATCAGTATTAACGCCTCATCTTAGTTTGAGAACATGTGAATTTGACCCTAGAGGACTTTAAAAAATGTAACTTCACCCAATATGCCACGTTTCCAGTTGGTATGAGCAAATTATGAAGCAAACCCAAAAAATCTGTTTTTCATACTTATCAACAAGGTATTGTGTAAGCTAATAGTTGCTCACACAGGAAGTGGTGTAATCACTTGGCCTGGTCTACATAAATTTAAATCAGCCGATGGTATTAATTTACAATGTTTAACTTCTTTATGACCATTTACAATTCTTTATGTACTTCACGTACTCATTAACGATTAAGTGTATCAGAATGATACTGCTCTTTATCATTAGACTCATATTTCTTGCGATTGGTATATACATCATCCTAAAGAATCCCAGCACATGATTTAATCAACTATATTGCAAGATATAAACCTTTTGCAGCATATCTGAGAAATGATCGAACGATCCAGAAGATATCACAAACATGTGTTCGCAAATACGGCTGACTATCATAGCAATACGACTAAACGTCTCTGCCGGTGACTTCTGACAACTAATGAGTCTATAACACATCTAGATGAGGCATTTTGCCGCGTTGAAGGAAGAGGTTCTACATTGTATTAGTGAGGTATCCCATGACATTTGACATCTCAGTGTATGCCACGAAATCCAACTTACTCTACCTCGCCTACTTCCGTTATACTCTAAAATTACTTTAATTTTTACAAGAAAAACAAAATCGAGAGTTTCATTTGAAGATGTTACCCAAAGAAAGAACATTTTAAACTAGGAAATAGCATAACTTTTATAGAGCACTGGGGATATACAGGGTTATCAGGAAATAATCATCTGATTACAAAATTTAATATTTTTCATAATTACAAACAGAAAATTATAATTGAAAATTATAATTGTAAAGGAAAAATATTAAAATTTAGTTTGTAACATTGTGTTTTCATCAAAGGTTTACGGACCGTTCTTTTTTGCCGAAAAATCAGTGAGTGGTATTACCTACCTCAATATGTTAGAAATTTGGCTTTTCCCTCATTTGAAGGAAAATATACAAAATTTCATGGATGGTTCACCTCCCTATTTTCATTTGGAGGTTCTCAAATTTCTAAACAGAGAACTACCACACCATTGGATTGGTCGCAGTGCAGCCGATGATTTGGTCTTACACAGCTATCCTCCTAGGTCCCCTGGCTTAACCCCTTGCGACTTCTTCCTTTGGTGATATGTCAAAGATCTTGTTCTAATACCACCTTTGCCTACAAGTTTGACAGAACTTAAACAACGCATTTGTGATGCTTTACAAACAGTTAATAATGAAACAGTACAACGTGTTTGGCAAGAATTGGAATATCGCAATGATATTATACGGATGACTAAAGGAAGTCATATCGAACACTTGTGAAAAAAAAAATATTATGTTTTTATATTACATAAAAAGTAGAAAGTCAAAATACGTCCATTAAAATTAATATTACAAATATATCTCAAAAAACGTTTAAAATATATACTAAAACACTTTTATTTTGCTCAAAAGACGTCAAAAAATCAATAAAAACATTAAAAATGTTAAAATGTACATGTTTCGATTTGTTCACCAAATCATCATCAGAATATACACAGAAACACAAACACAATGTACATAAAAACTGAAGTGCTTGAACAGTCCCTATACGAAAGAAGGTACAATGCCCTCTATATAATTTTAATTTTAACACCGCTCTTAGCTTCATCTACAGACCGCTCCCCACTATTATTCAATCACTCAACCCAAATCTTCGGAATGTTAAATGACAACGTATCATTACATGCTTTCGAACTATTTATTTATTTATTTATTTATTTGTTCAAGCACTCCAGTTTTTATGTACATTGTGTTTGTGTTTTTGTGTATATTCTGATGATGATTTGGTGAACAAATCAAAACATGTAAATTTTAACATTTTTTATGTTTTTATTGATTTTTCGAAGTCTTTTAAGCAAAATAAAAGTGTTTTAGTATATATTTTAAAAGTTTTTTGAGATATATTAAAAAAATTCGTTACAATGACATATTAATTATAATTTTCTATTTGTAATTATGGAAAATATTAAATTTTGTAATCGGATGATTCTTTCCTGATAACGCTGTATATTTCTGTCAGTGAAAGAAATTTTTGACGGTCTCTTCAAAAATGAATACCAATAAAAAAGTGAATTCTATTTATAGGGAAATATATATATAACATTTTGAAAGAATTTACAGTGTGTCAAAAACATTTTATTATCATTTAACGCTCAGAAGCATGTTATTGGTAAAACTGTCGATTCAGCGTATTTACACACTTGGTATTTATCGAATTCCATCATTTATATAAAGCAATGTAAAATATGATTCTGGAAACATTTCGGTGTCACTCATAAAAATAGCTGACAGGAATTTATTTTTAGTTGATCTTCTTGTAAATCGATACTTTGAAGAGAAAAGTCTAACAACTAACAGCAGTATTTGAATAAGAATGATAGATATAAAATAAAATTGAAACACGTAGATTTTTCTTAATTGTTAAAAATAGTTTCCAACTGATAATTTTTTAATACTGGGAAAAATTAATATCTTGAATTATAGTTCTGAATTATAGTAACTCCTTTAACAGATGCATACTTTAATTTACAAGTAATTTTTGAAGAGAAAACAATACACTTCAAAGGATTCTTTGTTATCGTCATTGTTTGTGCCAGAAATTTATTGTTGTCTACATTAGTGTCCTGCATTGGTTGGGTTATATCAAAATCAAACCCAGGGCTCCTACTGATCCGTTTCTTAGAAAACCAATATTTTTTTCAGAAAGAAAATTGTGATTGGTATTTGCAACAATTTTAACTAAAACGAACTTCGAAGTTGGTTTCTACAAAATTTATAAAGATTTTTCTTTAAAAAAAAAGTGGTGTTCAAAAAACGGACCAATGTAGGAGTCCTGCAAACCCGAAAATTTAATTTGAAATCAACCCGAAAGCCCATCCGAACCCAACAAAAAAAATTATTGACTCAAAACCCGAACCGAACTCGACAAAATAATTTTCTTGAACCCGAAACCGACCTGAAACCTTAAATGTAAGAGAGTTAATCGATTATTTTAATTCAATTATGGAAAAAAACACCCTAATTACATCTCTAATAGCATGGTCACGTTTTATGTAGATAAATGAACATACATCCATTTATATTTAACTAGTATATAGTTTTTTTCATGTGAAACAGTGTTTTGGACTTTATTGCTAAAAAAATGAGTTACCAAAACAGACCCGCAAAAAAAGGAAAAATTAGCTCCGCGGGTCGGGTTGGTGTGCAATTGGATTACCTGACTCATAGCAGGACTAATTCATAATAAATTTTAAATCACATTATTGTCAATGTCGCTCATTTCGACACACAGTAGACAATGCTATATTACAATTTTTAATGTGTCCTGGTAAAACAATATATACGGCACGACGACTATTTTAAAAACACGAAGTAGTAGTGCTGTATATCAACACCATACTCTAAGTTTTACGAAAGTTAGAGACCATAAAGTAAAAAATAAGAAAGAAACAGACAGACACATTTTTAGATTCTAATGGAATTGCAACAGTATTACCAGCAGAAAGAAAAATTTCCAACGAAAAAATTACGAAAATCGGAATAACCGTTCGAAAGTTATGCGTGAAAAATAAAATACAAATGAATTGTATAACTTTCTTTGGTGAAGATATCGGTTACGGAATTTTGAGGCCAAAAGAACTTTCAAACTCTTCAATGTTGAAGAAATCATTCTAGACATTGCTTTTGATATATAAAGGATTCAGGTGTAAAACAAAAAAAAAATGACAAACTGCAAGTTTCGATATATCCGTGATTCAAGTTTTTGAATCATAATCTACAACAAAAACCATTATCATACTTGCCAACCTCTGCCTTTTTTTTAAATAAAAAAGTGTCCTCTGAACCAGAAAATGCACTTAATTGTGTTTTTCTACAAGGGTCAAACGCTCACACTTTTTCAATTCTGATCCCTGATACCTGTTCCTGTGGGATCAGCGCTCTTGCGTATATCCTTCCGCGCGTACTTTTTGTACACTAGTGTGCAAAACTTAAGCAAAAAACACAAAATGCTAATTTATGAACACATGAGTACTCTAAAGGAAATTCCATAAACAGCAAGTGTAGAAAATAGGTACTACCCTAACAGCACAGACAGTCGATGTGAAGTCTTCTTGACATCACAAATGGTCACAATTGTCACAGTCACTACAATGAACAGAAATGTGATATCTTTCATTCGTCTCATTTTTACGCTCATTTGGTCACTCCACTGAACAGTCACCATGACTGCTGCTTTTTGACGAGTCACCATGTGACTTTACAATAAAGTCATCTTGTGACTCTCGTGTGACTGTCATTTTGACACTCCATTGTAAAGTCATCATGGTAACTGTTCTGTGACGAGTTCCCAAGTGACAGAAAATGAAATCATCTGGTGACTTTTCACAAAGGAGTGCAATGATGACTTCACAATAGAGTGTCGATCACCGGAAAGTCACCATGCGACTTCATTGTGACATTATTTGGCGACTCATCACAATATAATGCTCCCAATGACTTCAAAGTTCAGTCTTCACCTGACAGTAACGTGAGAATCACAAGGTTACTTCATTGTAATGTCACCTGGTGACCCATCACAAAGCGACAGTCACAGTGACTTTTCAGTGTTAACAATAATTTGAAAGTAATAATGAGACAATGAAATATCCCGTATTTTGATTCACCGTAGCGATTGTGACACTTCTAACCATGTGTGACGTGGACTTCACATCGACTGGCCGTGCTGCTAGGGTAGTCCCTCTTTTCTACACTTGCTCTTTATAGAATTTCCTTTTGAGTACTCACGTGTTCAGAAATTAGCATTTTGTGTTTGTTGCTTAAGTTTTGCACACCAGTGTATGTAGGAAACACGGAGGAAGATACCACAGAGAAGTATCTTCCTCCATGGTAGGAAATATAATTATATAAATTCTTAATAATGGTACAAATTATTTTTATAGCTTAAATATTGAAAAATAGAATTTTTCCATTTCTCTATTTCTCCCTTCAACTTATTATTTTTTTAACAAACTCTGATATTTATGTCCATTTAGTTTCAAACTTTCCCCTACCGTGAATCGAACAAGCGTCATACCACTAAACTCTTAGTGAGAAGTAACTTAGAAATTATTTTATATACAAACATCATGCGCTGAAGGGTATGAGCAGGGCGCTGCTCCCATAGGATCAGGTATAAGGGATTAAAATCGAAAAAGTGTGAGCGCTAGACGCTAGTTGTTTTTCTTCTATGTGGCAGTCATTTGAAATGTATTTAATTTCATTCCGTAAATACATTTTTGGTTCGAAGTATATGTCTTTTTTGCTTAAACTTTTTAACCAAATAAAACCGACTTCGAAAACTACTACTAAAAAAAATAGCGACTTTCTCGCTAAACAGAACCGCACTACGTCACTTTATGAAAATCGTTGAAAATGAAATATTTTAAAGTTCATTTATTTATTTGGTGTGTGGGGATGGGGGGTAGGGAGTTATTGTATTTCTAAAAAAGCACTGAAAAAATCTTGATAAAATTTAAATGGGACCAATTCGAGAGTATCCTCTTTCAATTAAAACAAAATCACATGAATCGGTCGAGTAGTTTCGGAGTAATCGATGAACATACATAAAAAAAAATTCATACGAGTTGAATTCAAAACCTCCTTCTTTTTTTAAGTCAGTTAAAAAGTCGGCGGTTGGCATGTATGCGTTATGATTGCTTCCTCTAAAACAGCTGATTTGTTAGAACTGAGCTTTCAGTTTACTATTTGCAATATTATTTACTATTTGCAACATATTTTATTTTATTGGAATTATGGAATTTTAATTAAAAAACTCGTTGCACTTACCTAAAATTTATCTTTGATTATGAGGGTATCTATTGAGTAGTAAATAAACCTTGTGCTTTTAAAAATATGTCTGGATGCAGTATAATTATCTGCCTTGAAAATTATAAAAAAATTTAAAAGATGTCACTATATGTTTTACACCCAAGCCCGCCATATTTTGGCAGGAAAAGGAAATAAGTAATCCCTTGCACATAAACTTTTGACCTCATTTGAAGCAAGACATTGCAATGTTAAAATCAGGGTCCATAAACCGTGTTTTTGGCCCATGAAATAAGACTAAAATTCGATTTTGTTATACTGACTTAATTATTTCACTTTTTAATATTAGAAGGTTTATCCTGTACGATTTCAACAATATTTTTTGCATTTTTTTCGTTTTTATGTAACTTACAATAGCTCAAAGTTCGTATTAATCGTAGTTTTTGATGAAAAATATGCAATTTCACATAATTTTACCTCAATTTTTAATATATTTTTTAATATTTTAGTATGAGCGCCACTTTGCAACACTTTTATTTTTACATATATTGTATATTTTGATGTATTTCATAATATATGTAAAGAAGAAAGTGTTGCAGGATTGCGCTCATATAAATAACTGAGGTAAAAGTAGGAGAAATTGCGTATTTTTCATCAAAAACTACGAATAATACGAACTTTTGAGCTTGTGTAAGTCATATAAATCCGAACAAAATGCAAAAATTAGTGTTGAAATCGTACAGGATAAACCTTCTAATATTAAAAAGTGAAATAATTAAGTCAGTATAACAAAATCGACTTTTAGTCTATATCATGGGCCAAAAACACGGCTTATGGACCCTGATCCTTTGCAGCAAACTGCCCAGTCATTTGACCGTTTTTATTAAAAAAATGGTAACATAACCGTAATTGAATTCCATTCTGATCATATTATTGCCCATATTATGGTCAGAATACTGTCAAATTACGGTTATGTAGCCATTTTCTATAAAAACGGTCTAATGACTGGACAGTTTGCTGCAAATTTTTAACAGTGCGTAATGCTAAAAAATCTTGGAAGAACTTCGTACTAACTTCCAAATTTCCTGTGTTCCTACCCAACACTATTGGTCAGTTTTTAAATAAATGTACTAAAAGTTTGACTGCTGAAATACATATCATCTATTGGTCATTACTTCACCCAGAAAAAGGAATTGATTAAAACTACAAAACATGCTTTGTAGAGTACATTTTGGTTGTTTTAGCAAAATTCAAGTAAAATTGAACCATTTTACTTGAATTATCAAAAAATTTTTGCTGACAATACAATTTTTTTTTTTTGGAATTGCAAAAAAAAAAAATTTTTGTTGATTCAAACAAAATTTCCATTGACCTATATTTAAACAAAAAGTTTTGTTGGGCCAACCAAATTTTTGTTTATTCAACAAAACTTTTTCTGGGTGTTGAAAGAATGGAATGTAAAAAGTATACATAATTATTGGTCAGTGTCAATAAAACGACAGATTCAGTCTCCTCCAAGTTACATCCCATAGTCGAATTTCCTGGAAATCTTCAACGCCATCCATTACGAAAAGGAAGTTTTTGAAAATATTGAACTTCGTCCTTAATCATCAACACCTGTATGATTTGAACTAAAACAAAATTTTAGAACAAATAATTTTTTTTTTCATTTTTAAAGAAAAACAAAAGTGTTTCTAGGAAACGTCTCTTGTATGTTTAGATAGAAGAAAGGAGGTGAAACACCGAAAAAAAAAAGATTTTATGTTTCAGTTTTTAAATAGTTTTATATAGTAATTTTATTCTGCTGTTGTTGCTATTTTGTACAGTTCTGTACCGACATCTTTAATCCTAGAATTTATTTATTTGTGGAAATATGAATTCTGATGAATGCGTTAAAAAAGTATTAAAAACTCTACTTTTTATATTATTTGCAGTTACATATTTCTTTCATTTAATTTCTCACGACATCAGTGGCTATCAATCAAATGGTTGAAAAGCTTTGTGCATTATTTCTATATAATGTTTTCTACAGCTTTTTAGACGATATATACCTGTAGTATACTAAAATTTAGTGCAGCTGGAAAACACGTTGATACGACAGCACTAGTGCCACCTCACCACTATGCCGCTTTGATGTCTTTTACTTAACGAACATTTCATTTAAAATTTTCGGGTAGAATCCTCCGTAGTCGGGATTCGTTCAGTACCCTTCTCGTTTGAGTCTCACCGATGTCCATAATCTGCGAGAAACGTCCTGTTCGTATTCGAGAGGAACTCCGACTACAGAGGAATGCCAAGAACGAACACTGACTACGGAAGACCCACCGAAAAACATTTAAAGAAGTACTAGCTGACCCACCTGGCGTTGCCCAGGCACAGAGCCTGATTACCAACGGGGCAAACTACCACCAATAAAAATAAATAGAAATGTCTGCATTATTCGTGACGATATTTTTGCATGTGAATATGACGTTTACATGAAACGAAAAATTCCATTAAATTTTACTGGTGGAAGTTTGCCCCGTTGGTAATCAGACCCTGCCCGGCCAGACTGTCATTGAAAAATATAACAAAAAATTAAATAAGAGCTGAAATTTCAAAAGTATAACAGTTACGTTTAAAAAATGAAACGGTCAAGGAAAATTATTACACTTACTTTTAAAGAATGAAAAGGTCAGGGAAGTTCTTACGGTTGAACCTAAATGGCATATCGGTATAAGATCGAGGCTTGATATATGGCAAATTAAGATTTGTGAAATGCTAATGTGATGCATTTTATAAAATTTCATTATTGCCATTAAACAATTAACAAATAATCGCGATTTCTGTAAGAAAAGTCTTGGCAGAAATTACTCGTTTCACTCATTAAAAATTCAAAAATCGTGAAGAAATAAATTTGCTATATTAGGCCACTATTGAAAATTTGCTATTGAAACTGGATTCCTTATTTTTCACAACATGTATTTAAAAATTTTTCAGAGAGATGGAGCCACATTCTCGAACAGAGATTTCCAAACGAACCTGTGACTTGAATCTCCTCAACAAATTCGTTTATTCTGAGTGAGAGTGATAGAAGTCATTATAGTATAGCTACTATTTTTATATCTATCTATAAATAAGTTGAAAAATTAATTTATTTAAACTAAATCCGTGGCAAATTTTGTATTCCAAAATGTCTGAATATAAGAAGAGTTTACTTCGGCCTAAATCCTGCCAAAGGAATTTTACACAATATCCAATGAGATGCGTTTCATTCGGGCGTTGCCATTAAACAATTAACTCGCGATAATTAAATTATAATAATTAATTTTAAATTATAATAATTAAATCACGATTTCTGTGCCACGTACGATAGCGTGATATATATATATATATATATATATATATATATATATATATTCATTAAGTAAAGGGCCTCCAGTTCATTAAGTAAAGGGCAGTGCATGACAGGTCGGAGATAAAGAGTGCCATAGGGACCTCAGTGGCTTCCAGCCTTACTCATATGATTCCCACATGAAGGCTAGAATTCCCACTACACCCAGAAAAGGGAATTGATTAAAACTACAAAACATGTTTTGTTGAGTACATTTTGGTTGTTTTAGCAAAATTCAAGTAAAATTGAACCATTTTACTTGAATTAACAAAACATTTTTTGCTGACGATACAATTTTTTTTTTTTTTTTTTTTTTTTTTTTGGAATTGTAAAAAAAAAAAAAATGTTGTTGATTCAAACAAAATTTTCATTGACCTATATTTAAACAAAAAGTTTTGTTGGGTCAACCAAATTTTTGTTGATTCAACAAAACTTTTTTCTGGGGTGTAGTATTCGAAAAGCGGGGAAGGGGTTAAAGATCACTGACTAAATAAAGCACATGTATTAAGCTATCTTAGTAAAAGAGAAATTATATTCGGCATCACGCTGAGAAGAATTAATTGAGCAAAAAAGTTTGAGAATCGCTACTGTAAACCAGAGATCCTCCTGATCACCAAATTGTTCAATTTGTCTTACCTTACTTTCCGTTTGTATTTTCTGGCTTTTCTTTTCTTTTTTTGTTTTGTGTCTCACTGGTTCTCACTAAATTTCAGAAAATCACACATTATACGTACAGTAGTTCAAATAAAAAAAGAAGCTCCCATACTATTTTATCACCAAATTATCGCTGAGAGATGCGAGAGGTATCATCCTACAGGGAATCATGTCTGTTTTACGAATCTGACTACAATTGTTGTTTTTTTAATGGGTCGTCAAATACATAATAAAAATTGTAATAACTTTAATTTTTCGAATGGTAATACCGGATTTGACACTTCTTTATAATTCCTTGGATCAAAACAGCTCGAAAATTGTAGAATTTATGTATTTTTCTCTTCATAGAGTAACAAGACGTCCAATATTCAGGAAGCTAATATTAAATGCACGTGACAACGTACGTTAAACTATATCTCTCCAAAACATCATCCAATTGAATTTTCTTTTGTTTAATGAGATTGAATAGATTCCAACATATTGCAGGAATTTTTTCGATTCAAAAGTGTATTTTTTAATTATGAAAATTAGTAATAAATTCACATTTTAAAAAAATATATTAATTATGGTCTACATAAATTTTTACATAAATCGGACCACAGTCGTTAGAGATATATATTTAATTATATATATATATATATATATTCGGATTTAATTGTTTTCAATCGACTCGTATTTGGTTTAGTGTAGTAACATATTTTATTTTCTACGAAAATCAAATTCACCATCACGAAATACTTAGACGGTTTATATATAGTTTATATAAATATATTTTTAAAGAAAAGATTAGAAACGTATTATATTAAATGAAAAAAATTTAAAATGAATTAAAAAAAACTTATTTTACGTATGAGATTCAACTTTTTCTTGCATTTTTTTAAACAGTTATTTTCATACAAAAATATCTACAATTTTGAAGTGCTTGAAACATTTAAAGTACAATTTTGATTCTAAAAATGTGAAATTTGTGAAAAATATTTTGCTAATGGTATAGTAACACTTTAAAATTCTTGTAAACAAAATGTTTCCTTCATTTTTTTTTTTTCAGTTAGAAAAATATTCGATTTTCCCAATAATTTTCTTTCAAAAACGAAAGAATAAATAAAGAAAGAAAGAGAAGCCTTGGCGAACTTCAAAATAGTTTTGTATATTATCCATTATTTGTGCCAAGTACGGGTTTTTCTCCCTTCAAATAAATGAAACAAAAATATTATTTGTGTCTGAAGGATTTTAAAAGTGCGTACAGTTTATCAAAGAAGTTTTCATTGATTTTTTTTCTACTGCCGTGATAATTGTAAAGATGAAGGTAAATTCCTACATTATGCATTAATTAAGAAAATATGCAAATTTATTTTTTAAGGTAGGAAGATTGCACAAAATTCTATTAAATTACAACTTTCTGAAATAATGCATCGGTAAGAAACATAAACTCTAATTGTTTCAAATTTTCTATGCTATACAGAAAACTCGAATAATGATTGCAATAAAGAATATTTTCTAACAAAAAAAAAAATTATATTTTTGAGTCAAACAAAATTATTTACTCCAAATACTGATGAAGCAATGGGACGCCAATAAATTAAAATTGATATTTTTTTTTTCTAAATTATAAACAGCATGGACAGTTTTTCTTTAAAGAACATACATACATAGCTGCCAACCTTCCGATTTTTTTAAATCAAATATAAATACTTTGAATCAGAAAAAAAATTAATAAAACGTTAGGTTTCTTCTATGTAGTAGTTATATCTTTTCAATCATTAAATAAAATTTCATAAAATTAAATAAAAGGTTGAAATAGGTTTATCTGACTTAGAAGAAACTGGAAGGTTTGCAGCTAAGTAGAAATTACGTTTTATATCATGATATTAACTTTTAATTACCAATAGTCTACAATTATGTAAAATACTAAACTGTTGTTTAAAAAGAAAAATTTTCAATATTTAACCTTTAAAATATGTATGTGAACGTGTGATGACGCACTCCAGGATGCCTTTATATGACCTGACTCTAATTGAATACATCAATTATTTTTTAATGCATGAAGACTGTTTAAATTTCAACCATATAGTGCAGTCTCACAATATTCGGGTTGGGTTGGGTTGACTATTGACGGCCAATTATCTACACTAGGGATATAGGCCCGGGGGGGAGTGCCCTTCGTGGGGTCTTTCTAAGGGAACCTAACCCGTATTTACGAATGGATAAATCCACGGCTCGAAGAAAACCACGAAAACTCCGAACGATTAGGCCGACGGGCGCGATTGGGATCGAACCCAGCACCTCCCGTCTACCAGCTTCGAGAGCAGAACCTCTCAGCCACTGGTGGGGCCTCACAATATTCGGAACATTGATATTAATGGAACGCTTTTAGCTTTCCAACCATCTTACTTTTACTTTACATTCGTTACTTTTTTTTTTCAAAATATAGTAAAAATAAATACAAGATATTGTATAATTGACATTTCAGATTGTAATGCTTGATAAAAATATGTTTGAGCGAAAATATGCCGGGACCAGGATTTGAACATGGGTACTTTGGCTTTGTCAGAAAAAATCTCAACTATGATACTCCAACCATTGGATATAATTTACCTAGTTGAATATACTTTCCTCTGTTCATTATTGACTTAATTACATGGTATACAGGCGTTTTCGTGCTATTTCAGATTCATCATATAAAATGCTATAGTTATAGTTCGAATGAATAAAGTTAGCGCTGCAGTTCACAGCCTTGTCCAACAAATAAGAGTGAAATATGCCAGCCAGGATATCGTTGGGATAGCTTAGTATAAAGAGCGTTGGCATGGCAAGCCAAAGTACCCAGGTTCGAGTCCTGGTCCCGGCATATTTTCGCTCTGTTGGAAAAAAAATTCAACTATGATATTCCAACCATTGGATATAATTTACCTAATGAAAAAATCTTGTGTGGATAAATATACTAAAAATATCAACGTTTGACACACAATAACATCGTGTAATAAACAGACGCACGTTTCATGAGTATCCTGGACTCATTTCCTCAGTGTAAATAAACTAAACCCTATTGTATCCCCCCAAAGACATGAAAATGAATCTAAAAACCCAAATGAAAAACAACAACACACCGAGAAACTCCTCCAATCAGGTGATTGGAGGAGTTTCTCGGTGTGTTGTTGTTTTTCATTTGGGTTTTTAGATTCATTTTCATGTCTTTGGGGGGATACAATAGGGTTTAGTTTATTTACACTGAGGAAATGAGTCCAGGATACTCATGAAACGTGCGTCTGTTTATTACACGATGTTATTGTGTGTCAAACGTTGATATTTTTAGTATAATTTACCTAGTTGAATATACTTTCCTCTGTTCATTATGACTTAATTACATGGTATACAGGCGTTTCCGTGCTATTTCAGATTCATCATATAAAATGCTATAGTTATAGTTCGAATGAATAAAGTTAGCGCTGCAGTTCACAGCCTTGTCCAACAAATAAGAGTGAAATATGCCAGCCGGGATAGCTTAGTATAAAAGAGCGTTGGCACGGCAAGCCAAAGTACCCAGGTTCGAGTCCTGGTCCCGGCATATTTTCGCTCTGTTGGAAAAAAAAATTCAACTATGATATTCCAACCATTGGATATAATTTACCTAGTTGAATATACTTTCCTCTGTTCATTATGACTCTAACAGCTTTCTTACTTTTTTAGATTTTTTTAATTTTTTTTTTAGATTGCCCCCTAACAACACCAAAGATAATCTTTATATGAAATATGTCAATTATATACTCAAATAAAATTTTGAAATTTATTAAAAGCGATAATTTTGTTTTGGCCTCGTGCCAGAAGTTAGGAGCCGAAGAAATCGATAAAAATTTCGTGTTTTTTTATTCTGATAATTTCAATGGTTTTAAGCGCTTATTTCAATTACATGTCTGTTAAATTTGTGTTATATTTATACTATTTTATTTATTGCTTAATGAAGTTTTAATTTCAATATTGAATATCAAATGGAAACAAATGCTGAACTTTTTATACTGTTTAAAGTGCAAACGGATTAATATTTTGTAATCGTCTGCAAGCGACAGAGATAGATTTTTTTTTTTTAATCATGCTTGAAATTTAATTTAAATGCTATAACAAATGAGTTAATTGTGAAACAGTTTTCAAACAAATTCCATTTGAAAGCAGATTTTTCTCCCTATATAAACGGTATAAAAATTGGAAAAATGCAACGTTTAGAAATTAAAAAAATTACAGTAGCAAAAATCACAAAACCGAAATTTCATCCTCAAGTGTTGCCATTCGCAAAATGACGTCAGCGTTACGCACGGACACGTTTGTCCTTTATAATATAGATAGATAGATGTTTACTGTCTTTCTTTCCTTTTCAAGTAACTTCACAAGCTACGTCATTTACATACTGTCCAGATAAAGGGGGGAATCTCTGTAGAAAGTATTAAAAAATATTCTAAGTGTTGTCTACCAATCCAGATAGAAAAGGTAGGAAGTTGAGAATAGTTGGCATTGTAGTTATATTTGCATTATACACTTCTTATAGAAGGGAAAATGCCACGAGCAGACATCTTTAAATTCTTAGAATGTAAAATTAGTATGTACAGTTAGTGTAAAATATATGTATATGCCTACGTTTATTCGCAGACCGTTTGTGATATGAAAACACACCAAAGGTGTCATTAGAGTCGAAATAATGCCTTCTTTCAGAATATTAATTTAATTTTTGAAATAGTCGTCAACATATTGTAAATTGCATGAACTTTGATTTTCAAATAATAACACCCACTTGATGGGCTCCTTTTACCAAATGAGCCCGAAAAAATATACAGTTTATGTATTTTTGTTAAATTTTCATGGAGTTAGAATCAATCATAGAGGTCAAAATTTGAGGATACTCATGTGAAACAATATAAGAACACACATTTTATCAGACAATTAAATACACTAAACCAACATGAGTGACAAATTGACCTGGGCCAGGACTCGAACCTGGGAGCTACAGCGTACCGTGCTGACGCTCTGTCACTAAGCCACCCAGATCGACATCCTAGCCTAGCAATTTCTCACATTTATTCATGTTGGAAAGCACTTGACAAACTTTAATTTATATCTTCCCAAAAAAATCATCATATTTAAGATTTTTGTTTTCAGTGAGATACATTGGATGAACACAAACATAGTCTACGCATTTTCTTTACTCAAAAGCATGATTTTAATAAAATTATTATAATAAATTCATACTGACGAATGTATAAATTATGACCTATATCAATTTTTACATAAAAATCCCTGACGGCTCGACCTACAGGCACAGGTAGATTTCGAAAACGCAGACCGTGGGGTGCCTGTTTATTCAGAATTTCAGAAGAAAGACCTATTTGCCATGATGCCGCAGCTGCGAATTTCAAATATACCCTTGACTGTAAGCAAAGCCAGCACGGATTTCTTTTTTTTTTTTTTTTTTTTTTTTTTTTGTAAGAGTTGGTTCTATAAAAAACTTGTCAGTATAAAAGTTGTAGATAATATTAAGAAGATTTATAATAAATTTAAGCGGATTTGATATCTTGTGAATTCACGAAGTTATGAATTTTTTTCTTCTTAAACCCCTATTTTTTCACCCCCTTGGGGTCATTTTTAATGAAATCAAAAACCTGTCGTACATAAATTTTTGCCGTTTTTCCTAGAAGTAATAATAATTTTAAACGGATTCAATATGCATCATAATTAAGAAGTTATAGGTTTTTTCTGTTTTCACAACCCCCTCCCCCATTTCCCCCCGTCTCTTGGTTCGATTTTGCCCATTAACGAATCTGACCGAGATTTTATGCCGCTTGATTTTATGTATCAGCTTGGAAAAGATTTGTGCAGAATTATGGAAATTATCGGGTCCATAAAAAAGTGATATAGATAGATAGATAGATAGATAGATAAAGTTATGATCTGGGGATGTTTTTGGGTTCTAGAAGTCATGATCGGTGTAGCTCTGCAAAATTCATTTCAGGAATTCCAACTTATGGGTGAATGTAATAGGTAGTATTTCTTACGAAATCTACCTGAAAACTGTAATCAAAATTGAAAAAGTAAAAACTAACAACGTTAGAGATCGACCTCAGCTATCCTATGCGAAAAAAAAAAAATCATTTAAAAATATGATAATGCGAGCGAGAAATCTGTCAAGAACCTTCCCATAGACTTAACATTAGCGTTCGCGTTTCTTAGGATGACTTGCGTAGGCTCGGCGACATTCACAAGCTAATGTTAAACCTATGGGAGCGTTCTTACAAATATCTCGCTTGCATTTTAATATTTTAAAAATAAGTTTTTTGCACCGTATACCTGAGTTCGATACCTACTGTTGTATATTTGTATTTTTTCGATTTTCGTTACAATTTTTTTATAAGCGGTCACTTTCACTTTTGTAACCTGTTGGAACCAGTTCTGAAAGTGAAAGTATCCTTATATAAAAAAACTGAAACCAAAATCGAAAAAGTAAAAACGCACAACGTTAGATATCGACCTCATCTGTCCTATGTAAAAAATCATTTAAAATTATTGAAATACAATCGAGAAATTTGAAACGAACGTTCCCATAGACTTATCATTAGCTTGTGTGAACATAGCGTGACACATAAAAAAAAAATTATAAAAAAATAAATAGAAATTTTATTTTTTTTTATACAATTTAATGAGATGTGTAAATAATGAATTTTAAAATGTGTGACTAGCATAGGCTCTTAAACATGAATAGGCTGCTTACAAAATGAGAAAACATGACAATTCTTGGTGATTGTCTGAGCGCTTGCATATCAAGTTGAATAATTGTTATCAACTTCTATTATAAGTTAATGTGCTCCAAAATTATTTTAATGTTTTAGGTAGCTTTCATTACAAAAAGCTACCTATTGCAGCCATTCGGAGAAAAGCAATTCCAAAAAATTTGGTATAGTTTCATTGATCCTGACCCCGCAGACTCCCAAACCACTACCCGTTCAAATGTTGATTTATATACAGGGTGGTTATAATATAAGTATCTCTAACCCAAATGAAACCAAAATCGTACACTTACTATTCGAGAAGGGGGGAGAAGAATGGAACAATAAAAAAAACAATGGCAATAATCACCGACAGATGGCGCTACTGAGTGGAAATGTAATGTGTAATACCAGAACAAAGAATTAAGGCGTCAAAACGGATGACACACCTAATTTATTGGAAATGTCACAGTGAATGTGGCTACACTTTCGCATGGCGGTGCCAATCATATTCAAGTTCCACATGGCCATTGTGCTGGAGGATACAATCCAGGCGGTGCACGACGTGCTCAACTGCGGAATGTAACACATCAGCAGTGATGTTTCGCCCATGACGTGATATGCGGTAAAGTCATTAAGGTTTGCGAAACTTCCACGTTACACAATATTACACATTATATTTCACACTCAAAAGCGCCATCTGTTGGCG
The DNA here is from genome assembly GCA_963931845.1 of Maratus michaelseni. Classification (NCBI taxonomy): domain Eukaryota; kingdom Metazoa; phylum Arthropoda; class Arachnida; order Araneae; family Salticidae; genus Maratus; species Maratus michaelseni. Next base: position 151,668,911 of record OZ007599.1, on the reverse strand, counting down.
ATTATTGCAATTTTTTATTGTTCCATTCTTCTTCCCCCTTCCCGAATAGTAAGTGTACCTATTTTGGTTTTATTCGGGTTATTCCTTCGAGTTACAGACAGCTCCAAATAGAGATACTTATATTATAACCACCCGGTATATATATACAAGGTGTATCTGAAATGCTTCAACAAACTTAGAGGAATGATAGTACTCATGAAGACGAACAAAAAATGCAATGGAACATGGGGTCGCAAATGACGTTTAACCCTTTCAGGGGCAGTGGTATGTTTATGAAACCACTTAATTTTAATTCCAAAACGCCACAATGGCACCAGAATTTTGCTAAAATCTTTTCCATTTAATGTGTATGTGAAATATAGCCTTTTTCTTATTTACAAACAATTTTTTTTGTAAATTCCGATGCCAGTCATTTATTTCAACATTTTAGTACTAAAAGTACTTTGCCCATGAAAGGCTTAAAGGATGAAAATCGAGAAAATGCGTCTGAAAATGGACTGGCACCGGAATTTACAAAAAAAATTGAAGCATTTCAGATAACATATGTCAGTCTGTAACTCTCTTATTTATAAACCGATTTGGATGTAACTGAGTATGTGTATAGGACATACCAAGGTCTCGACCGAGTTCGTTGGCCAGCTTCATCCGCCATCTTGTTTCAAAATGGCGGCCAGTAAAAAAAAATTATTTTTAAAAATTCAAAAAGATAAACAAAAAATTATAAATTGAAGAATTAAGTGTTAGAACGTGATACATGGATTCTGGAACATGTTTTGTTTTGGCTATATCTTAAAAAATGGCTGAGATATGGCAGTTTCAAATTCTAGTGTGGCTGAGATTTTGAAACAATCTGATATTTGTTATACTGTTAACTCTCGTATTTATGAGCCGATGTGAATGTGACTGATCATGTGTACAGAACATACCAAGCTCTCAACCGAGTTCGTTGGCCAGCTTCATTCGCCATCTGGTTTCAAAATGGCGGCCAGTTAAAAAAAATTCTTTTTTTTTTTAATTCAAAGAGATGTAAAAAAAAAAATATGTAAAAAGTTATTTCCGTTAAGAGTTAGATCGCGATATAAGGATTTCAGAACATTTTTTGTTTTGGCTTTACCTTAAAAATAGGCTGAGATATGGCGGTGTGAAATTCTAGGGTGGCTGACATTTTGAAACAATCGGATTTTTGTTATGAGTTTTGTTACTCTCATGCTGAAATTCGCATTAAACTTCAGTATTTTCAAAAACCGGGATTGAATTTTCTGTAATCGGGTTCCAAGCATTTTAGTTTCGGGTGTTTGAGTAAAATGAGTTGAATTTTTAAAAACATGGACTATGAAAACTACCTTTTCCTCCCGGTACAGTCCGGAAGGACTTTTTTTCATTTGCTTTGATCTTAGGCTGGCATTGTAAAATATTAAAATAAACTGTGAGATGCAAGATCATCAAAGAAATCACAAAGACAATCACAAGAAAACAAAAACCCATGCATCAATCATTATGAAATACCATAATTTCCAGCACTCTGAGAATATTCTTAAGAAATTTTATTTTTTTATACAATTTAATGAGATGTCTAAATAATGAATTTAAAAAACACTTAAAACACACACGGATTAAAATGCTATTGTCAGCAGTTGCTTTCCATACAAATTAATGTATGCAAATACTTTTTTTTTCAGCTTTGTATACGTTTTTCTACATACCACATAGTGAAGCTAAAATTTAAATCAGCTGGAAAACGCTTAAGGTAATTAAAAGTGCTTTCTGGTAATTCCCATCCATAGATGACAATATATTCATATCATTTTGTTCAGTCATGTATATAATTTTTTTGTATAATACAGAATACTAACACCATATAATATAGTAAAATTTGATTGAGCTGAAAAACACGTAAAACAGTTGAAAGTTATCTTTTAGGAAATCACGTTTATAGACGTTAATCTATTGGATAAATCTTTATTTACGGAATTTAACACATCACATCATATATTAAAATTTAACTCAGCTAGAAATCGCCTTTCGCAAATAAAAACAACATCCAGCAATTACCATTCATAAATGGCAATGTATCCATTTTCTTTTCTGCAGCCCTGTATGTGATTTTTTTTTCTCTACAAGCATGTCTTATTACACTAAAATATATAGTTCAGCTGGAAAATGCATAACACAGTTAAAAACGTCCATAGACGGTAATGCTTACGAATTATTTTGTGGAGCATACATAAAATATATAAAACATCATACAGATTCAGATTCAGATTCAGATTCAACCAAGCAGGGTGGCCTACCATACGGCTTAAGCTCTACAAGCCCTGCTTGGCAAGTTTATTTAAAAAAAAAAAAAAAAAAAAAATACAGATGAGGCCAATAGGCCATTAGGCTTTTACTGAGGGAATGGAATTATTTACACTACTGTGTTTCCGCTATTTTTTGTGGTCAATGATGAGGGTTATTCTTCTTCATCATCGTCTGAGGGCAGGACATTTCCTAGAAGGTGTGCTGGAGGCATTTGAAAGAGTTGCTGATTGTGTTCTAGGAGATGGACACAGTCTATTATTTTTTGTTGTAGATTTGGTGTATGGAGGACGTGGTGGAACCAAACTGAGGTCCTCAGTAATGCCGGTTTCCTTATGTGATATGCTGACGTTAGCGGGCAGTTGAGTGTGTAGTGGGTGGCATCTCCTCTTTTTCCACATGTGCAGAATGGAGATGGGGCTTTATTGAAGAGAGAGAGATATGATGGGAACGGGCCGTGGTTGGTTATGTACAGGTAGATGTTTCGGTGTGGGACCAGGAAGTCCTCGGTGACTTTTGGACAGAGGCTGTAGGCTTTTCGTCCCCTGTGCTCCGCTGTCCATTGGTCTTGCCATTTAGATGTGTATTTGTGTTTTAGTTGTCCTCTGAGGTAGGATGGAGGTGCTGGGTGGAAGATGTGTTTTATTGATGTGTCCGGTTGTGTGGCTTCCTTGGCGAGTCTGTCAGCGTGTTCGTTGCCCGCAATTCCTGAGTGGCCTTTTACCCAGTTGAAGAGGATCTTTTTTGTTGTGTTTTGCAGTTTCTTTATTATTTGACCTATTAGATAATTTTCTGTATTCATGTCTGTAAGTGCCACTAAGCTGGAAAGGCTGTCTGAATTTATTGCTGCTTTGTCGTGTGTGGATGTTTGCAGCCAGGAAATTGCGTCGGAAATTGCGAGCAGCTCCGCTTGGTAAACGGAGTTTGAGGTGTCCAGGTGTATTTGATGTTCTGTTATTGTGTCTTCTTTGTTGTAGATGCAGAAAGCGTATCCTACACGAGCGTCAGTCTTCGATCCATCCGTGTATACTTGCAAATTTGGCTGCTCCTCTGCATTCTCTGCCCATTCAAAATATGTTTTGTATGGTATAATTTCTGTTGGTATAAATTTCGGTTGATACATATCTGGTTGTATTCCAACCATGGGGATGCCTAGCCTAAGGATTGCTCCTTGGGCTGCTGTTTTCTCTGTTCTTAGTGAGAGTGGCATTGTTCCCGTGAGAACGCAGAGAGCTGAGGTTGCTGTCTTCTTGTATGCACGGGAGATCAAAAGCAGACACTGTGCCTGAATTGCTGAGAGGAGTCGCAGCCCGTGGGATTTTTGTAGTTTGGGGAACCATGTTGCTGCAGCGTAAGTTATTTTCTTTTCTAAGATTGTGTTGTTCCATATTTTTAGTATTGCTTTTGAGATACTGCGTTGTGAGGCTGCAAACTTCAGGAGGTTTTGGACTGCTGTGTTGATTTCTGATCTCTTGGCATGTAGATGTGGTAGGAAGGAAAGTGTGCTGTCCAGAACTAAGCCGAGATATTTTAGTGTGGGGTTATGTTTGATGGATCTGTTATTAATTTTTAGTGTGGGTGGACGCTTGAGATATTTACGATTCTTTATTTGCAGAACTGTTGATTTTTCGTGTGTTATTTGAATGGAATGACAATCCGCCCAGTTTTGAATCAGTTGGAGAGCTGCGTTGCCTTTGTCTTCTATGATCTTCCTGGTGCGACCTGTTATGATTAGAAGTATATCATCTGCGTACGCCAGATGATATACTTCTAATCATAACAGGTCGCACCAGGAAGATCATAGAAGACAAAGGCAAAATGTAAATTAGCTGTTAGGAAAAGCAGCGTAATAATAATTCAAGTGACATGTGCCAATACCATCGCATTTATATCAAATTCATGCCATATGAAAGAAACACTATAACCAGGATTTGAAATCATTTCTCACTAGTCAGTCACAATAAAATTACAACATGTCCTATTTTTAGCGATCTCACAATGTTTCTTCTTGAAGTTTAAGATCCATGTATGATATGTTGTGTCTTAAGAACAGCATATTTAATCCACACGGTTGTTAAATGTGTCATATCTGTCTTTAAAATACCTAAGTTAAGAGAGACACAATGTCATAAAGAATCTGGCACAAAATAATTAACATTAATGTGGCAAGAGCTTTCTCATATAATTACAGCGATTTCACTGCCACAATCGATGCTATACAAATTATATATATTTCCGTAATAAAACATATTAACTTTTCCCACTAAGTACGCGTATAGCATTGTAACGTCACGGAAACGTAACAGTGAAGTGACTTTGTGATTGGCTCTGTGAAGACATAGTGGTGGGGATGTGAAATCGTTATGGTCTTTTTTTAAGCCCTTCTGTCACGTCACACTGTCGTGAAGACAGAACATGCCCTATTTGGGAAAAGTATGACATTTATGATGATTCTGCTGTCGGTTAACCAGATTATATCCGAACCCGGCTTGACTTTATTGGGTCGACTGTTTATGTCTGTAGGAAAGATTCGAATTGGAATCTTGCATCAAGTCGTGTGACCAGATGTTACCAAAACCCAACCCGACTTTATTATATCGATTGGTTTCCTCCTCTATTTTTTTTTCTTTTTGACTCTAGGTAGGATTCGGATTAGAGTCTTGCATTGGTTCGGATGTCTAGGTTTTACACGAACCTGATCCGTGTCTGGTTTTGGTAAAATCTAGTTACTCGAATCGATGCAATATTCTAATCCGCAGAAAAAAAAAGCAGCTGACTCAATAAAGTCGATTCGGGTTCGGATAAAATTTAGTCACTCATTTCGATGCATAATCATCAAAAATGTCACTTTTTTTCTACAAAAAGACCTTAAATAACACTTCTTCCATTTTCTAATAATATATCCTAGAGCAAAAGTTTCTATATGTATCGTTACAATATAAAATAACTTAAAGTTCGCTTTTTTTGTTCGACTCATAGACTAATATTTAACAAACATAAAAAACATTTTGAATAACAACTCGGATTCAAACTTGGAAAGTGTTCTACACTTAATATCAGGGCTTGACAGCTGCGGTCGTCTTTTCGCCATTGGCGACCAAGTTATTTAATCTTGCGTTCTCCTTTTGTTTTTGTTGTTGTTTTTTAACAAAAATTGACCTGATAAATGAGCACAAACAGCATTTTTTTTCTCCCAACATTAAAAAATAAACTTAGAAAATACATTCAAGCAACAAAAAAAAAATTAACTTTTATTTTTAATTTGGTAAAGTTGAGTTCATCAAATGCAAATTTTAAAATAATAAAATCAGAATTATTTGACTGACTTCAACGGGAAAATTGGCAAAAAATTAATTTCCTGATTCACTGTTTCATCGATCCCTCTTCAACAGCTATAGATTTTGTAGCATTCAACTATCCCGACATTTCAATAATTTGGCAATCAGCTGAATTAACATGCCGGTTAATTCAGCCTTTACAGTATTTCTTTTTATATAAAGTTTCATTAGAAAACTTTGTTTACATATATCTTTCTAAATTATGTGCTATACTAAATTATTTAACTACTAATTCTAAACTATGTTTGTTATTATTTTTTCTCAATTAATTCCTAAAAAACTTTTGTGCTTTTTGAAAATCAATAACGGGAAAGGGGAGAGGGGGGATATCTTTTACAGGCGACTAGAATTATCTGCTGGCTACCAGATTTTATGAAATTTGCAAAGCCCTGCTTAATACTAAATTAAGATATAATAATTTAAAACAATTTTTTTCATAAAGCTTAAAGAGATGGTGGACTTTTAAAAAATGTTTTGCATTATTTATCTTATTCCAACAAGAAAATCTTCAAAGAAGTGTTCTGTATCATTTATGCAATAGATATTTGAAAAAAAAACCATCAATTTCCTAAAAATTAAAAAAATTCTAACTCTGTTGATTAATTTATAAGATATATTTTAAACTGCTCCATGCGTTCAAGTTTTTAAACTATTTTCTCCATTCTTTTTTTTTTTTTATTACTACAAAGGTCTTTTAAAAAATCTATTTATCCCTTTTTTAATCGAAACAAAGTTATTTTAAAAAAATCCAAAATCTGTAACTAAACTAAATTTTATTAAAAATTTATAAGTTAATAGAATTTACTACTACTTTGAGGACTTAATATACCATCATTCTAAACGAATGAACTAATTTATTATAGGGGTATGTATCAAGATCCTATCTTTTATAGATATTAAAAATTCTGAACATAAATTTAAACACAAAAGGCATTTTAAAGATAAAGAGACAATTTAAAATGAAGAGACAATGAAAATGCATATAAGAAGGGAAGGCATCGTGCAAAGTACTTGCAATAGGGATTCAAAATGGTGGCTGTATTTCAAACTGACGTCATTTTTTGGAATTGTTTGCAATTTTCTTACTATTCATCATATAAAAGTAAGTCTGATATCAATTTTTATGTTTTTAGGTCAAAATTTTGATTTTTAACATAGTTAAAAGGCGTTTGTGAAAAGAGAGAAGAGGTTTTTGTTTGGTTTGTCTGTCTGTACGTCTGTCTGTCCGTGCTCTAACACACATAAATATATTCATATTGCCATGTAATTAATATATGTTATTGAAGTTTACCATTACATGTTGGGTATTGAAAGTGAAGCAAATGTTGTTTCCAGCAAAAGTTGCTCATAGACAGTACAGTAAACGAATACTTTTGTATGTCCCTGTAAATGAACGATAAAAGCTATGCACACTATATTGTATAGTAAGCATCTTGTAATGCACCTCAATGATGCATATGAATTTCAATATGTTTGAAAGAGTGTAGCATCATTAAAATACACTGCAAACAATTTTCCCCCATAAACCATAATGTAACGGGGTTTTTTAGTGTGCCTGTAAACGAACTATAAAAACTACAAACTTCATTTTGAATGACGAACATGTTATGGTAACCTTCAATAATATATATCAATTACACGGCAATCCCAGTGTGTTTACACGAGTTAGAACACGGAGAGACAGACGGACACACACACAAACAGGATTCATAAACACTTTTCAACTATACGAGTAGTAATTTTCCCATCGGAGCGAAAATGTGTCCAGGCTAAGACTCGTACCCAGAACCTTTAGCTTCAATTACCAATTGAGCTATCTGGACGACATCCCAGCCAACACAATATTCGCTTAGAACAACTATTTGATCATGACATCTGGACAGTTATTTGAAACAGCACAACAGAATAAACCACAGATTGGAGTGCTTTTACAATGTGACTTCACATCCTGGTGGTTTAGCAGTCAGATTTGTGAATTGCAGTAACGTCATTGTGAACTCACGGAAATTAAAAAAAAAAAAAAATCAGAAAAATATTTTTTACACTGAATAATAAGTTTTAAAGTCTTCTTGTCCCTTTATTTAACTTTTTGAAGACGTTCATATTTTAGTGACAATTTGACGCCACTAAGTGTTAGTATTTTTGTCATAGAGGTGACTTGACCACTGTGACTTTCAGTAAAGTTTCGGTGACATCATTGTCACCATACTTGCTATAAAGATACTAATATAGTTACACTTGATATTGCTGTACACAAATGGTGCGGTAATAAAATTCACCTAATCTAACCTTGATTTAGCCATTATAAAATATTAAAACATCATACTCACCCCCCAGTAACGTTTTAGATGACTGACAATGTTTTGACGTCAAATTTAGAGACGCTTTTTTAGCTATACTAACTTAAGCGAATTTTAGAAGAACTTTGTTAACAGCACTGAAATTTTCTGAAGTTCAAAGTTTCATAACTTGGTAAGTTTGGTCGTAACACAATATAGTTTTTTTTAATGTCCTTCTCAGGCACAGAGTAAAATTTTTTTAAACATCAGTTATAGAAAAAAGGGGCCTTATAAAAAATGTAATTCGTATTTTAATATGTTTACAGCTCCTTGTGAAACAAATGTCATGTTTAAAAGCTGGTCTTGATTTCTATATACTTTTCGTAATTCGAAGTATGTTTCATTCATCAGCGGTTTCAGAGATAATCCCCAAAACATATATTTTGAATCACACAGTATAGGTGTTTATTAAGTGCTTTAATAACTTGGAAAGTATTATTGGGAAATTATACTGTTATACTGCTTGGGAGAAATATATTTTTATTTTTTATTATTTTTATGATTATTTTTTTTCCGCATACAAATTTTACATTAAAGTCTGATACATTTCCTTTTTTATATAAAATATTTTTATTTAAATTTTTAATTTTTTTAATTTGTTTTTTTGGCTTGCTAGAAGCAGAATCTGACCAAAATGTTATATTTGTGTTACCGTAGTAACTTTGAAGATTATGCAATTGTTAAAAGTAGAATCATTTACTCAAAAAATTAAAATTGTCTACTTTAAAATTAAATATTATACTGCCTAGAGCTTCAACAAAATTAATTACCCAATTAAAATAAATAAGCGATGTGTTTGATTCTCCCTACGAGATGGCTATAACTGATTGGCTCGAGGCAACTAGATTGTCTCATGGGCCTGGACACTTCAAATTCCTATGCTATATTCAAACTAATAGATATACAGTTTACTTAATACATATACGGTTTGCATATTATCATTGGTTAAATTACGAAGGCAGTTTAAAAAGTTCTCGGCCTAACACAGAAAGGGAACAAGTTTAACCAAATGACAATGTTATTTGTAAAGAATGATCCTTTAAATGACATGCCGCCGAGTTTCAGACGCGTGAGTTTATTGGTTATTGCTTTGCGATAAAGTAAAGTAAACAAGTTTTGACATTTTCAAAAAATGGAAAAAAATTAAGTTCGAGCTGTCATAAAATACTTTGTTAAAAAATATTTAACCCCCACGAACATACAAAAATACTTAGTCTATCTTAAAGGATTCTTGTCCTTCATATTCGACGATAAAAAAAGGGGCTGCTGAATTTAAACATGGTAGGAAATCAATTCACGATGATGAACGCTCAGGAGCCCAAAAAACGCTACGATCGACGAAATCGTGTCAAAAATTCACAATGTATTGAATTGTACAATTCACCGTATTGAATGATCGCCGATTGAAGATACGCGAACTTGCTGACATTGCAAACATCTCGATAGACTGTGTCCACCACATTTTACACGATGTTTTGGGTATGAAAAAGCTTTCCGTTCGATGCGTGCTGCGCTTGTTGAACGTCGACCAAAAACGCCAAGGAATGAGCATTTCTAAAGAGTCTTCTGAAATGTATTGTGTTGCAAGTTGAAAAATAAAATGAAATAATGTCAAAAATATTGTATTTTCTTTTTCAGGCCGGGAACTTTTCGAACCACCCTCGTACAGGACTGCACTAAAGAATTCGCACACAAGAGTGTATCTTAAATGTATTGAGTTGCAATGGGCACATTGAAAAATAATATGAAATTATGTCAAAAATCTTGTGTTTTCACTGTCAGGCCGAGAACTTATCAAACAACCTCGTATTTCAGTATATACAATGTTAAGCTATTTACAAGAGTGTTTCTGTTATTTAAATTATTACTTCAAAGCAAAGTACATAGTGAGCATAGTAAAAAATAATAATCATATCAAGCGATAGATAACTATGTCAACTGAGACAATAGTATGCCGTAAGTAATCATAACACCTGCTGTTCCTTGAATAAAATTTCGTTTAATTGTGAACAGGCCCCATCCTGTTATAACAACACGGGCTGGGAAATCTTCTGCTATAGTCAAAAGAAGATTCCTTTGCTTACGATCCAAAGAGTCTATTTTGGCTACTAATTCATAGATTGTTTGCTTAACTTTTATAGCTGCATCATTTATGGCTGTTGCTCTAAGACTCATTATAAAGAATGCAGGTAAAACTGTGACTATGATTACAAAGTTCGATATTAGTTCAATGACTTCTGTCTTCCTAAAACCCTTTCTTACCAATACTGTAGTTACATTAAATACTGAGCAAGTCATATAGCCATAAAGTAAAACCAGAAGTACTGAAAAAGCATCTTTAATTTTCTCAACACAAACATATACGATTCCAGAATATTTTACATAAATATTCATAATGTTTGGAATATCTTTTTGTTTCTTGAGCTCAGAAGAAAATTTATCAACAAAACGACGTAAAACACCAAAAACATAGCAGCATAGAACAATTGTAAAACCCGGTAATGCAAATTGTTGATTCATGGTAATTGCATTAATAATCAGTACAGTAATGTGTGCAACTTTATAATTTTCTGGTATCCATCCAAAAAAATAGCTTTGAAGAAAAAAGTCACCTTCTTTGCAACACGAAATAACTACATAAATATATTCAACAGTAGGTATAATAAAACATGCGATGAAAGCGATTGATAATTTTACTCTCCTTCTACGAATGTTTTTCTTTAATAAACGGATGTACGATTCTTGGATGAATTTCATTGCTAACAGTATAGTCGTTTTTTTATACAATAAAATTATGCGCACACTAAAACTGCAAAAATCAGTAACCAAAGATGAAAATGTTAATCCCATAGGTAAATGATAAAAGAGAATATATAAGACGTATATATCACTAAGAATCACATACGTCAAAATAATTGTCGTTGTATACTGTAATATTTTCCCAGTAAGTTCATGCAGCTTTGATTGCGATTGATAAGAAAACACATATAGCACGGAGTAAAAAGCTTTCGTTATGAAATTAATGTCGCCGTAATTAGTCTCATATGCCAGAGAATTTTTTGGAAAATATATGGAATCAGTAAAGTTAAGAGAATTTTCACGTTTCTTATATGCACTCATCTCTTTAGAAGTATAATTTTTGGAATAGTTTGAAAAAGGATTTTCCATTTTAATAATTTTTCTGGTGATAACAATAATAATATAACATTATTATAATATTATTGCAAACAGTAGAATTATAAACGCCTACAAAAAATCAACTCATCAAACACCAATAGGATCAATTCAATAGTATTTGTTTAGCAACTTATAAAATTGCACTTACAAAACACGCAGCGTAAATGTGACATCTACTATTGCAAAATATTGTAACGCAGTCTTTAAAATTCTGAAGCCTTGTGAAACTTTTCTCAAAATCACTCTTTATAATAAATAAACTTCTCAAATGACAGTTTTAAGTTTTTTTTATTGTTGTTGTTCTATCTCAGAAGTATGACAATTTCTTACTTTCTTTTATCCGTAAATATTTTTTTTATTTTTTTACCGTGTAGTATATTTTCATTGTTAATATACATATAAAATCTTCAACTAGGCATTTATGTTAATAATTACAAGGAATATTTGTAAACTATACCATCTTCGGAACAGGTATTCGAATAATTGCAATATTCGTTAAAATTTACTAGGAAAAGTTAATAAAATTATTCCATTTTAAAATCACTACGTAAATAATATAATAAGCTTATATATTTTTTTAAGTGGTGAAAATTAATATGATCATAATTATCTGATTCTCTGTCAGTAAATAGAGCCATTGAATGAGAAAACTCGTATTTTCAACATATGATTTTTAATCACTGCTACTTGATTTTCATATACATGTTCCAGTTTGTGCAAAATATAGCTTGCCATTTTTTAGCCTTCGTTACTTTTTAAATAGTAGGAGTTCTTAAAAATAATTTCCATCAAAAAATTATCCGCAAAAAATACATTATTGATAAGTAATAAGACAAAAAATTTTATTTTTAATATTACTAACCTTTTGAAATAACTATTGATATAGTTTTATCTTGTGGCATTCTAAGAAAATGGTCGATTTTGAATATGAAAAACGAAGTTTTAAATGATATTAACTGTAATATTAATTAGAAACCACCAAGTACAATACATTCAAATGTCTCTTATTCAGAAGATTTTATATATATATACATATATTTAAGTTATATTTTAGCTTCGCATAAAAGTGAATAAATGTCCAATAATAATGATTGAAACTAATTCACACTCACTGGCTTCTAACAAATAAACAGTCTTGCTTACGCGATCTGTGTAGAGTAGCGGTAACTAATCTGCTACAATAACAGAAACGGCATTCTATTCTTGCTTACGAGATATGTGTAGAGTTAGAGGTAACTAATCTGTTACAATAACAGAAATAGGAATATTTCATTCATATTTAATCAATCATATTTAAACATAAGATGTGTATGATTAACTGTCAGAAAAAGAGTCACTTTGGGAAAAGAAAACTGACAAAAAGCTGTGTTTATGTACTTGTAGGAAATATTGATAAAAATAACCGTAATAGATAGGTTAATGGAAATAATCTATCCGATAAATTCATTTTCGCAAGAGGTTTTATTGTTTCTTTCGGTAGCTATAGCACTTCAACTTATAAATCAAGTAAAACGTGACTGGTAAGAAAAAAAGACAATGTTTTTCTTAATGGTTTTATTGAAACTATTCTGATTTATAATAGTTGCACATATTTGTTAGCAATAATCTTAAAATCAACTTTTTTCCCTTTCAAATATGTGTCTTTCTTTCATTTTAGTGCATTTTTAAACCCAATTTACGCATATTTTAAAAACATGGTCTTATATTTTTTAATATATTTTTAATAATTTAAACTTTTATAACAATTTTATAGTAAACATAAAATCTAAAAATTTCGCCAAAAAATCTGTTTCTTTATGCTTATCAATTTCTATAAAGTAAAATAATTAAGCATTTATACAAGGTGTTTATAATCAAAGTGATCTTACTCAGACCAATGAGAACCCGTTCTGGCTTACATATTTCGTTGAAACTTAGTACAAACACAAAAAAATTTACCGTGTAATAATTTGTAGCACATTGTCAGGAAAAAGCCCTTTATATTTATATCAAAAACACTTCATTAACAAGAAAACATAAACAATAATAAGCACAAATAAAATATATAGAAAATTCCATATAATGCGAACGACAAATTCACCCTCTCAAATTTATAAAACACAATGTAAACACATTGATAATTTGTTGTTACTACAGAGGCTAATGTTTAGCCGAAAGCTTATGGATTTTTAACATCTAATAGTTTTAATTTTAAAACTGTGTTTTGTTTTATGGCACCTCTGTAGTAACAACAAATTATCAATGTGTTTACATTGTGTTTTATAAATAATAAGCACGTTTCTTGAATAAATATTTAAGATTTAAATAAGATTCGATTCAATTTTCGCAACAAGATTCCGAATAAGGTAGGCACGCTGGACTAAGAGGTAAGTCAATTCATTGAAATGTCCCTGAATGGGATTAACTTGGCATAGGCCGGAAAGTTTACAATTATAAAAACAACTCACTTGGGTTTGGGGAGAAGGTTGATAAGCGAGGTCGTCGGCACACAATAGTTAGTTCAATCTGTCAAAGAGAAATTTCTATAAGGTTTTGAGGTATACGGCAGTGAAAGTTCCTGCTCTATGGTGCCTCGCATTGAAGACATCACGTTGTGAATGTGTTTGTAGTAGATTTAGAAACAATTGTTCCGCTCTTTTTTACTGCAACACGCTACTTAGAAACATACCAGCGCCAACGCGAAACCTGACATAAAGCGCTGAAAACTGGGGACAGCTTCTTCTCCGACGTTCATCTTCTATCGTCACTCGTTTTCCGAAGCCTCGCATGACACCACCAAGACAAAAAAACAATCTTTTTAAAACTTCCAAACTACCTTCTCCCTGTCTTCCCTGTAAAAAACTCGGCTTTCGGGGCTGTCAGAAAGTCTATTTTCCTCTGACCACTCTCTAGACGAATAGATGAGATCATCCCTTCCAGTTTCTTTATTGGATAGGCCGGGTTTCACGCCTCCATCAGCTGATGCGGTCAGTTGTTATTACTTGCAAGACCACCCTGAAGTTTCCCAGCACATCATAGACTTCTCCGTGGCGAAATGGCCCCACCAGTGGCTGAGAGGTTGTGCTCTCGAAGCTGGTAGACGGGAGGTGCTGGGTTCGATCCCAATCGCGCCCGTCGGCCTAATCGCTTGGAGTTTTCGTGGTTTTCTTTCGAGCCGTGGATCTTCTCCATGCGTAAATACGGATTAGGTTCCCTTAGAAAGACCCCCACGAAGGGCACTCCCCCCGGGCCTATATCCCTAGTGTCGATAATTGGCCGTCAATAATCAACCCAACCCAACCCGTGGCGAAATGGTTTTGTCTTCTTCTGTCTTGGAAGTGTCAATTAAACTTTCCGGCCTATGCCAAGTCAATCCCATTCAGGGACATTTCAATGAATTGACTTACCTGTTTAGTCCAGCGCACCAACCTTATTTTGAATCTTGTTGTGAAAATTGAATCGAATCTTACCTAAATCTTAAATATTTATTCAAAAAACTTGCTTATTATTGTTTATGTTTACCTGTTAATGAAGCGTTTTTTATATAAATATAACGGGCTTTTTCCTGACAATGTGCTACAAATTCTTACACGGGAAAATGTTATAGTGTATATACCAAGTTTCAACGAAATATGTAAACCAGAACGGGTTCTCATTGGTCTGAGCAAGATCACTTGCTTGGTTTTCTTTGATTCGCCGACGTGAGAATCTAGAGATAGTTTTTATTTCAGCTGAAAAAGCTTATAAAATGGAACTCCTATAGTGAATTTTGTAGGCTTGGTGAAGAATCTCACAACACTATGGCCAAAAGTCACTGAACACTTTCGAATTTAGATTTGATTTTTGTCAAATATCTAGAGAAATACTTGACGAATTCTTCTGAAACTTCAGAATTGTGAATAACATGTCTGACCTCATATTTTTCAGTGAAAGTTTTTTTCCAGATGACAATTAGGGGACCAACAACAAATTGACTAAAAAAAATTATATTTGCGATCACCCTGTAAATTAAAATGCTCGAAATAATCTGTAGTTGTAGCACATGTCTATGTGGATCTTGTACAACGTTTGTGTAAGAAGAGGATATAAAGGTTTCTTTAAAAAAAAAAAAAAAAAAAAAAAAAAAAATCCGCATGTTTTTTATTGATAGTATACGATGTTTTCAATCAAATTTAACGGCACTTTCAGAAACTTTGTCAAAGTACAGTAGAAAGAACATACTATAATTGTATTATAAATATATTAAATATTTTAAGAAATATGGGCACTTGTATGAAATAATTTCAACTGCACATGTGCGAACGATAACAAAATATTTTTTTACATAATGTAGTCATCAACTATATAGGGCAATAAACGTCAGTCGAATATCGTGAAAATTCAGAAAGATATTGGCGATATAGTTACCTGAATTTCAATTGCTTTCTAAAAGTAGCTGGACGATACGGGGTTTTCCACAAATTGTCATTTTTTACTAACTGACTTCCAACAAAATAGATAGTATTTACAGTATGCCCGCACGTGGCTTTGGAACGGATGCTTAGATTTTGCTAGTTCTTTTTTTGTTGAAATCCCAGGTAGCACAGAGATATCGGCCAATATCCACGGCAATATTGGCCAATATTTTGAATGTCGCTGAATGTCGTACGTCAAATTTACAACATCTGCCGATATTCACAGACATAACTTAAAATTAGTTTTAAAAAGAAAGCATTCAAAAGAGCTTTTTGCATTACTTATGACATCATAATACACAAATAGTATTCTAAAAAATAAAATTTAATAATTTTGCCAATTTTAAAAAACTTGACTTTTTAATGCCTTACTTTTAATATTTGGTGACATTGGCCAATGTTGTAAAAATGATATTACTATTATAACATTCAGGGATATCTATCGACATTCGTAAAAAACAACATCATTTTTCGGACATTTCAAGATATCTGTCGACATTTAGCATATCTGACGAAGTTTGTAATCTTGACCGAAGTGATCGGAAAGTTCTAAAGCACCGCCCATTTGTGTGGTGTAGTTTTCGTCAATGTGCATTTGATGGAGGCGTTGGGCGTGAAATTTGCGCAGAAAGAAAAAGCCTATATAAAAATTTCTGTAGGAATCTATAGTTATTTTTATATATAAAAAAAGCATGTGAAAATTTATGTTTTATAAAAAACTAAAGATGATTTTATACTATCTTTATACTATGTATTTTATACTAATTTAAAAAATGTTTTTACAAGAAAAAAAAAATTAATTTATATAATTTTTAAATGGATGAGTGTTTATCTTTTTAAAATTCTATCGGATTTCCGACTTTTATAAGAATTTTATTTTTTATTATTGAAACAATACAAGTTTAGTTTCAAAATTAGGTCACTGAACTTTTAATTAGGCACTATTAATAATATATATTTTATACAGTTCATCTAAGTAATTATTATTATTATATAATAGTAAGCTTTTGGGCGTGTTAACTTTTGTGTAGTGCATCAATTTTTGAAAAAATTTACACATATTTCTGACTTAAAATTAATAAAAAAAAAAATATATATTTAATTTCTCACAAAGCAAAATTCAAGGTATTGGGGTTGTTAAAACTTTCTTTATAGTTTGGTGCAAGAGGGGGGGGGGGGACACATGATTTTTAACACAGAAAGCTTTAAAGAATTTCTAACCTATTTTAAAATATTTTGTTACAAAATTTCCAACAAATTCAGCACTAAAAAGTGATATTTAAATAAATCTTTGCTAAAAGAACGTAAAAAAAAAATGTCGATCGTGATTGAAAAATACGAGATAATTAAATGATAGTTTTATTATTTGTCAGGCATTTTTTATTCCAGTAACAAAAAAATCTACTCCCACCAGCTTTTGTTAACAGCTCTTTATAACAAGTTTTTCCTTGCGATTCTATTGATCATATTTATTAGTACTTGGGTTTGCCTTTGTCTTGTTACGTAATAACGAGACTAGACTTTCCTAAAGCAGAGATCACTCGTTTCACAATGAGGGATTTCTGCCCACCACATCTGGGGTACAAAAAAAATATTGTTATTCAGTAATAAAAAAAAAAAAATAAGTCATTTAATATCCAAAAATGTTATTCAGGAATGTTAGAAAAATATATCGCTCAATATCAAATCATGATATTCAGCAATGAAAGAAAAAAATATTACTTAATATCAAAAAATGATATTCAGAGACGTTGGAAAATATTGGCCAATATTCACAGATGTCTAAAACTAATATTCACAAATATTATTTTAGGGGGGGTCATTTAACGTTGGCCAATATCAAATTTTGATATTGGCCGATATTACATTTTGATATTGGCAAATATCTTTGTGCTACCTGGGATGTGCTCGATCCGTTGATTCTTTCAAGGAGAGCTATAGCATCAATAAAAAATGGAAATAGAAAAAATAAACAATGAAAAACGACAACTTGTGGAAAATCCCTTATCATTCATCAATATTCATAAAGCAACTTAAATTCAGCTCGACGATATCTTTTTGAATTTTCACGATATTCGACTAATCTTTTTATATAAGTTGCCCTATATAGCTAATTACTCAATATTATGCAACAAGAATTTTGTTATCATTCGCGGATGCGTATTTAAATTTTACTTCATATAAATGCTCATATTTCACCAAATATTTAACATGTTTCTATTCAAATTGCAGTATTTCTTTACTACTGCACTTTCTCAATTTTCCTGGAAGTCGCGATTTTGAAAAACCTGCATGCTTTAAACAAAAAACATGCAATAATTTAGATATCAGAAGATACAGTCGACTCAAAAAGAAACGAACTCAAAAATAGGAAAATACTATTTACAGTTGAAGAAGATATTTACAAAGATATAACCATATCTTCAGAGTTCTTAAAACAGACTTAAAAACTACATCCAAACATAGTCTCAGGCATCATTCTATTCTATAATCTTTACCGAGCCATCTCCTCCTATCGACTGGTGCTGCGCTCAATGCTTTTCGTGAATCAGCCTTAAGCAGGTATCGTCTAGTGTTGCCATCTACTGTTACTTAAAAGAGTTAAAATAAGTAGTTAAGACTAGGTAGAATGTTCCACTGTAATTTCTTGAATTTTTAAAGAGACGTTTATATCTCCATACATATACGTACTATTCTTACATAAACGAACGCAAATATTGTGCAAGAACAACATAGACATGTACTACAGCTACAAATCATTTCCAACATTTTACTTTACAAGATCATTCCAAATATTATTTTTTATATTCCATTTGTTGTTGGTTCCCTATTTCTCCTCGTAATCAAACCTTCGCTAAAAAAATATTATGTCAAACCTGTTCTTTATATTCCTGAAGACTTTATCAAGTATTTTTTTAAATATTTGACGAAATGGTCTAAAATCGAAAGTGTCCGCTGACTTTTGATCCTATAGTGTATATTATATGGACCACGAAGAAAAGAATTTGAAAAATAATAGTTCTCATTGCGACCTCAATAAGACACTTTTCATACAATATTAAAAAGGCATTATGCAAATTATGAAATCTTTAAAATGACAGCACTCCATGTGAGAAAGTTATTCTTCATCATGCCGTTAGAGAAGAAAGACCAATCTTTACTGGTCAATTTGTTTTATCAGGACTGTAACAATCGTTTAGCTCCATTACGAGAATATCGACGTTTGAATTTCAAAAAGAGTCAATGTCGAAGAATGGTTTGAAGAATATGATTACTAAATCTGAAGAAACTGGGAGGTGTGATGTGCTGCCAGGAATAGAGTAGAAACAGATTTCAAATGAATGATTGGAAGCTGCTGCTGCTGCTGCTATCGTTGACAGAGTACCTTGTTTCCGATATTCTTCCACAATTACTCGAAAGGTATCACGTGAATTGCCTATCCTTTGTGTCTACGGTACGAAAAGTTCTGCAATCAAATCTAAAGTGGTATCCGTACAAGATTGGCATGGTGCTAAAGCTGTAATAACAGGAAAAGCATTAACGCACTGATTTTGCTTGGACAGTTTCAGGTAAGAATAGCCGTTGAAATGCATGTCCTTAGAAAATTTTGTGATCAGACGAGGTACATTGTAACCAGTGTTGTAACTGAAACGAATGCATTCAGTTGAGATTCACGAATCTGACTCGATAGTAATGAGTTTTAAACTGAATCTGACTCAAATATGAAATTCTGAGTGGGAAACGAATTAAATTCTTTTTCCCGTGAATTGAGTTTAAATTACAACTCAAATTCAGATTCATTTATCTGTTTTTTCTGTCGGAAAATATTCTTATTGTTAAAAGTGTTTTTGGTTTTTTATAAGCGTCAATCGGAAGAATTTTGAAGAATTCTCAGGATAGTGCGCTAAGGGGGAAGGAAGGTAAAGTTTGCTTTTCTTTAGAGTGGACACTCCTCGGGGAAAGTAATAAAAAATTTTACAACTGAGCACATTTCTTTGGCTCCCGAAGCCTGTTTAATTATTATAAAATCTAAAAATTCGTTTTAGTGTCTCTTTGACAATTACATATGAAATAAATATAAATATAATATAAAATAAAATAAAAATAAGTTAATATTATAGCTTGAATCCTATTCTTGGTTTAAAAATGTTCAGTAAATAGTGAAGAGATGCTTGAAAATATGCAGAACAATTTTGAAGGAAACACTGCTTGATGGGGTTTTCACTAGTACGGGAGAAAACAGACTCATTATTGACAATCTATTAATGTTCTTAAAATCACTAATTCGAGTGACGTGACAGGTTTTTTTTTTTCATACTTTTTATTGATAGGTATTTTTTAATCATTTGCTATGAAGTGGCTAAAATTAAATTGAAAATAAGCAAGATTTTTTCATGATGCATTATTTTTAATTCAGTGTTTTGTAACTAAACTAATCTCAGGTTCAATTTCTATTGACAAACTTATTTATTTATAGTTATATTTAATAAATAACGACTGTCACAAGAAATCGAGTTATGTCTGTGGACAGAAAATGAATGGCTTTTAAATAGCTCAAGAGATAGCAGCAAAAAAAAGAAAAGAAAAGAAAAACTTTGAAAGAGAAGCTTATACTACTCATTTTAAATATAGCAACATGTTACAAGTGCTAGGTAACATATTTTTTGTTTTAAATAACTGTAAAAAAAAATCCTGAACGTATAATCTCAATTCCATGGACAAGACTTAAAAAAGGGGTAAGGATTATAAAATATTAAAACTCAATAGAATAACAAGTAATATTAATTACACAAAACCTACTTCAGCAACATCATTCCATTCAGTCTAATACTTTGTGCATTAGAGATAATGTACAAAACAAACATCATGCATGCGTACATCATCGTTACGAGATTCATGCTACAAACAGGGAAGGAAAACGCTACTTTTTTTATTCAGATTGCTTGATTGCCATCACATTTTTTAAACATAAATGTTCCTGTTTATTTAATGATAGAGTCGCTTATTTAATAATATAGCTAATATTACTATTTTAAAAATGTGATGGCGATTAAGTAATCTGAATTTTAAAAAACATGAAAGAATTGCTGATTTGAATAGGCATATGAGCGATTCTCCCATAATTTTGACTTTTAAGTCCCCTAATAATAATTTTTATTTTATTTAGTACTTGTTTTTTTTTTATTTATTATATTATAAAACAAGTCATTGCATGATTGTATAACAATATTAAAGAGATAAATAAGTGTTGGTCGATTTTAAGGGGTCAAAATGTGGCATTAAATTCCATACTGTCCCTTTCCCTGACACTGATTTTCAAGTTTGAAGTTGTCTGGATAAAATTATTTGAAGAAAAGTAGTTCTACTGAATTTTTTTAACAAAACTGGAACTACTATTTTATATAAATATGTAAGAAGGATGCCATACGTCGCACCGTTGAGGTAGCAAGTACAGACCAATAAGGAAATCATGCACAATTCCCACACACCCACACATTAACAGAGAACCGGATACTTTTTTTATCGTATGCGCAAGAAGATTTTCTCAAAGAATTTCTCCTCTAGGATCTAAACAAAAGTAAGACTCTTTATTTAAAAACTTCACGAAAAGATGTCCAAAGTTTAAATTATCAAAATAAAAAAAAAAACTATATCATAATTTTTAATAGTAATTTTTTTATTGCTGGTAAACTTTAAATCATGGTCATTTTGAAATAAACGCAAGATCATTAAAAACTCAACATATTTTAAATCAATTTTAATTACAAAATATGTTTTTCATTCATTTACAAATAATTTATGCATGAGAGGGTTAAATAGTGAAGGGCAGTAAGTTAGTTGGTACAGAAATTATGATCCACCAATTTGAATGATTCTTGGTACAATACCTAGCAAAAAATGAGTGCAAAAAAGTTACGGAAAAACATTGATTGCTTGGTTAAAATTTCAATCGTTCAAAACAAAAATATAAATACATTATGAAATTACACATTCTAGTTCAACAAATTCTTACAATTCTGACACTTTTAACGATTGAACGCTGACAGCTATAATAATAAAAATGATGTCAAGTGTCAATTCATAGTAAAGTGATTATGCACTACTTCAATGAAATTACTTACAGTGCCGTCTGTTGATAAAATTAGTAGATTGCATGCCAATTTCTGATACCATGTGAGATACGGAAAAATAGTCAATTACAAAGTTATAGAGCAGAATCAATTTAGTACAGAAAGATGACTTCTGCACATAAATGCTAAAAATAGAAGGTGCTAATGCTTATGCATTAGCGTTATACGCATAGTGCGAAAGCAACTAATAATACTTATTTGTTTCTTTGCGATTTTGAATACTGTAATGTAACACATACAAACATTTTAAATATTCTATTCTTATCATTTAGGTCTACAAGATGTCTTTTCATACTAAATCATTACTGCTCTACTACTTTGTAATTGACTAGTTTTCCGCATATATAAGATACGATAAACTATACGTTTTAAAGATAGGCTCATTTGTACCAAAAAATTTTGCATTATTAACAAAATTATTAAAAAGTCAGGAGTGATTATTGAAAATAATGGTTCTTATTTCTGAAATCATCATCTCTCTCATCCTAAGTGCAACATAGCACTTCCCCAGAGGCCAAGCATAAACGATACACACTACTTGTATGAATAATTAAGAAAACCTAAAAATATGCATGTTTTGAAAACTTTAAACTAACTATTCTTGACACAAAAAAGGCAGAATTGAAAGATTTTACTTATAAGCCATGTTATTTTAAGATTCATTATAAACAGTATATTACTGTGATAATGAGTGACGTATGCAGTTCACAACTAAAAGTTTAATATACACCACCAATGATGAATATGCCAATAAAGGTACTAAAATAATAAAAATGTAATATAAATCATTGTATAGGAATCTAAATCTACACAGAGTGCCTGAACTCATGGGCCAAACTGTAAGGGAAGGTAAAGTACAAAAAAAAAACAATTTTGGTATAGCAATGTGGGGTCAGAAATTAAAAGTATTGGAGAAAAAACAAGAAATATGAAGGAAATAAAAACAAGCATTTTATTAACATAACAATTACAATAAGTGCTCAAATGTGGCACCAGCACCATCGATATAGGCCTGGCAGTGTCTAGCAAGTCTTCCAGAAGGATGCCATATGTTGCACCGTTGAGGTAGCAAGTACAGACCAATAAGGGAATCATGCACAATTCCCGCCCACCCACACATTAACGGAGTACCGCTCCTGGAAAGCATCTGGACATGTAGCATGTGGGTTAGAGGTAACCAACACATGGGAAATGTGCAAATGGAAAACTCCGTCACATGAAAAGGAAGCCTCATCTGTGAAAAATACATGTGCAGAGAAGCTCAGGGACAATGCACATTGCTTCACAAACCAACGACAGAAATGTAGACACTGAGGTAAACACTCATATTCAGTGCTTGTGTTATCTGAAAATGGTATGGAAAGTCTTTCTTAATGCAAAATTTTCCATACGGTGATCTCATTTGTCACGTTTGACATACAATTTCCAACTTGTTGAAATTTAACCCATTGCCAACTAGGCCACATACACTCTTTGTTTGGTTTTCAATGTTTTTATTGTTACAGTTTTTCATATTTCAGGTTTTTTATTTCACTTATTTATCTCATTTGGTGTGTGTGTGTAGGGGGGGGGGGGGGTTACTAGTTGAGTCCAAATACTTTCTTTTACTAGATATACATATATATATATATATATATATATATAGTTTTAACTATGTAATTTTGCATTATTATAGATTTAATCAAAAGGGGAAAAAATATGCAATTTACATTTCTATAGGTCACAAAATGTTTATTTATTTTAATTATTTAAAATTATTTACATCAATAAACTTCTACTCATCATG
Source organism: Maratus michaelseni (assembly GCA_963931845.1). Taxonomy (NCBI): domain Eukaryota; kingdom Metazoa; phylum Arthropoda; class Arachnida; order Araneae; family Salticidae; genus Maratus; species Maratus michaelseni. The sequence continues at coordinate 151,645,409 of OZ007599.1, read as the reverse complement.
ATGAAATAAATTATATTATATAATATAGAATTAAAACATCCCAATGTAATTATTTTTTATTGCAAGTTCTCTATTACTCTAATAATTTAAAGTAAATATAATATTTTAACAACTAGGTTTAAATTTTGAATTTTTGATTTATTATATCTCAGATTCTTGTGTTTGCAATTAAATAGTTCTTTATGATCTTAAAAAACAGTTCTTTAGAAAAGATTTAGAATTGCTAAAAATAGTTATTACATAGGCAGTTATTTTAACAGCAAAATCAAGAAACCGAGATTTTAAAAGCAAATTATATTAATAGTGAATTTTTAAAAATATCTTACATTTTGAAATATTTGGATAATAGAATAAAATTAAAATAGTATAATTTAATTTATATAACTTTTTTTAATTCATTTCACTGTAAAAAATAGGAGTAAATTCATGTAAACTGTAAATAAATTTAAAAAGAATTTTCTGATAGAAATGCAAATTGTGCAGATTTCTTTCGACTTTTCATTAAATCTATAAAAATGCAAAACTTCATAGTCAAAATTGTATTTATATGCACAAACCAATACCTTTTACTTATATTTTAAGAAACATAAATAAAATAGAATTATTTACATTTTAATAATTATATTATTCAAATTTAAATATTATAATAAATTATATATTATTAGTAGCGGAAGAAATGACAGTTCACTGGTAGCAGGAGTCAAGAGCGAGGAGGAGGCAGAGATATTTACTCCTGTGAACCGTTAGTGGTTTTTTCTAATACAGTAGGAGGGTGTATAGGATAGAGTTTCCAATTGGAAGTATGGCTGTAGGCGGAGGGCTTTTTTTTTTATGTTAAAGTCACTTAAAGTTAGATTGGAATTTTTAAGGGTTAGTTATGTTAGAAAATTTTTTTTTTAGCAGAAGTGAGCTGTAAGAAGGGCCTTATTTTTAAAGGGGGGCTTAATATTTTTATAATTTTTGAAGTGTGAGTAGGAACACTTTTTTATTTTTTTACTTATCAAACTGTTTTAAAGGAATGTGAAATATAATTTAAATTCGAACATAACATTTAATTGAGTTTAAAACAAAATTAAGTTTCTTACCCATCTGGAATCATGTAAATCAAGACTAAAAAACATGTTAGTATTTTTTTTTTCAATTGCTAAGGTTTCCCCAACATATATTACTTTTTTTTATTAATATACGTTGTATTATCTGTTCGAAACAGGGGTTTCATGAACACCACTTCACTCACTGTGGCCCAATATATAAAGAAAAACTTACATTGTTTCATTATTTTCTTCTTAAGCAAAAATACATGAATTTTATAAAAATGAATTTATATTATATATATTTTTTTTTTCATAAATATACATTTTTCTATCTTCATAAATATTTAGGAATTTTATGTAAATAAATTTTATATACATTTTTTATCTTCATAAATATACGAGAATTTTATATGCATTTTTTGTTTAAACTATGCATTGAATTTTCATTTATTCTAGTTTTAATTCAAGAGTGGGGTGCTCATGAACATTTAAAAATATTTTCTGCACAATTTATTTTTTCCTCAATCTTCCTCTGACCTGTTCGATGTTTGATATTTCATAGTGACTATTTCATAGGCTAGACTTGAAGCTCCATCTGACAAAAATCTTTTGTTGTCGAATGGACATAAGGGTCATTCCATGTCAAATCAACACGGGGTCTGAAGCTCAACATCTCAAATTTCCATAATTTTTGGTTTATAGTTTGTATCCATGGAGAATATGAAAAATCTAATTTAATTTTTTTTTCTTAAGTGTTTTTTTTTTTTTTTTTTTTTTTATGGAATTTTATAAATGGCAAAAACTGCTAAATTTAACAAAGTTTTCAATCACACGATCCTCTACAATTCTGTAACAAATTGGGCTAGAGAGCTCAGTTATATTTGAAATCTCTTTTTATGGGCTTTAATATGATATGCAACACTAACAATTTTGAGTAAAATAAATTTTCTGACAAATTTTCAAAATTTTGAATTTATTTTTTTTAAAAACACCATTTTTAATTTTTTTTCAAAAAATATATGTTAATCTTTGATTTTTTGGCTACAATTATGCATAATTTCAAGATGGAGAAATGATGGGATTTTAAGCTATTAATTTTTGAATAAGAATGGTTTATTGAAACTTTTCAGGTAACTGGTTCCTAATACCTTAAAAATTATCTTTAAAAATCCCATCATTTCACAATCTTGAAATTTTGCATACTTGTAGCCAAAAAATCAAAGATTAGCGTATATTTTTCTGAAAAAAATAAAAAAAGAGTTTTTGAAAATTTTTAATTAAAAAATTTGTCAAATTTTTTTTACTCAAAATAGTTAGTGTTGCATATCATATTACAGCCCATAAAAAGAGCTTTCAAATAAGATATAGCTGAGCTCTCTAGCTCAATTTTTTACAGAATTGCAGAGGATCTTGTGATTGAAAACTTTATTAAAATTCGTACTTTTGGCCAAAATTTTGTAAAAAACAAAAACTGCTAAGAATAAAAACTTAAAATAGATTTTTCATATATTCCATGGATTCAAACTACAAATATCGCAGCCTTGTCCAACAAATAAGTGAAATATGCCAGTCCAGGATATCATCGGGATAGCTCAGTGGGGAGAGAGCATTGGTATGGCAAACCAAAGTACCCAGGTTTGAATCTTGGTCCCGGCATATTTTCGCTCTGCTGGAAAAAATCTCAACTATCATACTCCAACCATTGGATATAAATAAAAAGTTATAGAAATCTGAGATGTCAAGGTCCAAAATTTGCATTTATTTCATTGATTTGACCAAGACTCCCTTATCATAGATCAGACTTGACAATCCGGTGAAAGTCTATGGGAGAAAATGTCTATGGTAATTGCCAACTTATTAATTGACTTTCTCCGGAAAGTATCGCCGCCTGGTGGATACTACCGCAGAGATGCCAAGTCTCCGGCTTTTTGAACACCAGTATATTTTTAGAGAAATTGTTGTTCTTTTAAATCCCAGAATTCTCCGATCAAACAAAACAAAATTGTCTGTACTAAAAAACTGGTATCCAAAAAGCCGGAGACTTGGCAGCTCTGCTACCGATACTAGTTCATAAGCAAATGCATAGAACAAATGGAGCTGTGAAAAAAATTCGTGTTATTTCGTGTCATAAATACTCCTATTACTGACGACTGATGGCGCTAGTAGCAGGACAAGTATAGCGGTCAAAGGAAACTTGCTGATTGAGAGGTCTGATACTATGATAAGGTCGTCTTGGATTTGACATGGAATGACGTCAAATCAACGTGGGGTCTGAACCTCATCATCTCAGATTTCCATAATTTTTGGTTTATAGTTTGCATTCATAGTGTATATGAAAAATCTTATTGTTATTTTTTTTTCTTTTACGGAATTTTAAAAAATGTCAAATGTACCAAATTTAACCATGTTTTCAATATCACAAGATCCTCTACAATTCTGCAATAAATTGGGCTAGAGAGCTCAGTTATATCTTATTTGAAAGCTCTTTTTATGGGCTTTAATATGATAGGCAACACTAACTATTTTGAATAAAATCAAAAAATTTTAATTTTTTTTAGAAACAACATTTTTAATTTTTTTATAAAAAATATATGTTAATCTTTGATTTTTTGGGTACAAGTATACAAAATTTCAAGATGAAGGAATGATGAAATTTTTAACTGTTAATTTCTAAGGTAATAAGGAACCAGTTACCTGAAAAGTTAAAGATTTTTTACTCAAAAATTAATAGCTCAAAATCTCATCATTTCTCCATCTTGAAATTTTGCAAACTTGTAGCCAAAATATTAAAGATTAACTAACATATATTTTTTTGAAAAAAATTTTAAATAGTGTTTTTGAAAAATTTAATCTCATAAATTTTGAAAATTTGTCAAAAAATTTATTTTACTCAAAATAGTTAGTGTTGCATATCAGATTAAAGTCTACAAAAAGAGCTATCAGTGTCTGTAAAAAAGGGTGTTGTATCATTTTTATAGGTTTGTTTGACATATTGATAATGGAACTTGTACATTAAACACTTTGAGAGTTCCAAAATGCAAAAGCCTACATAAATGGGCCAATTCATGTAAACATTCACCAACTCGCTACAAAATTCCTTGCAATTTTTATAGTTTGGAGATGCTACCAGTTTTGAGCTCGGACTTCATTGTTGCACAGCTCAATAGAATGACATCTCTGTAAATTTTCGATCATCTTGCCATAAATTGAGTTGTTCAAGATCTTGAAGAAGTCCTTCTCAAATGATGAAGATGCATGTTTTATTTTGTCTGTATTAAAATCAATGTAACTTTTCAACTAGGGGGCTTGATTAAACTTTAATGCTTTGTGAACTTTAGTTAAAATTAATCCAAGTTGTAAGTAAAGCTTCAAGTTATTTGTTAATAAGTTTTTAAGTATAATATGTATATGCACAAATGTCTAAAGGATACCAAATTTGGATAATAGGTAAACAAAAAACTTTAACTATCAATTTAAGATTTCATTAGAATAAAAAAAGGGGTTGATCCCATAAGTAACTCAAATAGACAAAATTATAATTTTTCATGTCTAAATTTCTCATAGGATCAATATATTAATTTTACGAAGATGATTTTATTGAATCAAAAAGTAGGCAGGATAATCCATCTAGAATTAGGGAAACTGGTATTCAAAGTCCAGTTAGTACTAGAGAAACTGTAAGTTCCAAGTTTAGACAGAGTCTAAGTGAAAACAATGATTTAATTCCTAGTTCATCCATTAATTGGATGCATAGTGCTGTTGCTTGTAAAATTGGAACTAGGACAGATATTTATAAGGGCATTGGGGGAACTAAAATAAATTTGAGATCTTTAAATGAAGTAATTAAGTATTGTGCAGAAAATAATAAAATGACTTTTTTTTAAAGAAGTAAAAACAATTAGTCAGTTTTAAATTTTACAAATAAAAGTAATGAAGTTAATTTAATAAAATAAAAATCCCTAGAACTTTCAAGGAAGCTGTCAAAACACCTGAAACATCTGAATGGGAGGAAACTAAGAATGTAAGAGATGCAAGTCATATGTGATTGCAATGTTTGGGAGCTCATAGAACTATCCAAAGATGCACAGGTTTTAGGTAATAGATGGGTGCACACAATTAAGAAAAATGAAAATTTTAAGATTTAAAAGCACACCTTATTACTCAGGGGTTTAATCAAATTCTAGGTTTAAATTACGAGTAGTTAATATTTTAATTATGAGATTATTTTTCACTATTTTGGTATATCTTTTTAAGAGGGTACGGCCTCCACCAATGTAGAAAACAATTTTTTTTTTTTAATTCATGATTTTTTAAAGTTAAATTTACATAACCTTAACTGGTGTAATTGTGTTTATTTGGTGAAATTAAAAATTATTTGGAATAGATTTATTAAAAACATTTTTCAACTTGAAGGTCTCAGGGGAAAACTAAAAAGCTTTTGAATATTGAATTTGAAGAAACAAATGAAAAGCTGTATATTCATTAAAGTACTTAGAATACAAACTAAAAATCTTGTAACATAAGTATAAGTTTCCTATCAGTTCCTTACTAATGCCAAAAGTGTTAGTTTGGTCAAAGATTTGATCCTCTTCTAGTAACGAGTGTGAAATTGATGAGATCCCTACACAAAACTAATTGGATGTTTAAGTTTCATTGTTGATCAAACAAACAATAAAGCTTTTTTGTAATAGAATTTGAGGAAACAAAAGGCAAGCTGTACATCTATCAAAACACTTGTATAAAGTTTGTACTCAAAATATAAATTTTCTATAAGTTCTTTACCTATGCCAAAGTGGATAATGTTGTCAAACATGGACTCTTCTACTAATCAGCATGAAATTGATCAGATGTCCAAGTATCCCAATAGAAATTTTATTGGATGTTTAAGTTTCATTTCTGGTCAAACAGGGCCAGGTAAATTGTATACTGTTAATTTGTTATCCCAATTGCAATCTAACCGAGCATGAAACACTAGAACAGATTACTTAACACGTTAAGTGCCATGTATACTGATGGCAGTGCACACTTTTTTTATTAGAGTGCCATGTGTACCACCGGCAGTGCACACTTTATTTTTATTAGAGTGTCATGTGTACCACCAGCGGTAATATGTAAATCTAAATTTAAAGCATTTTAATTTTGATGGCACTCCAGTAACATACATTACTGTTGTTCTATGGCAACCTAGATAAAGCATTTTCTTTTATCTTTTTGAAATTAATTTCTGATCTTATATTTCAGATGAGTAATAGAAGGAATAAAAAACATATTTTGGTTACAACTCAAAATTTTATTTCATCAACATTATAATAAAACAACTCAATCCATCATTTTTACGTTTTCCATTAAAAAAAAACTTGGATCCATTTTTATTGCTAATTGTGGTTATTACTAAAATAAAAACAATATTGGTATAAATTGAAAAAAGAGAAAATTTCCTAAAACGAACAAACAAATTACTTGGCATGACAGCCAGCAGTGCATAAAACACATTTTTTATAAATTTTACTTACACTTTTAATAAATATCACTAAAGTAATTAGTTTACCACTAAATGCAGGGCTGCCACTGACGACTATTTTTTCATTCTATCTCATACCATTTCCTCAAAACAAAATTTTTTCACATACACTTTGACGACATGTGCAAGAGAAATACACTACAAAATTAATTTTTTTTTTAAATAGTGATGCGAATAGAATATAAAAATAGTCACCAGTGGCAGCCCTGTAAATGTAATAATGACACCCTATGAAAGCTTAATTCATATATATGGTGGCACTCAATGTGTTAAATTACTTAGCTATTTGCAATATACTAAAGATTTTAAGTTACACTTATCCAAGGAAAGTATTTAAAACTCATGTTATTCAGATTCAGACTTTGCAGCAAATATTGATTATCATGTTTCCATAGAAGGTTATATTTTATCTTTAGATGGATTGCCAATTTTTTTTAAAGTCTTTACACAAAAATATATAAACCTAAAGGTATAAACCTTTTAACCATGAAAATAGAATATGTAACTCTCACTGAAGTTGCAAAAAATCGATGTGGATTTAAAATGTCTTAAATCTAAATGAGTGTTCTTCATTCTATGATAAGCAAGCAGCAATTTCTTTTTCTATTTCACCCCTTGAAAACACAAGAAAAAAAAATATATTCATATTAAATATCTTTTAAGAAACTTTAATTTATGATAAAATATTTAAATTAAAGTATATAAGCTAATAAATTAAATTTCACAGATTCATTCACTAAACTTCAAGTAAAAGATCAGTTAAGTTAAAATTGTCTTTTAGATACATTTTTGGTCAATCCATTCATTGGAATGTTTTTTTTACTTCAAATTGATCAGACTGCCTTTTTCATAAAGTTACCATATTTTTGATATTAGAATTTTTATAAAATAAAATACATACATTTTTTGGGTCACTTTGATCATTGAGTTTTGTTAGGAACTTTTCTCGACCTGGTGTTAATTAGATAGACTGTTTTTGAATTGAATACAGTGTCTTAATTATTTTAATACATGTAATTCTTTTTAGAATTTTCATAATGTCTTAAGGATGCTAAAAATGAGGCTGTTTGTAATGTCATGGTTGGTTATTTATAATAAGTTTTAAATGCTTTTATAATTTTCACATGTTATAGCTTTTGTTTTTACCACCAACAAGGCTAAAGCAACGTATGATAACACCATTGCTCTGTGACAGTTCTTCAGTAAATATGTTACTCAATAGCATTTCAGAACTGTAATTATGAAATCACCGGTTAGCTGCCATTCACAGCAGTTGCTCATATTAGTAATGTCATTGTTAGATAACCAATGACATTTTGCATAGTTTTTTGTTTCTAGAAATGGCAGCATGTAGTACAGTTGAAGATCTTTATAACACAAACCTAAAAATGTGAGGTGGCCAGATGTGTCTGAAACATGAATATACAGTAAAGAATCTTTATATTGCATTCCTTGGGACCAGAAGTATTGCAGATTATAAATTTTTGTATAATATAGACAATTTCACTCATTGTTAAATTTACTTTATAAACATGGCTCAAATATGCCTGGACCAAATGATTCATTATATTACTCATTTTTAAAAAAATATTGTAATAATAGTAATTTTTTTATTAAAAAGCTCTTAATTAAGAAGAAAAAGATTAAATAATGTATTAAATTTAGTTGTCTAGAAAGTAGCAATTTCTTTTGCAATGTGGAATCCAGGTGCGTTTTAACAGCAAAATTCATTGCTTACATCTGAGAAGTTTTGTGTTATATAGCGAATTGCATTATATAGAAGAGCATTATATAGAAGATCTTCTACTATATGTAGATTTGCTTACATTGCTAGTATAAAGCTGAAATGAGCATGTTCGCCTTGCCTTGCATCATGAATTCTATTTTACACTGTAACTTTTGCTACTCTTTTAGATAGCTACTGGCCATTGTGTCATTGAGTCTTCCACACACTAGTATATTTCTGTTTGTGAAAGACTTCAACTGTGTATGACTCATTTACATATTAAGAAATTCGAATAGTTTCAGATAAAATAACAATTTTATTAACTGTGAGTCCAGCTGCAGGCGATTTTTTCACTTTCTTGTGTAAAACCATGGTCTATTTTTATTTGCTATATATTCGTTGTAAGAATTGTATTAATAGAATGTAAAAAGAAAGCTAAAAATTTAAGCGCAAAGTTGAAAAATAAGAAATAAAATAAATAGATTGAATTATAAAACCTAAAGAATTCGAAACCAAACTTTTGAATTTACAGTCTACACCCAAACAATTGCTGTTTTTCAACTGAATGTAAATTGTATATTATGAAGATTATGTAATATTCTTAAAAAAAAAATTGATTCAGAGCAAAAATGATGAAATATTATATATGCAATTATACATGTATTATAATTTTTAAACAATTCTCAATGTTTCAAAATAAAAGAAAATAGATTCAATGAAGAAATAGCACCTTCCAATGCTTAAATACTATAAAAATTAAGGTAACGTGAAAATAGCATACCCAGCAGAATTGTATAGAATAAGTGAAACATGAGCATTGTTCATGGCTGTAGGGTTGAAACTTTCACCCCCTCCCTCCCTTTACTCTTTTTCTTTATAATAATCTTATGTTGTTAAAAAAAGAAAAAAAAAATCTGTGTTTTGTTGGATGTTTTAAACATTGTTACATCACAATTATTGTAACATTGCTTAAAAGGCATATATATAAATTAATCTTTTTGGAGATTTCAACAACAAAAAATCATAAAGTACTCAAAGAGAAAAGTTTTTTTCTTTTTTGACATTAGTATTAAAATACTAAAAAGAATGTAAAAAGATATGTTTACTGCAACAGTATTAACATGCACATTTGGATTTTGAAATAACAAAAGTGAACAATGTCATTAATCCAACTAGATTTAAAGAATTAAATATTCTATGTTGTTACTAAAATCTGACCTTAAAAGATCAATGAAGAAAGCTTTTCTGATATAGAATGAATTCCTGATTATGATTTTGGACAAAGTACACTCAGAAAAAAAGTCAAAAAATTGCCTGGGATACTCAAAAATAGGCAATCTCTTTCCATGTTTATTTAGAGTGACAGAGAAATATCTATGAAAGGTAAAACAAAAAGTAAAGAAATAAAGTTTCTGGCTTTTAAATATATAGACAATATAATAATAAATCCTTTATTAAAAATAAGGTATACATTCACATAGCTTCTTTAAAAAGCTACATATCTACTATGAGCATTGATAGCTGCACATATCATCTCATCAATCTGCATTAATACAGTACATGAGAACATTACATGATCTTTAAAACATACCAAATTCTGTTGACAGAACAATGTATGTGAAGTGACTTAGTACATATATCAAAATAACAAAGAAAGAATATGATAATACAAATAGTGAAACTCTGAAATGACTTACAAGGGAATGTTCTAAGGCAGAGACACAAAATGCAGTGAATGTTTGTGTATTGATAGATGGAAGGAATCCATCAGTTAGTTTAAAGATCTATATTTTTAATGTCTGAATGGTTAAAAGGACTGATATTTTACTGTTTTAGTATGAAATGATAAAATATTGCGATTCATATGTTCAAATTGAATTTCAATATAAAATATTATTATTTGTATGTTTCAATTGTATTTCATTGATACTATATATTGTATTTTTAATTATGTAAAATATAAATGTAAATGCTTATCAAAGTTCAGGAAATCATTAGCCAGCAAAGAGTACACCTGGATGTTTTAAATGGCCACTTAACAAATAACAAACACCAGACATGACAGGTGTAAAGTACATGACAGATAGTTAATAAATATATGCCAAGAAGACAGACACTTCTTCCCGCTGCTATCTGGTTAGTTAGAAACTCTAGATAAGAGACAGCCCAAATCTAATAAAAAGCATCTTGGACCAAAAATTTGCGTATGTGTCAAAAGGGCTGCTGAGAGGAAAATAACATTTACATATGAAGGGACACCCTAAAAAGAAATCTAGAGGCTGATTCTTCCAAAAAGATTATAGTAAGAAAAATTCTTTATTCTGCTCATAATCTTCAACTAAAGAAGCAATTGCAAAAAATCAAGAGACATTTTTTTTTTTTTTTTTTTTTTTTTTTTACAAACAGAAGAATGCTGATAGAATCATGACAAAAAATTCTATAACTGAAAATTAAGAAGAGAATCCCATTCTTTATAAGACATTCTTGCTGGTAATGCTACTGCTGATGATTGATGCTTCTTAAAAAAAATAAGCTTTATACTCGATTATTAAGAAGAGAAACCTGTTCTTTATAAGAAGATAGGCCTGCTGGTGATTAATAGTTACTAAAGAACCAAACTATGTTCTATATAAAAAAAAATAAAGATAGACTTTATCTTTAACATGACAGACTCGTAGAAAATATGTTTTTTAGTAGTCCTGTGTTGTGTGTGTCAAAAAATTGGAGTACACATCACATTTACAAGGTCATGCAAAGACATCCAGTGGCGAGCTAGGTTTTTCTAATCATAAAATTTCCTGACTAATTAATATATATATATTATATATATATATATGTGTGTGTGTGTGTGTGTGTGTGTGTATCTAGATTCCTAATATTACAATTAAGACTTAAAGAGTACAAAAATTAATCGATTTATAATAATATTCTAGAATTCGGCATATTTGCCTATCGGTCATATGCTGTTACATTGTAATTGTTAAAATAAGAAAATTTAAGATATTTTTGAAAATAATTATCTTGATATGTGCATTTGAATGACTTTTATATATTTATATAAATATTCCATTTCATGTAAATTTAAAAAACTGTGTGTTATAATAAATAAACATGTTTCCTCTAATTCTATTTATTTATTTATTTATTTTTTTTTTTTTTTGCTAAAATGTATTATATTTCAGTTTAACATTTACTTAAGTACTTTGCAGAAGTTTTCTTGATATCGGAGTTCAACCAATAATGATATGCAAAAAGCTTTAACTTAATTTCATACAGTGATTCATGGTGCCACTGTAAAATAAGATTACTGTACTAAATATTCTTAATTTTTTATGGAAAGTTGGACCCCCTTATATTTGGTCGAACAATAGAATATAGTTAGTGTATAAATATATGAAAACCATAAAGTATTAAATATTAAATTTAAAATATTTGGATAATGAAACACATTTAAAATAATATATAATAGATTTATATCACATATTTTAATTCTCTGTGAAAAATAGGAGATGATTAATTTAAATAACTGTAAATAATTTTAAATAGCAGCAAAAATCTCTGCTCCATAGAAATACAAATATTCTACTTTTTCTTCTTTTACTTTTCATTAAATATTTAAATCATGCAAAATTCCATTGCTAAAATTGTACTTAAAACATGTATATTTAATTTTTATTCTTCATAAATTTCAATAATTATACAGTTTTTCAATTGTAGTTTGAAAATAATCAATAGAAATTTTTGCCATGAAAAATAAAGAGTCTGACTGGAATTCTAACTCAAAGATAAAATTCTGGAATCCAGTGTGTTGCCAACCATGCTGCTGAACTGCTTGCCAAAGGAAGTAATTTATCTGATTATGAACTGTTATTTAAACTTTGAGGCTCATTTTCTCAAGACCTAAAAGGATATTGCACTTTATGGCTTTCATATATTTATGTACAAAGTACATTGTATCAATACACAAACATTCACCACATTCTGTGTCCCTGACCTTGGAACCTCCCCTTGTTCATCTCTAACTTTCTCCACTTTATAATGCTTCTTTAAGAAGATACATAGTTGCACTGGTACAGTACAGTAGAACATCACATATGATGTTTAAAAAATAACAAATTATGCTGATATAAAAATGTATATGAAATGACTTAGTATAAATATCAAAAGAAAAAAGAAAGACTAAGTTCATTACATGAACAGTGAACTAATGAAATGACTTAGTCGCATGTTAGTTTGGTATAAATGTTAAAATAAAAAAGAAAGACTAAGTTCATTATATGAATAGTGAATTAATGAAATGACTTAGTCACATCTTAGTTTATCAATAAAATATCGTGTTAGCCATAAAAAATATAAACAGATAACAATATCTGTGTTCACACTGACATTGGACTATAGGAGGTTATTAGTAATGAGAAGGCAACTCAAAAAAGTCCATACGAGTGTTACGGCAAAGAGGACATTTGTCGCATCTTTCATAACAACTTCTGCAGAGACAAAAATGGGAACAGGAAATTAGCACAATAGTTGCTGGCTCATTATAGCAGATAAGGCAAAGATCACTTCCTGGAGCAGTTTCACGAAATGGTTTCTAAAATTAATAACATAATTTTAATATAACATAAAAAAATCCAAACTATGAACTACCTTAAATATATTATTAAAGAGTTTTAAAACTAAAAAGTTTAAATAGTTAAATTAATTTTTACTTATTTTATTAATTATTGACTCATCTAAAACCACCAAATCAATTTTACTCATGATAAATAATGCAAGTTAAATATTTTACAATGGATATTTCAAGCATAAATAAATCAATATATTAAACAAGATACATAATATATATTTTTTTCAAATAAACTCTCTCTCTTCAATTCAATGACATGTTTATCTGTGTTCTTTTTAGATATCTTTCTTTATTAATATATTGCACTTATAATCAAGGAATTACATAAAAAGTTTTCAGAACTTCTTAATATAAATAAAATACACATTATGAAGATATTAATGTTATAAAATTATAATAAAAAAAATCACTTATTACCATTAAAATAAAAATATATATGCTAAAAGTGATTACAGTAAACATGAAGGCTTAAAAATTCTTTTAATAAACAGACCTACAAGTTTTGCATACACAAATAGTGACATTCTCAAGATCAGTAATGATAAATGAAGTATTTTTTCAAAATTTTTTTTTGAAATATATACTTGATAAAACATCACGAGATATCAGGTATCATAAAGCAGGTGTTTTAAATAAAAATGATTATTGATTTATTTTATCAGATTTATGAAGCATCTCACGCCAAATTCTAGGTAACTCAAAGGAAGCTGATTCCTTGCATAAGTTCTCACTGTGCATATTGGTTTCTATCAATTCACAGATAATGGATGGGAAATAAATTCTTGATGATTAAATTATTTTACTATTTTAAAATTAATCAGTAAAGGATCTATGTTATGTAGTTTGACTAAAGCTACACTTTTCTGGTGTTATTTTAGATCTGCTATACGTTCGTTAATCCTTGTTTTAAACTTTCTACTCATCATTGTTATAGTATAATATTGCAATGTTTTATATGAACGAGATTTCATATAGCTTGCTCTCCCATAGATGATCAGGTTCAATTGAATCTATTTTCTCACAGACTATGTGTTTTAATTTTATGAAAAGTTTTGCAATAAGACAAATATTGAATTTTTTTAATTTTTATATCAATTTTTCAAAAAACTAAAAAACGCTTTCTTCAATTTTTTTTTTTTTTTTTTTTTTTTTTTTTTTTTTTTTTTTTTTGCATTTTTAGTATTATTAATATACTAGCTGCCCAAGCCTGTGTAATAAACTTAAATCTCTTAAAAAGTTAAACTCTAGCCACAGTCTTCGATGGCTTTGGACTCTTATACTGGGCATGCTCGTCCGCTCTGGAAAATCTTTTATTTCTCCCTTTCACCACCAGGGGAGTATTCTGTTCTAAACGAAGATCTTTCCGAATGAACCTCTGAAACATGTCCGTTCTGCATACAGTACTGTATAGTAGGTGTGCTACAAAATTGAACTAGTTTTGAGAAGATGGGAACATTATTAGCCAAGTTATTGAAATAAGGCACAGTTAGAGAAAATTATCCTGAGTCATGTGCTGAAGGAGAGGATGTTCAAGTATCCTTCAGAAAATGACTAATTAGGAGGACCACTATGCATCTTTAAAAATTTGTTCATATGGTTAAGCTAAGAGCTTAATTACAAATTTGGCTTATTTGGAAATAGTGGTAACTATTACTCATAAATTTATTTTAATGTTATAGAGGGTGACTATTAAGTTAATTATAATGCTTGGAATCACTTGCATTGAAATTGGAAAGATATATTTAAATTTCTAATTAAATTTTCAGTAGCATTGAAACTACGCACGGTGGGAGATTTGTCGATTCTAGCTGGCCAAAATTATTTTCCAATTTATTTCTCTTGAACGCTATGTTTTATTTAAATAAATGATATATTAAACTCATTTAAACAAAATTTATTACATTTTAAATCAAAGTTTCTTCGGAGATGGTTATTTTGAATTGGAAATTGATTAATTTGAGACATTAAAACTCTGACATATGTATTTGATTTATTTTATGTGTCATTCAATTAGGTGAAACATGTTTAAAGCATTAAGACAGTTAATAAATGAGTTAATATAATTACTTAATAAGTACGAATTGATAATCTTAATGATACTTTGTTAGCAGAATGGGACTTAAAGTGATAAAATTATTTTTCTATTATAATACTACAAATCATAAAATATATATATACATATATATATATATTTTAAAAATCTATTAGAAATTCAGATACGACAGCTTAAATGAAAATTGCTTAGAAATTAAATTCAACACTTCATCATCTGAAAGTTCTTTATTCTGTTTTCTCAGAATATAGAGCCTTTTCTTCTACCTTGAAAAATTAACAACGCAATGACTGTCTTTAGAAGAAAAAAAAAGAGTTGTTTTAATTTTAATTTTGTAATTTTATTAGTTAGGAAAGTATTTGAAGTCAACAATATTATATAAAAGAATTTCCTGGTTAGATGATTGTCTCAAGAACTTTCTTGCATAATTAAGTCTACAGGCACAGAAATGTTTATTCGTTATCTCAGCACAGTTTCTTATGATTAATGTCCAAAACGGACAGAAGGGCATTCTTTCTCTCTCTCTATATATATATATATGACTGTATGTAATTGTATACTTATCTCTACATAGCAGAACTTTATGTAAATAGTGGGAGTCATAAGACACAATGGAGAAAGTTCTACATTACGTTTTCCATATCCAATGTGAATTTCGAGAATTTTCTGGGCAAAGTCTGTGTAATTTGTCATATGCAGGTGGCACTACATTAGCATGGCTGTATGCCAGTAACTGCAATCCATATTGACACTATTTCGTTCAAAGACCTTATCAATGCATCACTACTGTGGTTTATATAATTAATTCTGTGAAAACTCTATATTACCAACCAATCAAAGAAAAAAAGTGTATTTTTGATGAGTTCTGAATTTTAATTAATATTTCAGTAAATAATTAAAATGCTGGGTCGCAGGTGCATCAGGAGAGGGTTTGGAAAACAATCTAAATTTTCAGGCTTCTAGGTGGGCTAGATTTTCTTAGCCATTGCCCACAGATACACGGACGGACACACACACACACACACAGAGACAGAGAGAGAGAAACTTTATTTTATTAGTATAGATATTTATAAAGCTATGAATGTCTGAATGTCAATAAATGAAAATAATTTAAGTACCATCTTAGTAATATAACTAGATAGTACCCATCAAGATTTGATGGTAAACAATTCTAAAGTTCCATTAGAAATTTGTTATATGGTGTAAGCAATTCCTATACATATAAGGCGATTGATGGCGCTGTCAATCCAATCTACTCAACTAATAAATTGAAAGAATTTTACGCTTGTAATTTATAACATATTATACTTGTTTTTAAGCAAGAGTTCAAATAAAAATATTAATTGAATGAGTAGAACATTTATTTTTACTTACTACAATATTATTTTTTTATATCAATATTTAGTATTTTTAATTTTTTTTATTTCAAGCGCTCGAATACGCCATCTGGCGGAGAAAAGATGTAACTTCTCGCTTCAGGAAAATCCCTTGAAAGCCCATTGCATTATCTGCATTTTTAATTTGTTCATAATGATTATTTTTTTTGCACAATTTCAGTTTTCATGTGGTATTTGCATTCTGTGTTTATATGACATGGTAAAAGTTATCCAAAATAGAAAATCTAACACTTTCAAATGCTTTTACAATAAATAATGCTTTCAATGGTACTTTAGCATTAGTTAAAAGGGCAATTTTCCTGTACTGACGGCTGCAATCAGCACCTCTATAGGCCGTTTTACATCCCAATATCGTATTATCAATATCATTTTACATATAAATATTTTAACTTAACTGTAAGTGCCGGAAAAATAAATATGTAAAAGAATATCGTATGGTGACTTTGCCGAAACCACGTCAGCACTAGTAGCATTCTGCATATGAACTATGAAACAAACAGTTAGTTATCTGGCTGAATCACGGTGCAGCATACATCATAAAAAGTACAGCGTCACACAACTACAGAGCAACCGCGCCACCTATATGCCCAGCAAACACACCACCTATACGTCCTGCAAAAACAACTTATCACACGATGAAGTAATCGTGAGACAACCAAACTTAGAAAAAAGTGTTGGCGAAAAAGTTAACAAGCAATGCCGCCTAAACAAAAGTACATTCTCTGAAAGGGTGTAAGAACACATAGTTTAAGAGGACAATATTTGAGAAAATGGTAAGCTAAACTTACTGCTAAAAAAATATTTCCAACATTAGCGAAAAAGGTCGGGACAGCTCTATATCTATTCTAATATCCCGAGGATACAGTGCTTATTGATGGGTGCACAGAAAACATAATCATTTTTTAACTTGAGAGCTGCTGAGACCAATATTTTTCACTCCACTGATTGCTCAAAAATAAACAAATAACCTTTCACGGACATCCAAAGTTGGGAGACGTTTTCTTATGTTTTGGTAAAAATTTGAGAGCATGTGACAGTTGATCAAAAATGCATCAGAAGATATCGGTATGGAAAAAAAAACAAGTATTATAAGACATCCCAATGAAAAAAAAAAATCACTGTATCCGCCGCCCTGGCATTTTTTTAATTACTTGAATTTTATTTTACTTTTGACACATTATTTAATTATTAAATCATGGATATCAAGGTCATTTCCTTTACAGTTTCTGTATGATTTTTTTTTCTTTCTGTGTTCTCTCCTTTTATTTTTCCTTTTTTATGAAAAATAATCACATACTTTTCTTAATACACACATATATATATATACATATGACATCTTAATAATGGCCATACCAAATGTAACAAAAATTGTAGATCAATTCACTTTATTTATTCGATAAATTACATGCAAAATCTTTTAGTTTAAATATTTTTAATATAAAAATAGTAATTTTTGAAGTCCAGGAATAGTGTTAAGGTGGGTAAATAAGAGCACTTGACAAAGAAGTACAGTTGAACCTCGAAAATCCAGACATCGAAATTCCAGAAATCTCTAAAATACGGACATTTTCCCGATTTCAGTTTTATTAATTTTTTAAATAAGACTTAGCTGTAAATTCCATATTTCGTGTGGAATGCAGTTAAACACTTTCAACTGAAAACTAACTAAATAAATATGGACATGTTATGGTATATTTTTATATCACCTGACCATTAATTAAGACTTTAATTATTAAAGAAATGGGCAAGTTAAAAAAAAAGGCATAAAAAAACAGGAACAGGATTCTCAATAAAGTGAGAGAATTTTGCACTTTTTAACTCTTGAGAACGTTGAACTTTTCAATAAATAAAGCATGCTAAGTACAATATTCTGGGAATGGCCACTTTTCTACTCTTATTCACTCTTTTTCCCACCCTCTCTCATTCATTTTCTCTCCCAGCTGAATCATGAGGTTAGGTTGATTTATGACGGCTAATTATCAACATGAGCAATATAGGCCCTAGGGGGGAGAGCCCTCCGTGGGGGTCTTTTTAAGGGATCCTAATCCGTATTTACGCAAGGTTCGAAGAAAACCACAGAAAACTCCGAACGGTTAGGTCGACGAGCGCGACAGGGGTTTGAACCCAGCACCTCCTGTCTACCAGCTTCGAGAGCAGAACCTCTCAGCCACTGGTGGGGCGCTGAATCATGAGGAAACAAAATACTTCTCCTTTTGTTCATTCTTCTGATTTTATCTCTCCAATTGGCCGAATTGTGGGTGTGCCTTTAGACGACATAGGCTTCCTGCTATCATGAAAATCGGATTTTCTATCTTCAGACATGTGTTCTAAGAAAGAAGGGGAAGAAGGAGAAAAGAAAAAAGCATGACGATACTTAAAAAATATTTTATTTCAAAGGGTTAAAAGTCAAAAAATTTTTGATGGATTTCGGCATTTAAGAAAGAAAAGTATGAAATTTAAGAATATGTAGTTAGTTCTTTCGTATTTTTTTAACGATTTTGCTGATGCAAAGTTATAAAAATTATCCAAAAAAGAACATATTAACAGGCTGCTAGGGCAAAAATTCATATAAGCCTAGAAGCCACAACTACTTAAAGCAGAGTTTTAAGGATTGGTGTCTACATATATACAGAAAGAAGTCAGAATATAATTTGAAACATAACTCTACTAAAAGCAATTAAAAATATGGTTATGATATTAAATGCAACAAATTAAGGCCATAATCTTGGCCAACAACTTAAACAGCTCATTAAATGAGCCTTTACTTATATCAAGTACATATAACATAAAACGAGCCTATACAACATGAAGTCGCTCAAATATATATCCTCTTGTCAAGTCAAGATCAACTCTGTAACAGTGAAACATGCAGTTATACAAAACAACCAATCAGAAGCTAGCATATGTCATCTGCACGATGACGCAATACTGAAACTGAGATACAGTCATTCATCTCCAGATGCATGGAATTAGTAAAAGTATGACGTCATATCGTCAAAGAAAAAGAAACGCTCGTAAGCTGCAGCTGAAACAATTTCGTAACTAGAACAATCATTGATACCAAACAGTCTCAGAATTTAGCCACAAAGCATAATGACGTGAAACACTGATGTCGACACTGATTTTGATATCTGCAAGAACGCTATGATATAACATCACATATGTCTGACGATTGCTTTCATTCAACGCTTGTATTCCACGGAGCATCATAACTGGGCCACCTCTGATTTTTTTACATTTTTTTACCACGTTTGTGAGGTGGGGGGGGTGGTAACGAGATTTTACGATATCTTGATATGTATGAGAAAATATTAAAAATATTGAATAATAAAGCATGTTAACTCTTCAATAAGATGTGAAAAAGAAAATAAAAAATCTACCAATTTTTTTAATTGAAAGTTTGGGTTTCAGATCGTTCAGTGTTCCGGTTTTTAGAGCATTCTGGAAATCAGGACGCCGGATAATAGATCTTATACTCTATTATCTATTGTGTAGTATATTATAATTCATTGTGTTTTAATGTGTATATTTAATTTCAGTATAGGTGTTATATTTTACTGTATTATTCCTATTTTATTATTTAATTTGCCCATTTGATCATAGTTTATTTGCAGTGGGAAAAAAATTGCATTTTGTATGTTATTATACTATCATAAAATATATTTTTAACAGATCTCCAAAATCCGAAAAATTCGAATCGCCACGGTCTGGCCGATTCCGGATTTTCGAGGTTCAACTGTATAAAGAGGTTATCATGTTTGGGATTGCCCACAACCACACAATGAGTAAAGTCATCTGAATTATTGGTCTATTCAAGTACTGTTGAACGTGTCTATAAGAAGTGGTGTACTACACCACTTTTGAACATGAAATGCAGCAGCAGAACAGTGGTCAAAAAAAGATCCTAATCCAGTTGAATAGGAGACAATTGTTGCATCTTCTCAATTAAAATCTGTTTCAAACCTTACAGAAATTGTTGCATAGAGTGAATGAAGGTTAATCTCATTCTGTTTTCGAGTGAACATTGCGGAGGAAACTGCATGCAAGCAATGGGCAAAAAACCTCCAAATGTTGAGAGTAACTGACTAAAAACATGTAGTGTGGTCTGATGAAAAATGAATTTGACATTTTTTAATGACAGGGCACTGAATGCTTTGACAACCATGAAGCATTCAACTCTCAGAAAGTGAGGGGTACAGTTCAGGAAGAAAGTGGTTCTGTGATGGTTTGTAGATATTTTTCATATAATTTAGCACACCGATTGAAGTGATGATGAACATGAACCAGTTTAGCACTACAAAGGATGTGATTTCACATCCTTTGTAGTGCTATTTAAAGATTTAAGGCATAGTTGCAGTCCAACTCAAAATTTAATTGGCAATTCAAATATGAACCAGTTTGTTTAACAATCTAAATGAGATCAGATGTTGCGGTTCATTTAATTTCTTGATGATGACTATGCTATGGACATCCTCATTGCCAACATGGTAAGAGCCATGTCCACAGGGCTGCATGTATGCATAATACAGTAGACTCCCTCAAATCTGCTACCCTAAAATCCACAAACGCCTAAAATCTGCACATCATTTCATATATAAACAATGGAACTTACAGTTAAGATGTAGTTGAAAAATTCATTTATTTTTTTATTTTTATATCATTATGTATGCATTTTAATATGTAATTCTGGTTAATAAGATTGAATTAATCTGGTTAATAAGATTATGTTTTCTCAAGAAGGAAGTATAAATTTATTTTTGGAAAAATTCAAGATAGTGTGGATATCAATGACGATTCAGGATCTATTTACCAAATACATTTATGTATTAATCAAGCTTTATTGGTTATTGAGTATGGTAGGGGTGCACAACCTTTTTAAGTGAAGGGCCACTTACAAAAATGACTGGGTTGTCGAGGGCCACCATCAGAAAATTTTTGTTTCGAGAAGGTTAGACCGGGGGGGGGAGGGGGGATCAGATTAAAAAAACAAATTTTGGAAGGGTAGATTTAGCCCCCTAAGTTCCTTCCTTCCAGTCAACGTATTCAGTTCTACTGGCAATGATATATCAACAGTTTACATTTGTATTTATACAAGAGATATAGCTAAGATTATTTTCAAAGAGTGAAAATACTCCTGGACTTTATTTGAAGGCATAAATTTAGCTTTAAAGAGTGCCAGTGCCGAAAAAAATTCTGCTTTCATGAATGAAGGTGGAGAGGAGGAGAAACATATATTATTCTAAATTGTACTTCTTAACATATTCAGTCATAAAATGTGGATATCAAAGGGGTGCACAACCTTTATAACAGGAGGGGCAGTCACAAAAATGACTGGATTGTCGAGAGCCAACATCCATGGGGTGTACAAAATTTTGTTTCGGACAAGGAAGTGGGGGAGTCAGCCTAAAAATTCATAAAAATGCTAATTTTAAAAGGAGGGTTAGCTCCCTATACTCAACCACCTCCTTAGTCAGCATAACGCAATTCAGTTGGAAAGGATGGAAAAAAACTTGCATTTTTTATCCATGCGCAATTGACAATATTCATAGTTTTATCCTAGTGATTGACGAAATTCACGATTATTATGCACACGTTCGACGAAATTTGTGATTTATACGCACCTGATCGGCAAAATGCGTGATTTTTACACGCCCAATCTGAGAAATTTGCAATTTTTTTCGCATCCGATCGGCGAAATTTGCAATTTTTCGCATTCGATTGCCAAAATTTGAGATTTTTACATGCCTGATTGGCAAAATTCACGATTTTTACGTGCCGATCAGCAAAATTCATGATTTTTACGCACTTGGCTCCCTATACTCAACCACCTCCTTAGTCAGCATAACCCAATTCAGTTGGAAAGGATGGAAAAAACTTGCAATTTTTTTTCTATGTGCAATTGACAATATTCATAGTTTTTTCCTAGTGATTGACGAAATTCACGATTATTATGCACACATTCGACAAAATTTGCAATTTATATGCATCCGATCGGCAAAATTTGCGATTTATATGCGCCCAATCAGCAAAATTCGCGATTTATATGCACCCGATCGGCAAAATTCGCAATTTATACGCACCCTATCGGCGAAATTCATGATTTTTATGCACCCGATTGGCGGAATTTGCAATTTTTACGTGCCTAATCGACAAAATTTGCAACTTTTACGTGTTCAATTGACAAAATTTGTGATTTTTACGTGTCCGATCGGCAAAATATGAGATTTTTACGCAGACGATCGGCGAAATTTACAATTTACACGCACCTGATCAGCAAAATTCGCGATTTGTATGCACCCGATCGGCAAATTCGCGATTTTTACGCATACGATCAATGAAATTTACTATTTATACGCACCTGATTGGCAAAATTTGCGATTTTTACGCAGGCGATCGGCAAAATTCACAATTTTTACGCAGGCAATTGGCAAAATTCACGATTTTTATGCAGGCAATCAGCAAAATTCACGATTTTTACACAGGCGATCGGTGAAATTTACGATTTATACGCACCCGATCGGCAAAACTCGCGATTTATATGCACTCGATCGGCAAAATTTGCAATTTTTACACACCTGATGGGCGAAATTCGACAAAATTCGCAATTTCTATGCACCTGATCGGCGAAATTTGTGATTTTTTTTGTGTCTGATCGTCGAAATTGATCCGCGGGCCACCAGTAATCCGATCGTGGGCAACTTTTGGGACGCGGGCCACAGGTTGTGCACCCCTAGAGTATGGCTAACTTGAAATAAACTTTGCTATTTTAAGATTTTGATATGAATAATTAGTGTTCCTTTATAAGGCGAGTTTCACTGATTAGTTCAAGAAAAAATTCTCATTATGATGCAAATTTAGTTATACATTAATTATTTACTTAACCTTTACTTAATATTTTCTTAAATTTTCTTATTTTACTTTATTACTTAATTATTTTACTTTATTGTATGCATTCATTATAATTTTGAGTGCATTATTACATTCAAATTACTGTTTAAAAAGTGTAAACAAAACAGTGATCAGAAATCAGCAAAATTGTGAAATCTGCACAACCTCTGGTTCCAAGCTATGTGGATTTAAGGGAGTCTACTGTAATTTGATTAACATTCATGCATCTAGTCGCATTTCGGCTAACCTGCTAAATCACCTGGTTTTAACCTCATAAGAAAATCTGTGGGATTATTTCTAACAGCAAGTAAAATACCAACAGCATCCCTAAAATTTGGTAGCCTTATGTCATCGTGACTATGTCAAACTATTGAATGTGAAACTATGCATTTTTCATATTCTGTGCCATTTTCTTATATTGTGCATGATAAGTACGTTGCAAAATCATGATTTTTTTAGCTTACTTAGACACTTGTGATATAGACTTAGAAGATAATGACTGTTTCAAAGTGTCGAATATGCACATTTTTCTAAAAGTTACAATATCAAAGTGTTGAATATGCACATTTTTCTAAAACTTACAATATCAAAGTGTTGAATATGCACATTTTTCTAAAAGTTACAATATCAAAGTGTCAATTATGGCATATTAGATACTTTGCCATAAATGTTTGTAATATTTTACTTTTTATAATCATTTGTACCATGTCAAACTATCGAATATGAAAATAGTCACTTTTCAGGTAGGCAAAAAAACTGCTTTAATTAAGGAATCAAAATTAGCACAATTGACATATTTTTTATGTGTACTATAGCATACTTCCTATTGAAAATGAAATTTGCAGAATTTATAATTTATTACAGGGACACTCAAAAGAATTTTGCTACACTGCGCTCAATGGAGAAAAAGCATTTGTGGTGTATTTTGATGGTGTTACACTATTTAAAGCATGAAATTTATATGGATTTATCAAGTGCCCTAAAACAAGTTTTATACAGAATATGGCATACAAGTCATTTATCATTTATTTACAGGTTCACTCAAAAGAATTTGGTTTTAAATGGTCTATGGTAAAAAAAAAGTTTGAAGCATATTTTAAAATAACCTTACACTATTTCACACATAATGAAATTGATATATCTAATTGAGGTGTACTACAAGATGTTTACAGTACAATATGACATGCATGACAGTTATCGTTAAATTACAGGGACATACAGAGGAATTCAGTTACACTGCATTTATTAGCAATAACTGCTGGAAGTGGGTTTTCAATTATTGTATGAGTTTTTAAGTTTAACTATTTGCATACTACATAGTATGTATAAGTTCTGTAGATCATATACATGGCACTGCAAAAGAATTTGTAAGCATTACTCTGTATGGGCATGAATTGATTAAAGCCGGCTTTTAATTGAGTTATATAATTTCGGGTTGAATTATACTTAGTAATACTAAGATATGTTTGTAGTCACAATATACAGGGCTATACAAAGAACTGGATATACTGCCAGCTATGAATGGTAATTTCTAGAAATGTGTTTTTAATAGTGTAATGAAGTTCTTTGCTTGAATTAAATTTTACCGTATTATGTGACATGTATAAAAATCTGTAAATATACAAAATGGTACAAAAGAATTTGAGTATGCTTCCATTTATTGTCAAAAATTGCTAAAAGTAGAAAATATCAACTATGTAATGTGTTTTCTAGCTAAACTAAATTTTCGCATACTATCTAGATTACATACCTATTTACAGAGTTTCACAAATCCATTTGACTACTTTTTTGGCTACGGACGAATTGCTAGATGGTAATCGTTTTTATGTAATGCCTTTTACTAAATTATTTACTTAAATATCTTCTCACACCTAATTAAATGCTTAAGTTTTTTTTATAGTATTCAGGAAGTATTAGAAAGTAATTCATTATGCTTGACACAAGATTTTTCTTTATTTTTTTTAATTTCTAATTTATTTTCTGTAATGATGGAGACTCTGTTACTCTAATGTTGCGAGAAAAAGACAGAAATCATCTAAATGGGAAAAAACAATTGACAAACAGCGTGACTTTTCAAATATATCACTGTTAAAATTGTGCATTTTCAGTGAGTAAAAACTTCAGCATTTTCCTATAATAGCATGAAAAAACACTTACTTTTTTAATGCAAATTTTGTCAATTTCATTTAATCTACAGAGTAAAAATCATTTCCCCTATATTATAACAATTTTAATGAAATTTATATTACTTTCTTCGTTTTTTTATGTTGTAGTTGTTTTCTATTTAATAAACTTTAATAATAGAACATACTTATATTTCATCAAACTAAAAGTCATCTGTGGTAGATACTGTTTTGCAACTCTAAAATCAGATTTTTTGTTGTTGTTGTTGTTGTGTAAAGTTTATTTTTCATGACTTCACTAAAACTAATTATTTAACAAGAAAGAACTTGTATGCATATACTGTGGCCTAAACTTTACTCTATATAAATCAAATAGTCTGCAATCAAAATTAAATGACAATCTGCTTATTCTTGAGATATAGTTATCACAGAAATCACGAAAAACAGGGCATAACAATGACACCTGTTGGTCAGTATACACCTAAACCCAATAAAGATCTATTTATGTCAAGGTGTAACAAAATATGAAATTTGGTTAAATTCTGTAAATTCATTCTTAATATATTTCTATGGCAGAAATCGTTAAAAGTGCAGGATAGAAGCATCACCTGTTAAGCAATTTACAGCAAAAACTAATCAGCACCAATTTTTATCAAAGTCTAACAGAATCTGAAATTTTATGAAAATTCATGCTTTAGTTCTTGAGACATAGCTATCACAGAAATTGTTAAAAAGATAGCACAGCAGCGCCACCTGTTGGGCAATTTATACCAAAACTAATCAGCACCAGACTTGCCAACCCTTCAAAGTCAAAAATCAGAAGATTTTTTTCGACATCCCCCCCCCCCCCCTCCGGCATTAAAAACTTTAACAGTTGTACTTGAGGAAAGAAATATATTGCTATACTATTTGCATATTTAATACACCAAGATTAGTTGCTAGATTTTTTTTATTTTCAATTTATTTTATTTCAATCATGAAAAAATACTAATAATTGTGGCAGATTTAGCCTTTTTTAGAATAGAACTTTCAAAATTCTGTTCATAACAATATCCTTTAAGGCTTAATTTTACCATCAATACTTTTTCCAAAGTATCAACACTCATGTTCAATCTAAACTTATTTCTAGTTTTATTAATAATGCTGAAAATTCTTTCACACTCAGCATTGCTGTGTGGAACTGTCTGTATAGCCAACATAATATTTGCCAGTTCTTTGTATTTCAGTTTCCCATCAAGTCCTTTAATATTTCCAATTAAATGTCACTGTGTGTCAATTATTTTTGACTTCTTTATTTCTTCCAAATCCTCTAACTGTAAATAACAAAACTATACTTCTAATACATCTACTGCATCATCAAAATTTGAATCTTTAAACTGTAATGACACTATGACTGAGAATGTACTTAAAAAATATTTTACATCAGAAAAGGAAGCACTTGGAAGAGCAGAAACATGTCAGTTTTGCATGTGCAATTACTTCATTGTTTATAGGAAATTTGTGAAAAATGTAATCTCATACCTTGCAGAAATATTGTCTAACATGTAAAAAAAAAAATTCTTATCTTTTTCTATTAGCCCTAGTACTATGTTAGTAGTTGCATCTCCTGTCACTAGATCTTCATCATATTTTTTATTTTCAGCTTTATTATAATTGACTTGAAAAATAGAATTGGAAGAAACGAAGATTGAAGCTTTCACAAACTTGGATAAAATAGATCTAAAAATATCACAAATTGTGGACTGTAACACATGTATTTGTGGAATTCTTGACTGCAAAGTTATATTTGGAACATCAAACAAAGGTAAAGTAGAGCGTAAAAAAGAACAGAATGCTTTATTAAGGTCTGAAGATAAAAACTTAAATAGCCAATCTTCATGTGTCAACATTTTATATGAACTACCTTCTTTTGCAAACTTTTTACATTGGGACACATGTAATTCACTTTTACACTTCAATGCATTCTGAGAATTATCTTTTTTAAACTACTACTAGATATCAGAGCACTTTTTATTTTTTGTAGAACAGATATTTTTCTTCTCTTTTTTTTATCAGTTGAAAGAGTCTCATCTTTACGATTTTCATCTACAGAGACATTTTTACTCACTTTAGATATTGTATAACTTTCAATTGAACTTTTTATTTTCAATTTATTTGCATTTATTTCATCTTTGAAAAATGAGAGGAGTGGATTCCATTGGTCAAGCACTATAGATAGACATTTTCCCAGCGATAACCATCGTGTACACATCGCTTCAATATTTTTTTTACTTTTGCATCATGTAATTTTTGAAATTGTATTAACTTTGAACACATATCTGAATTATTTTGTACAGCCCTGTATATTACCTACTTATAGTTAAACTTAAAAACGCATACTGTAATTGAAAATGCACTTCCTGTAATTATCGCTAATAGACAGCACTGTAACCAAAATGTTTTGTATGCCCCTGTAAATGAACGATAAATGTCGAAAACGTCCCGTAGTTGCCCTACCCTCTATCTGTGAGTTAATTCTTTGTTTTCTCATATTTTATAGAATTTACATAATGCTTAAAAATAAGCTTTTCCATTTATCAATTTATAGTAAAATCGTTTTTTAAATTATAAAAGAAAAATTTTAATTCTTTTCCAGGGGTTAAGACTAATTTTTTGTCAGGTAAGCTTATTAAAATTACATACAAAGTGCATGAAATAAATAATCACTATTAAAAATTTATAGAATTACATACGTGTATACGTCCAACAGCACCAGATGATACTTTAACATAATGAGATATAACAACAGGTTTCTTATATAATGCATCAGAAAAATGAATAGCATGGGCACTGGCAATCTAGAAAGTAAAATGTTAAAAAAAGAATTAAGCAATAAAACTAAGTTTTTAGCACAAAGAATAACATTTTTTTATATTACAGTCAAAGTAAAGATACAAGGTGTCTGAAAAGTCTGGAAACGGTCGAATAACTCGAGAAATATACATCAGATTGAAAAACAGAAAAATACGTGTTTAATATTTCCGAAGAATGGCAACAGATTTTTCTAAAATATTGAACACATATTTTTCCATTTTTCAATCCGATGTATATTTCTCGAGTTATTGGACTGTTTCCAGACTTTTCAATGGAAACTATTCTCACTGTATTTTACTCAATTATGATGTCATCTACGATTTTTGTGAAAAAAGTGTTAAATACAAAAGTTACATATTTTTTTCTGTAGAATCCAAATCTGCAATAAAAAAAGGTGGTTATTTAAGATTTCAAAGTTCCCACCACCCCTTTCCCACAGGGAGCAGAATTGGGGGGGGAGGCAACTTTGATATCCCTAAATAGATTTTTCCAAAATATTGAACATGCATTTTTCCATTTTTCAATTCGATGTATATTTTTTGAGTTATTCGACAGTTTCCAGACTTTTCAATGGAAATTATTCTCATTACATTTTACTCAATTACAGTTGCTATCTACGATTTTTCGAAGAAAATGTTAAATACAAAAGTTATGTATTTTTTTCCCATAGAATCTGAATCTGCAATAAAAAAAGGGAGGTTATCATTTAAGATTTCAAACCCATTTCACCCTCAAGGGACAGAGTTGGGAGGCAACTTTGATATCCCTAAATAGATTTTTCAAAAATATTGAACACACATTTTCCAATCTGATGTATATTTCTCGAGTTATTCGAACGTTTCCAGACTTTTCGGACACCTTGTACATTTCAATGTATACTGAAAAGCTTTTTATTTTTATTTTATTGCACATTATATTTTTTGGCTATCTTTTAAAAAATATTTTTTACACAATTTATAAACAGTCCAGAACATGTCTTATACAATGCTTTTGGAAACTCCTTTTTGAAAACCACAGCTAGCAATCATTAACTGCTTACCACAAACTTTTGTTTGGGTTTTTGGATTTTTTAGCAATATCTTCCGTTCTATTTCAAATTTGGGGGGGGGGGGGGTCAATGGATTTGTAATATTTGAAAGCATCCATTGTAAAAATTTCTAAAATTTTGATTTATGAATGTGAGCTCTCCCTTGAACTAATAAAATCTTTCTGCTTTTTCCAAAACAATTATTTATCTGAATATCCTTCTAAGCAATATAATAAACCAAAATCCTAATGTTGAAGTGGAGAAGCTTAGATGTCACGTAAAAGGCAATGTTAAATCATTAATAAAAATCAATATGCTTAAGGGGAAGAAAATGCAATGCAAGGCAAATTATCAACCTAAAAGGTATCTTTAACAGAATGGGTAAAAGAATTCTATTTATGCTCATGGGAGGAAACTGTCACATTAAACAGGATTCATGCTAGGTAAAAAATAAGGTGGGATTTTTGAAATCTTAAATAAAATATTAAGTTAGGTGTTCAAAAAGTGAAGTTATTTTAAATAGAATTCTTCAGAAATATTGTATCAATCATGTGATCATACACTACTGTGAATCCTGATTAAGGGATAAGACAATTGGAAAGATAAGACATTTGTTTGTTTCAAATGTAAATGTCAAATAAAACATATCCTCTAAGGACATAAATGAAATATAAAGATAAAAGGTTTTGCATGAAAATAGAAAATTTTACTCAATAATCTATGTTATAAAATGTGTCACATTACAATAATGTCAAATTTTTCATGTCAAAAATTTTTAAAAATAAATAGTTGCATTTTAAAAAATGATTTTCAATATGTGTTTTCAAGTCAAGACCTGCCAGGCCAAAATGTAGAAGACATTCACCATATCTAATCTCTAAAATATGTAAAGTAAAAATTCACTTTTTCTCAAAAATATATATTAAAACAACAGCAAATGAGTACAATAGGTACAATATTTTAGTGCTAGTTATATCTTTTGCAGGTATTTGGTAAGGCAATAGTGAGGAAAAATAAATGTTATTAGCTTGTTTGAAAATGGCAAATATGAAACAAATTTAAATGCAAAAAAATGAGAACATAAAAATAACAATTTTTAAATCCTAATGTTTAACACAGCTGGTCTGGCAATGTGAATTTGTGTTCCCTACTTCCAAGAATTTTCTTTTGTTAATTGACAAGATCAATAAAAGGTATCAAATCCCTTGATACATATCATTTTCAATAACCAACGAGAGAATAATATGCTTCATTATCAGCATTTCATTTATTGAAACATTCTGATAAATAAAAACTAAAAACTATCTACTTCTTTTTTAACTAATATCACATCCAATAGAATCCCAATAGCAAAAATTACAATATTGCTTTCTTGGAATACAATATCAGTTTTTAGATCAGCCACATTCAAAGTATCATGATTCTATGCAGTGCTTTTCTAAACTAAATACTTTTTAAGTAACTATATAACAAATCCAATTATAATTAGATAATTACCAAAATTATGGATTGAGTTACTCCATGATTAGGAATATATAAATAAACATTCAAGTAAAAATAAAATAACGTGCCTAAACTGACAGTATGAGAAAAGAATAGAAATTTTTTATAAAAACATTTTAATACAAAATATTTGCTTCTAATTGGGATAAAATTGTACTTTAATAATGTTTAGTGCCATCAGAAGCTAAAAGAATAAAATATAGGTCAAAACATTTGAAAAATGTAATTTCTAAATTAACTGAAAACTGTTAATTGTTATTGAAAATTGTTAAAATCTTCTCTAATAAGTGGGAGAAGTAGGGCGTATATACACTAGATGGCTATAATTGATGGGAACTTTCAGTTTTAGACATTTTTTCGAATATTTTAAAATATACATGTCAGATTCTTTTGGAATTTTAGGATTAAAAAGAACAGGTTTGACTTCATATTTATCAACATCGATTTGATAAGGAGGACAATTAGGGGACCAGCAAAAAATTAAAGAAAAAAAATAATACTTGGGATCACCCTGTAAAATGCACGAAATGATCTATCGCTACAGAATATACATAGGCAGACATTGTATAATCTGTGCATTCATTTGTGTAAGAATAGCATGCATATTAATAGAGATATAGCGATTTTAAAAAATAAATAAAAAAAATCTGGCATGTTTTATGCTTATAAAATACAGGGTTTTTAACCAAATTTAATGTCAGTTTCAGATTAATTGACAAAATGTAGTAGAAATCATATAGTATAATTGAAATATAAATATATTAAATATTTAAGGAAATATGGGCAGTTGTATAAAATTATTTTTATCTGTGCATGCGCAAACGATGACAAGGAACTTTTTGAATAATTTAATAGTCAACTCTATGGAGCAACTTATAAAAAAAAAAAAATCAGTCAAATATCATAAAAATTCAGAGAGATATCGGCGTTAGAGTGAGCTGTTTTTTAGTTTCTGACTAAAACACGCTGAATGATAAGGGATTGTCCACAAATTGTTATTTTTAAGTTATCTGGCAGCGTTCGAAGCAAATTTTTAGAAAAAACTATTTAATTATAATTTACGCTTATGTTTAGGAAGATTTTGACTCTAAACTACGATGAAAAGAAAAATATAGTGCATACATTGATTACATTTAGGTAAATTAAGGAGTTTATGGTAAAATTTTGTGAAATTTAGCCCAATACACAAAACACTCTACAGTAAATTCTATCGCATATATATGTATTTTCTATATACACGTAATTTGTATGCCAGTAGTGAAGATGATAAACTAAAATTTAAGATATATTATATATTTTTCATAAGTTATGAGTCAATAACTTGCAATTTAATTTTTATAGTGATATTTCAATAGCTTTTTGAGAAATTACGTTTTGTGTATTAGTCCAGTCAAATTAGGAAAGTTTGCCATAATAAATGCTAAGGAGATAAAAATTAGTACAGTTGTTCATTGATGGCTACTGATGACTATGTAAAAAGTCCTGATGGATAGGAGGTGATAAGGAGGTTAAAATAAATTACTTTTTTTAGTTTTTTACAAAAATCTCAGAAACTGCTGGTTTTTATGAAAAAAATTACTCCGATATAAATTAAAGAACATAAAAGTCTCTACAAATGACAGTTATATACAGTGGATCCTCGATTATCCGTCAGCCAGAAAACCGGAGCTTTGACGGATTTTCCGCAAAATATTCACTTTAATTTCAATTTTATTTACTTAATGTCACCATAATAAATGTTACAGAGATAAAAATTGGTACAGACAGTTGTTCAGTGATGGCCACTGATGACTATGTAAAAAGTCCTGATGGATAGGAGGTGAACGAGGGGAGGGACGGGGGAGGGCAAAATACTTTAGTTTTTTACAAATATCTCAGAAACTGTCGGTTTTCATGAAAAAAATTACTCTGACATAAATTAAAGAACACAAAATTTTCTACAAATGACAGGTATTCACAGTAGAACCTCGATTATCCGTGATTCACAAAAACCTGAGATTTGATGGATTTTCCGGAAAAAAAATCACTTTAATTTCATATTTATTTACTTAATGTCTATTCAAATTTATTAAATATTTTTGGAAAAAAAAAAAAAAGGAAAACAGTAAACATTCCAATATTGCATGAAATGCCAGGTAAGTTGTTTATGAAAGATAAATATTTATCATTAATGAAATATTTATTAATGTGAAATATTATAATTGCGAATATCAAACATGGAGAAAACTAAAAGTAGGTACATATTAATTTATAATTAAGTAAATATTATGTAATTATGAAAGTGGATGGATTGTTAGGATTCATAATTATCACCTTATCTTCTTCCTTGTCCTGTTGTTATCACCCTGGTACTGAAGGCAAATATTTATATTTATCATTAATAAAATGTTATTTTACGTGAAATTTTATGAGCGCGACAAAACATAATTGAGAACAATGAAAGTACTAATTTATCATTAAGCTAGAAGAAGATTTTCAATGGCTGTTGTTATGATTAGGGTATCTGCATCGCCAATACTCTCCCGGCAAGATATTCTATTCCCCTTCAATTTGGAAGAAAGCACAGCAATTAATTTTGATTTGTTCTTTTCATTTGAAAGGAAGCTTTCTTGCTTGACAGAAACCTCTGTGTCCCCGTTGAAATTAATATGCACAGACTTCTTCAGTGCACATCTTCGGTTTTGCTCTGCTGATTTCATGCTATTGGCAATGTCGGAGTAGCCATCAAAAACCACTGTACAGCTTTTTCCTTTATAATGTGTAAAGATATATTTGTTGTAACATTCACAAATTGAAATAAAAGTGGAACCTCTTGACCAAGGGACTTTGTGAAGAAAGAAATCACCATCCATAATACTATCACAGTTTTGGAAATCAATGGGCTGTTTCAATAGTAACTTTGATGTACCGTAATTTAGGGAAGAAACGCCATGGCGTTTACAAGTTTAAAAATTTAAAATTTGCGAAATGCGGTGTTTGTGAAAATTTTGTGTAAAATATTCAGTGTTTAGAAATTTTTTTTCACTCATCCTTTTTTTTTTTCTTTGAATAATTTTCACCTCGATCGCGAAGCGATGTTGCCGATGGTAAGTGAAAGTTCCGATGGTACCCAAGGAATGCAATACACGAGTCCCCTTTTGGGGGAAAATATGGTGAATGGATTAAGGAGGGACAGGAAGCCACAATGGAAATTCCTTTTTACTGCACTGCACTGTAGAAACATAGAATAAGAAAGCTGTTTTCTAACGTTAGCAATGGAAATTTAACTCTTTTGTTTATTTTTTTATATTACTCATTAAAACATTACATTATATTCATTGGAAGTAAAGACTATGTTGCTGTCATTGCTTTTTTCAACTTTTGTTATAACGATCTTCTGTTAATGAAATTCCCGTTCTTACGGCGAACTTATAGTGAAGATTTTTCTAAAATATTTTTGATTATTTATTCAATAATAGTTTTGGAAGTTTATTTTTTAAATGTATTTTTAATCCTCTGTTATAACAATTCCCCGCTAATGCGCGATTTTGCAATTCCCGTTCTAATGATGAACCCATAGTGGAGATTTTTCTAAAATTGTTTTGATTATTTATTCAATAATTATTTTGGAAGTTAATTTTTTAAATGCATTTTGAAGTATCTGTTATAACAATCCCCGTTAATCTGTGATTTTGAAATTTCCGTTCTGACGATGAACCCATAAAGAAGATTTTTCTAAAATCTTTTTGATAATTTATTCAATAATTGTTTTGGGCGTTTATTTTTACGAAATGAATGCGAAATTATATTATATATTAATGCGAAATTCACTTGCTAGCATTGCAATAATTTTTTCAGAGCACTGTTCCCCTCAGGGCCGTGCAAAATGGGGGAGGGGGGGGAAGCTCATGCACCGGGTGCCAAAAATTGATTGATTGGTTGGTTGGTTTTATGATGGTCGATTATCTACACGAGGAATATAGGCCCTAGAGGGGATTGCCCTTCGTGGGGGTCTTTCTAAGGGATCCTAACACGTATTTACGGCAAGGTTCGAAGAAATCCACGGAAAACTCCGAACGGTTAGGTCGACGAGCGCGACAGGGGTTGCCAAAAGTTAAGGGGTGCAAAATTCATTCTGCCATCTCATTTTTTTTAGTCGGTAAAATTCTTCCGAGAATTATTTTCTTTCACCAGTTATCAAACGTCTCACTTAAATATGGCTTAACCTAGTTAATGAAACTTTGTAACAACATGTATACAAATATTATATATATATACATACAGTAAAAGCTCAATTATCCGGCATTCAACTAACCGGAAAAATTCGAGAACTCCTTTATTTTTCTCTTCCCATAAACAGATGAAAATTTTTACTGCTATTTTAGGAACTTTACTGTTAGCAATCTCAAATTATCACCGTAACTGATTTGGCTTAAAATAAATCTATGTATGAATGTTATAAAATATAAAAATATAACGTAAATAAAAAGTACAGCTGGGTGGTACAGAATAATATTTCAGAATTATGTTGCGTCATCCACACGCAGCTGTTTTTCCCGGCAAAAAAAAAGCAGGAGGAGAAGGGAAAAAACGACGAGAGAAGAGAGACTAATTAATCCTTTGGCACAAGAAGCTATGGAATTGCATCTCATAAAAGAATGCTTCATGAAAAAAAGAAAACTTTCTTTCAGACAGACAGACATTAGACATGCCATGCGTTATTCCTGACACATCGAAAGGAACGCAATCAAATGCCCAGTAACTGCTGAGAAATTATTTATCCCAAACTATTTTTTCTTATTATTTTACTTACTCAAGAATAAGAAATCATTATTTTTAAAGAATTATTTACTAAGGTCTTTATACTATATTTACCCAAGAATATTATATTTTTTAACTGAATATGTTTAGAATATATACATTTAACTGGAAATTAAAAAAAAAAAAGATACTGCAGGGCAAGTTAGTTTCTCTATTGTTTTTGTTTTACTGTTGTATTTTTATCACTTCAACATTTTCTTTTCAGCCGTCTGCCGAGAAAATATTTTTCAGCAGAATAAACAGCAAACAGAAGAACGAAATGATACCCTTTTCTTTTCCTTACTTATTATTAATTAAAATAATTGATATCTCTGTTTATAATCATCCAATTGTATTTAAATTTTCAGCAAATTCAAATAAAAATAAATTAGGCCGCTTACCAAATTTCTATTTAAATACAATACGTTTTCAGAAAATTAGACCCCCTCCCCTCAAAAAAAGCCCACTGTCTGAGCCCAGCCACTCAAAAAAAAAAAAAAAAAAAAAGTGTTGACAACTAATTTGTTTTTATTGAGAGGAGGCGAAATCAGACGACAGCTTGCATCTGATAACGTTCTTAGCCATGCCGAAAGGACTCATTGTTATGGTGACTTGTTGCACTTTTTGCCGGAGTTAAGTTTTGTTATTTCCTATTTTGATGTTTACTTTTTCAGCACATGAAGTAAGAGAAGCATCTATTAATCATCTTTGTCCTAAATTAAAATCTTTGAAATGTCTAATTATAAATAAAGTAGCGTTATAAAAGATTAATAAATAAATTTGAAATAATATCCTAACACAAAATATTGTTTATCTTTCTTTTTAATTCGTCAAAATTAACTTTATCAAATGCAAATTTAATAATAATAAAAGAATTATTTTATCGATTTCCCGATGACAAGAAAATGGGCCAAAAAATCATTTTCCTTTTTCACTGTTACATCGATGCATCCCCCCCCCCCCTTCTTTCATGACAGATTTTTTAGTGCTTAACTATCTGGACTTTTCAAGTATCTGGAAATCGGCGCTTCCCAAGCACGCCGGCTAGTTGAGCTTTTACTGTATATATATTAAAATTTAAAAAAAAAAAAACAGATCAAAACAGTTTTTTCGAAAAATGTTTCGGGAAAAAAGTTTGAATTTCGGTTCTTTCCGGATTTTGGAGTTTCGGATAATCGATCCCACTTTGTAATTTTTTTAATTCTACACATTTTTAGATAATTAGTTATTTTAATAATTCCGTTAATTTAGCCGTATTTATGTTATTTTTGTGTACCTATTGCCGCGTTAATAGGTCAAAATATTTTTTTCTTTCTGCGGCGATTATGCCGATTTCTTACAAAACGATGCCAATTTTCAAGGGTGCGCCGTTTACGTTGGGTGCGGCATTTCTTCCCTAAATTACGGTAATAAGTTAGATGATAATCGGGATTGACTAATGTTGTTTGCAGATATTTTTAGTCCTTAATTTTCCTTTAGAAAATTAAACCTGAGTCTAAAAAATATTAGACCGCAGTGCGAAATTTTTGCACGGATCCATTGGTATTTAATAAATCTGAATATATATTAACTAAATAAATTTGAAATTAAAGTGATTTTTAAAATCCGTCGAGGCTCTGATCTCGTGACTGATGGATAATAGAGGTTCCATTGTATATACCTGTCATTTGTAGAGAATTTAACGTTCTTTAATTTATGTCAGAGTAATTTTTTCATGAAAACCAACATTTTCTGAGATATGTATAAAACTAAAAAAAAAGTACTTAATTTCCCCCCCCCCCTCGCTCACTTCTATCCTTCAGGACTTTTTACAAAGTCATCAGTAGCCATCAATGAATAACTGTACCAATTTTTTATCTCTATAGCATTTATTATGGCGACATTCAGTAAATAAATTTGAAATTAAAGTGACTTTTTGTGGAAAACCCATGCTCTGGTCTCCTGACTGATGGATAATAGAGATTCCACTGTATATACCTGTCATTATAGAGAATTTTATGTTCTTTAATTTATGTAAGAGTAATTTTTTCATGAAAACAACAGTTTTGGAGATATTTGTAAAAAACTAAAAAAGTATTTTGTCCTCCCCCCTTCCCTCCCCTCGTTCACCTCCTATCCATCACGACTTTTTACATAGTCATCAGTAGCCATAACTGAACAACTGTACCAATTTTTATCTCTGTAGCATTTATTATGGTGACATTAAGTAAATAAAATTGAAATTAAAGTGAATTTTTTGCGGAAAATCCGTCAAAGCTCCGGTTTTCTGGCTGTCGGATAATCGAGGCTCCACTGTATATAACCATCATTTGTAGAGAATTTTATGTTCTTTAACTTATATCGGAGTAATTTTTTTCATGAAAACCAACAGTTTCAGAGATGTTTCTAAAAAACTAAAAAGAGTAATTTATTTTAACTCCCGCTCACCTCCTATCATCAGAACTTTTTACATAGTCATCAGTAGCCATCAATGAACAACTGTACCAATTTTTATCTGCTTAGCATTTATTATGGCAAACTTCCCTAATTTGACTGGACTAATACGCAAAACGTAATTTCTCAAAAAGCTATTGAAATATCATATAAAAATTAAATTGCAAGTTATTGACTCATAACTTATGAAAAATATATAATATATCTTAAATTTTAGTTTATCATCTTCACTACTGGCATACAAATTACGTGTATATAGAAAATACATATATATGCGAAAGAATTTACTGCAGAGTGTTTTGTGTATTGGGCTAAATTTCACAAAATTTTACCATAAACTCCTTACTTTACCTAAATGTAATCAATGTATGCACTATATTTTTCTTTTCATCGTAGTTTATAGTCAACATCTTCCTAATCATTAGCGTAAATTATAATTAAATAGTTTTTTCTAAAAATTTGCTTCGAACGCTGCCAGATAACTTAAAAATAACAATTTGTGGACAATCCCTTATCATTCAGCGAGTTTTAGTCAGAAACTAAAAAACAGCTCACTCTAATGCCGATATCTCTCTGAATTTTTACGATATTTGACTGATTTTTTTTTTAATAGGTTGCTCCATAGAGTTGACTATTAAATTACACAAAAAGTTCCTCGTTATCGTTCGCTCATGCGGAGATAAAAATAATTTTATACAACTGCCCATATTTCCTTAAATATTTAATATATTTATATTTCAATTACACTATACTAGGGGGCTCAGCCCCCTACTCGCTAACGCTCGCCAACCCCCGGTGAATTGCAAAGCAATTCACATTGAGACCGCTACGCGGTCACAGCTCGCTCGCCCCTTTTTATTTTTCTAGTAATTCTTGCCGGAATAAGTACTACAATAAATCATTTGAATATATGAAATTGACAATTTTTTTAATGTAAAAAAGTAATTGAAAACTTCGTTGAAAAAACAACTAAAAATGCATTTAGTTGATGATACTAATGGACATATAAATAATTTAAATACTATGAAAAAAGGATCTTGGAAACATAATGAGCACCTATAATATTGTACAGCACGCCTTAAATTCGTTAAAAAAAACACTATGTAGTAGGAAGATAGTTTATCAACAATGATTGTTTAAATTTCGTTCAACATTTTATTATTCTAATTGATTATAGATTTCTGCAAAAGAAATTATTTTTACTTCAATAAAATTGCAACAGATGGCAGCAGGGCATTCTAGAAAGTTTATATTTTATTATCTCGGATTTTTTGTGTGAGTGAAATTCATAAATAAATTCTACAGGAATTCTTTTAAAAAATGAATTCATTTGAAATAAACAATATTACTCATAATTAAAAAGAGGAATCATCTCAGACGCTTTGGATTACGTTCATATTATTTCATTTTTAATAATTGCTAGCTTCAGTTTCACTGCTCTGACACTGACCGCCATATTGGAGGCGGGGCTAACACAATCTTGTCTGTTCATTGGTCTGAGCTCTGGAAACTACGATTGTTGCCAACGATAAGGTAGAAATTCAGCCCTATTTCCGCGCCACGTAAGACAAATATATATATAGATGATTTCTACTACATTTTGTCAGATTTTCTGAAACTGGCGTTAAATTTGGTTAAAAACCCTGTATTTTATAAGCAAAAAACATGCAAGATTTTTTTTAATTAAAAAAAAAAATCTCTATATTTCTATTAATATGCATGCTATTCTTACACAAATGAATGCACATATTATACAATGTCTGCCTATGAATATTCTGTAGCGATAGATCATTTCGTGCATTTTATTTTACAGGGTGATCCCAAGTATTTTTTTTTTCTTTAATTTTTTGCTGGTCCCCTAACTGTCCTCCTTATCAAATCGACGTTGATAAATATGAAGTCAAACCTGT
The DNA here is from genome assembly GCA_963931845.1 of Maratus michaelseni. NCBI lineage: Eukaryota > Metazoa > Arthropoda > Arachnida > Araneae > Salticidae > Maratus > Maratus michaelseni. Next base: position 151,605,535 of record OZ007599.1, on the reverse strand, counting down.
TCTTTTTAATCCTAAAATTCCAAAAGAATCTGACATGTATATTTTTAAATATTCGACAAAATGTTTAAAACTGAAAGTTCCCGTCAATTATGGCCATCTAGTATATAAAGTAGAAAACATGTATCAAGAAGTTATGTTTTACTGAGCGTTATACTTCTACAGATGATGTAAATTAACTGAAAAATATGAATTGGCTCAGCTTATAATACTCATTATTTGAGCTTAAGACATTTTTCTTTAAACACAGTATTTTAAAATTTGTCAAGGGGAAAAAAGTAGCAAATTCAAGAGGCTCAGAAATGAATTTTATCATCAACTTCTCATTGCAATAAAACTTATAAAATTAATACATTTAAAATATAGTGTTGTCATATTTATTTTTATTCTTAAGATTTTAATTTTAATAAAGTATAAAATGGCACTGATAATCCTGCTGTGGATGGAAAAGTATTAAACACAATTAGGCATATCATACTTTTCAGAGACAAATAATTAGCAAACGTTAACTTATTTTAAGAACAGCAAAAATTTGAAGATTGTTGGTTGGTGTTTTTGGCACAAATTGCAGAAATATGCTGGACCAAAAACAAATTTCAAAATTAATACAAAGGCAATAAAAATTATTTAAAACAAACCATATAGATGGTTCCCCATTCAAATACAGTTCAGATGCACACAAAAAATGGTGAAATGATGCACACTGTTAAAACAAAAATGTCTGGATGGGGTATCCTATCTAGGCTAGTCAATTTCAAAAGCACAAAAGTCATATAATGAAAATTTAAATATCATGGTAAAATCCAGACTCATAGAAAAATAAAATGTACAGTGTCAAGTGTCTTGCAAACAAGATTTTTTTTAATAAGGGTTGAGGTATTAAAATAATGTCTGTAAAACGATATAAAGCATAACAATCAGTTAAAAGATGAACAGCCATATGTGAAAAATGACAGTGATGGCACATGAGTCAGGTTTGCCAAGGAGTAAAAGTCTATGACTAAGACGCAAATGGCTTATGTAAATAGGTCAAAATGGTATTCAAATTCCTTTAAGAATTTAAGGATAAACATCAGGAAGTCTCTTGTCAAAATTATAAGACTTAGCATTTCTGTTTCTGATACTCTATTTCACTTGTGAAAGTTGTCTGAAAAGTTCCAAGATATAACTAAATAGGTAAAAAATGTACAAAAAATCATAGAAAAAGAGGATTGAAAAGCTATGAAAAATCACAGATCTATGGAAGATTCTGTACCAAACAAAGCAAGAATTTAAAAAATTAGTAATACAGAAAGATACAGCATCTTATAAATGATTCATAATGCTATCAATAATGATAAGTGTTTGGCAGACAAGTGTGTAAATACAAATTTTGTATAACGGAATGAATGGTCGAACTAAGCACTAAAATCAAGATAGTTTTTTTTTCAATTTGAAACTCAAAACATAAGAAAAGTGCAGAATGAGAATAAGAAATAGAGGATCAATTTTGTCAATTAAATTTGCAATATTATTAACATGTTTACTGTTGATGACTTAACTGTTCAGTCACATAAGTAGTGTTCTTTTAGAAAGAAAAGGGCCAGGGTGTTAGGCACCAAAAAATACACTAGTACATTAGAAAAGGACATTATTTCAAGAAGAAGAATATATTAGTGATGTGTTTAGTTATCCCATAAGAAAAGAAAAGAAAAGCATGTAGTTTTTTTGTTATATAAAGAGAGTTTAATTTTGAATGATTTCATGAAGTAAAAATTAAAAGATACAGTTAAACATTTAATAATCTCTACTGTTTTTCCTAAAGAAATAAAGTTCTATCATTTTTACAATCTCTCAGGGACACAAATTTAAAAATAACATGGCATGAGAAGATTTTTACAAGAAATCTCTAGGTAGAGGCACCCAGGGTAATTCCTCATCACTGAGTTTCTAGGATAATTCTTGGTAATTTTCACTTTTGTTATCAAAATAACAATTTATCAAAATGTAAAAAATGTGAAAGATAATTTGAGTCCTTCGCTTTGCATAATAATTTGAATATGAACAAAAAAAAAATTCAAAACTGCTACTGTGTACACTAGAGATGGGCAACATCATTCCTTTTAGGGAATCGTTCCAGCCAGAATCGTTCACCGAAAGGAACGAATTCTTTGGAGTCGTTCATTTTGGAATCGTTCTGAAAAAAAGGAACAATTCCGGAAAAAAGGAACGATTCTGAAATAAAAGGAACGATTCCGAGAAAAAAGAAAGATTCCAAAATAAAAGGAAAGATTCTAAGAAAAAGGAACGATTCCGAAATAAAAGGAACGATTCCGAAAAAAAAAATAAGGTTTTCGAGAAAAAGATTCACTTTCGAGATAAAAATAACGATTTCAAGATAAAAGGGATAATTTTGAGAAAAAGGGAACAAATCCGGAAGTATTAGAAAGAACATGAAATCCATAATATTAATAATACTAATTTATTTTCTTACGTATTCGTCCATTGTCTTGCACATCCATCCGCTTTATTTTTTAATTTTTTGGACAGATGATTTCGTTTTCAAGAGTTCATTTCATTGATGAGTGTGTGCAATTAATTAGCAATTATTTCTAATTACCATAATACAAGTATACTCCCTAACTTTATGGTTTATGGCATTAAACTCAATTCCTCTTGAAAATTTACCACTGTATGACCTTTCATTTACTGCTATAGTTTTCAAGAGTTCATTTCATTGATGAGTGTGTGTAATTAATTAGCAATTATTTCTAATTACCATAAAGAAGTATACTCCCTAACTTTATGGTTTATGGCATTAAACTCAATTCCTCTTGAAAATTTACCCCTGGATGACCTTTCATTTATTGCTATAGTTTATCAAAGAAATTTTATTGTAGCTGTTTGTTTTGCCCACCAGGTTGGCGACCCATTTGATTTTTAGTGTAATCGGGTTTCCTCTTGAAAATATATCGTTGAATGTCCCTCCATTTATACTATTAATTATTTTATGCAGGAATCTTTATTCTAGTTCTGATGATTGGCACCAGGGTCTATGCAATTTTGAGCCTTATAATTAGATCCCTCTTCAAAATCCACCCCAAGATAACCAACCATTCATTTACATGCCAGTCCTCTGAACTGGCCGTTTTCAGAGTCACTCCATTTCGATACGATTATTTGGAAATCTGTCATTTTCTGAGTCTGCCCATTTCTATACAATGGGGAAATTTCACGTTTTTCAATTTACCTTTCATCTGATAGAGTATAAAAATACAAACATTTTGATACCATTTTTACCTATATTTGAAACTTGTATAATTCATTAAATTAACTTTTAAAACGCAGTTTTTGTCGTCGCGGAAAAAAGCTGCGTCACGTGATAAAAGCCGTTTTGACCTCACTAGCCATGAAACAAACCCTCACTGTATTTCTCCCTGTTATTTTCTATGGGGGATGGCTTGCTTTACGCTTTTTTCTTTTCTTAAAAATGATTAGTATAACAAATTAAAAGTATTGTAAATTGCTGTAATGAATAAATAATACTCTGAATTCCATGTGAGATTTTTATTCCATCGTGTTTCTAAGAATTTTCATTTCCAGATCTCGATATAGAAATAAAGTATCGGTACAAGTTAATACTCGTACTACAATATTGTATTTTATAGAATAAAGTATACTTTTTTTTTCAACAGGTGGTGCTGCTATGGTACTTGTTTAATTATTATTACGATAACTATATCTCAATAACTAATGCATGGATTTTCATCAAACTTCAGATTCAGTTAGATGTTGATAACATAAGTTGTTGTTGATTAGGTTTTGGTGTAAATCTCCCAACAGGTTAAGTTCATTGTAATCTGAAAGCTTACATGTACTTTTTTATTTGTTTTGTACTGTTTTCTTGAATAATAAATTGTTGCATTCATTGTTTCCGGAAAAAAAGTAACTGTTAATTGAAATCATAACTGAAATCATAAATTTTGAGCGAAGCATGTTCAGAATTTTTAATAAGTATTTTTACAATAGTAGCAAAGCCAGAAAAAAAAAGGGGGGGGGTGTAGGAAAATGTTTGCTCTATATTAATATACAGAAATTTAAATATATTGGAGAATTCATAGTTTAGGGGGTTAGAACCTCCCTTAAAATTCTCCTAAACACCCTTGGCTATAGAACTGTTTTGAAAAAGAATATTGTTCAATGTTATGTTTATGTTGTGTGATATTATTAAATATTAAGAAATAATATAGTGAAGGTTTGATAATCTTTAAATAACTAATAAATTTCTAAAATTTGCAGGACTTAATAAATATAAATTGTTAAACAAACAGGCAAACAAATTCTTAAGCAAAGAATGAATCTTCAAAATATGTACCAATAAAAAATATATGTAATTAAAAATGAGGACTTTCTAATAACTTGCCTCTGTTACATCAAACAGCACAAGAAATTTAAGCGGAGTATGCCAAAAATGGCAAGAATAAAGTCTCAGAACCTTTAACAGAAGATTTTGTAATGAATTTGCTGACCATAAATGATAAAGCACTAACTATTGCACATATAACAGATGCTGAAATATTCCCTAGTGTTTCAGCTAGTCACTATAAAACAAAACTAGTCGGATGTGCCGATCCCAAAACTTTCTTCTATGTCACACTGTTTCGCATGCACTAAAAATAATCAGCACCAATTTATATCAAGCTTTAACTGAATCTAAAGTTTTATTAAGTTCCATGCATTAGTTCTTGAGATATGACTTCCTAAAATCATGTAAATCCGGGAAAATGCATAATAATAGCACCACCTGTTGGGAGATTTACACCAAAACCTAATCAACAACAACTTATGTTATCAACATCTAACTGAATCTGAAGTTTGATGAAAATCCATGCATTAGTTATTGAGATATAGTTATCGTAATAATAATTAAACAAGTACCATAGCAGCACCACCTGTTGGGCTATTTACACAAAAACATCAGCAGCATCTATTTATGTCACAGTCTAACAGAATCTGAAGTTTGATAAAATTCCGTGCATTAGTTCTTGAGATATAGCTATCGTATAAGTAATGAAAAAAGTAGTATAGCAGCGCCACCTATCGGGATATCTACACCAAAACGTAATCAGCGTCCATTTATGTCAAGGTCTAACTGAATGTGAAGTTTGATGAAAATAAGTGCATTAGTTCTTGAGATAGAGCTATTGCGGAAATCTCAACAAATGCAGCATAGCAGCGCCACCTGTTGGGCGATTTTCACCAAACACTAATCAGCACTAAATTATATCAGGTACTAACTGAATATAAAGTTTTATTAAATTCCGTGCATTAGTTCTTGAGATAGAGCACCCACAAAATTTTGTCACATACAGACAGAAAGAGTCGCAGACTCACAGACAGACAATTTTTAAAAACAGTCAAATCGTGTTCAGGACCTTCTAAAACGGAAGTCGGAAATTTTCATGAATCCAATACTTGTTTCTTGTAAGATTGAAGAAAGTAAAAATAGTTTCTTTTTTCTAATATATATATATATATATATACACTGCTCAAAACAATTAAAGGATATTTGAAGTTTTATATAAAATAAAGATATAAACGAAATTTTTTTTGCCGAAAATAGAAGAAGAGAATCACAAATGCAAATTTTTCTGGTTTTCAAACTGTGGAGTATGCAAATTTTGAGTTCGACGTCAAAAACGTCGCTTCAGCGGCAGCGAATGAAATTTGACTTTCAACTGGATAAAAGAGAATGAAGACAAGGATGATCGGCATTCAGTGATTGCTTTGTTTCGATGAGTACGATGTCTCAGCGAAGTCATTTGACAGATTCAGAAGCTTGGAGAATTGTTGGTAGGTTAGAAGGGGGCCAAACTCAAGCCGAAGTAGCGCAAGCCATTGGAGTGTCACAAAGTGTCATTTCCAGGATCTGGAACCGTTTTTTGGAGAGTGGAAGTGCAGGCCGAAGACCAGGGCAAGGTCGTAGACGGGCAACAACGCCCAATGAAGATCGGTATTTAGCGTTAACAGCTCGGAGACACCGAAACATGAACGCTACTCTTCTCCAACAACACCTTCGCTCGGCTACAGGCACCACAATTTCAACTCAGACTGTCCGAAACCGGCTCCATGCTGTAGGTCTGTATGCTCGCCGACCGATGGTATGTGTTAGATTAACATCAAGGCATCGTCGCGACCGCAGGGAGTGGGCAACCGAGCATGTCAACTGGAGGAGAAATGAATGGAGCAATATTCTGTTTTCTGATGAGTCCCGTTTTTCTGTGCATCTGGATAATAGGCGTATTTTCATCTGGAGGGACCGTGGCAGTAGGAATAATCCTGCGTTCGTGCACGAAAGTGTCAGATTTGGCGGTGGAGGAGTGTTGGTGTATGGTGGCATCTCCATTGACGGGCGCACTGATCTCTACATCATTCGAGATGGAGCTCTGACTGGTCGCCGATATAGGGATGAGATCCTCAGACCTATTGTAGTCCCTTACGCTGCAGCAATCGGAGATAACTTCATTTTAATGGACGATAACTGCAGGCCACATCGTGCAAACCTGGTGGAGGATTTCCTTTTCGAGGAAGGAATCGTTCGAATGGAATGGCCAGCGTGTTCTCCAGACATAAATCCAATCGAGCACGTTTGGGACGCTCTAGGAAGACGAGTTTCTGGCCGCCAACAACCCCCACAAACTCTCCAAGAACTGGAAAGAGCTCTTCTGGAAGAGTGGGGCAGAATACCCCAACTCGTCATTAATAGCCTCATTGACTCCATGCCTCAAAGGTGTTCAACGTTGCTGGCCGCCCGTGGAAACCATACCCCCTACTGAAAATGATTTTCTTTGAAGAAAACACCTTTTCTTATTCTTTTTTTCTCATATGCACAAATTGTGTTTTTTTCCTTTTGTACACAAATGCGCAATAAAATGCATTTTTTTCTGCCAAACATGTGTAATTTATTCTCATATAACCTACTATGTCTGTCGACCATGTATCAATCAGCTAAAAAGTTTCCCAGATACAAAATCCACCTAAAACTGCAATATCCTTTAATTGTTTTGAGCAGTGTATATGAAACAAAAATTGGTAGCTTAAAAAAAACAAAACAAAAAAAAAACTTGAACTTTTTTTTGGGGTGGGGGGGGGGGGTGAAAAATAGGAATAAGTAAACATATAAATGCTTTAGGATAAAAAAAGGAAGGCCATGACAAAAAAACTTTAATTTCATGGAAACTTTTGAAAGATAGAGCAAAAAGGAATGCCAAAGAATGAATGCAATATTTTAAAGTTTACAGAGAAAATTTTTACTCAGAAAATATATATTAAGTACTAACTAAATAAAAGGCCTATCTTATTTCTCACTATTTTATTTTATAACAAATATACTTTATCAGTATTGTGAAATAATTAAAATTTCATTTAAACTGAAATATGATGAAATAAGAAAATAATTCATTTCAAGAACAACAATCAAGAATCGCGTACTATTATTGTAGCTTTTAATCATTATTATTATTATTTAATAAATCAAAGTAAATGTAGAACAGAAATATATACCTTTTAGATTTAACTCCTCGTATTTCTGCATCCATGAAATCAAAATTCTTTCCTAAAAAAGCAAACATGGAAAGAGCATCTATATTTAGGAGATTGTCCGATTGCCCTTTCACATATCCGGCCGAAATAGACATTTTCTAATCAAAATTTTAATGAAAATAAAAAATAAACGATATATTTTACATTAAGATAAGTTAGATCTTACTTTTTCACAAATTTGAAGTTGATAACGTTAAATAAATTTTAATAAACAGATGAAACAAGATTGCAAATAGGAAAAGCAATGGGGAAAAGTATACGCGCAAAGCGTGAGCATTTCAGTAGCGGCAAATGACGTCACAACCAATCATGTTGCGTTTTTGTATCACGTGGTTTTGTTTATGTTTTTGCATTATTAAAAACAGTAATTCAAAGTTATTTTCTATTATTTTAACGATTCTGAGTGAATTTTTGAGGATTTCAAGATAAACTTTATCAGTTACACACAAAAGAAAACATATTCCTTCCGTGTGAAATTTCCCCATTCCCAGGACTATCTCCTTTTAGTATTAAGTTCATACGTGAATGGAATCTTACAAAAAATCAAATTCGGATACTTGTCAATTTGGGAAAACATAATTCATTAAACGAAGTATATTTGAGAGTCTTAATATATAACAATGTCCTTTCTGACTGCATTATCAATGTACAGCCGAAACCGAAATGACTGTACCTGAAATCGTAAAATTTTAGTTGTTACTTCCTGTTATGACATAACAATCCATTAAAAAGATGTTTTCTGAATTCAACTGTTTGGTGATTGAAAGTTTTTGAAAAGATATACCAGTATATTTAAATTTAGAAATTGCACATAAGTAGAACTGTTGATATTGAGATAAGAAACAAAATTATAACTCTATAGTAAAATACGTTTCAATAACTTAACTAACTTTCATCAACTTTATAGTTTAATACAAATACGATTTCAAATACACAAAATAAATAAGAAAATACAAAATATGATACTCTTAAAAAAAAAATTATTTCAAAAATAGGAATACAGTGGGTGATCGGTTAACGAACTTAATCCGTTCCAAAATAATGTTAGCTAACCGAATTGTTCGTTAACCAATCATAGATTTAGTATAGATTTGTATGGGAATTCAATTAATTCGTTCTTAAAAGCTAAATAATACATAGAAATTAATATAAATTCTCCTTAAATTTATTTAAAAGTAATAATAATAAAACATACATTACATACATACAGTCTTGTCCTTCCTTCAGTCTTGCTGTTTTGAGTTTGTGGGGGCATTAAATATTTGACAAAAGCTTATTTTTTCTTTCTAGAGTTTTCAATATTCACATTTTAATAGGGTTAATATACGTCTGTATTTAATATGGACAAATAGCAGTTTCATGTCCGTGTCGTGCCGTACTTAAAAAAATAAATGACATACCCTTTGTAAAAACTTTTAGGATCACATTCATTGACTACAGCGTTAAATCATATAAGTTTATTACTTTGACCTATCAAAAACTCCATTAGTTCTCTAAAAGATTGCATTTACTGCAGAGCCCGACAAAGCTCGAGTGGAGCCAAGAGCCTGTCAATAATGTAGGAACTAAATTTCAGTTAAAATAATTAACTTCCAATTAAAAATATTTCTTTAAAAACGGACAAAAAATATAAAAAATAATGTTTTTGTACACTTTATTCTATTTTGATGGCCCTAAAATGTAGGGCCCGAACTCCCGGTTGTCCTTGAATTAATTAGGCTATACGTATACAACTGTTAAAATATTCTCTAAGTCGATAATAGTAAGATACAATTAAGTACAGCTCTGTAAATCTTAAACACAGCATTGCTTCTTCTTGGATTTGTTTCGTTAGATGTTTGTTAACCGAACATGTGTTCGTTATCTGAACATAAAATTCTCTCGCGAAGGTGTTCGTTAACCGATCTGTTTGTAAACCGAACAGTTCGTTAACCGATCACTCACTGTATATAAAATTTGTTGATTTGGTGAAATCCTAAAATAATCCGCAACAAAAAAGCAGACTAAAATGTTAGTACAACAAACAATTCAACAACAGTTTCATGATAGTAAAGAAAATTAACATCAATAATATAAAACAACCAGGAATGGTAATTTTTTTCTAAAATTTTTCACTCATTGGTGTAAACAATTTTTTTTAAATCGATTTTATTTTTTAATAATTTTTGTTTAATAAGAATTACAGCTATATCATTCCAAAACTCTGTTAAACTTTCAATATATGGAAAAAACTCACAATAAAGTCTGAAATACTGAATCAGTTCGAACCTATTTCGGACAGTAAATTGATCTGCCAGTATCTTCGATGAGTTCGTTAATCAAGTATGTATCTGTTATAGTTTGTTTACAGGGCACACAAAAGCAAAAAACATTCAAAGCTTGTCATTGCGATAACATCCTAAATATACTGAGCATATTTAAACCGAATTAGGACAGTATATTGTTCTTGCAAGAATCTTGGAAGAATTAGTTAATCAAGTACTGTTTTGTTGCCCCTATGTGATCACCTAATGATAAAAAACAGCCCTGTTGAAAGCAAAGATAACAAAATGAACGAATACGTTTTTTTTTTTTTAGGTTGCCTGATTACAAGTCTTTTTTGTTCAAGTTTCGTTATTTGTTTTTTGTACCGAAAGAAGAATCAAATCCTATTTTGGTTCCCCCTTCTACACTGTCGCCCGGGGCATCCTCCGTAGTTTCGGCACTACAAATATCTGTTATCCACCACCACAGTAACAGCCATTAATCCGGAAACTGATTTCGGGAGTTGCGAGTATCAATCCCGATCGTAGAATCGCTATTGTCACAAGAAATTATTATGAAAAATGATTTTTGTCTTGCTTTTATTTTACGTTGTATTAAAACAAAGTCAAAGAAATTTAACTTCTTATTATTTAGCAAGAAATAGAAATAAAATGACAAAAAAAAAAACTGTACAAAATCACAACTTGCATTCTTTAGAAATCAATAATTAAAAAAGAAATCAGCATAATAGTGCTACTACTTTTTTTTTTTTTTTTTGGCAAAATACAAAAAATGTCTATTAATCTGTATACACGTACACAATTATACAATTATATTAGCACTAGAATCAGCTAGAAAAAAAAAAGAAAAGAAAAGAATAAAAACATAAATGTCTTTACTGTAAATTGTTTTTTTTTTTACTATATATTTTTACTATATACTATATACTTTTTTACTATATACATATATTATAAAACTAGTTTAATGTAATCTTAACATAAATCTATTAAACAGAAAAAGCATAAAATATGCAGCTTTACATATATGTAGTAACTGGAAACGGACTCTGTGGACTCTGTACCACAAAGCCAGCAGATTCTCTAATGAGGCTCTTGATGAAGACATAAACTGCCGAACAATAAGTTTTGATGAGTTCAGTAATTTTTACTGTGTGAGAACAAAGTAGAAGGAGTCGAGATGCAGACTTAGTAAGACTGACTCGGGAGATGCTCTGAGATCTCCGCAGCCAGCCTTTGTGAGCTGAACTGAGAAATGGTTTATCGGCAAACGGCCTTTACGAGCTACAAAACTGTCATGATTGTTCCAATTATCTTTTAACTTGTAAATACTTGTATTATTTGATATATATTCCAGAAATTTAAACTGTGCAAGATTTCTTTAAAAATCTGCCCTGGACTTTATTCATTCCCATCTAGACGACCGAGCATAACATAAAATATATCTACAAAAAATGGATGCTCGACCTGGATCTACATGATTTGTGCATGATCTGAATGATCTACGTAGTTTCTGTGCAGAAAATATTTGTGCATCGATAGTGTGAATCAATAGTGTTCAGTATCTTATCAAGAGAAAGTGTTTTGTGCTTCCGAATTTATTTTTTTTTTTTATCTGCGTATTATTTATCGAAGTGTATGTGAGTGCTATGATCTGCTGTGCGATCATGTGTCAGTGATGTGCTGTGATGAATCACTGAAAGCCGATAAAGTTTGAAATAAGTGTCGGTAGAGAAAGTCTGACCCACTGACCATGTGTACAAGATAAGTGTCGTGTTTCGCGGTGGGGGAAAGTGATTTTTTTTTTTTCCTGGTGATATTTTTTTCTTCTGCTTTTAGTGTACACAAGAGAATGTGTCGTTCGTTTATCAGCAAATAGTCGAGTTGTGGGATGCTCGAATGAAAATATAAACGTCTGCTGTGTATTTCTTTTTGCAGACTGGAAAAAGGAAAAGTGAAACGATTTTTTTTTCTCTCTCTTTTTTTTCATATGGTATGCTTATAAATAGAGGAAGGTGTTATTATTTCTTTTGCTTCCTCACATGAATAATGTTTGATTGAGTAATGTTTTTTTTTTTTTCTAGAATAGAGTTAAGTGGTACAAAGATATATATATTTTTTTATCTTGTTATTTTTTATGTGAAAAGAAAGAAATATATATTCAATTTAGAATATTTAGATGAAAGTAAGTGTTTATAAAATTGTTGAATATTATTATATGTGTTATATTTGATTCGTCAGGTGAATATATGGAAGTAAGTGTGTTATTATAATGGTTACATATTATTATATGTATGTAGATATATGTTATGGCCGGTTGTCTAAATGGGTATTAATAAGTCCAAGGCAGATTTTTGTTGAAATCTTACACTGTTTAATTTTCTGGATTATATATCAAATATTTACAAATATGTACAAGTTAAAAAATAATTAGAACAATCATGACAACTCGTAAGCTCGTAAAGGCCGTTTGCAGATACCATTTCTCAGCTCAGCTCGTAAAGGCTGGCCGTCGCCAGAGATTTAAGAGCATCTCCCGAGTCCGTCTTACTCAGTCTGCATCTCGACTCATTCTGTCTACTTCGTTCTCACGCTGTAAAAAAAATACTGCACTCATCAAAATTTATATTGTTCGCGAGGCATCATTCAACTTCACAAGCCCCAATAAAGTATTTGCTTGTGTTTGCAGTCTAAAGTTTAGATGAGAACTCCCGCGACCACAACTCGGCCGTCCTGACTGTGCTGTGTCCTCACAGTCATTATCTACTAATTTCACTAGGTATAGAACCAGTCGACTAAAATATAAAGTTATCAAATACACACAAAATATATATATATACAAACAAAACAATAAACAATAGTAAATATTGAAACATACAGTGTTTCCTAAAATATAAAAAATGAAAATAACACAACAAAACTTGTTATAACGTTGAAAATTGCTTAAAGTTCAGAGTTCACTCATAATGTTCAATAAAAGTAAAAAGAATATTGTTTCAAAATATCAATCTGTCCAATTTGTCCATCGTTTCATAAAGTCAGCAGCACTCGATGTAATGTTTGGACCATCATGGTAGCCAATTTTCTTTACGTTGTATCGATCCTTTCCTTTCACTTTGGTGATTTCATAGGGACCGAGAAATTTAGGTCTCAACTTCATGCCTGTACCAAATTGTGTTTTTTGTATAGCTACTAAATCACCGAGTTTATAAGTGTATGCCGTTTTTCTTTTTTTGTTAAAGGTTTTGCGATTCTCTTGCTGTATTTTTAAAATGTTCTCTTTTGCAATTTCCCTATTGAAATTTCTCTCTGACATAATTGAATTTACATGTTCTTCGTCTAACAACTCTTTTATTTGCAAATCGTTTTTATGTCGCAATCTCACTCCGGTTAGAAGCTCAAATGGTGAAAATTTTGTGCTTCTAGATATAGTGCTGTTTATAATTTGCTGTACCGATGCTACATATTTGTACCATTTAGTGGGGTCATCTATGCTAAGTTTCGCTAATATTGGTATCAGGATTCTATGCATCCGTTCTATCTGGCCATTCCCTCTTGGAACACCTGTCGTTATTGGGACATGTTGTATTTTTTGTTCGTTACAATATGCTTCAAAATCGTCGGATGTAAACGCGGGTCCTTTGTCGGTTATTATTCGGGACGGGTTTCCGAAAATGTTGTGTTGTAATTTTAATTTATCTATAACTTCTACGGCAGCAGTAGTTTTAACTGGGTATAACCAGACAAATTTTGTGAAAGCATCTACGACGGTAAAAATATGATTATAATTTTTGTGAGTGGATGGCATTGGTCCTATATGATCAATGTGATAAGTCTCAAGGGGGATATTTTGTTTTGGAATTGGGTTCAATAAACCTTCTCCTTTTCCTTGCTTTTTATTACATAAAATGCACTCTACGCAATTCGCAATGACGTTTTCTATTTGCTTCCTTAACTGGGGTATAAAATAGTTTTCTTTTAGAATTGTTTCGGTTTTTGCTACCGCATAATGACCTCTATTATGAACATTTCGTATTATTTCTTTTTGCATATTTAAGGGAATCATTAACAGTTCCCTGTCGTTTTCATATTTATACAGTATGTCGTTTCGATTAAAATATTCCGAGCTTTCACTTTTTTCTATTAATTTTTTGATGTTAATTCGTCATAAGAACGTGTTGCTACCAATACTGTATTTCTGCTTAATGCGTCGACATGCTTCATTTGATTTCCCGCTCGATGTACTATTTCATAATCAAATTCTTGTAAGAATAGCGCCCATCTTGCTACTTTTGGCGTAATGTCTTTTTTGTCCATAGTCTTTTGAAACGCGGAACAATCTGTCACAATTTTAAATTTCGTGCCTAATAAGTAGTTTCGGAATTTTTTGACCGATTCTATTACCGCAAGGGTCTCTAATTCGTAACTCGAAAATTTTGCTTGAGTAGGTGTAGTTTTACGGCTCATGTAATGAATAGGATGTAAGTTTTTGTTCTCATCTTCTTGTAGTAGGACACTACCAAAACCTATGGCGCTTGCATTGGTGTGCAATTCTAGTCTAGCGCCTCGTCGGAATACATGCAATACTGGGGGGTTAACTAATTTTTCTTTAAGAGTTTCAAAAGCTTGCTTTTCAGGTATTCCAAATTTAAATTTATTTCCCGCTTTTAATAAATCACTTAAAGGTCTCGCTATAGTTGCATAATGTGGGATGTATTTTCTGAAATAAGAAGTTAGACCCAGAAAACTATGTAATTGTTTAAGGGTGCGGGGTTCAGGAAATTTCTTTACTGCCAAAGTTTTGGCTTCCGAGGGTCTAGTAGTTCCGTTTTCGATAATATAGCCTAAAAATTCAATTTTCCGTTTAAGAAATTGACATTTTGCAAAATTAAATTCAAGTCCGTAATCCGATGCAACTTCTAGGACGCGTTTCAGTTTTACCAAGGCTTCTTCCTCAGTTTCCGCAAGTATTATGACATCGTCTAAGTAAATTAATATTACCTTTTCTTTAATTAACTGTTTAAAAACAGCTTTAATATATCTTTGAAACTGTTGTGGTCCAACCGATAATCCGAATGGGAGCTTTAAGTACTCGTACTGTGAGTTATGCGTGACAAATGCTGTATATTTCCTAGTCTCCTCTGCTACGTCTATATGAAAAAAACCATTTTTTAAATCCAAAGTTGTGAAAACCTTTACATCCTCAATGTTATCTAAAACATCTTCTATTCTTGGCAAGGGAAAATTATCTCTAATTATTTTTTTATTTAGCAATCTATAGTCTACGCAAAGTCTCCAAGAATTATTTTTCTTTTTCGCTAACACTATAGGAGATGCATAATTAGAGTTACTCTCCGTTATAATTCTCGTTTCCAACCATTCCTGTACTTGTTTGTCCACAAATTCCTGCTCCGGATACGCTAATCTATGCGGTCGTTGCGCAATCGGAATATCATCAGTTAATATTATATTTACTTTTAACTCCGTGTCCTTAACCTTGTTTGGCTTATAATTAGTAATCAATTCCGTTAACTCTTTCTTAATAGCGTTGTTTGTAATATGATTCAGCTTAACTTCCTGAAAATTAATTGAATTGGCTGTTTCAGCTAAATAAATATCTGTGGTTTTCGCTAAGTCTGACTGTGGGATAGAACACGGTTCACTTTCTAATAAACAACTTTTTGCAGTACTTAATTGCATGTTTACTTTTTCACTAAAGTTAAAAGCTGTTTCATTTTGATTAGTTTGTTCCTTTCTCACTAATTCAGCTGTCGAAATCATTTTTCCTATCGTGGGATTGTTTTGTTTTTCTGACCGCAACATCGCATGAAATCTGGGTGTGACATAGCTGACGCGTTTGATTTTCGTCATGGCTGTTTCTTGTGGGAAAGCAGTGACGTAATTTATCCTAACTTCTTTTAACTTCCGTTTTCCCATAATTTGCAATCCTTTTTCTGAAATATTGAAATTTAACTGTCTCAAAAAGGTATTCCCTAAAATTATAGAATGATTCAAATTTTTTACGATGTATAAATCTGAATTTACTGTATAACCATCTATTTCAATGTTTACGGTCGTAAATCCTATGGGTGTTATTTGGTTTCCACCAATACCTGACAAAACCAAGTCATTTTCATGTAATTTAGGGCATCCCAGGGCAATATAAATATCGTTATTCCCCATATTTACGTCGCTCCCTGTGTCTATCAAGGCATCTATATTTTTTCCTAAAATCCTCACGTTCTTTATTATTTTATCTGCTGGATTAGAGTTGTTGCTTATGGCGGCATTTGCATTTTTAGGAGAATTGTTTGTACACTGGTCAGACCTGTGGCCAGGAATTTTACACTTCCAGCACACTGGGCCTTCTTTTTTTCGGGGACAATCCCTCCAGTGGTGCGAAAATTCATTGCAATTAAAACAACGGATTTTTGTATTTAAATTCTTTTGGGGGGCATTCGCGTAATTTTTTTCATATGGTACGCGGCTAACATCATTTCGATGGAACGCTCTATTATTTTCAAAACCTTGACGTTTTCGAAATTCCGTATTTGGGGACTTAATTTCAGCCTTCCGTAAGTTAATTCGGGCAGTTTCAAAATCATCCAATTTATTTGTCAAATCATCTATATTCGTAATTTTGGGTAATTCATCACAAAAGTGTTCCTTCATTTCTAAAGACAATTTTCTCCTGATTTGATCAATAATTAAAATATTTTTTAATTGTTCGTACGTCGATATTTGCAAGCCAGATAACCAATTATCCAAGAAATTTGAGAGTTCAAATGAGAAATCTTTCCACGAATCCGAATTTTGCTTTCTATGCAAGAAGAATTTTTGCCGAAATTGCTCCGGTGTAAGTCTAAAGCGTCTTAAAAGTATTTTTTTTACATAGTCGTAGTCGCTGGACTGTTCCTCACTTTCGCGATTTATTAAATTAACTATATCGAGAGGTAATAATGCGAGAAGATAGGTTACCCATTCATCTTTGTCTATCTCTAACCGCTTTGCCTGGCGTTCGAAAAGGGTTAAGTATATACTGATTTCCTCCTCGTTATTGTACCTATTTAATAATTTTAAAACATCGGAACCTTTTCCGGCGATTGTAGGTACAGAGTTAGGTAATTGGGCTTTTTGTGTATTTTCCAATTGTAATCGTTTTAATTCAAACTCGCGATTCTCAGCTTCTTTTTGCTGTAATAATCTTTCGGCTTCTTCACGCTCACTTACAATTCCCTCTAACAAATTTTTCACTAAATCTTCATCATACCCTTTGGATTTTACAATTAAATCAGTTAATTGTGTTTTATTGGCCGATTCTGGTGGATTTAAACCTAATTCGACTGCCACAGTAACCAGATCGATCTTTTTTGACCTTATTAAATGTGCCATTTTTATCATAAACTAATTAACACATAAAAATAAAATATAGCATTAAATAAATCAATAATATACGTATTTTCACCCGATAAATCAAATATAGCAATACATATAATAATACGTAACAGTTATAAAAACACACTTACTTCCATATCTTCACCCGATAAATAAAATATATTTATACATATAATAATATTCAACAATTTTATAAACACTTTCTCTAAATATTCTAAATATTCTCTCGAATATATATTTGTTTCCTTTCACATAAAAAAATAACAAGACCAAAAAAAATATATATCTTTGTACTACTTAACTCTATTCTAGAAAAAAAACATTACTCAATCAAACATTATTCATGTGAGGAAGCAAAAAAAATAACACCTTCCTCTATCTATACGAAGAAAAAGAGAGAGAAGAAAAAAAAAACCTTTAATCGTTTCACTTTTCACTTTCCCCAGTCTGCAAAAAAAAAAAAAAAATGCACGGCAGACGTTTATATTTTATTTCCTTCGAGCACTCTGACTCTGGCTCGCTGATAAACAACACATTTTCCTCTTGCGTACACTAAAAGCAGAAGAAAAAAATATCACCAGAAAAAAAGAAAATCGCTTTCCGCCACCGCGAAAACACGACACTTATCTTACACAGACGGTCAGTGGATCAAACTTTCTACACCGATACTCGAAACATTTCCCTCTTTCTTTACCGAAAGGACTTTATCTGTTAATCAGTGATTCATCACTGAACTTAACCGACAAACGATCGCACATCTCACAGATACGATGCACATATCACATAATAACCACTCACACACACTTGGATGTGTAGTAATACACAGATGAAGAAAAAAAAAATTCGGAAGCACAAAACACTTTTACGTGAAGACACACGTGAACACCTCACAGGAACTTGATGAACAAATCTTTTTGCTTCTTTATTCGAAATTCACGTAGATCCCGATCATTCAGATCACTCACAAATCATGTAGATCCAGTTCGCATAGATTCCGTTGATCCAGGCCGTGCCTCCCATTTTGTAGATATATGTTATGGCCGGTTGTCTAAATGGGTATTAATAAGTCCAAGGCAGATTTTTGTTGAAATCTTACACTGTTTAATTTTCTGGATTATATATCAAATATTTACAAATATGTACAAGTTAAAAAATAATTAGAACAATCATGACAACTCGTAAGCTCGTAAAGGCCGTTTGCAGATACCATTTCTCAGCTCAGCTCGTAAAGGCTGGCCGTCGCCAGAGATTTAAGAGCATCTCCCGAGTCCGTCTTACTCAGTCTGCATCTCGACTCATTCTGTCTACTTCGTTCTCGCGCTGTAAAAAAAATACTGCACTCATCAAAATTTATATTGTTCGGGAGGCATCATTCAACTTCACAAGCCCCAATAAAGTATTTGCTTGTGTTTGCAGTCTAAAGTTCAGATGAGAACTCCCGCGACCACATGTATATATATTTGATTCATTGGTTGAATATACGTAAATTATTGATTTATTTATTAAGATATTTTATTTTTATGTGTTAATTAGTCTGAGATAAAAATGGCACACTTAATAAGGTCTAAAAAGATCGATCTGGTTACTGTGGCAGTCGAATTAGGTTTAAATCCACCAGATGGGGCCAATAAAACTCAATTAACTGATTTAATTGTAAAATCCGAAGGGTATGATGAAGATTTAGTGCAAAATTTGTTAGCGGGAGTTGTAAGTGAGCACGAAGAAGCTGAGCGATTATTACAGCAAAAAGAAGCTGAGAATCGCGAGTTTGAATTAAAACTATTACAATTGGAAAATACACAAAAAGCCCAATTACATAACTCTGTACCTACAATCGCCGGAAAAGGTTCTGATGTTTTAAAATAGTTAAATAGATACAATAGTGAGGAGGAAATCAGTATATACTTAACCCTTTTCGAACGCCAGGCAAAGCGTTTAGAGATAGAAAAAGATGAATGGGTAACCTATCTTCTCGCATTATTACCGCTCGATATAGTAAGTTTAATAAATCGCAAAAGTGAGGAACAGTCCAGCGACTACGACTATGTAAAAAAAATACTTTTAAGACGCTTTAAACTTACACCGGAGCAATTTCGGCAAAAATTCTTCTTACACAGAAAGCAAAATTCAGCTTCGTGGAAAGATTTCTCTTTTGAGCTCTCAAATTTCTTGGATAATTGGTTATCTGGCCTGCAGATATCAACGTACGAACAATTAAAAAATATTTTAATTATTGATCAAATCAGGAGAAAATTGTCCCTAGAAATGAAGGAATACTTTTGTGATGAATTACCCAAAATTACGAATATAGATGATTTGACTAATAAGTTGGATGATTTTGAAACTGCCCGAATTAACTTACGGAAGGCTGAAATTAAGTCCCCAAATATGGAATTTCGAAAACGTCAAGGTTTTGAAAATAATAGAGCGTTCCATCGAAATGATATTAGCCGCGTACCATAAGGAAAAAATTATGCAAATGCCCCCCAAAAGAATTTAAATACAAAAATCCGTTGTTTTAATTGCAATAAGTTTTCGCACCGCTGGAGGGATTGTCCCCCCAAAAAAGAAGGCCCGGTGTGCTGGAAGTGTAAAATTCCTGGCCACAGGTCTGACCAGTGTACAAACAATTCTCCTAAAAATGCAAATGCTGCCATAAGCAACAACTCTAATCCAGCAGATAAAATAATAAAGAGCGTGAGGATTTTAGGAAAAAATATAGATGCCTTGATAGACACAGGGAGCGACGTGGATATGGGGAACAACGATACTTATATTGCCCTGAGATGCCCTAAATTACATGAAAATGACTTGGTTTTGTCAGGTATTGGCAGAAACCAAATAACACCCATAGGATTTACGACCATAAACATTGAAATAGATGGTTATACAATAAATTCAGATTTATACATCGTAAAAAATTTGAATCATTCTATAATTTTAGGGAATACCTTTTTGAGACAATTAAATTTCAATATTTCAGAAAAAGGATTGCAAATTATGGGAAAACGGAAGTTAAAAGAAGTTAGGGCAAATTACGTCACTGCTTTCTCACAAGAAACAGCCATGACAAAAATCAGACGCGTCAGCTATGTCACACCCAAATTTTATGCGATGTTGCGGTCAGAAAAACAAAACAATCCCACGATAGGAAAAATGATTTCGATAGCTGAATTAGTGAGAAAGGAACAAACTAATCAAAATGAAACAGCTTTTAACTTTAGTGAAAAAGTAAACATGCAATTAAGTACTGAAAAAAATTGTTTATTAGAAAGTGAACAGTGTTCTATCCCACAGTTAGACTTAACGAAAACCACAGACATTTATTTAGCTGAAACAGCCAATTCTATTAATTTTCAGGAAGTTGAGCTGAATCATATTACAAACAACACTATTAAGAAAGAGTTAACAGAACTGATTACTAATTATAGGCCAAACAAGGTTAAGGACACAGAGTTAAAAGTAAATATAATATTAGCTGATGATATTCCGATTGCACAACAACCGCATAGATTAGCGTATCTGGAGCAGGAGTTTGTCGACAAACAAATACAGGAATGGTTGGAAACGGGAATTATAATGGAGAGCAACTCTAATTATGCATCTCCTATAGTGTTAGCGAAGAAGAAAAATAACTCTTGGAGACTTTGCGTAGACAACAGATTGCTAAATAAAAAAATAATTAGAGATAATTTTCCCCTGCCAAGAATAGAAGATGTTTTAGATAACATTGAGGATGCAAAGGTTTTCACAACATTGGATTTAAAAAATGGTTTTTTTCATAT
Source organism: Maratus michaelseni (assembly GCA_963931845.1). Lineage (NCBI taxonomy): Eukaryota > Metazoa > Arthropoda > Arachnida > Araneae > Salticidae > Maratus > Maratus michaelseni. The sequence goes on along the minus strand of OZ007599.1, from coordinate 151,584,516 downwards.
AGACGTAGCAGAGGAGAGTAGGAAATATACAGCATTTGTCACGCATAACTCACAGTACGAGTACTTAAAGCTCCCATTCAGATTATCGGTTGGACCACAACAGTTTCAAAGATATATTCAAGCTGTTTTTAAACAGTTAATTAAAGAAAAGGTAATATTAATTTACTTAGACGATGTCATAATACTTGCGGAAACCGAGGAAGAAGCCTTGGTAAAACTGAAACGCGTCCTAGAAGTTGCATCGGATTACGGACTTTAATTTAATTTTGCAAAATGTCAATTCCTTAAATGGAAAATTGAATTTTTAGGCTATATTACCGAAAACGGAACTACTAGACCCTCGGAAGCCAAAACTTTGGCAGTAAAGAAATTTCCTGAACCCCGCACCCTTAAACAACTACACAGTTTTCTGGGTCTAACTTCTTATTTCAGAAAATACATCCCACATTATGCAACTATAGCGAGACCTTTAAGTGATTTATTAAAAGCAGGAAATAAATTTAAATTTGGAATACCCAAAAAGCAAGCTTTTGAAACTCTTAAAGAAAAATTAGTTAACCCCCAGTATTGCATGTATTCCGACGAGGCGCTAGACTAGAATTGCACACCGATGCAAACGCCATAGGTTTTGGTAGTGTCCTACTACAAGAAGATGAGAACAAAAACTTACATCCTATTTATTACATGAGCTGTAAAACTACACCTACTCAGGCAAAATTTTCGAGTTACGAATTAGAGACCCTTGCAGTAATAGAATCGGTCAAAAAATTCCGAAACTACTTATTAGGCACGAAATTTAAAATTGTGACAGATTGTTCCGCGTTTCAAAAGACTATGGACAAAAAAGACATTACGCCAAAAGTAGCAAGATGGGTGCTATTCTTACAGGAATTTGATTATGAAATAGTACATCGAGCGGGAAATCAAATGAAGCATGTCGATGCATTAAGCAGAAATACAGTATTGGTAGTAACACGTTCTTATGACGAATTAACAACAAAAATTAAATTAGCGCAACAAGAAGATGAACATATTCAAACCATTAAAAAATTAATAGAAAAAAAAATGAAAGCTCGGAATATTTTAATCGAAATGACATACTGTATAAATACGAAAATGACAGAGAACTGTTAATGATTCCCGTAAATATGCAAAAAGAAATAATACGCAATGTTCACAATAAAGGTCATTATGCGGTAGCAAAAACCGAAACAATTCTAAAGGAAAACTATTTTATACCCCAGTTAAGGAAGCAAATAGAAAATGTCATTGCGAATTGCATAGAGTGCATTTTATGTAATAAAAAGCAAGGGAAAGGAGAAGGTTTATTGAACACAATTCCAAAACAAAATATCCCCCTTGAGACTTATCATATTGATCATATAGGACCAATGCCATCCACTCACAAAAATTATAATCATATTTTTACCGTCGTAGATGCTTTCACAAAATTTGTCTGGTTATACCCAGTTAAAACTACTGTTGCCGTAGAAGTTATAGATAAATTAAAATTACAACACAATATTTTCGGAAACCCGTCCCGAATAATAACAGACAAAGGAGCCACGTTTACATCCGATGATTTTGAAGCATATTGTAGCGAACAAAAAATACAACATGTCCCAATAACGACGGGTGTTCCAAGAGGAAATGGCCAGATAGAACGGATGCATAGAATCCTGATACCAATATTAGCGAAACTTAGCATAGATGACCCCACTAAATGGTACAAATATGTAGCATCGGTACAGCGAATTATAAACAGCACTATATCTAGAAGCACAAAATTTTCACCATTTGAGCTTCTAACAGGAGTTAAATTGCGACATAAAAACGATTTGCAAATAAAAGAGTTGTTAGACGAAGAACATGTAAATTCGATTATGTCAGAAAGAAATTTCAATAGGGAAATTGCAAAAGAGAACATTTTAAAAATACAGGAAGAAAATCGTAAAACCTATAATAAAAAAAGAAAAACGGCTAACACCTATAAATTCGGTGATTTGGTGGCCATTCAAAAAACGCAGTTTGGGACAGGTACCAAACTAAAGGCTAAGTTTTTTGGTCCCTACGAGATTACCACAGTAAAAAGAAACAATCGGTACAATGTAAACAAAGTTGGACACCATGAGGGTCCAAATACGACCTCAAGTGCTGCAGATCACATGAAACCACGGACTTCTACTGTCTGAAACAAAGCAAATATGCTTTTAGGTGATTTTGTGTTTATTATTTTTATTATTATATATTTTTTATTTAACTGTGTTTTATTGATATTTTTTTCGACTAATGTAAATAAACTGTGAAAAAAACTGCGTCCAAGTGACAAACACAAAAAAGAACTTTCCCAACTCCAAAGATATTATTTAAGGACTAAGAACTCTTTATTCAGTAGTATTTAGTGACTGATCTTGCTATTACTTTATTTTTATGTTTGTGTGTGTTTTTTTGTTTTGTATCTTATACGTTCTGGAAAAGTAGTCCAGTACTCAACTGGTATACAAAGATGATAACTGGGAGGACCCAGCCCGGTAAGGTAGGCCAAACTGTAGTAACTGGAAACAGACTCTGTGGACTCTGTACCTAAAAGCCAGCAGATTCTCTAATGAGGCTCTTGATGAAGACATAAACTGCCGAACAATAAGTTTTGATGAGTTCAATAATTTTTACTGTGGGAGAACGAAGTAGAAGGAGTCGAGATGCAGACTTAGTAAGACGGACTCGGGAGATGCTCTGAGATCTCCGCAGCCAGCCTTTGTGAGCTGAACTGAGAAATGGTTTATCGGCAAACGGCCTTTACGAGCTACAAAACTGTCATGATTGTTCTAATTATCTTTTAACTTGTAAATACTTGTATTATTTGATATATATTCAAGAAAATTAAACTGTGCAAGATTTCTTTAAAAATCTGCCCTGGACTTTATTCATTCCCATCTAGACGACCGAGCATAACATAAAATATATCTACATATATGTCAAAATATTGGAAAATGTCTGATAATCTATAGGTAACACGTAATTTTTCTTTCCCGTTTTCATACTCAAAACGGCCATAAGGATAGCGAACAGCGGTTAAATTATTTGAATCCCACCCAATACTGCTACTGTTATATTATTATTATTAAACATGCTTTTTTTTCTTTTCTTTTTTTTTAAATCTTTATTATAGGAATTTTAAGAAAGAATTTAAAATGTTTTGCAAAAATTCCCGGTTTAAATAGGTTTTCCTTTATGTATCCACTGTAATTTGATCAAAACTATCTACGGGAGTTCCGAGATCTTTTGAATCATCTTTTTCAGGAGAGAAAAATAAGACCCCAAACTGAGGAAACAAAGTGGTACTCGAGCGCTCATAAATGCTCTTATTAGGTAGATTTCGTAAGAAATACTACTTATTACATTCTCCCCTAAGTTGGAATTTTTGAAAAAAAATTTGTAGATCTACGCCGATCATGACTCCCAGAAACCACCCCTAGTTCAAAACTTTATCTATCTATCTATGTCACTTTTTTATGGAGACGATAACTTCAATAATTCTGCACAAATCTCTTCCAAACTGATACATAAAATCAAGGGGCATAAAATCTCGGTCAAGTTCGTTAATGGGCAAAATCTAACTAGTGTGTGTGTGTGGGGGGGGGGGGATGGGGAGGCTTTTTGTGAAAACAGAAAAAAAAACATAACTTCTTAATTATGATACGTATCGAATCCATTTAAAATTATTATTAATTCTATGCAAAGGGCTGAAAATTTATGTATCACAGATTTTTGATATCATTAAAAATGGCCCCAAAGGGGAAAAAAAGGGGGTTTCAAAAGGAAAAAATTCACAACTTCGTCAATTTACAAAATATCAAATCTGCTTAAATTTATTATAAATCCTCTTACTATTATCTAAAACTTTTATATTGACAAGTTTTTTATATCACCAACCCTTATAGCAAAAAAAAAAAAAAAAAAAATCCCTGCCGGCAGACAAGATAAATTTCGAAGTGGGCGGTCCTAACTGCAGCATCAGGGCAAAAAGGTAATTTCTTCTGCAATTCCAAACAAACAGGCGTCCCACGGTCTGCGTCTTCGAAATCTACCTGTGTCTGCTGGCCGAGCCGCCAGGGATTTTTTTATTTTTCTTTTGACATGATCCTCAAATTAAAATTATGCGTGATGAAAACATATGAAACAGTGAAATATATACAAAAGTGCGTAACCATGCCATTATTAAAATTGATAGAAAATCAGTTCTTTCAAATAAAAAAATCAGTTATTATTAACTGATTAAAATGCAATTGTTCAGGGCATAGCGATGTATTTCTTATATTATTCAAAACTGTTTCTAATCAGATTTAAATATATATATATATATTTCCCACTATTATTTAAATAAGCATTTACTCTACATTCATTTTTTTTTCTTTTTTTTTCTTTCTGATCAATTTAGCACAAAAAGTTTTAATAGCAATGTAATTAAGTCGCAGGTGATAAGTACATAGCTAAATAATAGACAATATTTTAACTGGAGTACAATAATATACTTCTATTTATATTAAGATAAATTCAATAGAAAGTAATACACAGTTGTAGTTTATTAATCAATCGCCCCCCCCCCCCTTCGCACTTCTCTCTCTCTCTCTCTTTTATTATTTTATTTTTATCACGTACATATTAGAAGGATTTTTTGGCTAGAAACTCAGCTTTAACAGAATCAAAATCTAGCGTATTTTAATTTATTAAAACTGGCCAGTCTACAAGAACAAGTACTGATTCCGAGGACTCGATCTTTTCGGAGTCTGTACATTCAGGACCGATTCCGAGGAATCGAGCCCCACCAGTGGCTGAGAGGTTCTGCTCTTAAAGTTGGTAGACGGGAGGTGCTGGGTTCAAACCCCTGTCGCGCTCGCCGACCTACCCGTTCGGAGTTTTCTGTGTTTTCTTCGAACCTTGTCATAAATACGGGTTAGGATCCCTTAGAAAGACCCCCACGGAGGGCACCCCCCCCTCTAGGGTCTATATCCCTCGTGTTGATAATTGTCCGTCGTAAATCAACCCAACCCGAACCCAAGGAATCTATCCTTTTTGGAATCGGCATATTTTGGACCGATTCCTAGGAATCGCTACATTTTGGACTAATTCCGAGGAATCTGTCCTTTTCGGATTCGGTACATTTTGAACCGATTCCGAGGAATCATTCCTTTTTGGAATCGCTACATTTTGGACTAATTCCGAGGAATCAGTCCTTTTTGGAGTCGATTCCGAGAACTCTGTCCTTTTCGGAGTCTGTACATTCTGGACCGATTCCGAGGAATCTGTCCTTTTTGGATTAGATATGTTTTGGACCGAATCCGAGGAATCGTTCCAAAAAGGACAGATTCCCTTTTAAAGACTGGAATCGTTCCTTTAATTTCACTGCCAGAATCGTTCCTTGACAAATGACACATCTCTAGTGTACACTAACAACTATTGCCTTACATTTTTTTTTAACCATAACTGTAAACAAGCATTCAATCAAAGGAAAACAGTAAATGGTCTGAGGGTAACACACACTATATGACTGAACAATTAAGTAGAAATACTATCTCATTGTAAAATGCCAAAATGGTGCTTAAAAATATACATAATTCAATAGATGAGCATAATTGCTATGTTGTGTAATATGATAATATACATGTATCTGTTATATTAGGGGAAAGTCACAAGAGTATAGGGTTGGAAAGTTTGTGTAAAATTTCTTGAAAGATGAGCCGGAAACTTCCATTCGCTTAAACAAGATAGAATTGTAAACAAACATTTAGTACTATATATTTTATGGATGAACAAATCTGCAAGGCATCCATTCACAATGGATGAAGAAGCAATAAATACTACTTATAAATATTGCAAAAAAATCTTGTTGCTTGAAGGTTGGTGGCTCAGCTCACACTGTCCCTATCTGGTTATGGTCTTGGTGCAACATTACTTTTATGATTATCAGCAGATTGATTTGAAAATTTTTGGAAGAAAATCTATTAATTAGCATATTTGAATAATATATTTTTAAATAAACAACTACCTGTAGCAGAACTGTTGATTAAGTCATTTCTGGAATAAGTTATAAATATTTAGACATATTCTGTATAATTTTTTACAGTTTGTTAAAAGCAAATTTAAAAAAAAAAAAAAAAAAAAAAAGATAAGTAATCTTGACAACGTATCTTTTCACATTAACCCATTTTCCTGCTGATATACTTTTTATTAAATTTTTTTCTTTTTTACTTCATACATTTTATGATAAATAGGTCATGCTAAAGCTACAAAGGAAAAAAAATAATTTCAAAATTTATAAAACAGTGCAAAATACACCATCTGCAGGAACCATTAAAAAAAAAAAAAAAATTAAATGTAATTGCAAACTGATAAAGCAGAAAAACAAAAGTATGATTTATATGAATTTTGTCTAAGATTCATGGATATTCAAATTTTAATAATGAACTGTTTCAAACTACTTAGCATGTATAAGCACATTGTATTTCTTGCAATGAGTAAAAAACTATAACATCACAACTTTTTAAATGTAAAAAAATATGACTGGTAAACAAAAACATTTAATTACTTAAAACAATTGTTATAGCCTTAAAAAAATGTTTTTGTTGATCCAAACATTTATTTTTTTAGAAAAGTTTACTTAAAATTTTTTTTCTCATACCATCACAGGAAATGGGTAAATTATACAATCATAATACAATAATTATACATTAAGAAAGTTGTACTACCACATGAGGAGCAGGAAATTTGCCTTCATTTTCATTCTGAAGCAATACCATGAATAAGACAAATTGATAAACTGTGCGTGGCTGATTATCTTCAGGTGGCATTTCTAAGGCATGACGAAGGTCTGAAGGAATCTTAAAATCTACAACTAGATCATTTTTAAATCTAATAACATGTTAAGGTTCAAGGTATGTTGAAATGTTAAATACATGATAAATAAGGACTAGGAAAAAAAAACAGCTGAATATTTGTAGAAAAATGTTCTTTCATAGAATTTAAATATAAAAAGCAACAATTTGTAAGACATACAGAGTACTGCAAATATACCATTTTTCACATTCACATAGCAACACATAATTAAATTTAAATAAAGCTAGTAATTGCAGAAGTCTAAAAAAAAAAAAATGGAGGAGGAGGAGGACACCAAAAAATTTGCACACTTTCTAGGTTGTAAATATTCAAAGTATATCAGTCAAACAGACTATTTGTCTATTAACAGAATCTTGAAATTATGTTCCAAAAGTAAAATTCACCTATAAAATGATTAAAAATTATAATATCACAATTATATATATATATATATATATATATATATATATATATATATAAAATATGACTGGTAAACAAAAACATTTAATTATTTAAACAATTGTTATACAGTAGATCTTTATAACGCAAATCTATATAATTCAATTCTCTATATAACGCACAACTTCTCAGATGTAAACAAAGTATTTTGCAGTTAAACACACCTTCATTCAACATTGTAAAAAAATCACTACTCTCTAGAGGACTAAATTTAATACATTATTTCATCTTTATATCTTCAATTCAAAGCTTTTTAATAAAAAAAATTTGCTATTATTACAATAATTTTTCTTGAAAATGAGTAATAAAATGAATAATTTGGTTCAAGAATATTTGGACCTAGTTTATAAAGTAAATTTAACAATCTGTGAAATGATCTAAGTTATGCAAAAATTTACAATCTACACAACTTCTGGTTCCAAGGAATGCAATATAAAAATCCTTTACTGTATATTGCTATGTTTCATGCATATTTTGCCGTGTTTATAAGGCAAGTTGAATGATGTGTAAAATGTGATCTATATAATGCAAAATTCTATATAACGCACAACCTCATGATTTTTGGTTTGCGTTATAAAGATTTTCTACTGTAGTCTTCAAAAAAATATTTTTTTGTTGATCCAAACAAAATTTTCTCAGAAAAGTTTACTTAAAAAAAAAGTTTTTTTTCATACCATCACAGGAAATGAGTTCATTATACAATCATAATATAATAATTATATATTGAGAAAGTTACAAAACTAAAGGAAAACATTTTTAAGTATTTAAATGACTTATTTGAATTAATAAATGCACTTACAATTAATAAATGCACAAGTTCATGCACCATCCACTCCACATTAGAATCCTGCATTGGGTATTGTATCCCAATTTCACCAAAACCTAATTTGACTTCTGATTTCAGATAAATAGTGCTTTTTTTGGGGGGGGGGGGGGGAGGTTAGGTTAATTTCTTTGGGTGCAGGCCAGTTTGGAGATTATAGTTCTTATGGCTTGGGTTTTATGTATATCCAATTATTTAAAAGAAAGTCTAGCGAATTTTTTAAATGAGAAGTTAAATATTTGAATAGGAATGAGTACATGCATATATTATGAAAGATTATAGACAGTAGAACTTAGATTCTTGAATGGCCCAGTTATCAAACAATTCAGTTCTCTAACAAGAAATTTGGGTGAAATGATTAATTTTTGATCAGGGAAAGAGTGTCGCCAAATTGACCGAATGAACAAACACAGCGAAAGTGACTGAATAGACTATTTTTCTTATTGGATACTAAGTGCACATACATGATGTACAATAGTAGCAGCATTAACACAATTCATGCATTTTGAGATTCATGTTATGCAAGGACCTCGAATCCACTATTTTCTTTCTTGGGGAAAAGGGGAGAGTTCTTAGGTACAAAACACATATACATACAATTGTTTGCTAGTCATTTTAAAAAGTTTGATTTTCCATTCTTCAAGTCATGTTTTAGTTAGACTGGACATATGGCAGGATGCCTCATTTTGCTGAAAGATAAAATTGTCTCTGCTTAGGTAAATGTAATAAAAGCTTTTCATCTAAGATCTGAACATAGAGAAAGAAGGCCAATGTATTTTGGACAATGACTACTTCAGTCTTACTAATGACTAAAACGGCTCCCCAAAACATCAATGAACCAACCAACTTTAAAGCACCTGCTGCACCTGCTGTCTTTGTCTTTTCATAGATCATGCCAATAACTGTTTAATCCATCAGATCCCTCTAAATTAAAACTTCTCATTGGAAAATATTTTATTTTGCTAAATGCAATTGTTTTTCGTCCAGTTGAGTATGGCTTTCATATGCATGATTTGATGTTTCGATAAAGACAGTTTCTTGTTTATTATTATGTACTGTGTGATGTACTTATTCCAAACACATGCAGACCTGCCAACCTTTGAAAATGAGAAATAGTAGCACACCAAATTCAAATTTATCTGAAGGTTGGTTGGTTGGTGGCTGTTTTTTACGCTGTAAATTTTAAGCGAGCAAATACTAATCAATTAAACGCATGTGTATATCCATAAGCACACAAAGTAGGAGACTCTTTTGTTTTTGCTAATTTTTTTGTTGCGTGTGGGATTGATTAAACATAATTATTCCTATTCAATTAATGCTCTGTCCACTCCTAAGCCAAATTTCTGAACTTCACAGTGAATTTTCTGAAAGATTTCAAGGCGGTTGGAGGGAGGGGGTGATGGAACTACGGGTATATCTCCCAGAGAAAAATGTCCGAGTTAGAGTCCTTCATCAGGTCGAGTAAGCTGATACAACCGGGAGTGGGGGTGTCCACTCCCGCCACTTTTTTGTATGTCCCTTTGACGAAATTTGCGTTTTTTCGCGATCTTTTGACGAAATTTGCAGTTTTTGTCAAGATTTGTTGATAAAATTTGCGTTTTTTCGATATTTTTTGACGAATTTTTGCCGTTTTTCGCAATGTTTCTGACTGAATTTGCCGTTTTTACACGATTCTCTGACGAAAGCCCCATTTTTCCCGCATTCTGTTGACAAAAATTTGTCGTTTTTTCGCGATCTTTTGCCGAAATTTGCCGTTTTTTGCAATGTTTATGACATAATTTGTCGTTTTTTCGCGATCTTTTGACGAAATTTGCCATTTTTCGCAATGTTTTTCACGAAATTTGTCATTTTTTGTGATATTTTGACGAAATTTGCCGTTTTTCGCAATGTTTTTGATGAAATTTGCCGTTTTTTCGCGATCTTTTGACAAAATTTGTCATTTTTCGCAATGTTTTTGACGAAATTTGCCGTTTTTTTCATGATTTTCTGACGAAAGTCACGTTTTTCCCACGACCTGTTGACAAAATTTGCTTTTTTTCTCAAGATCTTTTAACCAAATTTTCCACTTTTCGCAATGTTTTTGACGAAATTTGCCATTTTTTCGCGATTCTCTGACGAAAGTCACGTTTTTCCCATGATCCTTTGACTAAATTGGTGACTTTTCTTCGAACGAAAGGAGAGATTGATTTTTTTTGGCGATCATTTGCCGAAATACCGACACATTTAATGTCCGAATTTTGGGATTTATGACCGATATATATATATATTTTTTTTTTCGGAAATCATTGCCTTAATTTTTCGGAAAATTCGGACCAGAATAACCCTTGAACGATCTTTTGACGAAATTCGCATTTGTTCAGCAATCAGTTGAATGAAATTCATGTTTTTTCGGCAATACTTTGGCGAAATTTTCCTTTTCCCGCCAATTTTTTGACGAAATTTGCGTTTTTTCAGCAATCCTATAACGAAATTCGCATTTCTTAGCTCGATCCTGTGACGAAATTCGTGATTTTTTGCGCAATCCTGTGACGAAATTCGTGATTTTTTGCACAATCCTGTGATGAAATTCGTGATTTTTTGCGCAATCCTGTGATGAAATTCGTGATTTTTTGCGCAATCCTGTGATGAAATTCGTGATTTTTCAAGTGATCCTGTGACAAAATTTTCTTTTTTTTTTTTTTTTTTTGCAGAAAATCGTAATTTTAGACAGATTTTCGTCACATCGTAGTTTGTGGCTCAAAATCGTAGCAACTACGATTTTTTCATAGCAGTTGGCAGCTCTGCACATGTCACAGTTAAGGATGAAACTTTCTTGCTTAAAACATGCACTATTTCTTCAGCAGACATCTTTTTCCCATGAGGCATCTTGAAAATAGCAAGCAGAACTAATAATCATTTAACAGTTTCAACAACCAGTTTAGATCCACAGTTATCAAATTTGCATAACACTGAAATTATGCATATGTGAAATCAATGAAACCAAAATAACACAACTGTCCTTATAATTATGAATGAATAAATTCATGCAATATATTTTTCCGGTATAACATTTACTAGTTTATTTATTATGCAAAGTAGTATGTCAATAAGTTATTTATATTTAGATACTTGCACATAATTAGCATATTGATCACAAGTTAACTCTCAAGTAAATTCTACAAAAGCATGACTGTCCTTATAATTATGATTCTTGGATGTATATATAAGCCCAGTGCATAGCATGCAAGTAGTTTGCAAAACACACTAAGCATCTTGGGCTGAGGAATGCCTCTGCAATTTTTTTTAGATAATATTTGGGTAGTCTTAAAAAAATTTAATATAATATCCATGGTTATATTAAATATTTAAATGCAATATTTATCTATAAAATAGTGAATATGATCACCAAAGAGTGAGTAGATAGATGCCCAGAACTGGTTTACTCTTTTTGCACATCTATATTAATTTATGTAATTTATATTTAACTAAATTTGAATGTGATTTCTTTTTTTAATATAAAGTATTTTGTAGTGAAATTTTTCATTAAGTAAAAAGAGGGCTAATCAATGCAGGTATAGGCCAGTGAAGCAGCATAATCTGGATGTATTTTCCTGCTTTAGAAAAAAAAAATCATTTAAGCAATAGGTTTCTAGGAAAATATCAGTTATATTTGGTAGAGGAGTAAAGTAAAGAATTATAGTCATATGCTTCTAAAACTGAAAAAAAAAAAAAATCTAAACTGCTTATTTGGCAAAACATATTAATGAAAATATGTTTAATGCTATTAGAGAAAATAAATGTGAAAACAATATCACCTGCAAAGAGAAAAACAGAATTTCTTATCCTTCATAATACTGAAAACTTTTTCAAGAAAATATTTTGAATGTTAAAATTCTTGCAGTGGATGCACATTGGATACAAGATTTGGTTTTGGAGGTAGACAATCCAATCCAAAAACCAAAGGCAGTGAAATTTTTTTTTAAAATCATAAACTAAATATTCTTCAGCAGCTTATTACTCAATTTTTTTTTTTTTTTTTTTTTTACACATTCCTTTTTATGCAACCTGATTTTTGTATGTAAAGATAGAATTTCGTAAACTATTTTTAACCTGCTTCCTGATAGAATTAAAACAATTATGTTCAGATGTGTTTCTGATGACAATACATTTTAATATTTTTAGAACTTAATTATAAATTAATACAGTATTTTAAGACTCTTTTCCATTAATTGGTGTCACAGGTGACACCATTAAGACACAGGTGATAAATTGCCAAATATTCTATGAAACACATACAATTTTGTAAATGAGTTCCAAACAACAAAAACTTAATTATTCACCAAAATTTGCCAAAAATATGCCAAATGGCTGTGAAACTCCAACAATAAAACATTTTAAGGGCTAAAATGTAGAAAATAAATTATACATATAAAATAAAGAAAGCAATATTTAAAAAAATAATAAGTTTTTATCAATTAATAGTTTAATATTAATTTATGATTATATGTTGAGAAATCAAGCTAGGAATCTTAAAAAAATAGTTTAAATAATGTTTCATTTTTTCTTTCTTGTTGCCTTATCTTAAAAAGGAAACAGCGCAAAAATTATGTATTTTTTAATAAATTCACTTGCTTGCGTTTTCCACCAAGCATTTAAAAAGCAGTGAATTTTTCATAATCAAGTTCTGTGCTCACGCTAAATTAGTATATTGTAACAGAATTTTTTAGGAAGAAACATGAATTACAGTAAAAAAATTAGGTGTGACTTTCAAGATAAACATTGCATGCTTATGAAAGCGTGTTTTTTAAAAAACTATTTTTACTTTTATACTTATTTAATTTTAATAGCAATTACAATAGATTCTAGTTAATGGGGCACATCAGGTCTTGAACGATCTGTCTCAAAAGCATCTGCCTCAATTATCAGAAGTAAAATTGATATTTTTTTTATTTGATTCTTGACATTTTGTTGCAATTAATAAATGTTCCCAATTAAAAGGTGTCTCAAATAACCAGAATTTTACTGTACTTCCGCAGAATACATTTTAAATATTTTAGTTAATTTTAAGATCTTTGAATTTATGTACAGTCCCCAGCGATGACGGAGACGCACTGTAGCGCATCATTTAAGCAAAAAATTGGAGAAGAGATGCATTAATATAATTTTTATGGGTCCTTCAGGATGAAATTTTTTTTATTGAAAGGTCGCAAAAGAAGTATATGTTGTATAAAATACATTAAATTTGTCTTATTTCTAAAAGAAAACCCCTTTTTAAAAAAAGGCTCGGCTATTTGGAAGTGTCTGGGTCCCAGTGATCCTGGATTTCAAAAGTCTAGTGGCATCACTGGTCCTGGATTAAAAATGATCAACCCTTACTATGTCTGCTAAAAATAATCATTAAAAAATATATATAAGTACCAATCGACTAAGAATAATGTGTCCTAATTAATGCTAGCTATGCATAAATTATGCGTTGAGATATTGTCACTATATAAAAAATTGTACCAATTTTCAAACAGTAATATTATATTTCAGTTCTTTGGTTCAAGACAGCCCAGAAAAAAGTATAGTTTATAAGCTTTATCTTAAATCTTCATTGAGTTAGAAGAATTCACAGTTTGAGAATTCTTATGTTAAATCCATGTGACAAACTTTATACCTTCCAAAAAAACCCCTTCAGATTGACTTTTATTTTTTTACTTGAGATACAAAGAAGTAAGCCAAACTTACACGCTATATTTCTATTGAATTTTTTTTTTCAAATAATGAAAATTAATAACTTCATATTTAAAAAAATTATTAATTATGACCTACAATACTTTTTCATAACACTAACTGCAATCATCAAACACAGTGCAAGTTTACAATTTATTCAAATCATTAGTTTTTGAGATATAGATAAATTTTACTTTTCGATAGTTTAAGAGGACCAAATTTCTGTTTGACATGTTAGAAAAAAAAAAAATTTAGCTATAAGGGGTCATATATCTTATTAACATCGAAGAAAAAGGAGGAGTCTAGAATGTGTGACACACTATGAAAGGAAGGGAAAGTTAACACATAGTAAAAATCACATAAAGTATGAAAATAATTAGGTAGGTATAGGTATTGTTTGCAAGCAGCATAATAAAATTCATACAAAATATGTATTTTTACTTCAAGTAGCGTTACGTATATTTTTCTTTTTTTTCTTTGAATTGCAACAGCTTAAATTAAAAGCATCCAAAATCATTATGATTTTCTGATATTTATTTCAATGTAAAATAAATAGTATATAAATTTTTTTACACAAAATCAAAAACACTGATCTCGTGAAAACAGGGGGAAAAAATCATCTAATGCTCATTATCATACTCATACCACAGTCATACACAGACTTTCAGAATTACAGTTAATAAGAACAAGAAAATTTAATAAAATTAGCCATCAGGTTCTCTAGCTAATAAACTGTAAAACTACTTGGTACGCAAATCATTTACATGAATCATACTTTTTGCAAATTAAAAAATGAGAGATAGGAGCTTGTTGTGGTGTGCAATAATTTTGCCTTTAGAATTTATCAAAGGAATTTCTATCTCCACATGTTTTGATTAAACAGACACCAGAAAGAAATGCTTGTAAATGGTAATTTTTTTCTGTTGATTTTCAAGGATGTCACTCAGAAAATAACAAAAAGGAGGAAATTACATGTAAAAGAAACACTTATGACGTTCTTCACAACATTTATGTGTAAATTTGGTGAACTATATTGTATTGAATAAAAATAAATACATTAACAAATTTCTCACATTAAAATATTTTATAATATTTTCTGTAATAAATATATTGCATTTTCCTAGTTGAGTTGAAGAAAACGACTACCTGTCAACATGTACCATTTTATACTACACTAACATTCTTTCATCTAAATGTAGAGCTTGGTTTCAGCAGGAGAAAATAACATGAATATTAATAGCCAATTATCATTTTTGTATGAACAGAAAACCATAACTCGGATCAAATTTAGGATTTTTTTTCCATGACCAACTATGAAAATTGAGATTTTATTTAAGGTGACCTGTTGATGAAATTCCCAATTTTTTCCATGATCATTTAATGAAATTTGTGATTTTTTTTCCATGATTGTTCGACAAAATTCGTGATTTTATTCAGTGATTGTTCAATGAAATTTACAATTTTATTATGCAATTGTTCGACGGAATTAGAGATTAATTTCTGCAATTTGACGAAATTTTGGAATTTTTTTTCCGCAATAGTTTGATGTAATTCCCAGATTTTATTTTGTGATCATTTAATGAAATTCATGATTAATTTCTGTAACTGTTTGACAAAATTCAAGATTTTTTTTAAACTGATGACGAAATTTATGACTTTTTCCATGACTGTTTGACGAAATCCATAATTTTTTTTCCTCGAGCAACTGACAAAATTTGTGATTTTATTTCACAATCATTTGATGAAATTCTAGAGTAATTTCTACAATAGTATAATGAAATTTTCAATTTTTTACACAACTTCTTGATGAAATTCGCGATTTTATTCTGCGATCATTTGACAAAATTCACAATTAATTTCTGCAATTATTTGACTTTATTTTCGTGACCGACTGATGAAAGTTAAGATTTTTTCCTGTGATCGATTGATGAAATTTGTGTTTTTCTGAGATTGTTTGAAGAAAGTCCAGATTTTTTCCCTCGAGTGACTAACCAAATTTTGCAATTTTATTCATGGATTGCTTTGCATAATTCTTGGCTTTTTTTCCCCAGAATACAACAAGGCAATTTTTTTTACAATTCTGCAGATATATCTGATCGATTTAAAAAAAAAAAAAACAAGAAAAGTGGCATCCCTTGCTGATAATAGGCAGGATGGAGGGAGAGTGAATCTTCATCTCTCACGACTCCTGCACATTTCCAGGAAAATGCGCTGCTGTGTAACAAACCATACAGGGTAGTGATATGAAACTCAAAGAAGTCATACTGTTTAATGTATATATTTTTTAATTATGGGCAACAGAAAAAAACCTAATATATATCGCAGAATTATGGAGGAGAATTGGCAGAAATCCTGGATTTGATATATAAAAAAAGTGGAAATCATGGATTTCATATAAAAAGCAGACATCACAGACTTTATATAAAAAGTGAAAGTTACAGATTTTATAAAAAAAAAGGCTCAAATTGCAAAATTTATAAAAAAAGCTGCATTCTGCTTTTAGACGGAAAAGTGGCATCCCTGGATTTTACAAGTATCTTTTAATTGTCAAGCCATTTAAACCAAGTTTCATATGATGTTTAACTGCCCATGTGACCAAACATTAATTTAAACATTTGTACGTCTTTTGGGGACTTCATATAAAGCTGCTAACCAACACATTCGTGAAAAAAATAAACACACTCTGGCTGGTACAAAGAATTGCAGCTAGACATGTCAGGGAACAAGTATTCTGTTTGATGTATGATGATGACGATATACTGTGGTTGGATAAGGATTCTGACAGTAACCATCTTTTCAATACTACTCGAAAAAGAAATGGAGTGTGTGGCGAGCCTTTGATAAATAATATCAAAGTCTGTGAGCTCAATAGGATCAATTTATTAGTGCTAATGAAAATGAGAAAACTTTTGCAAGATTGATTTTAATTTTTTATAAAGTTACAATCAAATTTAGCTCTAAATTAATTAGTTACAAAAAATGTAATATCACAGCAAGAGACGAAGGTATTACTCAAGTGTAAAATAGCAGAGGGATGCAAGACTAGTCGTTGGGGGCCACCATAATATTTACCTATCATGGATAAGTACCATGCATAATATAAAATATGAAAATAAAACATGTGTAAAGTACTTATAAAATGCATTGCAATTCGAATAAAATCCGGGCTTGATGACGTCACAAACTTTAAATGCTCTATTTCTGAATTGCACAAGAGAAACATCCTTATTACTCTAAAAATGATAATCCTATTAACTAACAGTTACTGTGTCAGATTAAGCATCTCTTTACTAATTAAAATATATCTTTTAATTGAAATTTGAATAAATTCAGGGTCATGAAAAATCACGAAAGATCTGAAAAATTTTCACAGAATTCACGGCAGTTACCGAGAAATCTATCTAAACATGTGACACATGAAAGCACTGCGCCATAGTAGGGCAATTGTCACCATTAAGGTTTAACAATATTCACCGCCTTACTAAAACTCAGAAATTATTTTATTAAGACGAAGAATACTATTGAAATTTAGTGGTGACAATCGCCTCATTGTGGCACAGCACATTTGTCTTTGGACATATCCAACCAGGAAAACATATGGGTAAATATATAATATTCCAGCATCTTAGAACTAAATCTATTTCCACAATCATGAGTATTTTGACTGAAATGGATAATATGAACTTTATTAAAAATGCATGGATCTTTTTACTTATATGACACTTAGAAAATATAAAACTGAAGTATAGAGATTTAATGTCACCTATGAAACTTATCAAAAGAGAAAACTAGTCGTTGGGGGCCACCATAATACTTACCCATCATGTACTTACCCATATAAGCTATGAAAATAAAACATGTGTAAACTGTTTATAAAATGCATTGCAATTTGAATAAAATCCAGGCTTGATGATGTCATAAACTTTAAATGCTCTATTACTGAATTGTGTAAAAGAAACATCCTTATAACTCCAAAATTGGTAATCCTATTAACTAACAGTTTACTGCGTCAGATTAAGTGTCTCATTTTCAATTAAACTATACCTTTGAATTGAAATTTGAATGAAATACAGGGTCATGAAAAATCTAAGAGTGTGGCAAATAGGATTACAAATATCTAGGCATCTAATTATCCGATCGACTTCATTCTTAAAACAATATTTATGTTTTAATATTGTCTTTTATATTCACTCTTTAAAATAAACTATTTCAAAAATTTTTATTATACCTTTTATCAGAACGAATATTTCGAGTCTGAGAAAAAATAGTTCCGGATAATCGAGGTTACTGAAATTCAATAAACTTCTTTCCATTATTACATACTAAGTACATACCAAATTTCAAGTCTCTATTATCTCAATTTGTTCGGGAGATAAAGTGTTTACAGACACACAAACAGATGGACGGCAAAATTTTTTTCTGAAAATATGTTTTTCAGAATCTCCAATGTCTAAAATGTGTAAATCCGTCAAAAAAATTTTTCGATTTTCAAAACGATTACAAGATTTACCGACATCACGATTACAAGACATCAAACTACAGATGATGGGTAAGTAAAACTCTAAAATTTACATGACATAAGCAATGGATGATCCCTAAGAAACAGGGTTGCTATTTTGTCTAGTATTTTGTAAAAAGTCTGGGACACTGAAAGAAATTGGATAAAATGAAAATCTGCTGATTTTCCATATGTTTGTAAATATGTTTATATGTTACATATAAAATTATTGCTATGATGTAATAGAATTCCTATATTATAATCCCTAAAGTGTTCATTAAAATATTTTTTTTGAATTAATCATTTAATTAAAATAAAATTACTGCATATTAATACAGACATGGTACAAGCTCACCAAAAAAAAGCTGAACTTTCACGCCCTCACGCAACCCCCTTGACGGTCTTTTGACAAAATTCAAGTTTTTTCAGCCCTGTGACAAAGTTTGAGTTTTTTTTATGATCTGTCAATGAAATTAGTGATTTTCCGAGAAATCCTTTGATAAATTTTGCATTTTTTACTTGGCCTTTGGACAAAATTTGCGTTTTTTCTGTAACTCTTCGATGAAATTTGCCCTTCTTTTCGAGATCGTTCGACAAAATTTGCCGTTTTTTTTTTCGAGATCTTCCGACAAAATTTGCCATTTTTTCGACAAAATTTGCTGGATTTTTTTTTCAAGATCCTTCGACGATATTTGCCATATTTTGGTGATCCTTCGATGAAATTTGCCGTTTTTGGCAATCCTTCGATGAAATTTGCCATTTTTTGGCGATCCTTAGATGAAATTTGCCGTTTTTTCGAGATCCTTTGACGAAATTTGATTTTTTTTATGATCCTTTGACGAAATTTGTCAGTTTTTGACAATCCTTTGACAAAATTTGATGTTTTTTTACGATCCTTCGACAGAATTTGCTGTTTTTAGCGATCCTACGGCAAAATTTGCGTTTCTTTCGATTCTTCGACGAAATTGCCATTTTTTTCCATGATCCTTTGACATAGTTGGCATTTTCTCTGTCGCCCTTCGGCAAAATTTGCATTTTTCCGTGATCCTTCAACGAAACTAATGTTTTTTATAGCCTTTTGACGAAATTTGCATTTTTTTGCAATCTATCAACCAAATTAACCATTTTCCGTGATTGTTTGATGAAATTCGCATTTATTCCACATTTCTTCAACAAAATTTGCCATTTTTCATGATTCTGCAAAGAAATTTGCGATTCTTTGGCGAAATTTGCTTTTTTTGCGATCTTTCGACGAAGTTTGCCATTTTTCGCAATCCTACGACGAAACTCACCGTTGCGATCCTACGACACAATTCAGTTTTTTCACATTCTTTGACAAAATTTGCCATTTTTTTCTCGATCATTTGACGAAATTAGTCTTTTATTCTGCAGCCCTACGATGAAATTTGTCTTCTTTCTGCGATTCTTTTACGAAATTGATTTTTTTTTTCGATTCCTCGACGAAATTAGTCTTTTTTCAGCGATCCTTTGATTAAATTCGCTGTTTTTTTGCGGTCCTTGGATGGAATTCGCGATTCTTTGAAGAATTTACAACACCCAAGAACTATTTTTTGGCATCCTAACTCAGAGTTTTTGCGTAATTTACGCGCTATAGCACATCTGCGGCATCGCTAGTTGCTTTGGTGGGCGTGATCTAGCAGGTGGAAGAGAGGGCAGGGGAAAGAAAAGGTCAGAAGAAAGTGAAAACAAACTCAATTTGACGGCCACTATTCGTTCTCCCGTTTTTGTTTTTGGTGTATTTCGTCCGCTTGATGATTTGATGACTGTATCACACCAGCTCACATTTTATCATACATGCTGCATCCAAAATACATGGGTGAAGGACTTACTAATGACCAAGAAGAAATAGCATGGAAATGGGTGATTGTCTTTTACTCTTATCTACATTGATAAAAAATATTTTGCCATTGATTGTTAGATTTTCCATTTAAGGCATTTCCATTTCCTGATACATATTTTTCTGATGCAATCATAACTATCTATCACCAGCAGAATGGTCTGAAAAGATACAGTGACTTAGAAAATATTTCAAATTTTGCATGTCATCTTTTTCATTGCGTAGCCTCATCAGCAAGCATTGAATAAATTTTTTCCAATTCAGCATGATTCAAAACAAACTTAAAAATAAGCTTAAATTACAAACTGCTACAAAAGTTTTAATGGCTTCTAAAATGTTATTCTAAAGGCAAATAACTTGCTCCTGATCATGAAACATTTGACGACTATTAAATATTTTACAACCTTTATGTATCTTGAATAACAAAATTTCGCAGTATGCATTTTCTGCATATCTGTTAATTTCTTTATTATTTCCTGGTTATTTTGCATTTGATATTTTAACTAAAAGAAAATTTTTATCATTATATTTTTCTACTTCTTATTGATGTCTGCCCCCCCCCCCCCCATAAGAAAATGTGTATATACAAAATGTTTTTATGCATATATTAAATTCTTAATGTCATTACAAGCACATGTTTCATTTCAATGTAACAGTTTCTTAATTAACATTAACTTGTTAACTTGTGTCACCATATGACTTTTTTTTTTTTTAATAAGATTTGAGGCTGTCAAACATTTTAAAAATTTGTATTTCTATTTTTAATTTTGTAAACTGATTATTAATTGCAACTGCCATATGACAGATAAACAAGTTAACATTTACTGCAAATGTATGTTTTATAATTTATATTTAATACATTATAACTTAATATTGATATATATTTTATTTATAAACATGTTTGCATAAAAAGCTTCTAGATGAACTGAACTTAGTTTTTCATTTTCACGCAAAATATTTCACATACTGTTGTGCATATAAATATGTATATGTGATATTTTGATATAAAAGTTGTTTCTTGAATGAGAAAAATCAATATATTTATTTATTATAGTTAAATTCTGCATTTAATTTTCAATTTATTAAAAGTGGACAAAATGGGCAAAATAATATTTTGTCTGGGATGGTTTTTTCCATATAAAAAAATGGTGGAAAAACTGGACAATCTTGGTAAGAAAGCACAAGACATTGGAAGAGTTTGTAATGCTATGGGGAACAAAGTACTTAATATAACATTGGTATTGGTAATAAAAACATTTTATTTAAAGAAAAACTAGCTTTTACTTATTTATGATTCTGGTTGTTACCTTAATCATCAGATAAATTTCTAAAAAGTTACAATATTTATATACTAACAAATGACGACTGAATGGTGATTAATTTTTTTTTAATTTAATTTCAGTAAAATGTCACATTCCTTCTTTAAGCGACAAATTTTTAATAAAAGTTCATAACATACATGATCTACTATCTTTATTGTAGTTTTTAAAAAAATTAAATGTCATATCATTGTATACCATTTTTAAAAGACAGACTGTAATATACTGCATCATGTGTATGTGTTTGTACAATAGCATAAAACTTTGGAATAGGTACGTAAATTGATTTTGACTATTTTGTTTGAGTGCATTTTCCAGAACTTCAGCATTTTTTTAAGTATTTCTTATTTAGATAATGCTGAAATTAAAATATTTTAGCCAACTACAAAAAAAAATTTTAAATTAAAATAAATATTGCTTTGAAAATAATCTGCAGCAGACTGTATAAAAAATCACAGAAGCACATCTATAGTATCAAATTTTCTCTTACCAAGTTATTTTCATTTTACAGCATCTCCATGGAAAAATGTGACATCATAGATAATAGTTAAGAATTGTTTTAGGAAATGCAGTTTTTCACAAGACCAAACTGCTAGTTCAATGAAAGAAACCAATTTTGAGAGTGTATGGGAATCCTTTAAAGAGAAATCTTTGGAGATACCAATAAAGAAGAAGTGAGCGAGGAGGGTGACAAAGATGAGAACAATGCTCCTGTTGTTGTAAATTTTTCAGAAGCAAGTGCCACTTTAAATACATTAAATAATTATATCCACTAAAATGATTATTCCCAAAATAGCTTAAAAGCTTTAATAAACTTAGAAAAATACATTTCTCTTTTTGTCGATGACAGAGAAACTAACATCACTTCATTTTTTGAGAAAATCTGATCTGTAAATCTTCAAAATAAACATAGTGATGAGTGAACTACACTGAGAAAAAATTCTGCCACTGCTATCTAGAAACTAAATTGTAGCTCTAGAAAAAATATTTCCATGTCATCCTTATCAATTCTAGTTCCCTTTGCTGGAGGGTTCTAGTCTCCCCCATTAAAATTAAAGAGCATTTTCCTATATTATCGTGGTCAAACCTATTTAAAAATCTCTGCAAATAAATGTGAACACAAGAGGTTAGTTTTAGTAACTATAATTCTAGGTTATGAATTTATTCTAGAAACCAAGTGATAATTTCTCGCAAGTCAAGCGATTCATCATATGGAGGATATAGATGCAAAATTCACACTCTCCACTTAACCTAGTTTTTAGAAAAATGCAAAAAACTGATTATTATTAATAAACATGATATATTGGCACAACTTTTTTGTGTCATATTTGTTGCCATAACAAATACTTGCATATAATCCTAAACCTGTAATAATTCTGGTGCAGCTATAATTTAAATTTAATATGGAAAATATGAGTTTTGCAGCAAACTTATAATGGACAATGTTAGTTATAAACCAAAATAGATATGAATTTAAAACAAGAAATTAAAAAAAAAAAAGATCTGAACATTAGTTTTTATTATGTTATTTTGGAGGATAATAAACAACAAAAATCAAAATGTAAAAAACATTTATTAAAAATAATTTGTGCAAAAATTTTACTATTAGACATGGCTCAACTTCTTCACTGTCATTTGTAATTAAACTAGTGGAACTTTTTTTTTTTACACTACATCTTACTTCTTTAAACATTAACATAATTTACTTCTGTTTTTGGCTTACAATCATCTTAACTGTTATTAGCACTTGCCTCATCAATGTTGTTTTTGTAAAAAACCAAATCTTCATTTTTTTTCCCACTAATCACCATAGTGTTTCTTCAGCAAATTATTAACGTCATCCTTCTTTGATTATTTTACTGTATTTGATTTAGGGATAACTGATGTATTCATGTTGAACATTACCCTTCCTGGCTTTGTTAGAGACTTGTATGTTCCAAGGTTACATTTGTACGAATATGCAAGTCTCCCTGATTGGTTAAATTGGAGAATGTGAGTTTTGCTGCAAAACAGCTGTTGGATAATGTGATTTATGCATCAAAACGAGATTTTCAGCATTTTTTTTTCAGCCTTAATATGTTCATTATTGTCCAAATCACTATTACATTTCGATTTATCTTAAAAAGACGAACACGGGGATATGAATAACTTAGTACCTTAAAAAAGTGGATAATGTGACTTTTGCATCTGCACCATTCATATAATGTATTATTTCATCACCTATCTCAATCATTTCGTCTCTTCAGTTTATTTGTTTACCTTATTCGCATAACTTGGAAATCTATATTTCTAGTTTACGGATTTAGAAAATGGTTACTTATATACCGCCTTCGTCTAGAACGAATAAGTTTTCTTTCAGTGTATTTTCTGAACATTTTTAATATATTTTATGTTTTATTTTTTAATATATTTTATAAATTTTATTAAAATATGTTCTACTTAACATTTTTAATATAAGTAAAATATTTAATGCATATAAAGTTTGAAACTTGTATAATAAGATGATCTATCACTTTTATGACTCTCTCAGTTATACAACTTTTTTCTATGGTACAACTTTCAGGGGAAAAGTCGTATAAGTGCCAGAATGACAATAACTTATAACATAATTTGAAATTTTATGGCATTGTGCTTTTCTTAAATTTTTTCTATGGTCAAAAATAACAAAAAAAATGTTCATAATTCAAAAGAAAAACTACTGATTTGAGTGATATCTATTTAAAATGTAATAAAGAAATTTCAATACTGATAATCAAATATAAAATATACATTCAAATCAAATTATATTATGGCAGTTCTCATTATTAACTAGCGAAATTTATATAACTTCTAGCAAAAAAGGATACACAATGGGCTGTTCACCATATGCAGACTGAAAGCATAATAATGTTTCCTCATCATAAAGACCACTAACTGAATTGATTATAGTAGGCCAGTCTTTATTCAGGCACTCAATTAAATCATAAATTGGTAAACACCACATCGCTTGAACAATACAAGGGCCTTGAGATCTCAAAGTACATATAACTCCTGTAAAATAAAATACATTAATTATGATAATAGTTCAACATTTCAAAATCATATTTAACAAAGGCATATTAAAGCCATATACAAAGCCATCTAGCAATAGAAATTTTGCTAGAGAAAATGTTGCAATGATTATTAAAGAAATTCCAATAAAAGCCATAATTTATACAGAGCTTTTCAACAAAGAATTTTTAACAATTTTGAGTTTGAAACAAAGAGTAATTTAATTAACATGAAATCTAATACAATTAAAAAATAGAAGAGTTTTAAAATTTTCTCATATTTCATTTAGTAACAAACACAAATAGATATTAAATGTAATGAATACTTGTAGTTGGCTTAATCTCTTGAGCAACCAAAGTCACTGTTTTGAAGATAAACATAGCATTTTCTTAATAAAACCTCATGTACAGTCAGCAAAGAAAAAAAAAATCAAGTAAAGGAATGCCAAATTGCTATGGAGAAAACAAAAATAACTGTTTGATTCAGAATTATATCTTTTAAAATTTATATTTAAAAAATATATTTAGGGGACAGTTTCCATATTGAAATAATAACAAACTTCAACATTAAGAATGCAACCACCTAATTTTGACACCAGAATATGAATCTAGACTCGCAAATTAGCCTAGACATATGCTTTTATGGAGATTCTATGATTAGTTTGAGTTGTTCAACATTAGAAATAGGGTGATGGGGATTGCTACAGAAGTGAAAATAGTTATTTTAAGGTTCAGGTTTAATTCATATTTTTATAAATACTTGTAATGCAGTCATAATCTAATATGAGTCAAAGAAACAATACATCATAGTTAATTTTTGAAAGAATATTTTTATAAAAATTAATTTGGGGTTTTTGCATAATATAACACATTTAAAATATACTAGATGGAACCCGTCAAAATTTGACTGCAAACAACTTGATAGTACCATAAAAATAAAATTTATAGTTGCTTTAACTTGACAAATTTCATAGTGGGGAGGATAATATGATTAAGTGGTCACAGACCTTTCCAATGATATATAACATGAGGGTTGTGTGCAAAATTTAGAAAGTACCCCTTGGGGGGGGGCAAAGTGGGGAGATGGGCATCGGAGATGCATAATATGATATAAGTGGTCACAGGCCTTTCCAATGATATATAACATGAGGGTTGTGTGCAAAATTTAGAAAGTACCCCTTGGGGAGGGGGGGCAAAGTGGGGAGATGAACATTGGAGATGCATAATATGATTAAGCAGTCACAGACCTTTCCAACAATATATGACATGAGGGGTGTCAACAAAATTTAGAAAAGTATCCCTTGGGGGGGTGGGGGTGGGGCAAAGTGGGGAGTTGGACATTTGAGATGCATAATATGATTAAGTGGTCACAGACCTTTCCAATGATATATAACATGAGGGTGCAAAATTTATAAAGTACCCTTTGGGGGGGGCGGGGGGGGCAAAGTGGGGAGATGGACATCAGAGATGCATAATACGATTAAGCAGTCACAGACCTTTCCAATGATATATAACATGAGGGTTGTGTGCAAAATTTATAAAGTACCCTTTGGGGGGGGGGCAAAGTGGCGGGATGAACCCCAGAGATGCATAACATGAATAAGCGGTCAAAGACTTTTCCAGCGATATATCACATGAGAGGTGTCTGCAAAATTTAGAAAAGTGTCCCACTTGGGGGGGGGGGGGGGGATAGACCCAAGATGCATAATATGATTAAGCAGTCACAGACCTTTCCAATGATATATAACATGAGGGTTGTGTGCAAAATTTATAAAGTACCCTTTGGGGGAGGGAGGGGGGGGTGGCGGGATGGACCCCGGAGATGCATAACATGAATAAGCGGTCAAAGACTTTTCCAGCGATATATCACATGAGAGGTGTCAACAAAATTTATAAAAGTGCCTTGCTTGGGGGGGGGGAGGTGGCGGGATGGACCCCGGAGATGCATAACATGAATAAGCGGTCAAAGACTTTTCCAGCGATATATCACATGAGAGGTGTCTGCAAAATTTAGAAAAGTGTCCCACTTGGGGGGATAGACCCGAGATGCATAACATGAAAAAGAGGTCACAGGCGTTCCAACTTGCAACTTTTTCTCGAAGGCATTTGACAATATTAAATTTTTTTTTACCCAAGACAATTTAACGATATTCTTAATTTTTTTGCGTAATTCGTCAAACGTTCATGGAAAAAATCATGAAATTCGCTAATCAATAGTTGATAAATTATAAAATTCAACAATCGATAGCAGTAAAATTGGTCAATCGATAATGGAAAAATCAAAAAATTCATCAAATGTTTCACGTAAAAAAAATTGTCCTGCACACTGATGATATGATCAAAAGGGTTTTGAAGTATAGGACAAAATTAGCACTTGCCAAACAGCGAGTAATGCTGAAAATTTGGCAATGGACTTTATTGCCACCACTGGTCAAACATAATAGTCACACTCACCAATTGCGATGATTGAATGGAAAAAGATTTTTTTCTCCACTGTCGCTCGACAAATTTCGAAACCATTTGGCGAATTTCACGATTTTTTCTCCGAAATTGACGGATTGTGATTTTTTTTCTCGAAGCCATTTGACGATATTCGAAAACTTTTTCCCCCGAAACCAGTTGATGAATTTTGCGATTTTTCCACTGTCGATTAATGAATTTGGCGATTTTTCCGCTATCGATTGACGAATTTATCAACTATCGATTAATGAATTTCATGATTTTATCCATGAACGAACAAATTGCGCACTTTCTTTCCGCTAATGTTTGACACATTTCGCCCTTTACAATTCAGCCAATGAGTTGAACATTGTTTCTTTCCAGAAATGTCAAGAATGAAACAATGATTCTTTAGGATGAATTTTCTTCATTCGATGCACCATGGAAGAATGTGTGCAATGCAGCAACGGGCGTCACAGACTTTTTAGGGCACCTGCAGACTAAAAACATCTAACCAATCTTCGGGGGAGGGGGGGGAAATCACAGATTTCGTCAAATGATTGAGGAAAAAACACTAAATTCATCAAAGGATCATGGGGAAACATGACTTTCGTTAAAAGACATCAGAAAAAACATTAATTATGCAAAAGGATCGTGAAAGATAAGCAAATTTTGTCAAAGAATCGCAAAAAAGGAAAGTTCACCAAAAGGTCACGCTTTTTTACTAAATTTGATCTAAAAATTGCGGAATAAAATGTATTTTATCAAAGAATCGCTGGAAAATGCGAATTTCGTTAAGGATCACGAGAAAAATGCGAAATTCTTCAAAGGATCGCTGAAAAAACATGAATTTCGTCAAAGAATTGCTGAAAAACCATGAATCTCACCCAATAATAGAAAAATCATGGTTCATAATCATTATATCTAGTAGTATATGTAAATACAGTTTGTGATATAAGACAAAATTAACACTCACCAATCGGCGAGTAATACTGAAAATTGGTAATTGATGTTATTGCCAGTACTGGCTAAACTTAATAGTCACACTCGCCAATTGCGATGATTGAATGTAAAACGAAATTTTTTTCCCGCTGTCACTCAAAGAATTTTTAAACCATTTGGTGAAGTTTTTCCCAAAACCATTTTGTGAATTTCCCGATTTTTTCTTCAAAATCATTTTTCAACAATATTCAACCCAATACGCATGCGTCAAAAAAATCGCCGGCCAATGAGGTGAGAGTCTATTACTGTCTCTATTAACGTGTTTGGGATCATCTCCTGTTTTTTTTTTCTTGCACATTGCATTAAACCTAGGAAGGTATTTATATAGAACTCACTGTGGAGTGTTTAGAAGGTATTTATTTTATTTATTATAATTTGTATGAATACTTAGGTGTCCATTTCGGATTTACTGTTTAAAAATGAATTTAGGCTCATTTAACATTCGCGAAATCAATCCCGATGGAAATTGTGTTTTTAGATCTCTATCATTTTGTATATATAGTACAGAAAATAATTATTCAAACGTACGTAAAAATATCGTAGAACACGTAATACAAAATTGGACCACTTATAGTCCGTTTATTATCGGGGATGAATCTTATGGTGTTCCGATTGCTAATGAAAACGATTATGTAAATATATGGTTCTTCATAGAAGTATGTGCTTCTTCACACTTCAATAGAAGCATTGTTTAAATTAATATAATTCTACAAATATGATGCAGTTTTAAAATATTGAGTAATGATTAATATAGTCAAGGAATCTACTCATATACGTAATTAAGTTTTGGTACTTCTCTATTATCTCATCGACCACTTTTCATAACAAAAAACTATCACCAAACTGTAACGCCAAATAAACAGGAGAACGTTGTCATTAATACGCGACGCGCAAATGTTGAATTAAAAACCACTTGACGACATAACAAACACGTAAAATGCTTCCGACATCAAGTAAATGGGATTGCATTTTTGGCATTTAATCATACATTTTGGCAATAGTATTTTGTTATGAAAAGTGGACGATGGGATAATAGAGAAGTACCTAAGTTTTTTATACCAATTTTGAAAATTTATCTTTTTTTGACATTTAAAAAAAATAACAGAAAAAACATTACAAATTTGCCCATTTGCTCAGCGGTCAAAGGATTAAGAAAATATTAATGATTAGCGGAACTGGTTCTAGCTATGAAGTAATATCATTTTGCTCAAAAACCCCCAGCAAAAAAATAATTACAAAGAATAAGTAATCGTCTTTAAATATACAAAAAATAATGTGATTAATGGCCAGGATTTTTTTACATATAACATTTTTTATATACAAAATAAAAACCGAAATAACCTCATTCATTTCACCCGATGTCAAAAATAGTTTTTTTTTCCACATTCTTGGGCAAAGCACTAAATCAATAAAATCACCAATTTGTGACAAATTATGAGTTTCATATGAATCGCCCATGAACGGACATGCAAACTGGTAAAAAATGAATGTAATAAATTAAAACATTCAAGATTTGTATACATACAAACAATACAATGTAAATATTAATATTGTTTGTATATATACTTCTTTGTATACATATATTGTTTGTATACATACAAACAAATATAATGTAAACATTATTCAAATATTAAGAGTTTGCAAATCAAAACATTCTAAACATTTGTATACATACAAACAATATAATGCATACATACTCTTTACAAATAAAATAGCACACTTATGTAATGACAAAACTTTTAAATCGAATAGAGATAATATATTTCTGTTAAAAAATAATGCTAAAGTTCAGACTTACATATATTATACATTCACATAAAGCTAGTCACATTCCTGCATATTTATTAAATATTTAGTTGCTAAATATAGAAATAATATTTTATAATTTATATTCAGGCGCTCAGATTCGCTTTTTTCGAACACATAATAATAAAAATATTACTACCGTGCGTACTGTCTTTTGACATTATATTTACATAATAGTTTTCATTAGCAATCGGAACACCAAAAGCAGACTTGTATAATATAGACGCACGCGCGCACGCCGTGCGCGGAAAATTTTCTGCAAAATTGCAGAAAATTACAGAATTTAAAAAAAAAAATTTTTTTTTTTTTTCATATTAAAAATTTTTAAATATTCCTTTTTTACACAAATAATCCCTTTTTGTTCAAAAATATTTACTGTGTGCGCACAATTCAAAATTTAAAGATGCAAAACATTGTTGTGGCATTACAGACGCTTGCGAAGAGGTCAAAATATTAAGGATTGGGTTGTTTCTAAACGCATTGACAAAATAACTGATAAGAATTCAGCTCTTCCTATCATGTATTCTAAGCTTTATTATTTTTAACCAAAATAATTATTCTTTAATTAATATTAATTAATTTTAAATTGTAATTATTTTAAACTAGTTTTTAATTTATATCGTCAAAATAATATAATACATAATTTTATTAAACATTAAATTAATTTGCAGAAAGTTTTTTGACTCAATATTTATGTGCGCAGAAAGTTTTTGGTTTTATACAAGTCTGACCAAAAGATTCATACCCGATCATAAACGGAATATAAGTGGTCCAATTTTGTATTACATGTTCTACTATATTTTTATTTACGATTGAATAATTATTTTCTGTACTATATAAACAAAATGATTTGATTTCGCGAACGTTAAATGAACCTAAATTCATGTTACACAGTAAATCCGAAATGGATACCTAAGTATTCATACAAATTACAATAAATACAACAATAAATACCTTCTAAACACTCCAGAGTTTTTTATATAAATATATTCCTACGTTTAACGCAACGTGGAGGAAGCCATCAAAGATCAAAACAACAGGAGTTGATCTTGATCCCAAATACGTTTGGAGACAGGAATATACCCTCGTCTCATTGGCCGGTCCTTTTTTGACGCATGCGTACTCCGTCGAAATTCGATGGAATATTTGACATTATTAGCAAACTGCTTTAAATAGATGGATATTTGATTAAAATTGATGATTTGTGAATTATTTTATTTTACTTTATTTTATGAACATGTATATATGTACCATTACATGTTACACTTAATTTTCTATTAACATCTTTTTTTGTGTATGAATGTGATAAATATGTTAGATGATTTAATGGGGTTTTTTTTTCTTCTGCTAATTCCTTTATAAATAATTTTTTTTTTTTTAAAAGAATTGTGTTTGAATTGTTGTTACAAGCAGTTCAGTGTATCAGAGTTACCTTCAGTGTATCCTCCATTATAATAAAATTATGTGCAATAATTTGCAAAATATAATAGTATTAGTATTTGTCACGTAACAGAAACATTCAGATGCAGAATGCATTCCTTTTTAATTTCAGCTGTTAGTTGTGGATGTGAACATTGTCATTAATTTTGAAGTATTCTGACTCAACTAGAAATGGCTTAAAGTATCCTCTGTTCTTGATTTAAAAGGCAAGCACCATTAATTTAATAAAAATAAGTTTTTAATTTATATATGAAAATCTTTTTTGGAGATATTGCCAGTTACAGACTTTGGTATAAAAACATTCAAAAAACCAAAATTCTTTTTATACAGCATAATATCCTTCGATGATTCTGTGTTAATAGATATCTGGAGCACTCGCAAACTCCCCCCGCTGACTGGCCGAATAGTAAAGTTTGTGTGTAACAGAAAAATGCATTTTTCTCAAAAACCAGGAAAATCTCTGTAGTTTTCCTGCAAGATTTAAATAAACTTCTACTACCCCTAATTTTTTCATAATTTTAGTTTCAGTAGATTCAGAAATGGAGAGGGAGCGGGGGGGAATATTTTTGCAGTGAATTTTGATGATCTCTCTCAAAATATAATACCAAAAATTTAAATATATTTTTGAGTTTGGTATTACGAGATCTTTCACACGATACCCCACATAACATACAAAAAGAAAACTTTTTTTTTTCAAGTATCTTAGCCTCCTAAATTTTTCCTTACATATATTTGTAAATGGCTAATAATCTGAAAATGTGGGTAAAAAGGTTGTATAATTTTCCCCAAGTTTGAACTTTCCATGTCCTATAGTTTATGAGAAAAAGGGTTCTGATAGATGAACAGGCACACACAGGAGTGATCTTAAAATGGTTCCATTTTTGCTTTTTAAATACAAAACCTAAAAATGAAGCAATAATCATGAAAAATAATTAGCAAATGGAATCATAACATAGGTTTATTACAATACGGAAATATCATGCTTATATCACAGATTGTTTGTAAAGAAATAAAATTCAAAATAAGCTGTCCCAAAAATATATTGACAATGAAAAGAATAGCTTTTATTACCACTGGGTCATTCCATGTCAACTGGCCTAGAGGCTCCCACTCGACCTCTTTCAAATTTTATATAATTGATACAGGACATACATATAGGTATAAGATGGTCATCTACAAACTGTCAGTTTCAGAAATAGTGTAGTTGGGGAGCTAGGGTCCTTTTGTAAAACTCACTATTTCATGGTCGCAGAAAAAATGAGGAAATCACCAAGTTTGCCATCTTATTGCTCATGATACAAGAAACCTTACTTATTGAAAATAAGTGATCTAGTACAACTTTTTGTTCTAAAAACATAATTAGAGTATTTAAAATCACAAATCAGCACAAATCAGTACACAAATCATTACTGAGCCTCAAAGTAGGCCATATGGCCTGTCGTGATGAATTTTACCCATAGTTTAACATGCTGTAACTACTGACAAAAAAAAAAATATTTTAAGAATTTGTTACTTTAACAATTAATTACCTAAGAAGATGTCATAGAGCTGCTGGAGTTGTTTTTTTTTCCTGCTTAAATATTCACTAATTTATTCAGCTGTGAAATCTGCTAAAAAATTAAAATCAATTCCACCCAATTTTCAGAAGCGTATATCTCAAAAGGGACACTCCTGATATGATTGCAGTTAGTACCACTGAAAAGAGCACATCTTAATCTATAAGAAAAACTTTATTTCATTTTGGGCCTCTTACATATAGGAGAAAAATAATAAAATTCAAAAGACCTATTTTACGCGATATTCAACAAATGTAACACAAATCTTTTTATTTAAAATGATAAATGTATAGATAATTATATCTTGTTGTGGTTCATGATTGCTTCTGCTCTACCATTCAGAATGATTGGTAACCACCTCACCAAGGGGTCACACCCGATAGCCATGAAAGACTAGCTCCTGGTGGAGTTTCTTTACTACATGCTCACAAACCTAAATGTAAGTATCTAACAGGTTCCCAAGTCTATTATACAAACTTCTTCGATGATTCTAAGCTTCTATAGGGTTGCTTGAGGGTTTCCAAGTCGTAAAGAACATCTAGTTATTGGTTCAGTTTATCAAATTTCTTATTGATTGAGATTGCAAGAGTTTTAGGTAAACTGTACTGCTCACTCATTGTTGTTGCAGTTGGAACTGGAACCACTATTATATAGCTATTATATGCTCTTCTGGAGAACCCAACAAAGGTCTTGTCTAGTGGGCCAATAAAACATTTTGGTAACTCCATGAGGGTGCATAAAATTTATTAAGACATTGCGCTCTTCAATTGATATTTCACGCATATTTCCAATCCACCCACTTCTGTCATAGATACAGGCAATATGCTGTATAGGCTGTATATCGGAAACGAATGCATAGTGAAATGCAGTCTTAGCACTCTTATCAACATGTGTTATAAAGAATGGTGCATCATTTGTTATTCTACAGACATGAACTTGTTTTTTATTTACGGGTACAAAATGATGATGATGTTCACTTGAGCCAGAAACTGTGCATCCGCTTTTGAAACACTCTTCTTTGTGAGCTTGTACTGCTTCAATTTATTTTTTTGAAACAAAAATGAATTTAATTTTCTTTATGTTCTTTTCACAGAACTTATATAGATCCATCGGAATTAAAATTTGGTCTTTAATTGGTCTTTGAAGGCTTGCTTTTGAAGCCAGCCACTTTACAGTTCCTCCTATTCCGTCACAGGGGTATTTTTCATGGTTTGTACCAAACAAATTCCACTCTGCAGAGATTTCAAAG
This sequence comes from Maratus michaelseni, assembly GCA_963931845.1. Classification (NCBI taxonomy): domain Eukaryota; kingdom Metazoa; phylum Arthropoda; class Arachnida; order Araneae; family Salticidae; genus Maratus; species Maratus michaelseni. Next base: position 151,550,471 of record OZ007599.1, on the reverse strand, counting down.
TCATTCTGTTGATAACAAAGATTCAAAATATTTTTAAAATTCTTGCAGCAGATCCGTCACTAAAATAATGTATATGCAAAGAAAAAAACTTCATTCATAAAAATAAATTAATTTTCATACAGACAAACATATTTGCAAAGTTC